>JASDDO010000031.1:139833438-140433438 GCA_030015575.1 Agapanthus africanus
TGGAAGCTTGGGATATTCGCATGTATATAACAGTCTTGCTAAACATGGTAGTATGCTACTTGGTTTTTCTATCTTAATATGTGAGTATACGTATTGATAGAGCTCTTAGGATCTTGCTTGACTACCAGAGTTGTGATGGCAGTCACACTAGTGGGGGCTGGGTAGTCTACAAGCACATCCTTATTCAGGTCCCTAGTCGTAGGATTATCGAGACAGGGCATCGATACTCCGGAGTAGACTAGTGTGTACGCTTCTCATCCCAGTTAGGGAGATGGTCTATCCCACAGCCGTCAGTACGTCGTACTGGAGATAGTATGCAGGTGCTCGTTAGGTTACGGGTACACCGAACAGGACTCACAGGGGACTGTTGGTTGGTTTTATACCAGTCGTCAGTGAACAGTTCCCAGGTGACATGAGTACAGCTTAGTCCGCAGACTTGACACTGCTACTCCGCCTCGAGTGTGTCCCACTGTTCTTAGATTGCTACCCTACCACGGCTCAAAGGAGTCGTGCAAACAGGTAGCAGTTGGGTGCAGTCCCGAGCACTTGGAGGCAGTGGCAGTTAGACAGGATTCGTCTCTCCCGGTATTGGGGGTTGATATCGCGCTGTGTCAGAGAGCCATTACGCAAAGTCCCTGGCCAGGGCAAGCGAGATTTGCTGGTAGGTTCCAGTAGTTTCTCAGGGTGTAATGGGCTTCACTCCGATACGACTTATACCGCTATTAGGGGGATGACGCTTGCCGCCCGCTAGGCCCGATATGCGATAGTCTTAGACGAACAGACCGGACTGTACGGAGATTGTCACATCAGACTCAGTAGGAGTTCGGATGGGTTTCCTCATCGGCCTTCTTATCGACATCTACCTGGGACCGTTACGTACAGCTAGTGCCGCTTGCGGTCTGTGGTTAAACCCACTGCCAGCGTAGTAGCCGAGTTTCTAGAGTCCCACACAGAGAGTTTCCCTACTCCAGGCGAAACGATATAGAGGTCGTATGGTTTTACGACAAGGGTTCGGACGCATACGTGTGTTTACGCACGTACGACATCCGGACAGTTTTTACTAGTCGGCTTTGGTTTAAGCCTGTTTCTAGTATCCGGTTATTGGATTTATACAGTCTAAAGTTTTTCCGTGTTTTCAGGGATAGGAGGGGCGTTCTGGTAATTGCGCGAGAAGCTTCTAGAAGATGGTGACTTGGGGGTTAAGGTGGCATATGCATTAAATGAGATTTATGAGTCATTTGAGTGAATCATCCATGTCATTAATGCATCATAAATGCTTAATGACTCATGGAGATGAATCACCCTCTTATATTTATTAAGCATGTTGATTAATCATTTATTTTCTTTTATTTGGATAAATCATAATGCTTGATATATATTATGATAGCTCATTTTCTCATCTCATTCTCTTGCTCACTTTCTCTCTTCTCAAGCTCTCCCTCTTCAAACCCTAATCCTCCCCTCTCATGTGTTGAGACCAAGGATTAGAGTAGACTACTTAATCCTTAACCACTCTCTATATCACCTAGGTTACTTAGATTAGCGATTTGAGAAACCTAGTTACCTCAAGTTAGAGGTGAAGCTTGTAGTTAAGCTCTCGGGTGGATCTTCTACTACATAGACAAGGCCGGAGAGGACGTGGAGATCGACAAGACGAATGACTCGGTTCTATTGGTATAATCACTTATCATAGTAGTTAACTCTTCTATGGTTTCTTGTTAGTTATTGTTTATGCAAAGATTCTCGGTTAGTCGATGTTTACGCCTAAAACAAGATCGTTTTTCATTATTCCGCCTCCCCGCAATTCGTGGGGTGTTGTACATCGACTTACAGTGGTATCAGAGCCTTGCTAAACAATAATTAACTCATTAGCAAAGTCGTAAGTATTTCGAACGCAAAAAGAACCGGAAAGATCATCGTGTTAACACAGTTTCTGTCGAATTTAAAACATGCCCTATAAATTTTTCAGGGACCTTCAGATTAACATGCATAGAATAATAGGGCTACTGAAGAAATTTGAACTCCTGACTCATCCAACTCACCACGGAACCGCGGCGGATCCATGCGATCCACCGCGGATCCGCGGCCGAGTTGGGGCCGAGTCAGCCCAAATTCCTTCAGTAACTCTCTTGTGTTAATAGTGATGTTTCTGGGATATTTTATTTTCTGCTCAAGTCTCAGGTGCACAGAGAAGTTTTGGGAGTAGAATCTAAAGTGTTTGCTCGATCGAAATTTTATGATGTTTGCTAATATGATTATATCTGTGTTTGTATAATGTGTTCGTAAACCTCCCCTAACTGCTAGTATGTCGGTTGGCAGGGGGTTGCACATTTCTGTAATGGTTTTTACTGTTTTTGGTTGTGAACTGTATTGGACTGTTGTGATGATTAGCCGGGGTTTGAGATGGGTTGTAATATTCATTCATTCGATGTAACTGTAATATGTTGTAATATTATTTTGCGGGGCACATCCAGGTTGCGGTTGTAGCCATCGTTGTATTATTTCATTTTACTGTTTTTGCTCCTAGGATAGACCCAAGATGGGGTGCACAAACTACCGGGTACTTTGAAGTGTTTAGTGGCCTACTCACTTTGTTGAGGGAGACCGCTTCACTTCGGGTATTTGGCGGTTAGTTTGCCGTACCCGTAGGGGTCTAGGGTGGGGTAATGGCTATTCATCACAACTGTGTAATCTGTCTTTTGTTGCAGGCTCTAAACAAACACGGATTGCTTGCAAATCCAATAAAGTTCATATGAGATCTGGAATGCCTATTATTGCGTCTGACGAATATACAATATCTATATATGATAGCTATTTAGACGTCACTTATGTTTTACACCCGCGCTAGCCCAGCCCCCGCGCTGCCGTTAGTTAAGTAACCTAACGGGTGATGACGGGACCCCGTGGCGAATGCGGATGGCATAAGAGGACGTTGTATTTTCGTTGTTTTCTGCAATGATAGGTTAATGATGGGACACATTATTTATAATGCAAAGAAAATAAACCAAAAAGTTGAATCGTTGGAACAATTTAAAAGAAACCAATCGGTTATTTTAAAACAGATGATATTTTTAATTGCGGAGCTTTAACCACTCCTTTTAAAAGCTATCAGGTTCCTTCGGTCAAATCAAGTTCACTACGTTCACGGTTTCGCCAAAACCATTCGTAGCCCTCCGTCATTTCATTTGGGTATTCAGTAGTATTCAAGCTATGCATTTTGGCCAAAGTCAAGGCATAGTGTTTGGTAGCTGCTGGGTATTCATTTGTTGCATAGATAGATGAGTTAGTTTGGGACAGTCGTATTATCATTTGACCAAAGTCAGGGGTATGTACGGATGGGTTCAAATTGATAAGATAATGACGGGTAGAATTTGACATGTGACTTATGATATTTTGACCAAAGCCAAGGTCATAAGAGCATGGGGCAAAAACTTATATCGGGAATTTCTAAAGAAACTGAAATTTGCAAAGAGATGCATACCATTTGGAGTTTGATGAATGTTGGTAGCATTCCTTCAACATTATCATACGATGATATTTGGATCTCGATCCTACTGTGAGTATATGCTACTCATCAGGATATTCGTCACTTAACGATCAATGCTATAAACCAAGTAGGTGTCAAGAAAGGTGTCAGCGGGGTTACGCCCCCAGAGAAAAGAGGTTATTTAATTAAGGAACTTCGCGAAAGCGTTGGAAAACCTCCCTCGAAGTACCGACACCAGCCTGGCTGAACGGTTAAGCAAGTACTGTACAGTGAGAATAGTCCTGGCTAATTCTTCTTTTATGGTTTGAGGAAGGATTCGAGAAACAGTGGGAGCCATCCAGTTTAGATAAATTAAAAACCACTCTAAACTTGCAAGAGCATCATGCTAAAGAGTTTTCTTCTCTCTCTCCTAATTGCAGCGACCCTGAAAATGACTGGACTTAAGTTACTTTTAGAGAAAAATATACTGACAGGGCCAAACTTTAAAGATTGGCTGGGGAATGTCAAAATGGCTTTGACCTATGACAAATTGGGGTACGTCCTCACCGCTAAGGCACCTGCAGTCCCAGGTCCCAAATCCAGTAATGCGGATAAGGAAATCCGCAAAACCTGGGAGTATGATTGCGCGAAAGCCAAGTGCATCGTGCTTGCCTCGATGAACAATGAACATCAGAGGAGGCACGAGGATGTGGAACTAGATGCCATATTTCTCCATACAAAGGAACTTTATGGAGAGCAATCTTGTATAGCAAGATACGAGACCTCTAAGAACTTGTTTCGAGCGAGGTTGGCTGTCGGGTCATCGGTAGGAGAACATGTCCTAAAGATGATCGGCTATATAGAAGAGCTCGCAGACCTTGGGACGACTTTGGATAATGAGCTCTATACAGACCTTATTCTCCAGTCCCTTCCTTCCACCTATGCCCAGTTTATTCTGAACTTCAACATTCAAAGAAAAGAAGTTGAACTTCCGGAACTCCTGAACATGTTAAGGAGTGCAGAAGGCACCTTGCAGAAGGCAAGGGAAACACCCGCTATGTTTGTTAGCGGTGCTTCTTCTTCCGGGTTCAAGGCTAGGGCCAAAGGAAGGAAAAAGAAGGCCGCCCCCAGACCTAGAGGAGGTGTAAGTAAGGTGGGAGGGAAGGGAAAGAAAAAGTTAGCAGTACCGGTAGTGGGCCAGGATGAGTGCTTCCATTGTCACAGGAAAAGGGCACTGGAAAAAGGATTGCAAGGCGTGGAACGCCAAGAACCAGGAACCGAAGCAAGCTGTGGCTTTGACTTCAGGTGTGTTTGTAATTGAGAATTGTCTGTTAATCAACTCTACTTCCTGGGTATTGGATACCGGATCAGGATCTCATATTTGCAATTCATTGCAGGCACTGAGAAACCGTAGAGCGCTGAAGGAAGGTGATATGACCCTGATGGTTGCAAACGGAGCTAGCGTGGGAGCTGTGTCCGTAGGGGATTATCACCTGTGATTGACGAGTGGACACATTTTGGTTTTACATAACTGTTTTTGTGTACCCATCTTAACATGTAATATCATATCTGTTTCCTTGTTATCAAATAAAGGTTATGATTTCACGTTTGGAAATGGTGTTGTTAACATCCACCTTAATCATAGTTTGATTGGGTCTGGTACACTGGAAAACGGTATATATGTGTTAAACCAACTCCAAATTTTCAATGTCCAGAACACACTAAAAAGAAAGTCTCCAGATTTAAATAAAGCTTTCTTATGGCATTGTAGACTGGGTCACATCAATGAGAGAAGGTTAACTAAGTTACATAGAGAAGGATATTTGGACTCGTTCGAATATCAAACTTATGCCACTTGTCAATCTTGTCTTAAAGGAAAGATGACAAAGACTCCATTTACTGGACATGGAGTAAGAGCGAGCGAGCTCTTAGGACTCATACACAGCGATGTATGTGGTCCAATGTCTACACATGCAAGAGGTAGTTTTTCCTATTTCATTACTTTCACGGATGATTACTCAAGGTACGGATTCATTTATCTGATGAAACATAAATCCGACGCTTTTGAGAAATTCCAAGAGTATAAGAATGAAGTAGAAAACCAAACCGGCAAAAGTATCAAGACACTAAGATCTGATCGAGGTGGTGAATACTTGAGTGCCGAGTTCCTAGGTTACCTAAAAGAGAAAAGAATTCTCTCTAAGCTTACTCCTCCATACACTCCACAGCATAACGGTGTATCGGAGAGACGGAATCGAACCCTATTGCATATGGTACGTTCCATGATGAGTAATGATGAGTTACCGCGATCTTTTTGGGGTTATGCGCTAGATTCAGCAGCATATCTTCTGAACAGGTCTCATACCAAGACTGTGCCTACCACCCCATATCAGATGTGGAGTGGGAAGAAACCCTATCTTCAGCATATGAAGATTTGGGGGATGTCCAGCTTTTGTTAAAAAGCAGCATGTGGACAAGCTCGAGGCACGATCAGTAAAGTGTAAGTTTGTGGGATATCCAAAGAACTCCAAGGGATATTATTTCTATTACGCAGAGGAACAAAAGGTTTTTGTTTCTCGTAATGCCCATTTTCTAGAACAACAGTTTTTAGAAAAGGAATTAAGTGGGAGCGAAATAGAACTGGAAGAAATTCCAGAACCACAAACTAATACTGAAAGTTTGGTAGAACAAGTAGTTCAAGAAGAACAGGACATTCCCGCACCCCTCCGCAGGAGTAGTAGGCCGTCTCATCCGCCTAAGAGATACTACAGTTTTCTCATAGATGGGAATAGAGAGGATTGCATCATAGATGATGATGAACCTACTGGCTTCCAGCAGGCCATCCAGAGCGGCGACTCGGTACGATGGCTAGATGCAATGCGGAACAAAATGGAGTCCATGTACACCAACAAAGTATGGACTTTGGACTTTGCTCCAGATGGGGTAAAACCCATAGGATGCAAATGGATCTTCAAGAAAAAGATTGGTGTAGAT
Organism: Agapanthus africanus; assembly: GCA_030015575.1. Classification (NCBI taxonomy): domain Eukaryota; kingdom Viridiplantae; phylum Streptophyta; class Magnoliopsida; order Asparagales; family Amaryllidaceae; genus Agapanthus; species Agapanthus africanus. Next base: position 139,839,899 of record JASDDO010000031.1, read on the forward strand.
GGACAGGTGGAAACCTATAAGGCTAGACTTTTTGCAAAGGGTTTTCGTCAAAGACCTGGTTTGGACTATGACGAAACTTTTTCTCCAGTGGCTATGCTCAAATCCATTCGGGTCCTTCTTGCTATTGCCGCCTTCCATGATTATGAAATCTGGAAGATGGACGTAAAGACGGCTTTTCTAAATGGTAATTTAAAAGAGTGCGTCTATATGGATCAGCCAGAGGGTTTCAATCAGAGTGGGAGCAGCGGGAAAGTATGCAAGTTGCTTAAGTCCATTTATGGACTAAAGCAGGCATCGCGGAGTTGGAACATCTGTTTTGATGAAACGGTCAAAGAATATGACTTTATCAAAAATCCAGATGAACCGCGCATATATAGTAAAGTTGTAGCAAGAACTATCGTATTCCTCGTCTTGTACGTGGATGACATTCTATTGATAGGAAATGACATTCCTATGCTACAATCTGTCAAAGGATTCTTGTCACACAAGTTCTCCATGAAAGACCTGGGTGATGCCTCTTACATTCTGGGGATCCGGATCTATCGTGATAGATCCAAGAGGATGTTGGGACTTTCGCAGTCCAGGTATATCGACACTGTACTGAAAAGATTCAGTATGGAAGATTCTAAGCGCGGTAATCTACCGGCTTGTCACGGAATCACCCTATCCAAAGAGATGTCTCCCAAGACTGATTTGGAAAGGGAACGCATGTCTATTATACCCTACGCTTCTATGGTAGGCTCTATAATGTATGCGATGTTGTGCACCAGACCAGATGTAGCTTACGCACTGAGCGTGGTAAGCCGGTATCAGTCAGACCCATGGGAGAAGCACTGGATAGCAGTAAAGAACATTCTCATGTACCTGAAGAGGACTAAGGAGATGTTCTTGGTTTACGGCGGAAAAGACCTAAGGATGCAGGCCTATGCTGATTCCGGCTTCCAGAGTGAGAAGGACGATTCCAAGTCCATGTCAGGTTATGTCTTTACCCTCAAGGGAGGGGCGGTGTGCTGGAAGAGCACCAAGCAGGACACCGTTGCTGACTCGACGATGGAAGCGGAGTATATTGCTGCTTGCGATGCCGCAAAAGAAGCAGTCTGGATGAAGAAGTTCCTAACAGAACTTCAGGTGGTTCCTACTATTGTTGATCCAATACCTCTGTATTGCGACAACAACGGAGCTATAGCTTCAGCGAAGGAACCAAGGCCCCATCAGAAGTCCAGACACATCTTAAGGCGGTATCACCTGATTAGGGAGATCATTGATCGTCAGGAGATCGAGGTTTGGAGAGTTGCTACTGAAGAGAACATTGCTGATCCATTCACAAAGGCTCTACCTCAGATTCAGTTCGAGAGGCTACTCGAGATCATCGGTCTTCGATATGCCAGTACATGGCCCTAGTACAAGTGGGAGATTGTTAGTGTATATACCCTAGGGGACATTATTGTATCATACTAGTTTGTATATTACTTAATGGAAGGTTGGGATATTCACATGTATATAACAGTCTTGCTAAAAATGGTAGTATGCTACTTGGTTTTTCTATCTTAATATGTGAGTATACGTATTGATAAAGCTCTTAGGATCTTGCTTGACTACCAGCGTTGTGATGGCAGTCACACTAGTGGGGGCTGGGTAGTCTACAAGCACATCCTTATTCAGGTCCCTAGTCATAGGATTATCGAGACAGGGCATCGATACTCCGGAGTAGACTAGTGTGTACGCTTCTCATCCCAGTTAGGGAGATGGTCCATCCCACAGCCGTCAGTACGTCGTACTGGAGATAGTATGCAGGTGCTCGTTAGGTTACGGGTACACCGGACAGGACTCACAGGGGACTGTTGGTTGGTTTTATACCAGTCGTCAGTGAACAGTTCCCAGGTGACATGAGTACAGCTTAGTCCGCAGACTTGACACTACTACTTCGCCTCGAGTGTGTCCCACTGTTCTTAGATTGCTACCCTACCACGGCTCAAAGGAGTCGTGCAAACAGGTAGCAGTTGGGTGCAGTCCCGAGCACTTGGAGGCAGTGGCAATGAGATAGGATTCGTCTCTCCCAGTATTGGGGGTTGATATCGCGTTGTGTCAGAGAGCCATTACGCAAAGTCCCTGGCCAGGGCAAGCGAGATTTGCTTGTAGGTTCCAGTAGTTTCTCAGGGTGTAATGGGCTTCGCTCCGACACGATTTATACCGCTATTAGGGGACTGACGCTTGCCGCCCCCTAGGCCCGATATGCGATAGTCTTAGAAGAACAGACCGGACTGTACGGAGATTATCACATCAGACTCAGTAGGAGCTCGGATGGGTTTCCTCATCGGCCTTCTTATCGACATCTACCTGGGGACCGTTACGTACAGCTAGTGCCTCTTGCGGTCTGTGGTTAAACCCACTGCCAGCGTAGTAGTCAAGTCTCTAGAGTCCCACACAGAGAGTTTCCCTACTCCAGCCGAAACGATATAGAGGTCGTATGGTTTTACGACAAGGGTTCGGACACATACGTGTGTTTACGCACGTACGACAACCGGACAGTTTTTACTAGTCGGCTTTGGTTTAAGCCTGTTTCTAGTATCCGGTTATTGGATTTATACAGTCTAAAGTTTTTCCGTGTTTTCACGGATAGGAGGGGCGTTCTCGTAATTGCGCGAGAAGCTTCTAGGAGATGGTGACTTGGGGGTTAAGGTGGCATATGCATTAAATGAGATTTGTGAGTCATTTGAGTGATTCATCCATGTCATTAATGCATCATAAATGCTTAATGGCTCATGGAGATGAATCACCCTGTTATATTTATTAAGCATGATGATTAATCATTTATTTTCATTTATTTGGATAAATCATAATGCTTGATATATATTATGATAGCTCATTTTCTCATCTCATTCTCTTGCTCACTTTCTCTCTCCTCAAGCTCTCCCTCTTCAAACCCTAATCCTCCTCTCTCATGTGTTGAGACCAAGGATTAAAGTAGACTACTTAATCCTTAACCACTCTCTATATCACCTAGGTTACTTAGATTAGCGATTTGAGAAACCTAGTTACCTCAAGTTAGAGGTGAAGCTTGTAGTTAAGCTCTCGGGTGGATCTTCTACTACATAGAGAAGGCCGGAGAGGACGTGGAGATCGACAAGATGAAGGACTCGGTTCTATAGGTATAATCACTTATCATAGTAGTTAACTCTTCTATGGTTTCTTGTTAGTTATTGTTTATGCAAAGATTCTCGGTTAGTCGATGTTTACGCCTAAAACAAGATCGTTTTTCCGCCTCCCCGCAATTCGTGGGGTGTTGTACATCGACTTACATCTATTACTGGCTAAATACAAAATACGGACCTCCTAGATATCCTTTTTATTTTCATAAGTGCTTCTGCTGCTCTTGATATTCTGTAATGTGATTACTTAGTATCTGAGACGAAAGGATTATTATTATATATATGATATATATAATAAACGTTGCTTATATTTTACACCCGCGCTAGTCCCGACCCGCTATGCCGTTAGTTAAGTAACCTAACGGTGCATAACGGGACACTGTGGCGAATGCGGATGCTATAACGTTCTATTTTTCGTTTCTTTTCTGTGATGGCTTAGGAACTTAAATGATGGGACTACATTAATGAGATTAATGTAAAGTAAGAGGAACCTAAAGATGTTGTAGAATCAGATTTGAAAACCACTCGGCCTTTTTATGAAAAATGCAAGTTTCAAAAGATTCGGAGCTTAAGCCACTCCTTTTCTAAATTGTTTTGATTCTACAACGAGATCAAGTTCAAAGCGTTAAAGGTTTTCATAAAAACCATCCGCAACCCTCCGTCATTTTAGGAAGCAGAGTACTTAGTATTCGTGCTACGTATGTCGACCATAGCCGAGGCGTAGTGTACGGTAGCTAAGTGATGTCTTCCTACACCGCATATGGTGCGATTAGTTAGGACAGTCACATGATTATGTCGACCATAGCCTAGGGTCATATGGGTGGGCCAAATTAATCACAAAATGACGGGTAGAACTTGACTAGTGCTTATGATATGTTGACCATAGCCAAGGTCATAAGCATCTAGGGGTAAAAACCATATCGAGAGTTTCAAGAGTTGAAATTTGCAATGAGATTGCATACCATCTATATGATATTTGGATCCCGATCCCACTGTGAGTAAGAGTTACTCCTAGGAGAGTTTTACATTTTGCAATTAGCTAATTCAGTAGGTGTCTAGAAAGGTGTCAACGGGTTTGACCTCTAGGAAAGCGAGGTTTATTTTAATTAGGTCTGTGCGAAAGCACGGGGAACCTCCCTCAAGTACCGACACTGGCCTGGCTGAACGGTTAGCGAAGTTGTAGACTGTAATTAATCCTGGCTAGTTTTCTTTTCAGGTTTTGAAAGAAAATTTGATAAAAGCAGTGGGAGACATCGATTAGATAATATAATAACCAATCTAATTCTTTGCAAGAGCATTTAGCTGAGTGTATTCTTTTCTCTCTCCTAATGGCAGATACCGATGACTGGACTTAAGCTTCTACTAGAGAAAAACAAACTGACTGGGCCGAATTATAAAGAATGGAAGAGGAACTTGAACATTGCACTTGTATATGATAAAGTATCATATTTCCTCACTACCAAAGCCCCACCCGTCCCAGGACCTGAATCATCTGTTTCGGATAGGGAGATCCGAAAAACATGGGATATTGATTGCAACACGGCCAGGTGCCTCGCACTTGCTTCTATGGACAACATCCATCAAAAAGAACACGAGAAGATGGATGTACAATCCATCTTTCTTCATACAAAGGAGTTGTATGAATAGCAATCTCGTACTTTGAGATATGAGGCATCTAGAAAGCTGTTTCAGATGCGAATGGTCCCTGGTGCATCAGTAGGAGACCATGTTTTGAAGATGATTGGTCTTATTGAAGAACTTGAGGAACTGGGATGGACTATAGATAATGAGCAATATACTGATGTTGTTCTGCAGTCTCTCCCCCCCTCCTTTGCTCCGTTCATAGTGAATTTCAATATGAATGATTTAGAGAAATCATTGCCTGAAATTCTAATTATGTTGAGAAGTGCAGAGAGCACGCTGAAAACAGTGAAGACTCCCGCTCTGCTTGCTGGGCCATCTTCCTCTTCCGTCCCAAAAGCCAAGGCAAAGGAAAAGAAGAAGAAGTCCATCAAACCGAAAGGTGGAGTCCAAAAGGCGAAGGGGAAAGACAAAACCGGGGCCGTGAGAAGTGGAAAAGGGGAATGTTTTTTCTGCCACAAGACGAGACATTGGAAACGGAACTGTGCTTTGTATCTTGCTGATCTCAAGAAGAAGAAGCATGCTGATGCTTCCACTTCAGGTGTGTTTGTAACTGAGAACTGTTTTTCAATTAACTCTGCATCTTGGGTATTAGATACCGGTTCTGGTTCTCACATCTGCAATTGTATGCAGGGGCTGAGAAACAGTAGAGTTTTGAAGACTGGAGACCATACCTTGTGGGTTGGAAATGGTTCCAATGTACATGCTGTATCCGTAGGAGAGTATCATCTTGGGTTGCCTTCGGGTTGTATTTTGGTTTTGAACCCGTGTTATTTTGTACCAAGTATGCTATGTAATATAATATCCATTTCTTTGTTGGACAATGAAGGATATCATTTTGTGTTGCAAAATAATGTTATGAACATTAACTTGAATCAAGAGTTGATTGGGTATGGTACATTAAATAGCGGTATTTACGTCCTGAACCAACACACAGTTTTCAACATACAACATACTAATAAAAGAAAACTTTCAGAAATAAATGAAGCTTTTCTTTGGCATTGTAGACTTGGTCATATTAATGAAACCAGACTAAACAAGCTAAATAAAGATGGATATTTAAATTCTTTTGAATATAAAGCTTATGCAACTTGCCAGTCCTGTATCAAAGGTAAAATGACCAAAACTCCGTTTACTGGACACGGAGAAAGAGCTGTGGAACTCTTAAGCCTCATACATAATGATGTATGCGGACCAATGTCTACACATGCACGGGGTGGTTTTTCATACTTCATCACATTTACTGATGATTTCTCAAGATTTGGACACGTGTTTTTGATAAAGCACAAATCCGAAGCTTTCGAGAAATTCAAGGAGTACAAACTTGAAGTAGAAAAACCAATAGGCTTGAGCATCAAGAAACTTCGATCAGATCGAGGTGGAGAGTACTTATGTACAGAGTTTTCAGACTTCTTAAAAAAGAATGGGATTCTCTCTCAGCTCACTCCTCCTTACACACCACAGCACAACCGTGTGTCAGAACGGAGGAATCGTACCCTATTAGATATGGTACGATCAATGATGTGTGATGCTGAGTTACCGCTTTCCTTTTGGGGGCATGCATTGGAGACTGCAATGTATCTGTTAAACAGAGTTCCAACCAAGACCTTGTCTACCACTCCATATGAGATATGGAGTGGAAAGAGACCATCTCTTAAAAGAGTTAGGATATGGGGTTGTTCGGCTTTTGTAAAAAAGCAGAATCCGGATAAACTCGAGACACGATCGGTCATGTGTAAATTTATGGGATATTGAAAACATTCCTATGGATATCTATTCTACCACAAGGAGGAACAAAAGGTGTTTGTTGCTCAGCATGCCACATTTTTGGAAAATGAAGTCTTTTCAGAAAGTACTGATGGCAATACGGTAGAACTAGAAGAGGTTCTAGAGACACAAATTACTCAGGACGAATTGGTTGAAACTGATGTTACAGTAGAACTTCAAGAACCTCAACCACTCCGGAGATCTAGTAGAACTTCTCGCCCACCGGAGAGATACTATTGGTTTCTCATTGATGGTGATAGAGAAGATTGCATCATGGATGATGATGGCCCTACTAGTTTTCAGCAAGCTATCACGATTGGTGACTCTGTGAAGTGGCTGGAAGCCATGAGATCCGAAATGGAGTCCATGTACACCAACAAAGTATAGACTTTGGACGTTGCACCTTCTGGGATAAAACCCGTTGGGTGCAAATAGATCTTTAAGAGAAATATTGGTGTAGATGGACAGGTAGAGACCTATAAAGCAAGGCTTGTAGCGAAAGGTTTTCGTCAAAGACCAGGATTGGACTATGATGAAACTTTCTCTCCGGTAGCAATGCTTAAATCCATTAGGATCCTACTTGCTATTGCTGCTCACCATGATTATGAAATCTGGCAGATGGACGTTAAAACTGCATTTCTGAATGGTCACTTAGAAGAATGCGTTTTTATGGATCAGCCAGAGGGCTTCATTGATAGTGGGAGCAACGGGAAAGCATGTAGATTGCTTAAATCCATTTATGGATTAAAGCAGGCCTCACGGAGCTGGAACATCTGTTTTGATGATACAATCAAAGAGTTTGATTTTATCAAAAATATAGATGAACCATGCATTTATAAGAAGATTGTAGGGAATATTGTCACATTCCTCGTATTGTACGTGGATGACATTCTCCTGATTGGAAATGATATTCCTATGCTATAATCGGTCAAACTATTCTTATCACAAAGGTTCTCCATGAAGGACCTGGGTGATGCCTCGTGCATTTTGGGCATAAGGATCTATAGAGATAGATTCAAGAGATTATTGGGATTGTCCCAATCAAAGTACATCGACACCATCCTAAAAAGGTTTAGTATGGAAGATTCTTAGCGTGGTGCCTTTCCCACTTGCCATGGAATCACTCTCTCCAAAGAATTCTGTCCGAAGACTGATGAAGAGAGAGCTCGCATGAGCATTATACCCCACGCTTCAGCCGTTGGATCTATAATGTATACGATGTTATGTACTCGCCCTGATGTTGCTTATGTACTAGCTGTTGTAAGCAGGTATCAATCCAACCCAGGGGAGAAACATTGGATAGCAGTGAAGAACATTCTTAAGTACTTACGAAGGACTAAAGAATTGTTCTTGGTGTATGGTAATGGGGATCTCCAAATGGAGGCCTTTACTGATTCCAGCTTCCAAAGTGATAAGGATGACAGCAAATCTATCTCATGGTTTGTATTTACCCTCAATGGAGGGGCGTTTAGTTGGAAGAGTTCCAAACATGATACCGTTGCAGACTCTACGATGGAAGCTGAGTATATTGCTGCAAATGATGCTGCCAAGGAAGCCGTCTGGATGAAGAAGTTCGTCACGGAACTAGGAGTAGTTCCAACCATTGTTGATCCAATACCATTGTATTATGATAATAATAGGGCTATGGCGTTAGCCAAAGAACCCACATCCCATCAGAAGTCCAGACACATCCTAAGGCGATATCATTTGATCCGGGAGATAGTAGATCGCCGAGAGATCGAGATTCGGAGAGTAGATACAAAGAATAACACAGCGGATCCACTCACCAAGGCCCTTCCACAGCCGCAGCATGCGCGACTTTTTGAGATGTTGGGTATGGGATACGCCAATAACTGGCCTTAGTGCAAGTGGGAGATTGTTGGATATATGTATGTGTCACGACCCGAAAGAGCACGTGACTGGCACTTGAACCATATGAAGCCTATAGGACTCCATCTGATCCAAGTAAGCCAAAAGCCCAGAATCTAAAACCATTTTGAAGAATAAATAAAGAAAACTGGTTCAAAGAAGTGAAGAAATACAGGTTTGAAATCAAGGTTTATAAATAACTAAGCCGAAGGTACGTTTTGAAAACAATAAGTCTTTTCTAAAAATTTCGGCAGAGTTTCTCTTGTAAAACTGGCCCCGAATGGGGTACAACATGAATAACAATATATAACATGATAAAGGCATCCCCAAGCGGGAGCTAGCTCTTCGTCAATCGACGGTCACAACCAAGCAATGATATAATAATATACAACGCCAAGTGGCGAGGATCAAATCCAAAGAAAGCTCAAAAGTAGCAAGAAAACCGCAATACTACTAAGCGCAACTCTAAGGTCGAATAATACAACACTGTCTCTGAGTCTGAAAGAATATACAAGTTTTGGTTGATGGACAATTTCTAGATACAATGGAATAAATAAATACAAAGGTGATTCCTGATACGAAAGAATCCACCTACCAAAGCAAATCACCCGCAAGAAGGTAATGTGCCAGAAATGCCGCAATAGAACCTGTACGGCAAAACCTGCAAGAACTGTGGCACAACGGGGGTGAGTTGCCAACTCGTGAATAGAAACATCTACAAGGATAAACCGAATGCAAGACATAATCCTAAGTCAACGATCAGTAATATAATCCACAAGAGTACATCTGAGTGTAATAAGGTGGCAAGGTAACATCTAATCATGTATGTAGTGCCAGGTACTCAGGTAATAACATGTCATCAGTGTAAGGTATGTCTGCATGAAGTAACTATGATGAAATATCAATGATATCAATACACATATATTAGCGTCCCATACCACTAATATTGGTGTAAGATAAGTGTAAATCCAGTCTGTATATCTGTGGAACCCGTCCACCTGTCACCCACTGACAGCAAGCATCATGTATGCAATGTGAGGATATAACCAAAATCATGGAAAACTCATCATGAAACCCGTGCCAAGCATCGGCACGTAAATCCTCATCCGTATGGGGCTCCGCCTGCGGATATCGGCCCTCGGCCCCGGCATTATGAGTCAACCCATGTCCATCTCTGGGCTCCGTCTGCGGATATCGGCCCGTCGGCCCCGGCAGCATGCCCATCTCTCGGCTCCAGGCGGTATCCCCCGGATATCCGCCGAGCTCAGGTAAAATCACCGGTAGGTACTCGCCCGCCTCCAGGCTCAATCGGCATAACCCATCGATCATCTCGCCGAGGGGAACCATACCGGGCCCACTACGAACCCGCAAACGGTACATCACCTCCTCGAATCGGGTTTCAAGCACACGTCTCAGCACCGAGAAAACGCGTGGTGGACGCACCGAAATATCATATCACGAGGTACCGGGTTTTCATAAAGTGCCTCTTTTCTTAAATAACCCCACGGTCCTCAAAAACCAGAAATCACATGAAAATCCAACATCCAGCAGTAAATCCAACGCGATGTACTATGCAATCAATCCACGATATATGCGACATGTAAAGAGAGTAATCATATCGGAAATCATGCAACATGGAATAGGAATGCGCATATGTCAAAGGAAGCATCATATCACGAATGTAATAGTACTACCGTGTAGTGACATGGCAATTATCGATGATGAAGTGTGTGAGCCGGCAAATAGTGTACGTGAAACATACGCATCATCGATAATGGTGCTGGTGTCCTAACAGCATGATAATAACGTGGTAATGAACATATGCCAGCAATGCGAATAGTATGAATATGCGGAAATCGAGTAATCAACAGCACGGTGAAGTATCTACTATGCAACTACATCTAAGTATCCTGTCAATCAGGAGGGGTAGGTGTGGAAACCACCTAAAACTGAGTCTAAGTATATATGTAGATATATAGTCGGTGATCCCGCCTCAATGTCATATCGTAAGATATCCTCTAGCTATGAGTGCGGATCTATCATCAATATCAGCTCGTACGGTAATCATCGTACGGCATTCCCAAAAGCTGGGTAGGGGTCAACATCTCACTGTCTCATCACATAACAATTATCACCATCATCAGATCATATAGTCTGGAGTACTACTCTATGTCTAGTACAAACGGTAACATCGGTAAAGTATGCATGCGGGGGTAAACACACATCCCAAGCCCGCAAGAATCACAAGTCATACCCCACATATGAATCGTATCAAATCACCGATCCCAGGGCACCAAGCCCACAATATCGACTCATCTCCAAAGTCGTCACATATCATCAATCACAGTGTAAGTACATGTGAAAAGCAAGGGTATATATATAGGGTAATTCTATCCTAGGGTTCGCGACTATGAACTACACTAGTCACTTCTAACCCTACATATCCAAAATACACCTAATATCACAATACCATATAATAAGCTATCTACGGACTGCGGGGGTGCTATACGCCATCCACCCGACTTTCCCCCGTAGATATAATCTACTCACCTTGCATCATCATTTGCGGACATCACCATGCATTTGCTTGTCGTCCGAAGTCTTCATGGGTACCTTCATTAGCAACTCAAGAAAATTCTTGAGTTGCCCTCTAGTGGCCAAATCCATGCTTCTTTAGCTCCATGTGTAGATCTAGGGATTTTGCACAATTTTATTGAAAGGAGTTTGGGGTTTTGGGGTGTTTTATGACATGTTCCATGGCTTGAGGAGGGGAGGGAGATGAGGAAGGGGCAGCAGCAGTAGGAGGAGGAAGAGGGGGAGAATGAGAAGGAGAAAACAAGGGCTAAGGGTTTGGTCAAAGGTCCATACCTCTCATTCTCACCAACTCCCATTTTCTTTATTCTTTTTCTTTTCCCTTTTCTCCATAATTCCCAAAGGCTTCTCACAAGAATAGTAAACCCAAATGAAAACCATGGCTAGAAAAATGTACAAGTGTAGAAAATGTGATATGTGCAAGTTTTGCACAAAATTGCCAAAAAACCCAATTAGCGATTTTAATCGCAATTAGCACTAAACTAGTGTCAAACAAATCACAAAAACTTAAAAATGTCATAATTCACTAATTTACCCTATTTTAGAATTTTCCATAATTTTTCATAATTTTTCTAACATTTTTCCTATTTATTTGCATTTAATATTAAAATAATCAATAAAATAATATTAAATTATAAAAATTCCCAAAATTAATATTTTATATTTTTGAAGATGTTACAATCTACCCCCCCTTAAAGAAATTCGGTCCCCGAATTTAAATTTAAACCCCCACTACTAAAACAATCTCAGTAATAAACCAAAGTCGTCGGGGCTCCGAAATCATCAACACAAAGAACGTCACAGCGCAATGCATGCGTAAGGGTACTGAGCAGATAACTCAAAAACAAAACTCCGTCAAGCATCCCGCAATCATCGGGGTCGATGTAAAAACACAATGTCAAATCCAATACAAAACCGATATGATATGGATCGAAACTACACATGTAGACATCCAATCTATACACGTAAAAAAAGCTGATGTAAAACATGCAAAAGTATATCCAGGTATCGTCTACTGACTAGTCCTGCTCAGCATGAAAGCAAAAACCCAACATCATAAAAGGTACTGCTCCAAAGGGAATAAATCTCAAAAATGTACATAACACAATCATGTGCGTCTGGTGCGCACGGAAATCAAAAATCCAATATGTGCTAAACAGGTGCACAAAACAACATCTAGGTGCAACGGGTGTGCACGAAACCTCTGTCATGGGCAACGTATGTGCCTGACAGCCAAGGTCCGGTGCATCTAACATGCACGAAGAAAATCTCGATTTAGTGCATCGGGTGCGCACCAAAATCGTATCAAAAAAAAAAAACATGCGCCCAACACACGCGAAAATCCAAATCTGTGCATCCATCGTGCACGAATGAAAATCTAAACCCTGCGCACTCAACATGCACGGAATCACGAAATCCAATAACAAACATCGAAGAGGTGTAAAGCACATCACCAGCACGGAGTGCAAAACCAACCATCAAAATCCGGATCAAAATCAACGATAAAATGCGTCTCAAACCAAAATCAGGTGTACCTCAAAGGAAAATCTCACAATCGTGTGCATCAGCGTGCACGAATCAAAGCATAACACTAAAATGCATGAAAACTCTGCGCGAAATATATAAATATCCAGTGGGTGCATGAAACCAATATCATGAAACTCAGTCACCAAAACTAAATCATGCAAACAGAACACCCAAAATACCGAAATCCAAAATGACGGATACGTGATAATCGAATCACAAAATCACAATCACAAATACCGTCTTCGGTAGTTCCTCCTTCGAGGTCGAGAAGGAGTCGGTGCAATCCACAGCTAGCAGCGCAGGATATCTACCTGCCTCTTGCTCACGGTCTAGCGTCTTCTGACTCTCTGGATCCTTATCTTCTCTGCGGATTACCTATCACGCGGTCAATCGGCTCATCGGCCCTGTCAGGTGTGCTAACGGGGACGATTCCGTTCTGGCACTTCTCTGGTTATCTCTCGGTCAAACCTCACGACCACTCGTAAGGCAGCTTATCACTGGCGTCGGCCTCTGGCTCTCTGAAAGCACGTCACACATCCGATCCTGGGTGCAACATCATGGCAGCTATGTCCTGGAAGGAATCCTGCTCAAGGTCTCTTCCAATCATGCCTATGCCGATCTGTACAGAGGCTGGCTCTCCTGCACAACCTCTTCTCGCTCAAAAGACACCTGTGTCCTCAGAACAACATTTCTCAGAAACTGGTCACATCCCAACGTCTCTGTAAGCAAATCAGGTCTCTAGTCTCGACGGGAAGCAATGACAGCTCGTCAGTATCTCACACGAACCTCTGGTTTCAACTGTCTCTATCATCGTCCACTATGACGTCATGCCAAGCTACTATGCACTACACTGTCCTCGGCCACGGCCAATCTGAAGTCTCTCACACGGACTCGAAATCTCGTACTCTGTAGCTTCATCACTCTGTAGCAGATGTCAGGCCGAACTGGTCCTCGGGAACACGTCTCAACCATCGGAGGAATACTCATCACTCGTCCATCCTTGATCAATTCGCAACGCATCTGGTTAAGTTCCTCTATCCGAACTTGGTCAACTACCTCGTCGACAATGCTGAACTCTGCCCTGCTGGGTGTGCACAAAATGACCACTCTGGGTCTAAGTCTTCTCGTATCGTACTCCAGAAAGGTCCTGCCGAGATTCCTTTCTCAAATCTCAATCCTGCCGAAGTGCCCGGAAGTCATCATCCAATGCTGAAGCTCACGCTTATTCCGGAACGGCTGCATACTTATCGCGCTTCTTTCTGGAAGATATATCCATATACCACTCCTCGGGGTGCATATTACATCTCTAATGTCAGCGGAGTGGGACATCATCTCGTCGAAACCTCGTACGAACTCTTTTCTTCACTCTGCTCAAATGTCGACTGGTTCGGGCTCGTCTCATCGTGGCTACACGAACTGCGCTCCGACGGCTATCCTCGCATCTGGAGTCTCCCAAGCAGTGTCCCATCACAATGTCCGAAAGATGTCGAACCATCCGATCGACTCGTCAGATCCTCATAATCCCCCAAGAGCTCACATCTTGGGTACAGTTTAATAGTATCGAGTACATGCCACAGCGTCGGTGGTCCAGCCGTAGAAGGGCAAACCCAAGCCTCACTAATGGCGCCGCGGAACCGCCGTAAACCCTAAGGTTCAAAGGCTGTCACACGGTCATTAAGTCGAGTTAGGGTTTCATTCTTCTAGAGGGTCCATAGAATCACCTGCATGTCTTTCCGTATACTTTAAACTTGGAAAATGGCTCCTGACATTCGATCGTCTCAATCGACTCTCAACGAACCTGCGTGAAGTCGTCTCTAGCTGGAAACAATCAATCTGATATCCACGCATCGGGGTAAGCGAACTCACCACACGTCCTAGTCATTCATCCTCGGTGACTAGCGACTCGCTATCATCTCTCTAAGTACATGCTCATGCTGCAGTAGCTCCAGTCATCTGGGCGATATTTCATCATTTGCAGCAACAACTGGCTCATACACCTGTACGTCGAACAACGCCTCAATCCTCCAGGAAAGGCGATACATAAGCGGTCATCTCTGAGTCGGTCTGCTCTAGATCTGAGTAAGACTCTCCATACTGGAAATCTTCAACTCAACTGGGCCCGCTCTGGCGCAAAATCGGACGAATCACCTTCGTCTCTCAAATCGGGTAGACTAGCTATCATCTGTCGCATATCTGCCTGAAAGCTCCGGCAATCTCAGCTCGTAAGCTTCGGAAGCGACATCCTGTCAATCTCAGCAACAGCTGGTCCATCTGTCTGCACGGTAGGCGACATCACAATCCCTGAGGTATACTGTACATCAACAGTCCTCTCTCAACTGGCAGCTCTAACAAAGGCACGATCAACCGGTGCAAACCAAGCACTCGCCTCCACTAGAGGTCACAAACACCAACACTAACTCGAGACGTTCCCATGTCACCAGAAAACACAAAGGTCGGCCCTCGTACCAAACGAGCTCACACCGACCGTAACCCTAGCAGCAGCCCAAACTGCGCTCAAACATGGTGACAGGGATCTCAATCGAGTATCAAAAGAGAGCACATCAAAGGCAAGAAAGGAAACAACAGATCCAAAAGGGATACATGATCATAGGAAGGAACAGCATCAATGAAGGTATGATCATGAAACTAATAGAATCGGGGATCTCAAATGGATGTATAATCCTGGATAGGAAGAGAATCACTGATCTCTAAACAAATGTCCATCCTAAGGTTCCTTAAGCGGAGTGGCGTGTCGTAAGTATACCGCGGAACATACCAACGGTACGTCACTCTACTTTAGTCACCTAATCCATCAACCAAGGGTCATCCTAATACGACGAAAGTTCGGGTTCACACCCCCTCAACCAAGTCTAAGTTCCGTAAGGTCAAGCCTAAGTTCCGTATATAAATAACTCCCAAGGCTCCACATAGTCAAACTTAGACTCGAACCAAGGTCAACCTAGCGCTCTGATACCAACTTTGTCATGACCCGAAAGAGCACGTGACTGGCACTTGAACCATATGAAGCCTATAGGACTCCATCTGATCCAAGTAAGCCAAAAGCCCAGAATCTAAAACCATTTTGAAGAATAAATAAAGAAAACTGGTTCAAAGAAGTGAAGAAATACAGGTTTGAAATCAAGGTTTATAAATAACTAAGCCGAAGGTACGTTTTGAAAACAATAAGTCTTTTCTAAAAATTTCGGCAGAGTTTCTCTTGTAAAACTGGCCCCGAATGGGGTACAACATGAATAACAATATATAACATGATAAAGGCATCCCCAAGCGGGAGCTAGCTCTTCGTCAATCGACGGTCACAACCAAGCAATGATATAATAATATACAACGCCAAGTGGCGAGGATCAAATCCAAAGAAAGCTCAAAAGTAGCAAGAAAACCGCAATACTACTAAGCGCAACTCTAAGGTCGAATAATACAACACTGTCTCTGAGTCTGAAAGAATATACAAGTTTTGGTTGATGGAAAATTTCTAGATACAATGGAATAAATAAATACAAAGGTGATTCCTGATACGAAAGAATCCACCTACCAAAGCAAATCACCCGCAAGAAGGTAATGTGCCAGAAATGCCGCAATAGAACCTGTACGGCAAAACCTGCAAGAACTGTGGCACAACGGGGGTGAGTTGCCAACTCGTGAATAGAAACATCTACAAGGATAAACCGAATGCAAGACATAATCCTAAGTCAACGATCAGTAATATAATCCACAAGAGTACATCTGAGTGTAATAAGGTGGCAAGGTAACATCTAATCATGTATGTAGTGCCAGGTACTCAGGTAATAACATGTCATCAGTGTAAGGTATGTCTGCATGAAGTAACTATGATGAAATATCAATGATATCAATACACATATATTAGCGTCCCATACCACTAATATTGGTGTAAGATAAGTGTAAATCCAGTCTGTATATCTGTGGAACCCGTCCACCTGTCACCCACTGACAACAAGCATCATGTATGCAATGTGAGGATATAACCAAAATCATGGAAAACTCATCATGAAACCCGTGCCAAGCATCGGCACGTAAATCCTCATCCGTATGGGGCTCCGTCTGCGGATATCGGCCCTCGGCCCCGGCAGTATGAGTCAACCCATGTCCATCTCTGGGCTCCGTCTGCGGATATCGGCCCGTCGGCCCCGGCAGCATGCCCATCTCTCGGCTCCAGGCGGTATCCCCCGGATATCCGCCGAGCTCAGGTAAAATCACCGGTAGGTACTCGCCCGCCTCCAGGCTCAATCGACATAACCCATCGATCATCTCACCGAGGGGAACCATACCGGGCCCACCACGAACCCGCAAACGGTACATCACCTCCTCGAATCGGGTTTCAAGCACACGTCTCAGCACCGAGAAAACGCGTGGTGGACGCACCGAAATATCATATCACGAGGTACCGGGTTTTCATAAAGTGCCTCTTTTCTTAAATAACCCCACGGTCCTCAAAAACCAGAAATCACATGAAAATCCAACATCCAGCAGTAAATCCAACGCGATGTACTATGCAATCAATCCACGATATATGCGACATGTAAAGAGAGTAATCATATCGGAAATCATGCAACATGGAATAGGAATGCGCATATGTCAAAGGAAGCATCATATCACGAATGTAATAGTACTACCGTGTAGTGACATGGCAATTATCGATGATGAAGTGTGTGAGCCGGCAAATAGTGTACGTGAAACATACGCATCATCGATAATGGTGCTGGTGTCCTAACAGCATGATAATAACGTGGTAATGAACATATGCCAGCAATGCGAATAGTATGAATATGCGGAAATCGAGTAATCAACAGCACGGTGAAGTATCTACTATGCAACTACATCTAAGTATCCTGTCAATCAGGAGGGGTAGGTGTGGAAACCACCTAAAACTGAGTCTAAGTATATATGTAGATATATAGTCGGTGATCCCGCCTCAATGTCATATCGTAAGATATCCTCTAGCTATGAGTGCGGATCTATCATCAATATCAGCTCGTACGGTAATCATCGTACGGAATTCCCAAAAGCTGGGTAGGGGTCAACATCTCACTGTCTCATCACATAACAATTATCACCATCATCAGATCATATAGTCTGGAGTACTACTCTATGTCTAGTACAAACGGTAACATCGGTAAAGTATGCATGCGGGGCTAAACACACATCCCAAGCCCGCAAGAATCACAAGTCATACCCCACATATGAATCGTATCAAATCACCGATCCCAGGGCACCAAGCCCACAATATCGACTCATCTCCAAAGTCGTCACATATCATCAATCACAGTGTAAGTACATGTGAAAAGCAAGGGTATATGTATAGGGTAATTCTATCCTAGGGTTCGCGACTATGAACTACACTAGTCACTTCTAACCCTACATATCCAAAATACACCTAATATCACAATACCATATAATAAGCTATCTACGGACTGCGGGGGTGCTATACGCCATCCACCCGACTTTCCCCCGTAGATATAATCTACTCACCTTGCATCATCATTTGCGGACATCACCATGCATTTGCTTGTCGTCCGAAGTCTTCATGGGTACCTTCATTAGCAACTCAAGAAAATTCTTGAGTTGCCCTCTAGTGGCCAAATCCATGCTTCTTTAGCTCCATGTGTAGATCTAGGGATTTTGCACAATTTTATTGAAAGGAGTTTGGGGTTTTGGGGTGTTTTATGAGATGTTCCATGGCTTGAGGAGGGGAGGGAGATGAGGAAGGGGCAGCAGCAGTAGGAGGAGGAAGAGGGGGAGAATGAGAAGGAGAAAACAAGGGCTAAGGGTTTGGTCAAAGGTCCATACCTCTCATTCTCACCAACTCCCATTTTCTTTATTCTTTTTCTTTTCCCTTTTCTCCATAATTCCCAAAGGCTTCTCACAAGAATAGTAAACCCAAATGAAAACCATGGCTAGAAAAATGTACAAGTGTAGAAAATGTGATATGTGCAAGTTTTGCACAAAATTGCCAAAAAACCCAATTAGCGATTTTAATCGCAATTAGCACTAAACTAGTGTCAAACAAATCACAAAAACTTAAAAATGTCATAATTCACTAATTTACCCTATTTTAGAATTTTCCATAATTTTTCATAATTTTTCTAACATTTTTCCTATTTATTTGCATTTAATATTAAAATAATCAATAAAATAATATTAAATTATAAAAATTCCCAAAATTAATATTTTATATTTTTGAAGATGTTACAGTATGCCCTAGAGGCCATTATATGTATAGTGGATGTCTGGACGTGTGTGCATATATATATATATATATATATATATATATATATATATATATATAGATTACTTTCTTGCTCGACAGGATAGTATTCTATCTGGTTTACTTTATCTGACATGTTGATTTCATAATGTTTTTAGTCATTTGCACATGTTGATAAAGCTCTCAGGATATTTGCTAGACTACTGTGACTATGATGCAGATCATACTAGTGGGGCACGTATAGTTTATAAGCATATCCTAGAATTGTTCCTAGTCGTAGGTGTATCGAGACGGGGCATCGATATTCCAGAGTAGACTAGCGTATACTATTCTTGTCCCATATGATGGGCGATGGATGTTCCCATATCCATCTGGTGAGGTGACACCAAAGAATGTATGTGGGTGCTCAGTGGAGACTGGGTACACTGAACGGACTCACAGAGAACTCCTATGTGGTATTATATCTATCGTCGGATAGCAGTTCTCAGGTGACACCGGTACAGGTTAGTTTGTAGACCCGAGATCGTCATAGAGTCTTGTGTGTCCTCCCACTGTACTTTGATCTCCACCCTACCACGGCTCTACTGAGTCGTGCAAACAGGTGGTCTTTGGGTACAGTCCCGAGGCACATGGAGGCAATGAGCGATAGGAGGGGTTTCGTCTCTCCCGGTATTGGGAGTTGATGTTGTGCTATGCTTGATTGGCTATAACAGGAAGTCCCTGGCCAGGGCTACTGAGATTTACTGATAAGCGTTATCAGTAGTTTCTCGATCTGTTATCAGCTAAATACCGGCATGACTTATTGAGTTATTGGGGGGGTCGACGACACCATCCCCAGACTTGATATGCAACATATTTGATGAGGAGACCGGACTGTACGGTAAGTGTTGCCAGATGGCTCGACGGGAGTTTTGACAACTTTGCTGGTTTTCTTCTGATCGTTCAATACCCGGGTGGCCGTTACGTTTAGCTGACCGCTTGCGGCTTGTGGGTGTTTGATATGATCATCTCCCACTGCCGGCGTATTGACGAGTCTTAGAGTCCCACACAGAAGTTTCCTAGCCCAGGAGAAAAGATGTGGTGTGCATATGAGATATGCGCGGGGACCCGATTGAATACGACTATGTGATACCGTATGTTAATCGGGCGTTTTTCTATTAGTCGGGTCGTATGCGATATGACCGGATTGTTGAATCAATTGTTGATTTAACATTTTGACTTTTAGTTTTATTTTAATTCTTTAGTCAAACTCTTTTTATTAAAGAGGAAGAATGCATGCATGGATGCACATGTTGATGTGCATAGATACATGCATGCAAAGTGTCATGGTTGTTGATACACATATGAAGGAAATATAAGAATTACATGGAACTTGATTTATATATATTCTTTTTGCATTTAAATTAAAAGGAAAAGAAAAGGATTATTCATCCATAGTTATCTTCTACACTCTTCTTGAAGTTAACCTTGCTCACCCACTTTTTAACCTTGGATTAATATTCTTTTTGCCTTTTAACTCAAGTGCGATAATATCTAAATTAAGTAACCATGGTTTGAGATGAAGAGTAGAAAATATATATACTTATCTTTTCTATTATTTCATTAAGCTTTATCATTATCAAAAGCTTTTGCCTTCATCTTCTTCTTCCTCCTTGCTCTCTAGGTTTTTCCAAAGTGAGTGAGAGATAAAAGAAATAGTTTTGACAAAAGAAAACTCACCACTTCATCATTCTACTCTAATCTAGCCAATTGGTTTAGAGTGTTTAGCTTCGTCTTCTTCTTGCATCAAGTGGAGCTACAAGCTTGGAGCTAGTGAACTTCGGGTGGATCATCGTGGACGTAGGAGCTTACTAGCAAGCCTTTCCAACCTCTCAAAGATCCTAGGAGTCACTACAAAGAGGACTACAAAGGTTGTATTCCTTTCACTTAGTGTAAATTTAGTTCTAGTATGTGATACTTGTGATGTTACCCTAGAAATTCTAGTTAAAGATCCATGCTTTGTTTGCTTAGCACCTCTAGAAATTTTAATGTGGCATGTGTGATGCTTCTATACTCATTAGTAGGTGCTAGGGAAACCCAACATATTCAACGAGCTATACAACATAAAAACTCCTATTTATCAGTATAGGGATTATACCTATCAACTTTAGCTCACAAGATCCAAGCTTTCCTAGTTTCCAAGTGATCCAAGATGCTAAAACTCAAGACTTAAAGTATTTGTGATATATTTTTGGGAATCTTGGAGAATTTTGAGTTTGGATTGATGCAAAAATGGAAGGGAATGATCAAGAGCAGAAGGGGAGGAAGGGATCTCGGCCAAGTGATAAGGGTGGGGTTTTGTGAGGAATTTCCAAGCTATTTCTCATGATTAATGCTCATAAATGCTTTCACATGCACATGCATGCACCTCTTTGATTCTTTTCATTTCTTTAACTTTTAATCCTTGTCAACACAAAGATCTAGATATTGTGGGAAGGTTTTGGTTTACTCAAGTTTGATTTATGGAAAAGATTACATAAGAGAAATTTCCCAAAAAGCGAATACCGCATTAAAATAATATTAAAATTGGGAAAAATTCTAATTGAACCAAAACGTCCCATATGCCCCCAAAGCTTGCGCACTAGCTTTATTTTAGCTAAACTAGGTGCTGGCAAGTCTATATGGTCGTTTGAACACAGTCGGGTTAAAACGGAAAATACCGACAATTTAACCCTAAAACGGAAAAATTCGCATAACGATTTCTAAAACGTTACAGTGACGGAGGGCTACGACAGGTTTTTAAGAAAACCTTTTGCTTAATGAACTTGATATCGTTGTAGAATCGAGTGATTTAGAAAAGGAGTGTATTTTAGGCTTTTACTAGTTTTTCTAAAGAGGCCACTCCCGATGAAGGGATCTCGGCTCTTTCTTCATCGAATGAGGTGCAGGATATTTCACACATACCACTATGCAAAGCAAAAACTATAGAAGCAATCAAAAAACAAACCGAGTAGGTTGTAGCATCTGATAGTTTCGCTAAAGAGGTCACTCCCGGTGAAGGGATCTCGGCTCTTTCCTTATCGAATAAGGTGCTGGATATTCTACAAGGAATACCGCAATGCAAAGCAAGAACTAGAGCTACCAGTATTTAAAACAAGTTTCTACAACATCTTTGGGTTTCTTTTATTTCATTAATCTCATTAATGAAGTCCAATCAATTATGCTTCCTAAGCATCACAGAAGAAACGAAAGCATCAATATTTATTATATATCATATATATAATATAAGCATTAATATCAGAATATCTATTGATCACATCATAGAATATCAGCAGCAGAAGAACATATATGAAATATTGGATATACTAGGAATTCCGTTTTTTAAATTAAGCCAGTATAAAACACGGATTCCACGGTCGCGATGAATAGCCAAACCCACATCCCAAGACCCCTACGAGAGCAGCAAGCAACCCTAACAATTCTAGAGTTAGGAGACCCGGTCTCGACTCCTCGAGATCGTCTCCCACTAGACCCTAGAACCCGATTACTTGTGCTCCCCGCCTTGGGTCTATCCTAATGCGGAAAAGTAAATAATATACATCAATGGTGACCTCATATTCAACCCGGAAGTGCCCCAATAAAAGAATATTACATAGAAGCTTTTACATGAATGAAAATGAAAAAATCTCATCTCACATAAAACCCCCAGCTATTAAAAACACGACGATCCAATATAACATATCACAGCAACACAAAACATCACATGTCATCAACATTAGTAAATATGCGTATCCCAATTATCGTTGACATATAGCAACGAAACCGGCGATACACCACATATTACACTTACGGTCGCAGAAAAGAAAGTGAAAAACTACAACAATTGGAATCCGCAACCTACTTAGACATCATAAACCCAATGTATCACATACTTTGGATTTCATGCCTAACCAAATGAATTCCTTAGACATCACATGCCTAACAATTATAAACCCCGCATTTTAGTCTCGATATTGAAAGCGCTTTCCAATAACCCGTCGGGTAATTCAACAAGATTCCCCATAACCTGATCGAATGCCCGTTGGAAACTTTAGTAGACGTCCGCATCCCCGATGCCGTCGACGAAGTGCACTAAGGCGGAACACCGCGGCCGCGAGCACCCGAACGGATGCTTTTGGCGATGGGGTTCTTTTACAATCACTTGGTCGGGGATATGGGGCATGGCTATCGAGTAAGGTTACCCGGCGAGTATCCGCGTACACTACGTAATTGCGACGGACTTTTGATCCACATCAAAATTCCGTGGCAACCGATCAAATGAGACTAAACTGCTAGATTTATAAAATTCATACTAGTTATCACATAACTAATTTTTGTAGATTCCAAGTATTGTATCACAATCATAGATAGCTAGACGAAGTTAAACTTTTCGATCGAATAAACAAACACCCAAAATTTCCCGAAAAGCTCAACACTTGAGCGGAGTTCAAAAAGTACCCAGAAACTGCCACAACTTCTATGAACCATCCGTAGAAGGGCCGACCCATGCCTCACTCATGTCGCCACGGAACTGCCGCAAACCTTAGGGTATGACCGTAGTTCCGTGATCCAAAAAGTCGAGTTTGGGTATCGTTCTTCTAGAGGGTCCACAGAATCGCTTGCATGATTTTCTGAAGATTTTAAACTTGAAAAAAATCCAACTCTTGGAAAATTTCCAGCGAGGGAAAATATGGGTTATTGATATCCGTTCGAACTTTTTAACGACGTCTAAATAACCCGAATAGATGTTAGAATTACGACTAAGAAACACTCCGAATTGCCTTTGCGGAAAGTTAACATCATATGGAAATTTAGCAAAAACAAGCAACACCTGAAACACCAAAACCCAGAGACAGGAACACCATGAAAATTTCAAGCCAAAACAACACAACTGGGCCGGCCACCTCGTATTTTTCCCTATTATGCACGGCCAAAATCCGAGAAAACTACATGAAACTTTCATGGTGTTCATGTTATATCACATACAACATTCTGCAGTTGCTAAAAAAAATTTTAGAGGCCATTTAAAATTCGACAGAAACCAGATTTTCATGTTTGAAGTTTCGGAGTAGTTTCGGTTTTGTAATATAACAAACATCGTTTAGATCTCTAGCTTGGCACTGATACCACTGTAGGGTTATGTAACGTGGCATCAAGGTTTTGGGAGGCATCGTCCATGCCGTTTTAAATTTTTTTGCCGTACTAAAGAACCTTAACCCTAGAATCTTAACTAGAGATTTAGACGACAGAAACAACTTTACATCTAAGTGAATGAGGAATACAACCTTTGTAGACCGGTCCTTCACTTCTAAAGCTCCGTGTAGTAGTCCGTTCGCTCCGAGTAGTGAACATCAGAACTCTAGTAAGGGTTCACATGAAGAAATGAACAAGCTTGCTCGAAGTCTTCGAGGTCGAAGATGATCTACGTCGAGGAGACTCAAGCTCATGCTACCTCTTCACTAATGGTAGATTAGTAAAGCAAAAACCCTAAACTAAATGGCTAATATAGTAGAGGATGAAGAAGTAGGAAGCGATCTCATTTTAGATTTATTTTTCTCACAATATTTCTTCATCTCTCCAAACCCTAGAAAACTCTTTTCATGAGGAGGAAGAAGATGAAGTGATGAAGAGAAATGAAAAACATATGAGGTGATAATTGCAACCATAGGTAAGTTAGTTTCATACACTAACCCATGTAGAGAATGAACCATGGCTAAGGTATAATGGTTAGGTTAATAAATATCTACAAGTGAAACAAAAATGGTGGATTTGGTCAATGTTTCCACAAGCTTCTACAAGTTTGTAGCCATGACAATTTCCATCCAATTTTTGAATTACTTAGATAAATATAAACCCTACATTATATCAAGCATGGTGTAAGTCTCATACACCCATGAAGCATGTGGCATCAAGTATGACACAAATAAAATGTACATTAATATATATCACATATACACTACATGCACATAAGTGAGAAAAATAATACTTAGTGAGCAAATATTAGTTAATGTAAGTTAATATATCAAATATATAATTATACATTAAATTATCAAATCAATACTTGATTTAATAATCCGGCTATATCACATACAACCGACTAATATCATATGAATCAACTTATCGAATCAACACTTGATCCGCTAACCCGGCCATATCTCATATAACCGACCGGTATCACATATCGCGAGAATAGAATGCGGTATCACATACGCGCATTAATCTCGGTCCTGCACATATCACATATGTGCTCCTACTTCGTTTCGCATGAACCAGGAAACCTCTGTGTAGGACTCTAAAGACTCGTCAATACGCCGGCAGTTGGTGATGATCATATCAAACACCCACAAGCCGCAAGCAGTCTGCTAAACGTAACGGCCACTCGGGTATTGAGCGATCAAAAGATCAACAAGCAAGCCTGATCATACTCCTGCGAATCCAATCAGTAACACTACCGTACAGTCCGGTCTCTTCGTCTGATATGTCGCATATCACATCCTGGGGGTGGTATAACGTCAAGCCCCAATAGCCTGATAAGTCATGCCGATGCAAGGTCCATAATGGTTCGAGAAACTACTGATAACACTTACCATTAGATCTCAGCAACCCTGGCCAGGGATTTCCTGTTATGGTCAATCGAGCATAGCGCAACATCAACTCCCAATACCGGGAGAGACGAATCCCCTCCTATCGCTCATTTCCTCCATGTGACTCGGGACTGTACCTAAGAACCACCGTTTTGCACGTTCTCTTGAATGTGGTAATGTGGAAATCAAAGAACAGTGGGAATCACACAAGACTCTATGACTATCTAGTGTCGACAGACTAACCTGTACAAGTGTCACCAGAGAACTGCTATCTGACGATAGGTATAATACCATCGAGGAGTTCTCGGCGAGTCCGTTCAGTGTACCCAGTCTCCACTGAGCACCCGCATACCATCTCTGATGTCAAAAACCAATTGATATGGGATCATCCATCGCCCATCATATGGGTCGAGAAGCGTATCCGCTAGTCTACTCTGGAATATCGATGCCCTGTCTCGATACTCCCACGACTAGGAACTATCTAAGGATGTACTTACCGACTACCTCTTCCCCACTAGTATGATCTGCAACATAATCCTGGCAGTCAAGTACTCATCCTAAGGGCTTTATCAACATGTAATTGAGAGACAATATGTGTACATGTTAAGATAAAGAGAAACCAGATAACATACTATCATGTCGAGCAAGAAAGTCCTCCCTATATATGTTCAAGCATCCACTACAATATACATCGCATGTACAATAATGGCCTCTAGGGTATACATATAACTAACACTGTCCAAACTACTGTCCCTTAAAAGAGGGAAAACTAAAACTCTGACAGTCGCTCTGTCATCCAGGTCACCTTGGAAGCCTGGAATGATAGCCGTCTCCCGAAGGATGCTGCTGTTACCATATCCCATGGACATCCACTTATGTTCATAAACTTCTTCCCAACATTTCTCCAGGATTGGATCAATATAAACTTATTGCAGCTCGTGCAAAAACAACATCTGGTGTGGTACTTGACATCTTATGATTGACTCAATTGCCTAAGCAAGTGATATGCCAATTATGCACATCCCTCTCCCCTTTAGTCTATAAGACACATTTAGAGAGGGTGACTCCATCACCTGTAGGCACACCACTATGCCAGGAGTCGTCCATTCTAAAACAACTTTAGAATAGTGTCAAAGTACCCAGATTGGGAAACTACCCAAATCTAGATCTAAAATGATAGATCTAGTTACCAGAATGCCTGATATATTATCCATATCCAATGTGGAGAAACCACTGTGTGACAACCACAGTATAACCGATCCTAGTATAGGAATTTCATTTCCTATAAAGTGCATGTCATCTAAATATCAGGACATCAAACCCTACTACCTTCTTAACAGATCCATCTCCTATTCTGATGAAGTCAAAGCCTATGACTGTCACATCAAAAATAGATGATCTATCTCCGCTATACCTGCTTTAGTCTATAAATAGACACAAGCAACTTGTCAACTATGCTTCCGCTGCTCCCAGTAACTATAACAACCCTATGGCAGAGTCATATACACGTGCGCTTCTAAAGCTAGTTTAGAACGACGCTATGCTCATCCTCCTGCCGGGTCTTATAGTCTAGAACAGCAGTAATGGTATGTCTAGGTAAACAAGCACCTCCCTATCACCGTTTCTGAGAAGACCGAAGTACCTCTAGGGTGCCTAAGGTTACCCACCATATCTGCGGAGTGGCTAATGGAATGTCAAACCCGATTGAATCTTTAGGTTCTATTAAATTTTCAGTAATCGTTTGTGGTTCTGGAATCACTTCCAGATCTACCATACTCCTACTACTGTTTTCTGAAAAAGTCCATTTTGCTAAAACTGTGGCGAGTCAAGAACAATATTGTAGTCCATGTCACGCACCCCACGAACTTGCGGGGAGGTGGAATATATGAAAAACGATTATCAAAGCTTCGTAACACGGACTTGAGCGCATGAATCGTTTCTAAACCGTTACTAGAAAACTACGAAAGGTTTAACTACTCGGATTCGAAGTTATACCTCACGTTACTTGTCCTTCGGGTCTTCATCGCGGTCCTCCACTCCTCGTAGGCTCCTTGGAACATCGGAACCTCAACGGCCTCCTCAAATCAAAGATGATCCACCCGAGAGCTCCTACTACAAGGTTGATCTCTAACTTGAGATAACTAGGTTGCTCAAAGTGCTAATCTAAGCTACCTAGGGGATATAGAGTGAGGTTATGGATGTATTAGTCTAGCTAACCCGTGATCTCAACACATGAGAGGTTAGGGTTAGGGTTTCAAGAATGAGAGAGCTTGAGGAGAGAGAAGGTGGTGATGAGAATGAATTGAAATTGTTTCTCACTTCTAATATATTATGAAGCATAAAGAATTATCAAATGAATAATTCAAATGCATTATCATCATGCTTCATTGAATATGTGCAATGAATCATCAAGTGAGTCATTAAGCAATAAATGCTTCATTAACTCACTTGAATGATTCATCTCATGAGTCACAAAATCAATTTATGCTAATGCCACCTTACCCTCCAAGTCACCATGCTTCTAGAAGCTTCCCGGAAAATTACGAGAACGCCCCTCCAATACGTGAAAACACGGAAAAACTTTAGACTGTATAAATCCAATAACCTGATACTAGAAACTGGCTTAAACCAAAGCCGACTAGTAAAAACTGTCCGAACGTCGTACGTGCGTAAACACACGTATGTGTCCGAACCCTTGTCGTAAAACCATACGACCTCTATATCGTTTCGCCTAGAGCAGGGAAACTCTCCGTGTGGGACTCTAAAGACTCGACACTACGCTGGCAGTGGGTTTAACCACATACCGCAAGCGGCACTAGCTGTACGTAACGGTCCCCAGGTAGATGTCGATAAGAAGGCCGATGAGGAAAACCATCCGAACTCCTACTGAGCTTGATGTGACAATCTCCGTACAGTCCGGTCTGTTCGTCTAAGACTATCGCATATCGAGCCTAGGGGGCGGCAAGCGTCAGTCCCCTAATAGCTGTATAAGTCGTGTCGGAGCGTAGCCCATTACACCCTGAGAAACTACTGGAACCTACCTGTAAATCTCGCTTGCCCTGGCCAGGGACTTTGCGTAATGGCTCTCTGACACAGCGCGATATCAACTCCCAATACCGGGAGAGACGAATCCTGTCTAACCGCCACTTCCTCTAAGTACTCGGGACTGCACCAAACTGCTACCTGTTTGCACGACTCCTTTGAGCCGTGGTAGGGTAGCAATCTAAGAACAGTGGGACACACTCGAGGCGAAGTAGCAGTGTCAAGTCTGCGGACTATGCTGTACTCATGTTACCTGGGAACTGTTAACTGACGATGGGTATAATACCAACAAATCAGTTCCCCTGCGAGTCCTGTCCGGTGTACCCGTAACCTAACGAGCACCTGTATACTATCTCCAGTACGACGTACTAATGGCTGTGGGACAGACCATCTCCCCAACTAGGATGAGAACCGTACACACTAGTCTACGCTGGAGTATCGATGCCCTGTCTCAATAATCGTACGACTAGGGACAAGTACAGTATGTTGCTTATAGACTACCCAGCCCCCACTAGTGTGACTGCCATCACAACGCTGGTAATCAAGCAAAGATCCTATGGGCTCTACTAATATGTATAAGTGATACGTTACAAGAAACATATGCACATATTAAAGTAGACACAAACCAAGTAGCATACTACCATTTTTAGCAAGACTGTATATACAACTATGAATATCCCAAGCTTCCATTAAGTAATATACATACAAGTATGATACAATAATGGCCCCTAGGGCATATACACTAGCAATCTCCCACTTGCACTAGGGCCATGAGCTGGCATATCGTAGACCTATCATCTTGAATAGCCTCTCGAACTGCGTCTGAGGAAGGGCCTTTATGAATGGATCATCAATGTTATTCTCTGTCTCAACTCTTTTCACCTCGATCTCCCGGTGATCTACGATCTCCCTGATCAGGTGGTACCGCCTTAAGATGTGTCTGGACTACTGATGGCACCTGGATTCCTTTGCTAAAGCTGTAGCGCCGTTGTTGTCATAATACAAAGGTATTGGATCAACACTGGTAGGAACCACCTGAAGTTCTGTGAGGAACTTCTTCATCCAGACAGCTTCTTTTGCGGCATCGCAAGCAGCTATGTACTTTGCTTCCATTGTTGAGTCAGCAACGGTCTCCTGCTTGGAACTCTTCCAACAGACCGCCCCTCCATTGAGGGTAAAGACATAACCCGACATGGATTTGGAGTCATCCTTGTCACTCTGGAAGCCGGAGTCGGCAAAGGCCTCCATCTGGAGGTCTTTTCCGCCATACACCAAGAACATCTCCTTAGTCCTCCTCAGGTAGTTGAGAATGTTCTTTACTGCTATCCAGTGCTTCTCCCCTGGGTTTGCCTGATACCGGCTTACAACGCTCAATGCGTATGCTACATCTGGTCAGGTACATAACATCGCATACATTATACAACCTACCGCAGAAGCGTAGGGTATAATCGACATGCGATCCCTTTCCAAATTAGTCTTGGGAGACATCTCTTTAGAAAGGGTGATTCCGTGACAAGCCGGTAGGTTACCGCGCTTAGAATCATCCATACTGAATCTCTTCGCTATGGTGTCTATGTACCTGGACTGCGAAAGTCCCAACATCCTCTTTGATCTATCACGATAGATCCGGATCCCCAGATTGTAGGTGGCATCACCCAGGTATTTCATGGAGAATTTATGTGACAAGAATCTTTTGACTGACTGTAACATAGGAATATCATTTCCTATTAGGAGAATGTCATCCACGTACAAGACGAGGAATACTACATCTCTCCCTACAATCTTACTGTATATGCAAGGTTCATCTGGATTTTTGATAAAGTCGAATTCTTTGACAGCATCATCAAAACAGATGTTCCAACTCCGCGATGCCTGCTTTAGTCCATAAATGGACTTAAGCAGCTTGCATACTTTACCTCTGCTCCCACTCTGAATGAATCCCTCTGGCTGATCCATATAGATGGTCTCTTCCAAATTACTATTTAGAAAGGCTGTCTTTACGTCCATCTGCCAGATTTCATAATCGTGAAAGGCAGCAATAGCAAGAAGGACCCGAATAGATTTAAGCATAGCCACTGGAGAAAAGGTTTCTTCATAGTCCAAACCAGGTCTTGACGGAAACCCTTTGCAACAAGTCTTGCCTTATAGGTTTCAACCTGTCTATCTACACCAATCTTCTTTTTGAAGATCCATTTGCATCCTACGGGTTTTAGCTCATCTGGAGCAATGTCCAAAGTCCATACTTTGTTAGTGTACATGGACTCCATTTCGGTCCGCATTGCATCCAGCCATTTTACCGAGTCACCGCTCTGAATGGCTTGCTGGAAGCTAGTAGGCTCATCATAGTCAATAGTGCAATCCTCTCTATCCCCGTCTATGAGAAAACCGTAGTATCTCTCGGGCGGATGAGAATGCCTACTACTCCTGTGGAGTGGTGTCGGGATGTCCCTTTCTTCTGAAACCTCTAGTTCTTCCAAGCTTTCAGTAATAGTTTGTGGTTCTGGAATTTCTTCCAGTTCTACTACGCTCCCACTTGTTCCTTTTTCTAAAAACTGATGTTCCAGAAAGTGGGCATGACGAGAAACAAAAACCTTTTGTTCCTCTGCGTAATAGAAATAATATCCTTTGCAATTCTTCGGATATCCGACAAACTTACACTGTACTGATCGTGCCTCGAGCTTGTCCACATGCTGCTTTTTTACAAAAGCTGGACATCCCCATGTCTTAAAATGTTTTAGACTGGGTTTGGTCCCACTTCACATCTGATATTGCAACACCTTAGGATGTGTTTAGTGGCTATTTATATTTAAATAAAGGGTTTTTAATAAAAAGTTTACCAAATTGAGTTTCAAATATTTTTCCCAATTCAATAAATATTTTTCTAGAATTTTCCTAGGCTTGCACACACATGTGCATGTAAACTAGGGTTTTAAAATGAGGTAATACCATGATTAGCAACCATGGTGGGTTTAATCATGGGGATTAAGTCTTTTGGGTTTTAATTAAGTTTAATTAGTTAATTGAGGGTTGCTTTAATTTGAATTTCCTTTTTGGAGTGTTGACTTGGTGAGAATGAGAGAGAGAGAATGCATCATGGCAAAAGCCATGCTTGCATTTAATGAAGAGAGAGAGTGGAGGGGTTGACATTTGGGTTATGATTCCCTCTCATCCTTGTGTTCTTTTCTCTCAACCTCACTCTCACACTCACACACTTACCTCTCCACAGCAGCAACAGAAGCATCCACAGCAGCAGCAGCAAGCAAGCTCAGCAGCAGCTGAAGCAAGCACAGCAGCAGCCAGCAAGCAGCAACAGCAGCACCAGTGAGCAACAGTAACAGCAGTTAGCAGCAGCAGCAGCCACAACTCCAGCTGCATCTCCTTCCCTCCACTCCTTCTTCTTCCTCCAGCTCCCTAGGGTCGAGTGTGGGGTATACTTCCAGAACTTAGCCCCTAGTTTGCTTAATTAGTGTAACTTAGCTTCGATTAGTGTTTATTGGTGCGTTTTAGTGCGATATGTGGTGATTAGTGGGAACCATGACCAAGTGATGTATGAATTGGCTTTAGTAGGTTAATGGAGTGTTGTTAGGGCCCTGTTAACCTAGCTGCACCCCCATTGCACTAAAATACCACCAGATTCCTAATTGATGCAAATTCATCGTTTTAAGCAAAATTTGACTTTCTGTAAACTGCTATCGACCCAGTGAGTTCAAAATAATTTTGAGAGGACTGCAGTATAGTTGTTAGGTGCTGATCCCCCAGGTAGAACCCGACCTCCATACGACTTGTGCAGGCCGCCGAAATATTGTTTCTGGCCACAATTTGCGGCCAGATAGGGAGGGTTTGGGTTGGGGTTTGTCATTAGTAGTGTCTGCTGCAACCCTTAGACTCATGGCATGTATATTTTTGTGTGATTCTTGCTGTAGGAAAATCTGGTGCTAATTACCCTATTTCTCGTATTTTAAACCTTCGCGACACGCGTGATATGCATGTGGTTTGGGATTTCTGCGTATCGCGACGCGTCAGGGTAGTTTCAGGCGCGTAATCACACGTTTTAGCGTATCGCGCACATGCGCGCTTGGTTTGCGACATGGGTTTCTAGTTTGACCTTAATATCATGTTTTTGTGGATTTGAGCTTATGTGTGATATATTGTGTAATTCTAGGTTCGCAGGCGAGTGAGACGGACGCTGCGAAGAAAGGGAAGCAAGTCGTCGGCTACACTTAGCGCGAGACTTCGGTGAGTAGATTTAACATCTACGGGGATATCGCCCGCATGGCGTTATGCGTCAGGGATGATAGGACCTTATAGTTATATATTGCATGTACCTACATTGACTGTCATGTATACTATTGTTGCATACTGCATTCCCTGCGATATGTATGTAAACTTAGAATTGATAGAACACCGCACTATTACTAACGGTTCATGCTGCACGAGCACTAATCTGCATGTTACACACACACCGTTAGTAATTGCCATGACACACTCACTGTAGAATTGCCATGATTAGATTGCTGTAGTTCATTTCATATATGATTCGTTATGATTTTCATAGAAATTGGGAGCCGCAAGATGTCTTTGAAAACTGAAACTATTTTAAAAAGCGTTTCTCCCTTGTACTTACATTGTGTCTTGATGTACACAGCACATCGCATTTGATTCACTCATTGGTGTTTGATTTCCATGAAATTTCTGGTTTTGAGGACCGTGGAATTATTTAAAGAAAAGATGCACTATTTGAAAACCCGGTCCCTCGTGATATGATATTTTGGTGCGTCCACCACGCGTTTTCTCGGTGCTGAGACGTGTGCTTGAAACCCGATTCGAGGAGTTGGATGATCCGTTTGCGGGTTCGTGGTGGACCCGGTATGGTTCCCCGGGGCGAGAAATGTTTTTCGTGGAGTAGACGATGAGCCTGGCAGGGTGGCGAGTACCTACCGGTGATTGGTTGGACCTGGCGGTTATCCGGAGGATACTGACCAGAGTCGAGAGATGGATGCGGGATGATCCGTACTGCCGGGGCCGAGGGCCGATATCGCAGACGGAGCCCGTGGGCTGATCCGGACTGACGGAGCCCGATATATGAGGATTTGCGTGTCGATGCTGGACACGAGTATTTTATGATATTTTGAGTGCCGATGTTGGGCACTCGTGATTCTCAGAAATTTACAGGATTTGAGGGTCGAGGAGAGTGCCGACGTCTGAGTTTATTTGGGATTTGGGGTGCAGTTTTGAGCACCGATTACCTTTCCACGTTGATATTTCGTGTAGATGTTATTTATCCCATGCTCAGCATTGATATCATGTATCTCATCCTGTAGTTATTTTACCTGGCAGAGCATTTGCATGATCATTGCACATACTGCTTATCACTCATTGATATCATCTGCTGGCATATGTTAGAGTAGCGCAGTACGTGCATGCTCGTGATTACCTTTAAATGTTATCTCTATTCACGAGTTGGCAACTCACCCCTATTGTGCCACAGTATTTGCAGGTTGCCCTTCAGATTAGTCGTGGCAGGCTGCCCTTTTGCATCTTTTGGCTACAGATACCACTACAGTTGGTGCGTGAGCTATTTTGCTTTTAGGTGGGTTGTGGTATCTGATTGCTTTTATTGTACCCCTTTTTGTATCTAGTATTCTCCATCTACCATTTATGTACTGGACCTAGATACTGTGTGAGGACGATGATGTATATTTTGTATTCTGGTGTCGAGCTCGTGGGAGCCGACTGTTTTTATATGCAGTTTATATTTCTGTGATGTCTACTTATTGCTCATTCTTCGCTACGGCGTCGTATATTACTCTTGTGATGATGGTTTCCGCCGTTGGGCGTGATTGATCCCGTTTGGGAATATGTTGTTTCATTATATCTCATTTTCACTCATATCCTGTTTTATACCCTATCTCGGGGTTACTTTTACAAAGGAAATGCTGCCAAAATTATTTAGATTATGATGTAACTTTAAAGGAACTTATTGAAATATTTAAGGTTTTCTAAACGTTTTATCTAAATGTTTTCAAAACTCGCTACTTTTATATGGTTTTGATTTCTGGGTTTGGCTTACTTAGTCGTGTTACGCCTGTAGAGGTTGCGTGGTTAAGTGCCGGTCACAAGTCGAAATATTCGGGTCGTGACAAAGTTGGTATCAGAGCGTAGGTTTTACCTTTCGGAGTGTAGGATGACCTTGGTATGATGGAGTAGGTAGCTGAAGCAGAGTGGCGTAGCGTGTGAATGTTCCGCGGCATACTCACGACACGGTACTCCGCCAAGGCGACCTTAGGACTTATTGATTTAAATTCCTTCTTGAGTATATATATTCTTGTGATTCGATTTCCGTATTCTTATCGAATCCTAATTTCCTTTCAGCCATTATGCCGCCAAAGACTACGAGGGCGCAGAGAGCGGCCGCGAGGGCCGAGATTCGAGTTGACTCGTATGAGACGATGACTGATCCGGGCAGTGCACCCGTTGTATCCGAGCAGACTGTTCCTCCCATGACAGATCAGATCGCCACGCTAGGGGCTGGTATGCAGGAGAAGCGCCAGACGGTGGGATCCAGCATGCAGGAGATGCGCCAGATGATAGGATCGCTAGTTGAGACGCTTCGAGCGCAGCGACCAGAGGTAGCTCCACCCGTTCCAGAGACCGCGATGGTACCTACCGTACAGCTAGTTGCCTCTGCAGCCACGGAGGTGATTACAGTATCTCTATCAGAGTTTATGAGGATGAAGCCTCCGGTCTTCACAGGCACCGATACAGACGAGGACCCACAGTCTTTCATTGATAGGATGGCCCGGATATGCCGTTCCCTCAGATGCGCAGATGCGAGATGGGTTGAGTTCGCGAGCTTTCGCTTGGAAGGTCTTGCGCAGAAGTGGTGTGATTCAGTTGAGAAGGGCAGAGCGGCAGGTCTTCCTCCTATGACCTGGACAGAGTTTGTGGCACTATTCCTTGCCCGCTTTCTTCCACTGAGTGTCAGAGATGCTAGAGCACGCAGGTTCGAGTCCTTACGCCAGAGTCCGGAGATGTCAATGGCAGAGTATGACGTGCTGTTTACAGAGCTAGCAGTTTATGCTCCGTACCTGGTGGTTACCGAGGAGATGCGAGTCAAGAGATTTGTTCGAGGCTTACTTACACCACTGTTCCTTGCGATCAGCGCGCAGCATTACGAGACATATGCAGCAGCTGTAGACGCATCCCTATTAGTCGAGGAGCGCCTTGCTGAGACTTCGGTAGTTCCAGAGCCGAAGAGAGTTCGTACTAGTATATCCGCACGGAGACAGTCATTCAGACGCCACGACAGGTATCGTTCAGGTACGGGGAGTGGCAGAGATTCGGGGCGAGGCCAGATGTTTAGTTCGTATCCACGGGAGAGTCAGCAGTCGTCGCGGGGTTGCTTTAGATGCGGAAGTCTACTTCACCTCGTTAGAGATTGTCCTGAGATACACCGGAGGGAGGCGGCAACACCGCATGTTACTTTACCACCTTCACCACCCCAAAGGGCGTTGCCTGTTGTACCTACCGTTGTTCCGCGTCAGACTCATACTCAGAGAGGTCATGGGCGTGGAGGAGTTATTCAGAGAGGACGGGATGACCGAGGCAGGGGATAGTCAGTCACAGGTTGTGGACAGGCGCGGGTCTTTGCTTTGACGCATCAGGACGCACAGGCATCCAATGCGGTGGTTTCAGGTATCCTTTCAGTATGTTCTGTTGATGCACACGTGTTGTTCGATCCCGGATCCACGCACTCATACGTATCCACACACTTCGTGCCGAGTTTGAGTAGAGAGTCCAGTTTGCTTGATCAGCTGCTTGTTGTGACCACTCCTGTGGGAGAGTCGTTTGTTCCTAGGCACGTGTTCCGATCTTGCACCGTCTGTATTGGCGAGAGAGAGTTGCCTGTCGACTTGATCCTTCTTGAGATGTTGGACTTCGACGTTCTTTTGGGCATGGATTTGGTTAGCCACGTGCTATGCTTCTGTGGACTGCCGTGAGAAGACAGTTAGATTCTGTTTCCCCGGCGAGTCGGTTTTTGTTGTGTTGGGGGACTGTGGTGCCGCCCCTCACAGTGTGATTTCTTATTTTCGCGCTGGACAGCTTTTGAGGAAGGGATGTCAGGGATTTCTCGCCTATGTTTCCGATGCTAGCGCTACGGAGGTTCCAGTGGATCAGGTTCCGGTTGTTAGAGAGTTTCCTGATGTGTTCCCTGGCGAGCTTCCTGGGTTACCGCCCGAGCGTGACATTTCATTCTGTATTGATCTGGTTCCTGGCACGGGGCCTATTTCCATACCGCCTTATCGGATGGCCCCGGCGGAACTTCGAGAGTTGAAGGATCAATTGCAAGATTTGCTGGATAAGGGACTTATTCGACCCAGTGTTTCTCCTTGGGGTGCTCCAGTCCTGTTCGTCAAGAAGAAGGACGACAGTTTGCGTCTGTCTATCGACTACTGCCAGCTGAACAGGGTGGCAGTGCAGAACAGATATCCCTTGCCACGTATCGACGATTTGTTCGACCAGCTTCAGGGGGCAGGATACTTTTTGAGGATCGATTTACGATCGGGCTATCATCAGTCGCGGGTTCGACAGGAGGACATTCCTACGACAGATTTCCGTACGCGGTACGGCTATTATGAGTTTTTGGTGATGTCGTTCGGACTCACCAATGCGCCAACAGCATTTATGGACTTGATGAACCGTATTTTCCGGCCATATTTGGATCTGTTCATCATAGTGTTCATTGACGATATCTTGGTGTATTCCCGGAGTAGTGAGGAGCACGAGCAGCACCTGCGGATTACGACTGCGAGATCTTGTATCACCCGGGCAAGGCGAATGTGGTGGCGGATGCTTTGAGTAGGAGGCCCGGGGGTAGTCTATCTTGTTTGAGCGCAGTACAGGGGCAGTCGTCGGCAGATTGGCAGATATTATGCGACAGCCGGATACAGTTCGAGTTCACGTCGATTGGAGGATAGATCGCGCATGTTCGTGCATGCCCACAGTTGCTTGACCATGTACATGAGGCCCGGCACAGTGATGACCGATGTTCAGAGATCAGGACGCAGATTGGGCAGGGCAGATTTTCAGAGTTCGTGATCAATTATCACGGGATGCTGAGATTTGGGACTAGACTGTGCATACCAGATGCTGAGGGGCTGCGGCGTGAGATTCTCGAGGAGGCACATTGATCGGTGTACATCATCCATCCCGGTTCCACCAAGATGTATCATGATATGAGAGATGTTTACTGGTGGGACGGAATGTAGAGGGACATCGTATATTTCGTATCGAGATGCCTGACTTGTCAGCAAGTCAAGGCCGAGCACCAGAGGCCCGTAGGAGAGCTACAGCCGTTACCCATTCCAGAGTGGAAATGGGAGCAGATTTCGATGGATTTCGTTGTGGGTCTACCCAGACTAGGCGAGGGTATGACTCCATTTGGGTAATCGTAGATTGTTTGACGAAAGCGGCTCACTTCCTACCAGTGAAGATGACTTTCGGATTTGCTCAGTACGCCCAGATTTACATTGACGAGATAGTACGACTGCATGGAGTCCCGACATGTATCGTGTCCGACAGAGGCACCCAGTTTACCAGTCGACTATGGCAGAGGCTTCAGGAGGCTTTGGGCACTTGCTTGAGTTTCAGCACAGCATTTCATCCGCAGACCGACGCACAGTCAGAGCGGACTATTCAGACTCTCGAGGACATGCTCAGAGCGTGTGTATTAGATTTCGGAGGTAGCTGGGATCATCACTTACCCTTAGTAGAGTTCTCCTACAATAACAGCTACCAGGAGACTATTCAGATGGCACCATTTGAGGCTCTTTATGGTAGGAGATGCAGATCGCCCGCCTGTTGGACAGAGCTCAGTGAGAGCAGTATCTTAGGGCCACAGATTGTTGAGGAGACGACCGCGAAGATCCAATTGATTCGCGATAGGATGAGAGCAGCCCAGAGTAGGCAGAGATCTTATGCGGACCGTCGGCGGCGCAGACTTGAGTTTTCTGTTGGTGATCATGTTTTCTTGAGTGTCTCCCCAATGAAAGGTGTGATGAGGTTTGGGAAGAAGGGAAGCTCAGTCCCAGATATGTGGGCCCCTTCGAGATCCTCGAGCGTGTTGGTGCAGTTGCATACCGGTTAGCCCTTCCGCCTAGTTTTCTAGATGTGCACCCCGTATTTCACATTTCGATGCTCCGTAGATATATTCATGATCCTTCGCATGCGATTCAGCACCCGACGATCCAGCTTGAGCGCGACCTTTCCTATGCAGAGCAGCCGGTGATGATCTTGGATCGACAAGTGAAGAAATTGAGATCGAAAGACATTCCATCAGTCAAGGTACTTTGGCGTGGTCCGAGCAGCGAGGAGGTCACTTGGGAGACCGAAAGCAAGATGAGGAAGAAGTACCCCCGCCTTTTCGAAGGTACGTATAGTTAGATTTTGAAATTCGGGGACAAATTTCTTTAAGGGGGAGAGATTGTAACACCTTAGGATGTGTTTAGTGGATATTTATATTTAAATAAAGGGTTTTTAATAAAAAGTTTACCAAATTGAGTTTCAAATATTTTTCCCAATTTAATAAATATTTTTCTAGAATTTTCCTAGGCTTGCACACACATGTGCATGTAAACTAGGGTTTTAAAATGAGGTAATACCATGATTAGCAACCATGGTGGGTTTAATCATGGGGATTGAGTGTTTTGGGTTTTAATTAAGTTTAATTAGTTAATTGAGGGTTGCTTTAATTTGAATTTCCTTTTTGGAGTGTTGACTTGGTGAGAATGAGAGAGAGAGAATGCATCATGGCAAAAGCCATGCTTGCATTTAATGAAGAGAGAGAGTGGAGGGGTTGACATTTGGGTTATGATTCCCTCTCATCCTCGTGTTCTTTTCTTTCAACCTCACTCTCACACTCACACACTTACCTCTCCACAGCAGCAGCAGAAGCATCCACAGCAGCAGCAGCAAGCAAGCTCAGCAGCAGCTGAAGCAAGCACAACAGCACCAGTGAGCAGCAGTACCAGCAGTTAGCAGCAGCAGCAGCCACAACTCCAGCTGCAGCTCCTTCCCTCCACTTCTTCTTCTTCCTCCAGCTCCCTAGGGTTGAGTGTGGGGTATACTTCCTGAACTTACCCCTTAGTTTGCTTAATTAGTGTAACTTAGCTTTGATTAGTGTTTATTGGTGCGTTTTAGTGCGATATGTGGTGATTAGTGGGAACCATGACCATGTGATGTATGAATTGGCTTTAGTAGGTTGATGGAATGTTGTTAGGGCCATGTTAACCAAGCTTCACCCCCATTGCACTAAAATACCACCAGATTCCTAATTGATGCAAATTCATCGTTTTAAGCAAAATTTGACTTTCTGTAAACTGCTATCGACCCAGTGAGTTCAGAATAATTTTGAGAGGACTGCAGTATAGTTGTTAGGTGCTGATCCCCCAGGTAGAACCCGACCCCCATACTACTTGTGCAGGCCGCCGAAATATTGTTTCTGGCCGCAATTTGCGGCCAGATGGGGAGGGTTTGGGTTGGGGTTTGTCTCTAGTAGTGTCTGCTGCAACCCTTAGACTCATGGCATGTGTATTTTTGTGTGATTCTTGCTGTAGGAAAATATGGAGCTAATTACCCTATTTCCCGTATTTTAAACCTTCGCGACACGCGTGATACGCATGTGGTTTGGGATTTCTGCGTATCGCGACGCATCAGGGTTGTTTCAGGCGCGTAATCACACGTTTTAGCGTATCGCGTACACGCGCGCTTGGTTTGCGACACGGGTTTCTAGTTTGACCTTAATATCATGTTTTTGTGGATTTGAGCTTATGTGTGTTATATTGTGTGATTCTAGGTTCGCTGGCGAGTGAGACGGACGCTGCGAAGAAAGGGAAGCAAGTCGTCGGCTACACTTAGCGCGAGACTTCGGTGAGTAGATTTAACATCTACGGGGATATCGCCCGCATGGCGTTATGCGTCAGGGCTGATAGGACCTTATAGTTATATATTGCATTTACCTACATTGTCTGTCATGTATACTATTGTTGCATACTGCATTCCCTGCGATATGTATGTAAACTTAGAATTGATAGAACACC
This sequence comes from Agapanthus africanus, assembly GCA_030015575.1. Classification (NCBI taxonomy): domain Eukaryota; kingdom Viridiplantae; phylum Streptophyta; class Magnoliopsida; order Asparagales; family Amaryllidaceae; genus Agapanthus; species Agapanthus africanus. The sequence continues at coordinate 139,880,427 of JASDDO010000031.1, forward strand.
GCACTATTACTAACGGTTCATGCTGCACGAGCACTAATCTGCATGTTACACACACACCGTTAGTAATTGCCATGACACACTCACTGTATAATTGCCATGATTATAGTGCTGTAGTTCATTTCATATATGATTCGTTATGATTTTCATAGAAATTGGGAGCCGCAAGATGTCTTCGAAAACTGAAACTATTTTAAAAAGCGGTTCTCCCTTGTACCTACATTGTGACTTGATGTACATAGCACATCGCATTTGATTCACTCATTGGTGTTGGATTTCCATGAAATTTCTGGTTTTGAGGACCGTGGAATTATTTAAAGAAAAGATGCACTATTTGAAAACCCGGTCCCTCGTGATATGATATTTTGGTGCGTCCACCACGCGTTTTCTCGGTGCTGAGACGTATGCTTGAAACCCGATTCGAGGAGTTGGATGATCCGTTTGCGGGTTCGTGGTGGACCCGGTATGGTTCCCCGGGGCGAGAAATGTTTTTCGTGGAGTAGTCGATGAGCCTGGCAGGGTGGCGAGTACCTACCAGTGATTGGTTGGACCTGGCGGTTATCCGGAGGATACTGACAAGAGTCGAGAGATGGATGCGGGATGATCCGTACTGCTGGGGCCGAGGGCCGATACCGCAGACGGAGCCCGTGGGCTGATTCGGACCGACGGAGCCAGATATATGAGGATTTGCATGTCGATGCTGGACACAAGTATTTTATGATATTTTGAGTGCCGATGTTGGGCACTCGTGATTCTCAGAGATTTACAGGATTTGAGGGCCGAGGAGAGTGCCGGCGTCTGAGTTTATTTGGGATTTGGGGTGCAGTTTTGAGCACCGATTACCTTTCCACGTTGATATTCCGTATAGATGTTATTTATCCCATGCCCAGCATTGATTATCATGTATCTCATCCTGTAGTTATTTTACCTGGCAGAGCATTTGCATGATCATTGCACATACTGCTTATCACGCATTGATATCATCTGCTGGCATATGTTAGAGTAGCGCAGTACGTGCATGCTCGCGATTACCTTTATATGTTATCTCTATTCACGAGTTGGCAACTCACCCCCGTTGTGCCACAGTATTTGCAGGTTGCCCTTCAGAGTAGTCGCGGCAGGCTGCCCTTTTGCATCTTTTGGCTACAGATACCACTACAGTTGGTGCGTGAGCTGTTTTGCTTTTAGTTGGGTTGTGGTAACTGATTACTTTTATTGTACCCCTTTTTGTATCTAGTATTCTCCATCTACCATTTATGTACTGGACTTAGATACTGTGTGAGGACGATGATGTATATTTTGTATTCTGGTGTCGAGCTCGTGGGAGCCGACTGTTTTTATATGCAGTTTATATTTCTGTGATGTCTACTTATTGCTCATTCTTCGCTACGGCGTCGTATATTACTCTTGTGATGATGGTTTCCGCCGTTGGGCGTGATTGATCCCGTTTGGGAATATGTTGTTTCATTATATCTCATTTTCACTCATATCCTGTTTTATACCCTATCTCGGGGTTACTTTTACAAAGGAAATGCTGCCAAAATTATTTAGATTATGACGTAACTTTAAAGGAACTTATTGAAATATTTAAGGTTTTCTAAACGTTTTAACTAAATGTTTTCAACACTCGCTACTTTTATATGGTTTTGATTTCTGGGTTCGGCTTACTTAGTCGCGTTACGCCTGTAAACGTTGCGTGGTTAAGTGCCGGTCACGAGTCAAAATATTCGGGTCGTGACAGATGTAAGTCCCCGTTGCCCACCCCGGTGCTTACGGGGAGGCGGAAAACGGAATAAAAAACGAATTTTTATGAGCTTAGGCAACATGGACTACACTATGAAGGATCTTTGCTAAACAAAAACAAGCTAAAGCTAATTAGAAACTAGCTAAGTGCTAGAAAGGTTATACCTTAGGCTTTATGTCCTTCTCTCCTTGCTCCTTGGAGTGGTGGAAGGAGGCCACCTTGGTCGTTTTCTCACGTCGAAGAAAGATCCACCCGAAAGCCTCAACCTTTGGCTTCAACTCCAAGCTAGAAGTAACTAGGGTGCAAGAAGTGCTAGTCCTTGAACCCTAGATGAGAGTAGAGATTATCAAGAGAGGGTTTTTCTCAAGCTCAAGTGTTTCTCAACACATGAGAGGGGAGAGCTTGAGGGAGAGGAAGAACAAGAGAGAGAAACTAAAATGATAGAATGAGAATAAAATGGAACCATTCTCACATATATGTGGGAATTATTGTAATTAGATAATTAGCTAGATAATTGTCATGGTTAATCAAGACATAACCATTATCATTTCAATTTGCAAGGATCAAAAAGTATCTTCCAAAAGAAATGATGATGGTCAAAGTGTCAACCATAGTCAACAAGTCAAGGAGGTCAAATGGTCAACAACCATAACCATGCACAATTATAAAACTAATATCAATTAACAATAATACACACATGAGCATTAGGGTTAATAAAATGACAATAGTCATTAACCCTAATCAAAGTCCTCTCCCTCTGTCTCAAGCAACTGTGCATACGCACCCGTATTCGTGATCCGAGGAACATGAATACAATGAGATAAAACCAATCCCAAATCATATACTAGGATCCGGCTTAAACCAAAGCCCGCTAGTATAAGTTGTCCGGACAGCAAACGTGCACAAGTGCGCGGATGCGAACGAATCCTATCGCAAAACCATGCGACCTCTACTCATTTTGCCTAAAGGCGAATATCTCTCTGTGTGGGACTCTAAAGACTCGACACTACGCTGGCAGTGGGTTTAACCACAGACCGCAAGCGGCACTAGCTGTACGTAACGGTCCCCAGGTAGATGCCGATAAGAAGACTGACGATGTGAACCCCATCTGAACTCCTACTGAGCCTGTATATGACAGTCTCCGTACAGTCCGGTCTGTTCGTCTGATACATCGCATGGCGGGCCTAGGGGGGCGGTGAACGTCAGTCCCCTAATAGCGGTACAAGTCGTGTCGGAGTGTAGCCCAGAACACCCTGAGATAACACTGGAAACCTACCAGTATATCTCGCTTTCCCTGGCCAGGGACTACTCGTGTAATGGCTCTCCTGGACACAGCGCGATGTCAGCCCCCAATACCGGGAGAGACGAATCCTATCTAAACTACCTGTTTGCACGACTCCTTTGAGCCGTGGTAGGGTAGTAATCAAAGTGCAGTGGGAACACACTCGAGGCGAAGTGACAGTGTCAAGTCAATGGACTAAGCTGTACTCATGTCACCTGGGAACTGATAACTGACGATAGGTATAATACCAACCAACAGTCCCCGATGAGTCCTGTCCAGTGTACTCGTAACCTAACGAGCACCCGTATACTATCTCAAGTACGACGTACTGACGGCTGTGGGACAGACCGTCTCCCATACTGGGATGAGAAGCGCATACGCTAGTCTACTCCGGAGTAGACTAGCGTATGCGCTTCTCATCCGATGCCCTGTCTCGATAGTCCAACGACCAGGGACCTGTATAAGGATGTGCTTATAGATTACCCAGCTCCCACGAGTGCGAGCGCCATCACAACGCTGGTAATCAAGCAAAGATCCTAAAGGCTCTACTAATATGTATATCAGCGATATGCTAAAAGAAACACATGCACATATTGAAGTAGAGACAAACCAAGTAGCATACTACCATTTCGAGCAAGATTGTATATACAACTGTGAATATCCCAAGCTTCCATCAAGTAATATACAAACTAGTATGATACAGTAATGGCATCTAGGGCATATGCACTAACAATCTCCCACTTGCACTAAGGCCATGTACTGGCGTATCGAAGACCTATCATCTCGATCAGCCGCTCGAACAGAGTCTGGGGCAAGGCCTTGGTGAATGGATCTGCTGTGTTATCTTCTGAAGCAACTCTCCGGACCTCGATCTCCTGGCGATGCACGATCTCCCTGATCAGGTGATACCGCCTTAAGATGTGTCTGGATTTCTGATGGGACCTGGGTTCCTTCGCTAAAGCTATAGCCCCGTTGTTGTTGCAATACAGAGGTATTGGGTCAACAATGGACGGAACCACCTGAAGTTCTTTCAAGAACTTCCTCATCCAGACAGCTTCTTTTGCGGCATCGGATGCAGCGATTTATTCCGCTTCCATAGTCGATTCCGCAACGGTTTCCTGTTTGGAACTCTTCCAACACACCGCCCCTCCATTGAGGGTGAAGAAAAAACCCGACATGGACTTGGAATCATCCTTGTCACTCTGGAAGCTGGAGTCAGCAAAGGCCTCAATCTGCAGGTCTTTTCCGCCATACACTAAGAACATCTCCTTAGTCCTTCTCAGGTACTTGAGAATGTTCTTTACTGCTATCCAATGTTTCTCCCCAGGGTTTGACTGATACCTGCTTACCACACCTAGTGCATAAGCCACATCCGGTCTGGTACACAACATCGCATACATTATAGAGCCTACCGCAGAAGCGTAGGGTATAATAGACATGCGATCCCTCTCTAAATCAGTCTTGGGAGACATCTCTTTAGAGAGGGTGATCCCATGACAAGCCGGTAGATTACTGCGCTTGGAATCTTCCATACTGAATCTCTTCAGTATGGTGTCGATGTACCTGGACTGTGAAAGTCCTAATATCCTCTTGGATCTGTCACGGTAGATCCGGATACCCAGAATGTATGAGGCATCACCCAGGTCTTTCATGGAGAACCTGTGTGACAAGAACCCCTTGACAGATTGTAGCATAGGAATGTCATTTCCTATTAAGAGAATGTCATCCACGTATAAAACGAGGAATACTACAGTTCTCGCTACAAATCTACAATAGATGCATGGTTCATCTGGATTTTTGATAAAGCCAAATTTCTTGACCGTCTCATCAAAACAGTTGTTCCAACTCCGTGATGCCTGCTTTAGTCCATAAATGGACTTGAGCAACTTGCACACCTTTCCGCTGCTCCCACTCTGAATGAAACCCTCTGGCTGGTCCATATAGACACACTCCTCTAAATGTCCATTTAGAAAAGCTGTCTTTACGTCCATCTGCCAAATCTCATAATCGTGGATGGCAGCAATGGCAAGAAGGATCCGAATGGATTTCAGCATAGCTACTGGAGAAAAAGTTTCGTCATAGTCCAAACCAGGTCGCTGACGAAAACCCTTTGCAACCAGTCTAGCTTTATAGGTCTCAACCTATCCATCTACACCAATCTTCCTTTTGAAGATCCACTTGCATCCTACGGGTTTTACCCCATCTGGAGCAATGTCCAACGTCCATACTTTGTTGGTGTACATGGACTCCATCTCGGTTCGCATTGCATCCAGCCATTTTACCGAGTCGACGCTCTGAATGGCTTGCTGGAAGCTAGTAGGCTCATCACAGTCTATGATGCAATCCTCTCTATCCCCGTCAATGAGAAAACCGTAGTATCTCTCGGGCGGATGAGACTGCCTACTACTCCTGCGGAGTGGCGTGGGAATGTCCTGATCTTTCGAACCCTCTGGTTCAACCAAGCTTTCAGTAATAGCTCGTGGTTCTGGAATTTCTTCCAGTTCTATTGCGCTCCCACTTAATTCCTTTTCTATGAACTGGTGTTCTAGAAAGTGGGCATGGCGAGAAACAAGGACTTTTTGTTCCTCTTCGCAATAGAAGTAATATCCCTTGGAGCTCTTTGGATATCCCACAAACTTGCACTGTACTGAGCGTGCTTCGAGCTTGTCCGCATGCTGCTTTTTTACAAAAGCTGGACATCCCCATGTCTTAATGTGATTAAGATGGGGTCTCTTCCCACACCACATCTGATATGGTGTAGTAGGCACAGTCTTAGTTTGAACTCGGTTCAAAAGGTATGCAGCTGATTCTAGCGCATATCCCCAGAACGATCGCGGCAACTCAGCGTTACTCATTATGGACCGCACTATATCCAATAGGGTTCGGTTCCGTCTTTCCGATACACCGTTATGTTGCGGAGTGTATGGAGGAGTAAGCTAAGAGAGAATTCCATTCTCTTTTAAGTAACCCAGGAACTCGGCACTCAAGTATTCACCACCTTGATCAGATCTCATTGTCTTGATACTTTTGCCTGTTTGGTTTTCTACTTCATTCTTATATTCCTGGAATTTTTCAAAAGCCTCGGATTTATGTTTCATTAAGAAGACATAACCGTACCTTGAAAAATCATCCGTAAAAGTAATGAAGTAAGAATAACCGCTTCGCGCATGTGTAGACATTGGACCGCACACGTCGCTGTGTACGAGTCCTAAGAGCTCGCTCGCTCTTTCTCCGTGTCCAGTGAACGGAGTCTTTGTCATCTTTCCTTTGAGACAGGATTGACAAGTTGCATACGATTGATATTCGAACGGGTTCAAATATCCTTCTGCATGTAACTTAGTCAACCTTCTCTCATTAATGTGACCCAGTCTACAATGCCATAAGAAATTTTTATTTATTTCTGGATACTTACTTTTGTGTGTATTCTGGACATTGAAAATCTGTGGTTGGTTTAATACGTATATACCGTTGTTCAATGTACCTGACCCAATCAAAACCTGATTAAGGTGAATGTTCACTACTTTACTTACAAATGCAAATTCATAACCTTCTTTAGATAATAAAGATACAGAAATGATATTACAGGTTGTATTTGGTACATAATAACAACTACGCAAAACCAAAAAATGTCCATCCGACAATCCCAGGTGATAGTCCCCCACGGCCTCAGCATCCATGCTAGCACCGTTTGCAACTCTGAGGGTCATGTCACCTGCCTTCAAAACTCTATGCTTTCTCAACGCCTGCAAAGAATTACAGATATGAGATCCTGATCCGGTATCCAATACCCAGGAAGTAGAGTTTATTGATAGACAGTTTTCAATAACATACACACCTGAAGCTGAAGCTGCAACTCGCTTCAAATCCTGTGTTCTGGTTTTCCAAGCCTTGCAATCCTGTTTCCAGTGACCACTTTTGTGACAATAGAAGCATTCTTCCTTCCCCACTAGCTTCTCCGCTATCTTTGTTGCTTTTCCCTTTCCCTTCGTATCCACTTTACCGACACCGCCTCGTGGTTTGGCGGGGGTTTTCTTCTTCTTACCCTTGGCTTTCGCCCTGGATCTAGAAGAGGAAGATCCTCCTACAAACAAAGTGGATGTCTCCCTACCTTTCTGTAGGGTGCCCTCAGCACTCCTCAACATGTTCAGAAGTTTGGAAAGTTCAACCTCCTTTCCTTGCATGTTGAAGTTAAGAATAAACTGGGCGTAAGTGGAAGGAAGGGACTGGAGAATCAAATCAGTATAGAGTTCATTCTCCAACGTGGCCCCAAGCTCCGCGAGCTCCTCAATGTAGCCAATCATCTTAAGCACGTGTTCTGCTACCGATGATCCGACGGCCAACCTTGCCGAAAACAACTTCTTCGGCACTTCGTATCAGGCGATACGAGACTGCTCTCCATACAGTTCTTTTGTATGGAGAAATATGGACTCTAGGTCCATATTCTCGTGTCTCCTCTGATGTTCATTGTCCATCGAGGCAAGTACGAGGCATTTGGCCTTCGCGCAATCTATCTCCCATGTCTTACGGATTTCCTTATCCGCGACGCTGGAGGTGGGACCTGGGACAGGGGGAGCTTTGGTGGTAAGGACATACCCCAACTTGTCGTAAGTGATTGCCATCTTGACATTCCTGAGCCAATCTTTGTAGTTTGGCCCTGTCAATATGTTTTTATCTAGTAATAACTTAAGTCCGGTCATGTTGAATGGTCGCTGCAATTAGGAGAGAGAAAAGAAACACTCTAGTATGATGCTCTTGCAAGTTTAGAGTGGTTTTTAATTTGTCTATACTGGATGGCTCCCACTGTCTCTCGAATCCCTTCTCAAACCGTAAAGAAAGGATTAGTCAGGATCAATCTCACCGTACAATACTTGCTTAACCGTTCAGCCAGGCCAGTGTCGGTACTTCGAGGGAGGTTTTCCAACGCTTTCGCGAAGTTCCTTAATTAAGTAACCTCTTTTCCCTGTGGGCATAGCCCCGCTAACACCTTTCTAGACACCTACTAAGTTTATAGCATTGATCGTTAAGTGAGAGTTTTCCCGAGGAGTAGCATATACTCACGGTAGGATCGGGATCCAAATATCATCGCGTGATAAAACCGAAGGAATCCTACCAGAATGATCACACTCCAAATGGTATGCAGCGTTAGCAAGTTTCAGTACTTATGAAACTCCCGATGTGGATTTTTGCCCCATGCTCTTATGACCTTGACTTTGGCCAAAATATCATAAGTCACATGTCAAGTTCTACCCGTCATTCTCCTGGTTAATTTGGACCCACCCGTACCTACCCTTGACTTTGGCCAAAATGGCAGCATGACTGTCCCAAACCAATGCATCTATCTATGTTGCACATGAATACCCAATAGCTACCAATCACTATGCCTTGACTTTGGCCAAAATACATAGCTTGAATACTTTTTGACCATTCATGTAGAATGACGGAGGGCTACGAATGGTTTTGGCGAAACCGTGAACGCAGTGAACTTGATATAATCGATGGAACGAGATAGCTTTTAAAAGGAGTGGTTCAAGCTCCGCGTTTTAAAAGTTTAGTTTTGAAAAGAACCGAGTGGTTTTCAAAGTGTTCCAATCGACTTTTACTTGGTTTATTTTCTTGCATTAGTTCTTTTAATGCGTCCCATCATTTAATCCTACATTGCAGAAAACAACCAAAATATGACGTACGCTTATGCCATTCGCATTCGCCACGGGGCCCCGTCATCACCCGTTAGGTTACTTAACTAACGACAGAGCGGAGGCTGGGCTAGCGCGGCTGTAAAACATAAGCAACGCCTAAATAGTTATCATATATAAATATATAGCAATGATAGACATTACAGATCACAGATGAATACATTGGATATACTAGGAATCCGCAATCCGTTCGAGCCTGCAATGAAAAGCGGATTACACGGTCGCGGTGAATAGCCAATACCCCACCCAAGACCCCTACGGGTGCGGCAAACTACCCGCCAAGTACCCGAAGCGAAGCAACCTCCCTCAACACCATGAGTAGGCCACTCGGCACTTCGAGATACCCGGTAGTTTGTGCACCCCCTCCATGGGTCTATCCTAGGAGCAAAAAACAGTAAAAAGAATTAAACAATGACGGCTACAACCCCGACCCGGTTGTGCGGCCATACAAATAATAATATTACATCAATTTACATGTTACAATGAATGAAAGAAAAAGCAACACTCATCTCACATCCACCCCGGCTATTCACCCGCGACAATCCAACCCATTCATATACACATACCAATATCAAACACAGATCACAGATATGTATAACCCCGACTAATCGACATATAGCGATTAACCGACGTTTAATACATACAAATATCACAGATCTAACCCTTATAGTCAAAGTGTAGTGAAGTTCCAAAAAAATACAGATTTATAGGCCCCCAAAAATAAATTTCTATTCTGGAAAATCTGGGCACAAATAAACCATCTCAAAAATCCCAAAACCAAGCCATAAGAAAACTGCACCAAACTCGACTCAGTGAAGAGTCAAAACGGCGGCGGTTCCGCGGCAATAGCTTGCTATTGCCGCTGAACCGTGACGGTTTAGACGACTCACAGGACCGAGTTTGCTGTGTTTCTTAAGAAAACCCTGAGATGATTTTTGGAGTATGACAAATTTTATTTTGAACAGAACAAATTTTAACAGAAACTTAGGGTTTTGAAAACTCGTTTTTTCTTATTTTTCCGATTCGAACTTCGTTACACTTCACTACCTAGCTAGTTTATGTTTAGTTAGGCTCTGATACCACTGTAAGTCCACGTTTCCCACCCCGGTGTTTACGGGGAGGCGGAAAACGGAATAAAAATCGAATTTTTATGAGCTTAGGCAACATGGACTACACTATGAAGGATCTTTGCTAAACAAAAACAAACTAAAGCTAACTAGAAACTAGCTAAGTGCTAGAAAGGTTATACCTTGGGCTTTATGTCCTTCTCTCCTTGCTCCTTGGAGTGGTGGAAGGAGGTCACCTTGGTCGTCTTCTCACGTCGAAGAAAGATCCACCCGAAAGCCTCAACCTTTGGCTTCAACTCCAAGCTAGAAGTAACTAGGGTGCAAAAAGTGCTAGTCCTTGAACCCTAGACGAGAGTAGAGATTATCAAGAGAGGGTTTTTCTCAAGCTCAAGTGTTTCTCAACACATGAGAGGGGAGAGCTTGAGGGAGAGGAAGAACAAGAGAGAGAAACTAAAATGATAGAATGAGAATAAAATGGAACCATTCTCACATATATGTGGGAATTATTGTAATTAGATAATTAGCTAGATAATTGTCATGGTTAATCAAGACATGACCATTATCATTTCAATTTGCAAAGATCAAAAAGCATCTTCCAAAAGAAATGATGATGGTCAAAGTGTCAACCATAGTCAACAAGTCAAGGAGGTCAAATGGTCAACAACCATAACCATGCACAATTATAAAACTAATATCAATTAACAATAATACACACATGAGCATTAGGGTTAATAAAATGACAATAGTCATTAACCCTAATCAAAGTCCTCTCCCTCTGTCTCAAGCAACTGTGCATACGCACCCGTATTCGTGATCCGAGGAACATGAATACAATGAGATAAAACCAATCCCAAATCATATACTAGGATCCGGCTTAAACCAAAGCCCGCTAGTATAAGCTGTCCGGACAGCAAACGTTCACAAGTGCGCGGATGCGAACGAATCCTGTCGCAAAACCATGCGACCTCTACTCATTTTGCCTAAAGGCGAATAGCTCTGTGTGTGGGACTCTAAAGACTCGACACTACGCTGGCAGTGGGTTTAACCACAGACCGCAAGCGGCACTAGCTGTACGTAACGGTCCCCAGGTAGATGCCGATAAGAAGACTGACGAGGTGAACCCCATCTGAACTCCTACTGAGCCTGTATGTGACAGTCTCCATACAGTCCGGTCTGTTCGTCTGATACATCGCATGGCGGGCCTAGGGGGCGGTGAACGTCAGTCCCCTAATAGCGGTACAAATCATGTCGGAGTGTAGCCCAGAACACCCTGAGATAACACTGGAAACCTACCAGTATATCTCGCTTGCCCTGGCCAGGGACTACTCGTGTAATGGCTCTCCTGGACACAGCGCGATGTCAACCCCCAATACCGGGAGAGACGAATCCTGTCTAACCGTCACTGCCTCCAAGTGCTTCAGGACTGCACCCAAAAACTACCTGTTTGCACGACTCTTTTGAGCCGTGGTAGGGTAGTAATCAAAGTGCAGTGGGAACACACTCGAGGCGAAGTGACAGTGTCAAGTCAACTGACTAAGCTGTACTCATGTCACCTGGGAACTGATAACTGACGATAGGTATAATACCAACCAACAGTCCCCGACGAGTCCTGTCCAGTGTACTCGTAACCTAACGAGCACCCGTATACTATCTCAAGTACGACGTACTGACGGCTGTGGGACAGACCGTCTCCCATACTGGGATGAGAAGCGCATACGCTAGTCTACTCCGGAGTATCGATGCCCTGTCTCGATAGTCCAATGACCAGGGACCTGTATAAGGATGTGCTTATAGATTACCCAGCTCCCACGAGTGCGAGCGCCATCACAACGCTTGTAATCAAGCAAAGATCCTAAGGGCTCTACTAATATGTATATCAGCGATATGCTAAAAGAAACACATGCACATATTGAAGTAGAGACAAACCAAGTAGCATACTACCATTTCGAGCAAGATTGTATATACAACTGTGAATATCCCAAGCTTCCATCAAGTAATATAGAAACTAGTATGATACAGTAATGGCCTCTAGGGCATATACACTAACAACAGATATGGTGTGGTAGGCACAGTCTTGGTGGGAACTTGGTTCAAAAGATATCCAGCTGATTCTAGTGCGTATCCCCAGAATGATCGTGGTAAATCAGCGTTTCTCATCATGGAACGAACCATATCTAATAGGGTTCGATTCCTCCTTTCTAATACACCGTTGTGTTGTGGTGTGTATGGAGGAGTAAGCTGAGAGAGAATTCCATTCTCTTTTAAGTAACCCAGGAACTCGGCACTTAAGTATTCACCACCTCGATCAGATCTCAGTGTCTTTATACTCTTGCCTGTTTGTTTTTCTACTTCATTCTTGTTTTCTTGGAATTTTTCAAAGGCCTCGAATTTGTGCTTCATTAAGAAGACATATCCAAACCTAGAGAAATCATCCGTAAAAGTAATGAAGTAGGAATAACCACCTCGCGCATGTGTAGACATTGGACTACACACGTCACTGTGCATGAGTCACAAGAGCTCGCTTGCTCTTACTCCGTGTCCAGTGAACGGAGTCTTTGTCATCTTTCCTTTGAGACAAGATTCACAAGTAGCATAAGATTGATATTCGAACGGATTCAAATATCCTTCTCTATGTAACTTAGTCAACCTTCTCTCATTGATGTGACCAAGTCTACAATGCCATAAGAAAGCCTGATTTATTTCTGGAGACTTTCTTTTAAGTGTGTTCTGGACATTGAAAACCTGAGCTTGACTCAATACGTATATACCGTTATCTAATGTACCGGACCTAACCAGAACTTGATTTAGGTGGATGTTAACTACATCTCTTACGAATGTAAAATCATATCCCTCTCTTGAAAGTGAGGACACTGATATGATATTACAAGTCATACAAGGTACATACAGACAGTTACGTATAAGTTACGTAGAATCAATATCTTCTCACTTGTCAAACCTAGGCGATATTCTCCCACGGATTCAGCATCCACGCTCATTCCGGTTGCAACTCTGAGAGACAAATCACCTACCTTCATAACTCTACGGTTTCTCAAAGCATGTAATGAATTACAGATATGAGATCCTGCTCCGGTATCGAGTACCCAGGAAGTAGAGTTAATTGACAAACAGTTCTCAATAACAAATCCACTTGAGGCTGAAGCCACAACATGCTTCGTATCTTGGCTACTGGCTTCTAAAGCCCTGCAATCTTTCTGCCAATGCCCAATCCCATAACAATAGGAACGTCCCTCTTTTACTACATTCAGTCCCGAAACTTTTTCCCTTCTCTTTCCTTCCACTTCTCTGGTTTCCTTTAGGGTAGAAGGTAGAGACCGTAGAATCAAGTCAGTATCTGACCTATTTCCTAACGTGGTCTTCAGGTCCTGGAGCTCATCAATATAGCCAGTCATTGTAAGGACGTTGTCCCCTATAGATGACCCGATAACCAACCTCGCTTGAATTAATTCGGTCGAGGTCTCATATCTTGCGATATGAGACTGCTATCCATATAAATCTTTATTATGGAGAAAGATGGAAACTGAGTCCATCTTCTCGTGCTGCTTCTGGTATACACCATCAACTGAAGCTAACACGAGGCATTTGGCTTTCGCTTTATTCATTTCCCTTGTCTGGCTGATATCCATATCCGTGACGCTGGAAACTGGACCTGGAACGGCGGGATCTTGAGTAGTAATAGGGTGGTCCAGCTTGTCATAGGCAATGGATATCTGGACAGACCTTTGCCAGTCATATAAGTCAGATTCAGTCAATTTGTTATCTAGATGTAACGTATGTCTGGTCACAAGGTCGCTGCAATTTAAGAGAGAGAAGAAAATACTATTAGCATGATGCTCTTGCAAGTTTAGATTGGTTTTTAATTTATCTAAACAGGATGGCTCGCACTGTTTCTCGAATCCCTCCTCAAACCATAAAAGAAGAATTAGCCAGGACTATTCTCACCGTACAATTCTTGCTTAACCGTTCAGCCAGGTAAGTGTCGATACATCGAGGGAGGTTTTCCAACGCTTTCGCGAAGTTCCTTAATTAAATAACCTCTTTTCTCTTGGGGCGTAGCCCCGCTGACACGTTTCTAGGCACCTACTTGGTTTATAGCATTGATCGTTAAGTGACGAATCTCCTGATAAGTAGTATATACTCACAGTAGGATCGGGATCCAAAATATCATCGTATGATAATGTTGAAGGAATCTTACCAACATTCATCAAACTCCAAAATGGTATGCTCTCACTGCAAATTTCAGTTTCTTTATAAATTCCCGATATAAATTTTTGCCCCATGCTCTTATGACCTTGACTAAGGGCCAAAATATCATAAGTCACATGTCAAGTTCTACCTGTCATTATCCAGGTTAATTTGAACCCACCCGTATATACTCTTGACTAAGGGCTAAGAAAAGTAATACGACTGTCCCAAACTAACGCATCTATCTATGCAACAAATGAATACCCCAGCAGCTACCAAACACTATGCCTTGACTAAGGGCCAAAATACATAGCTTGAATACTACTGAATACCCAAATGAAATGACGGAGGGCTACGAATGGTTTTGGCAAAACCGTGAACGTAGTGAACTTGATATAATCGAAGGAACCTGATACTTTTTTAAAAGGAGTGGTTAAAGCTCCGCAATTAAAAAATCTGATCTTTTAAAATAACCGAGTGGTTTCTTTTAAATTTTTTCCAACGATTAAACTTTGGTTTATTTTCTTTGCATTATAATAATGCGTCCCATCATTTATCCTATCATTGCAGAAAACAACGAAAATACCACGTCCTCTTATGCCATCCGCATTCGCCACGGGGTCCCGTCATCACCCGTTAGGTTACTTAACTAACGACAGAGCGGGGGCTGGGCTAGCGCGGGTGTAAAACATAAGTGACGTATAATAGCTATCATATATAGATATTGTACATTCGTCAGACGCAATAATAGGCATTCCAGATCACAGATGAACTTTATTGGATATACTAGCAATCCGCATTTGCTTTGAGCCTGCAATAAAAGACGGATTACACAGTTGTGATGAATAGCCATTACCCCACCCTAGACCCCTACGGGTACGGCAAACTACCCGCCAAGTACCCGAAGTGAAGCAGTCTCCCTCAACAACGTGAGTAGGACACTAAACACTTCAACGTACCCGGTAGTTTGTGTACCCCACCTTGGGTCTATCCTAGGAGCAAAAACAGTAAAAAGAAATAATACAACGGTGGCTACATCCGCAACCTGGATGCGCCCCACAAAAGAATATAACATCATATTACATTTACATCGAATGAATGAATATTAAACCCATCTCAAACCCCGGCTAATCACCATAACATTCCAATCAAGTCCATATACACAAACAGTAAACATTACAGAAATGTGCAACCCCCTGCCAACCGACATACTAGCAGTTAGGGGAGGTTTACGAACACATTAAACATTACAGATAATAACCTGATTAGCAATTAGTTTAGAACATCGATCGACTACCTTTATCCGTGTCTACCCCAAAAGCAAACCTGAACTAAAGTAACTTGGGTAGAAACAGAACATGCAGGAAACCAAAACACCAGAAAACATGAATAACAGAGCAAATCCGAGTCAACTCGGAGTTGACTCGGCAGCGGATCCGCGGCACTAGCACTCTATTGCCGCGGATCCGCGGCCATAAAACCGAGTTGGAACTTCGTATTTTCCCAGTATTCTTATATTCCCATGCTGTGAATTTTAAGGCATATCAAATAGTTTTTTAGACATGTTTAAAATTAACAGAAACTAGGGATTTCCGGGGTTTCGTTTTCGCGTTTTCCGTCGATCGAACTTCTAATTAGTTGCTAACAAGCTAGTAATGGTTTAGTTGTCTCTGATACCAATGTAATTCCTTGTCACGCACCCCACGAACTTGCGGGGAGGCGGAATATATGAAAAACGATTATCAAAGCTTCATAACACGGACTTGAGCGCATGAATCGTTTCTAAACCATTACTAGCAAACTACGAAAGGTTTAACTACTCGGATTCGAAGTTATACCTCACGTTACTTATCCTTCGGGTCTTTATCGCAGTCCTCCACTCCTCATAGGCTCCTTGGAACATCGGCACCTCAACGGCCTCCTCGAATCAAAGATGATCCACCCGAGAGCTCCTACTACAAGCTTGATCTCTAACTTGAGATAACTAGGTTGCTCAAAGTGCTAATCTAAGCTACCTAGGAGATATAGAGTGAGGTTATGGATGTATTAGTCTAGCTAACCCTTGATCTCAACACATGAGAGGTTAGGGTTAGGGTTTCAAGAATGAGAGAGCTTGAGGAGAGAGAAGGTGGTGATGAGAATGAATTGAAATTGTTTCTTACTTCTAATATATTATGAAGCATAAAGAATTATCAAATGAATAATTCAAATGCATTATCATCACGCTTCATTGAATATGTGCAATGAATCATCAAGTGAGTCATTAAGCAATAAATGCTTCATTAACTCACTTGAATGATTCATCTCATGAGTCACAAAATCAATTTATGCTAATGCCACCTTACCCTCCAAGTCACTGTTGGAGATAGTGCCCTCAAAGTCAATTATTGGATCGCAGGTATGTGATTGCAATGATTGAGGAAGGACCTATACCGATATGACAGTCTTGCTCGAAATGATAGTATGCTATCTGGTTTGTCTTTATCATCATGTAAATGTTGATAGAGCCCATAAGATTCTTGCTTGACTACCAGCAGTATGATGGCGAATATGTGGGAGCTGGGGTCTATAAGCACATCCTTAAAATGTCCCTAGTCGTGGGAGTTTCGAGACAGGGTATCGATACTCCAGAGTAGACTAGTGTATACAGTCGAGACCCCGACGAGGGGCAGTGGCCGGTCTCACAAGCCACTGGTGTCAGTTGGATCACCTAAGATGTATACAGCTGCTCATTAGGTTATGAGTACACCGGACAGGACTCGCCGGGAACATGCTAGTTGGTATTATACATATCGTCAGATAGCAGTTCCCTGGTGACATGTGTACAGGTTAGTTCATCGACCTGAGGTCGTCATTTGTCTCATGTGAGTTCCCACTGTGCTTTGATTTATACCCTACCACGGGTCCAAGGAGTCTTGCAAACTGGTATATTTTGGGTACAGTCCCGAGCCATATTGGAGTCAAGTGAGCGGATCGGCAGGGGATTCGTCTCTCCCGGTATTGGGGGTGAGATCGCGCTGTGTTTAGGAAAGCCATTACACGAAATCCCTGGCCAGGGTAATCGAGATATACTGGTAGGTATACCAGTAGTATCTCAGTGTGTTCTGGGCTGCTCTCTGACATGACTTATGCAGCTATTGGGGGTCTGACGTTTACCGACCCCCTAGGCCTAATATGCGATACTCATAGACGAACGTTCTGGACTGTACGAATATTGTCACTGTCAGGCTCAGTAGGGTTTATAGATGAGTTCGCTCGTCAGCTTCCCTTCCAATCAATATATAGGCAAACTGTTACGTACAGCTAGTACCTCTGACGTGCTAGTGGTTATACCTAGTGCCAGTATATTGATGAGTCATTAGAGTCCCCCACAGACACTTTCCCAAGTTCGGGAGAAACGTTGTAGATGCCGTTTGGTATTATGGCAGGGTTCGGAAAAAGCACGTGCGTTTTCGCACGTGTCATTTTTCGGGCAGATAATACTGGTAGGCTTTGGTTTAAGCCGGATCCCAGTATTATACTGTGTAGATATAATATCTTTGTCCCGGTTGCATTTATATTCGGTCGTAATATAAATGCGGGTATGTTTATACTGTTACGGGGTTATCCTGAAATTCGTTTCAGGATCACCTTTGGAAGTTGCCAGTTTCCAGTTTTCTATCAGCCGTATTTAACATTCGGTTAAATGCGGATTTATCTTTTCGTCTTTTGGGTGAGTCATGGTTCTAGAAGATTCTAGAAATGGTGACTAGGATTAGTGACTCATCATTTGCATTAATTGTGAGGTGAGGTGTTAAGTGAGGTGGATTAATTCATTTAATGTGTTCATACCACTCATTCTTTCTTCATGATAAATATCCTTGATATTTTTCTTTGATCTTTTGCTTACACTCACCCTCCCCTCTCCTACACTCACCCTCCCTCTTCTATAAGTGGCCGGCCCCTCTTGTGAGGATGGTATGTTTTTTTTTCATTTGCTTGAGAGATAAAGATTATGATAGTTTAGGGTATGGAAATTTCATATAGTTCAATTTCCATTTACCCGACTCCAATAGGCAACTTCATTAACCGTTCATCCATAGCCTTGGACGTAACGAGACAAAGTATTCTACTCATTATCTACTTCATCTTGGTCGTCTCTTTTAGCAAACTTGACGACCGAGTTGCCTCGGTTCAGAGGCGGGAGCCCGTTTAAAAATCCGTCGACGTGGTGCCACCTGGACGACAAGACTGGAGTTTCAGAAGATCGAAGCCGCCGCAACAAAGCGTGGGATGATGGTTAAAGTCCGAAGGACTCGGATCGTTCGGTATAACAATTCTACCCTCTTTACAATTTGTTAGTTTAGCTTTAATGGCAGATCCGGGTTATAGTACGCGATAGCGCCAGTCGTAAAAGTTTTGTTCCGCATATTGGCGTCTGTTAGACGGCCGGGGCGCTGCCGTGTACTTACAGTGGTATCAGAGCCTTACCATTAAGCTATAATAACTTGTGCTAACACGTTTAAAACATCGATCGAACGGATTTTCAAAAATCGCAATTTGTTAGGTTCTGTGTTTCTGTCGATTTTTAAAACTGTCTAAAAATTATTTTACATATCACAGAAATACAAGCAGGCTTTTCTAAGCATACTGGAAAAATTTGGGCACGTGATCCCACAAGACCACCGCGGATCCGCGGTCAAACCTTGGGTTTGACCGCGGAACCGCGGCGCTTTAGTGGGAATAGTGCAACAACTTTTTCCAGAAAGCTTCTTTGTGGAAATTGTGGTTTTTGGTATATGTCTTTTGGGCCCAAATTTTGTTATTGTACAGCAGATATTTGTGGGGCCCACTTTGGGATATTTTGTCGATCGAAATTTAAACGTGTTAGTTTATAGTACTTACTTTATATCTCCGACCGGGAATGTCATTTGATCGGTAAACCGCGTCTGATTGCTATAGTTCTTTTAGACGGGTTTGCGAACGTGACATTCGCGTTGATTTTCTGTGTTGTGCTGTGATGTTGCGGATTTGTCGTGGTGGATAGCAGGGTGCAATGATAGTGCAGTTTGGATTTATTTGTACATTTGATATTGCGGGGCGAGCGTCCAACATGTGGACTGCCGTCACTGCCTGTTGTATAATATTCTTTTGGGACACGACCGGGTCGAGGTCGATGTACCCGTTGTACATATTTTCATTTCTGTACTAGGTTTATCCCGCGAAGGTGTGCACGGATAGCCGGGTTCTGGAGGGCACCGGGTCCGTATCTCATGGCTTTGATAGGCAAAGGGAACTCACTCTAGAATTGGCAGACTATTCACCGCACTCGTAGGGGGTACAGGTTGACCAAAGGTGGGGTGCTCAATTTATCGGATTCCGTGAAGTGCCGGGTGTTCCATTCACTATGTTGTGGGGACTACCTCGCTTCAGGTTTTGGCGGGTAACTTGCCGCACCCGTAGGGGTCTAGGTTTCATTGCACAGGCTATCCACACGACCAGGGGAACGTCAGGTTTCAGCAGCGGCTCTGTGAAACCCGGGATCCCAGATTATCTGTATTGTTCTGTGATGCTTATTACTTTTCTGTAATGTTGCATATTATCACGCCTGGAGCGATTATTGTATATTGGTATATATACTATTAGATGTTGTATATGTTTTACACCCGCGCTAGTCCAGCTCCCGCTCTGTCGTTAGTTAAGTAACCTAACGGGTGATGACGGGACCCAGTGACGAATGCGGATGGCATATACGTACATTTTATTTTCGTTCTTTTCTGGTGTGATTAAAATGATGGGAATGCGTTGATTCTTATCAAATGCAAGATAAAACAAACCTATATTTGATGTTGTTGGAACAAATTTGAAAAGGGAGTTATTACAAAGACGTTTCCTTTTGTTTTGCATAGAGGTATTCAGTTAGAATATCATGCACCTCATTCGACGAGGCAAGGGCCGAGATCCCTTCACCGGGAGTGACCCCTTGGGCAGAAGTTTGCGTCAAGGTAATAACTTCTATATAATCGATTACAAGTTGCTATGCATCGCGGTATTCAGTTGGAATATCCTGCACCTCATTCTACGAGGAAAGAGCCGAGATCCCTTCACCGGGAATGACTTCTTTAGAAAAAGGTTTTCGCTACTATATTTTTTATAAAATTCTATCAAGTTCCTTCAACAAGATCAAGTTCATTACGTTAAAGGTTTTTTCCCCAAAAACCAGCCGTAATCCTCAGTCATTTCTTATGGATGGTCAGTAGTATTCAAGCTATGTTTGTTGGCCTACGTCAAGGCATAGTGTTTGGTAGCTGCTGGGGTATTCATTTGTTGCATAGATAGATGCATTAGTTTAGGACAGATGTACAGCCTTGTTGGCCTACGTCAAGGGCATGTACAATGACCTAAATTAATCAGGACAACGACGAGTAGAACTTGACATGTGGCTTATGATTTGTTGGCCTACGTCAAGGTCATAAGTGAATAGGATAAAAAATTATATCGGGAGTTTCAAACATACAAGAAACTTGCCAGACTTGCGCATACCTTCTGGAGTGTGTTAACTTGAGTGGCTTCCATCAAGTTATCATACGATGATAGTTGGATCCCGATTCCCACTGATGAGTTGGTTTACTCTTCGGGTGATCCCGACTAATTCTTCTTTCAGGTTTGGAGGAGAATTTAAGATTACAGTGGGAGGTTTCCTAATTAGATAAAGTGATAGCAATTCTGATCTAGGTTAGAGTGCACGCAGAGTGTTTCTTTTCTCTCTCTCATTGACAGCGACTTTTTTGACCGACCCTAGATTATAACTCGGTGACCAAGTTGACCGAACCTTCTTAAAATACTGGCTTTTGGATTGTCTATAGTTGCATAAGTCATTACCGCTCTTTCTTTTACCCTTTGTATTTCTCAGAACAACCCGTATTACTACGGATATCCACTTCTATTGGATAGATCCATTTTATGGTTATATACGAACTCGAAGGGACTTCTTCGAGGATGGATCCAGGTTCAGGAGAAATAGAATTGGTTTATTCAGTTGTCTTCTATTATCTCCTTCTCTCAGGTTGCGAGGGCTCCTTGGTTTAGGAGAGTACACCTTATTACGCTTATTGGATAGTCTTATTCCAAACCATAGGCAGGTGCCGAAAGGTAGGGAATGAAGAAAACCAATTAGCCTAAGCCGGATGTACAAAAGGACAAAATAAAGGGATTAGAAAGAGGGCAAAGTAAATTGCGACTGCTATCATTCACGACCAAACCGCGTACTTCATCGCCACTCCTACTTCACCTTTTTCTCTAGAACAACCCGTATCACTACGAACATCCAATTTCATTGGATAAATCCATCGTATGGTTATATACGAACTCGAAGGATATTTTTTCGAGGATGGATTCTGGTTCAGGAGAAATAGGAATAAGGTTTATTCAGTTGTCTTTTATCATCACCTTCTCTCAAGTTGCGAGTACTCCTAGGTTTAGGAGGGTACACCTATTATGCTTACTGGATATTCTTCTTCCAAACCATAGGCTGGTGCCGAACTGTAGGGAAGGAAGAAAACCATTTAACCTAATGATGGTGTAAAGAAGGTAACGACTAAAGACAAATAAAGGGAATTGGGAAGATGGCAGGGAAATGTACGGTTAAAGTCATGAATTGGATTATGGATGAGGCATTACTAAGAATACCAGGACACCCCTTTGAAACATTTTCATGTTTCAGTTACACTGTGCATTGTTAATTGAAAACTGATTTCCCGATTAGATACTTACTCCAGGGTTTGTATTTACCAGGTATGATTCTCACATCTGTATGGTTTTACAGATGTTGAGTGGGAGCAAGTTATTGGGAATTAGGTGATCATCCTCATTATATCGGAATTCGTTGTAATTGGTGATATTTGAGGAAATCACCTGGGGACAGTTTTCAACCTACGACGCATAGGTTTTGAGTTATTCAACTCAGCGGACTTATACAGAGTATTGTATATTGTCCAGTGTCCATCAGGACAAAGGGGTTAGTCCTCGTACTATATTCTATTTACTTATGACTTCTCTAGTTTTTAGACAAGTGTTTCGTAGAAATACAATGTCTAAGTTTTGAGAAGTTGTGGGTATAGGAATAAAGTAGAGAACCATGTATCGCAAGTATCGGGATTCTTCAAAGAAATCGAAGATGTAGATTCTTGTGATTAGTATTCAAGTTGATAGTAATTGTTTTGAGAAACTTGTTTCTCTTTCAGGTTACTCCTAATTGGATGGATTCCTAAGTTGAGTAATACTGATTAGCCTCTCTCCATTAAGTTGATATACACTGGAGACAGCTGCATAATTAGAATTTGGTTCCAAATTAAATAAGTGCCTATGTTTCTATATTGGATATAGATTGCTTCATATCTTAACGATGTTAAGATACGGGGAGTTGTCCAGCTTATGCTTAAAACCATACACTGGATAACTCTAGGCACGTTTCTGTAATGGCTGTTTGTGGGTTGACCCTCGTTTTGACGAAGGTTGACATTTCTACCATCTGGAAGATCAATAGTGATATTGTTCTTGACTTGCCACAGTTTTATTAAAATGGAATTTTTCAGAAAATAGTAGTGGGAGTATGGTAGAACTGGAAGTGATTCCAGAACCGCAAACGATTACGGAAAATTTAATAGGACCTATATATTCAATCAGGTTTGACATTCCATTAGCCACCCCGCAGACATGGTGGGTAACCTCAGACACCCGAGAGGTACTCCGGTAGCCTCAAGGACGGTGACAGGGAGGTTCTTGAAAACCCAGACTTGACACTACTGTTGTTCCAGACTATGAAACCCGGCAGGAGGATAAGTATAACGTCGTTCTAAACTAGCTTTAGAAGTGTACGTAGATATTATTCTGCCAGAGGGTTGTCGTAGTCAGTGGGAGCAGCGGAAGCATAGTGGGCAAGCAGCTTATTTCTATTTATAGACTTGAGCAGATATAGCGAAGATAGATCATCTATTTTTGATGTGACAGTCATAGGTTTGACTTCATCAGAATAGGGGATGGATCTGTTGAGAAGGTAGTAGGGTGTGATGTCCCGGTATTTGGATGACATACACAGAGTAGGAATTAAAATTCCTATACTACGATCGGTTGTACTGTGGTCATCACACAGTTGTTTCTCCAGAAAGGATATGGATGTAATATCAGACATTCTGGTTACTAGGTCTATGGTTTTAGATCTAGATTTGGGTAGTTTCCTAATTTGGGTGCTTTGACAGTAATCTAATAGTATTTTAGAATAGATGACTCCTCGCATGGTGGTGTACCTGCAGGTGATGGAGTCACCCTCTCTAAAGGTGTCTTAGAGACTAAAGGAGAGAGGGATGTGCATGATTGGCAGATCACTTGCTTAGGCAATTGAGTCAATCATGAAATGTCAAGTACCACACCAGATGTTGTTTTTGCACTAGATGCAATATGTTTATATTAATCCAATCCTGAAGAAACATAAGGAAGCAGTTTTAGAACATAAGTGCTTGTTCTACAGATTTGATGACGACAGCCTCCTTCGGGAGACGGTTATCATTCCAGGCTTCCCAGGTGACATGGATGACAGAATGATTGTCACAGTTATAGTTTTCCCTCTGACGAGGGACAGTATTATGGACAGGTGGTCCAAGAGGATACTTTGGGAGGCATGGTGCTGGATACTGATTAGGTTCAGTTATCGATACAGTCTAAGAAGTTTGGATTTGGAGTTCATTTATGAACTAGGTCCCATCAGATATCCAGACATATTCTAAGACAAGTATTACTCGATTCGGGAGATGGCTTTCTCCGCGAACTTGAGATTAAGAGAGACATAGAAAGAAACATCAGGGCGGATCCACTCACTGAGGCTATTTCTCGAACACAAGAGTTTTACAAACTAGCTTTGTGAAACTGATTAGTAGAGAAGTTGGATGTTCGGTATCACACGGGCTGTGAGTATGCGACATCGCAATAATTAGCCTTGAGTGCAAGTGGGAGATTGTTGGAGATAGTGCCCTCAAAGTCAATTATTGGATCGCAGGTACGTGATTGCAATGATTGAGGAAGGACCTATACCGATATGACAGTCTTGCTCGAGATGATAGTATGGTATCCGGTTTGTCTTTATCATCATGTAGATGTTGATAGAGCCCATAGGATTCTTGCTTGAGTACCAGCAGTATGATGGCGATCATATATGTGGGAGCTGGGGTCTATAAGCACATCCTTAAAATGTCCCTAGTCGTGGGAGTT
Source organism: Agapanthus africanus (assembly GCA_030015575.1). Lineage (NCBI taxonomy): Eukaryota > Viridiplantae > Streptophyta > Magnoliopsida > Asparagales > Amaryllidaceae > Agapanthus > Agapanthus africanus. Next base: position 139,904,655 of record JASDDO010000031.1, read on the forward strand.
TCGAGACAGGGTATCGATACTCCAGAGTAGACTAGTGTATACAGTCGAGACCCCGACGAGGGGCAGTGGCCGGTCTCACAAGCCACTGGTGTCAGTTGGATCACCTAAGATGTATACAGGTGCTCTTTGGGTTATGAGTACACCGGACAGGACTCGCCGGGAACATGCTAGTTGGTATTATACATATCGTCAGATAGCGGTTCCCTGTTGACATGTGTACATGTTAGTTCATCGACCTGAGGTCGTCATTTGTCTCATGTGAGTTCCCACTGTGCTTTGATTTATACCCTACCACGGGTCAAAGGAGTCGTGCAAACAGGTATATTTTGGGTACAGTCCCGAGCCACATTGGAGGCAAGTGAGCGGATCGGCAGGGGATTCGTCTCTCCCGGTATTGGGGGTGAGATCGCGCTGTGTTTAGGAAAGCCATTACACGAAATCCCTGGCCAGTGTATTCGAGATATACTGGTAGGTATACCAGTAGTATCTCAGGGTGTTCTGGGATGCTCACTGACACGACTTATGCAGCTATTGGGGGTCTGACGTTTACCGACCCCCTAGGCCTAATATGCGATACTCATAGACGAACGTTCCCGACTGTACGAATATTGTCACTGTCAGGCTCAGTAGGGTTTATAGATGAGTTCGCTCGTCAGCTTCCCTTCCAATCAATATATAGGCAAACCGTTACGTACAGCTAGTACCTCTGACGTGCTAGTGGTTATACCCAGTGCTAGTATATTGATGAGTCATTAGAGTCCCCCACAGACACTTTCCCAAGTTCGGGAGAAAAGTTGTAGATGCCGTTTGGTATTATGGCAGGGTTCGGAAAAAGCACGTGCGTTTTCGCACGTGTCATTTTTCTGGCAGATAATACTGGTAGGCTTTGGTTTAAGCTGGATCACAGTATTATACTGTTTAGATATAATATCTTTGTCTCGGTTGCATTTATATTCGGTCGTAATATAAATGCGGGTATGTTTATACTGTTACGGGGTTATCCTGAAATTCGTTTCAGGATCACTTTTGGAAGTTGCCAGTTTCCAGTTTTCTATCAGCCGTATTTAACATTCGGTTAAATGCGGATTTATCTTTTCGTCTTTTGGGTGAGTCATGGTTCTAGAAGATTCTAGAAATGGTGACTAGGATTAGTGACTCATCATTTGCATTAATTGTGAGGTGAGGTGTTAAGTGAGGTGGATTAATTCATTTAATGTGTTCATACCACTCATTCTTTCTTCATGATAAATATCCTTGATATTTTTCTTTGATCTTTTGCTTATACTCACCCTCCCCTCTCCTACACTCACCCTCCCTCTTCTATAAGTGGCCGGCCCCTCTTGTGAGGATGGTATGTTTTTTTTTCATTTGCTTGAGAGAAAAAGATTATGATAGTTTTGAAGGGTTTACCTAGCACCTCATGAAGGGTTTGGAAGCATCACATGTATCAAAGGTGGAGTCTTTAGGGTGCTAAGTTAACAAACATTGGATTGTTCCTAGAAAATTAGGGTTTCTAAAACTTGCATATCATCATATGAAAGAAAAGCTAGGGTTTAGAGAGTACAACCTTTGTAGCTCCCTACGCTAGACTCCTCGGCTACTTGGGGTTCGAAAAAGCTCCGCTTGAACTCCTCTAGGTCACCGATGATCCACCCGGAGTCCGCTTTGTCCAAGCTTGCAACTTCACCCGATCAAGAGAACGGAATAAAGCTAACACTCAAAACAAGTGGGCTAGACTTGTATAGAATGGTGTTGTGGTTCTCTTTCTCACTTCAAAATCCTAACTTGATGAGTATATTGCTCACTACAAAAATCTAGAGAGCAAAATGAGAGAGGAAGAAGAAGATGATGGCTTTTTGAGAAGAAGATAAGTTCAACTCATGAAAGAAAGTAGAAAAATATATCAATATATATTTTCCTCTTCTCATATCAAACCATGGTTAGGATATTATTGAATTTGAGTTAAAAACACAAAAGGAAAAGTAATCCATGGTCAAATGGTGGCTGAGAATGGTTAGGTCAAGAAGAGTGTAGAAAGTATCCATGAATTATCCTTTTCTTTTCTTTTGTTTTAAATCAAATGCAATAATAAATCATATATAAATCCAACCATGGTGTGAGTCTTATATTGCCACCATTTTCATGTATGTACAACCATGAAGGATGTATGTATGTATGTGTGTGTGTCTGTACATCCATATGTGCATGAATCTATAAAGAAAGCATACATGCATGCATACATCCATCAAACTCAAAAAGGATTTCTAGTGAGAAAATAATGGTTGAATGATAAATCAACACTTGATATATCAATGCAGCCATATCACATACGACCCCACCAAAAGCAAGCCGCCCGATCAATATACGGTATCCCATACGCGCATTTTAATCGGGTCCATGCGCATATCGCCTACGCGCACCACAACATTTCGCCTGGACTAGGTAACTCCTTTGTGGGACTCTAAGACTCGTCAATACGCCGGCAGTGGGTGATGATCATATCAAGCACCCCCAAGCCGTAAGCGGTCAGCTAAACGTAACGGCCACCCGGGTATTGAGCGATCGGAAGAAAACAAGCGAACCTGCTACAACTCCCGTCGAGCCAATCGGCAACACTTCCCGTACAGTCCGGTCTCCTCGTCTGATACGTCGCATATCAAGTCTACGGGTGGTAAACGTCAGACCCCAATAACCGATAAGTCGTGCCGATATGAGGCTCATAACGGGTTGAGAAACTACTCGTAACACTTACCAGCAAATCTCAGAATCAGCCCTGGCCAGGGACTTCCCTGTTACGGCCAATCGAGCACAGCGCAACATCAACCCCCAATACCGGGAGAGACGAAACCCCTCCTATCGCTCATTGCCTCCATGTGACTCGGGACTGTACCTAAAAACCACCGTTTTGCACGCCCTCATGGACGTGGTAAGGTGGAAATCAAAGCACAGTGGGAATCACACAAGACTCTATGACGATCTCGGGTCTACAGACTAACCTGCACAAGTGTCACCTGAGAACTGCCATCTGACGTGAGGTATAATACCATCTGGGAGTTCTCGGCGAGTCCGTCCAGTGTACCCAGACTCCACTGAGCACCCGTATACCATCTCTGATGTCAAACACCAATGGATATGGGATCATCCATCGCCCATCTCATGGGTGGAGAAGCGTATACGCTAGTCTACACTGGTATATCGATGCCCCGTCTCGATACACCTACGACTAGGGACCTTGAAGGATGTACTTATGGACTACCATGTCCCCACTAGTATGATCTGCATCATAGTCTAGGTAGTCAAGTACACATCCTAAGGGCTTTACCAACATGTAACTCTAAGACAGTATAAAGAGACAAGTATACATGTTAAGATAAAGAGCAACCAGATAGCATACTATCATATCGAGCAAGAAAGTCATCTCTATATATGTCCAAGAATCCAATATAATATACATCATCTGTACAATACTGGCCTCTAGGGCATACATACAACTAACAAGTTTAGGGTATGGAAATTTCATATAGTTCAATTTCCATTTACCCGACTTCAATTGGCAACTTCATTAACCGTTCGTCCATAGCCTTGGACGTAACGAGACAAAGTATTCTACTCATTCTCTACTTCATCATGGTCGTCTCTTTTAGAAAACTTGACGACCGAGATGCCTCGGTTCAGAGGCGGGAGCCCGTTTAAAGATCCGTCGACATGGTGCCACCTGGACGACAAGACTGGAGTTTCAGAAGATCGAAGCCGCCGCAACAAAGCGTGGGATGATGGTTAAAGACCGAAGGACTCGGATCGTTCGGTATAACAATTCTACCCTCTTTACAATTTGTTAGTTTAGCTTTAATGGCAGATCCGGGTTATAGTACGTGATAGCGCCAGTCGTAAAAGTTTTGTTCCGCATATTGGCGTCTGTTAGATGGCCGGGGCGCTACCGTGTACTTACAGTCACCATGCTCCTAGAAGCTTCCCGGAAAATTACGAGAACGCCCTTCCAATCCGTGAAAACACGGAAAAACTTTGGACTGTATAAATCCAATAACCTGATACTAGAAACTGGCTTAAACCAAAGCCGACTAGTAAAAACTGTCCGAACGTCGTACGTGTGTAAACACACGTATGCGTCCGAACCCTTGTCGTAAAACCATACGACCTCTATATCGTTTCGCCTGGAGCAAGGAAACTCTCTTTGTGGGACTCTAAAGACTTGACACTACGCTGGCAGTGGGTTTAACCACAGACCGCAAGTGGCACTAGCTGTACGTAACGGTCCCCAAGTAGATGTCGATAAGAAGGCCGATGAGGAAAACCATCCGAACTCCTACTAAGCCAGATGTGACAATCTCCGTACAGTTCGGTCTGTTCGTCTAAGACTATCGCATATCGAGCCTGGGGGGAGGCAAGCGTCAGTCCCCTAATAGCTGTATAAGTCGTGTCGGAGCGTAGTCCATTACACCTGAGAAACTACTGGAACCTACCAGTAAATCTCGCTTGCCCTGGCCAGGGACTTTGCGTAATGGCTCTCTGACACAACGCGATATCAACTCCCAATACCGGGAGAGACGAATCCTGTCTAACCGCCACTGCCTCCAAGTGCTCGGGACTGCACCCAACTGCTACCTGTTTGCACGACTCCTTTGAGCCGTGGTAGGGTAGCAATCTAAGAACAGTGGGACACACTCGAGGCGAAGTAGTAGTGTCAAGTCTGCGGACTATGCTGTATTCATGTCACCTGGGAACTGTTAACTGACGATGGGTATAATACCAACCAATCAGTTCCCCTGCGAGTCCTGTCCGGTGTACCCGTAACCTAACTAGCACCTGTATACTATCTCCAGTACGACGTACTGATGGTTGTGGGACAGACCATCTCCCCAACTGGGATGAAAAGCGTACACACTAGTCTACGCTGGAGTATCGATGCCCTGTCTCAATAATCCTATGACTAGGGACAAGTACAGGATGTTGCTTATAGACTACCCAGCCCCCACTAGTGTGACTGCCATCACAACGCTGGTAATCAAGCAAAGATCCTATAGGCTCTACTAATATGTATAAGTGATACGTTACAAGAAACATATGCACATATTAATGTAGACACAAACCAAGTAGCATACTATCATTTTTAGCAAGACTGTATATACAACTGTGAATATCCCAAGCTTCCATTAAGTAATATACATACAAGTATGATACAATAATGGCCCCTGGGGTATATACACTAACAAATATCACTATTGATCTTCCATATGGTAGAAAGTTATCCTTCGACATAGCCCGGGATAACCCACAAACAACCATTACTGAAACGTGCCTTAAGTATGTCCAGAGTCTGCTTTTAAGAATAATTCGGACAACTCCATATACCTTAACATTGTTAAGATATGAACCATTCTATATACAATATAGAAACATAGGGATTAATTTAATTGAAACCAGATTCAAATCATGCAGTTGTCTCCAGTGCATGTCAACTAAATGGAGAGAGGCCGATCAACATTACTCAACTAGGAGTGCATCCAGATATGAGTAACCTGAAAGAGAAGCAAGTTCTCAAAACCATTACTATCAATGGAATACCATACACAAGTATCTACATCTTCGATCACCTTGAAGAATCCAGATACTTGCAACACATGGTTCTCTACTTTATTCTTGTACCTATAACTTCTCAAAACTTGGACCTTGTATTTCTAAGAAATACTTGTCTAAAAACTAAAGAAGTCATAAGTAAACAGAATATAGTACGAGTACCAACCCCTATGTCCTAATGGACACTGGAAAACATACAATACTTTGTATAATTCCCTGAGTTCAATAACTCAAACCCTGTGCGTCGTAGGTTGAAAACTGTACTATGGTTTAGAAGAATTACACCGTTGTTGAATGCTCCTTACCCAATCACCAACTGATATAGGTAAAAGTTATAGATATAATTTCAAAAAGTTATATCTCACTTTATAAAATAAACGTACAGATAAATCAGTTTGAAACTGGTGCATAACTACGGATATTCAAAACCAAATATTTGCCGTCCGGTAAAAAACCCAGGTGATTTCCTCAAATATCACCAATTACAACGAATTCCGATATAATGAGAATATAATCACCTAATTCCCAATATCTTACTCGTACTCATCATCTGTAATACCATACAGATGTGAGAATCAAACCTGGTAAATACATACTCTGGAGTAAGAATCTAATTGGGAAATCAGTTTTCAATTAACAACTCACAGTGAAACTGAAACATGAAAATGTTTCAAAGGGGTATCCGGGTATTCCTAGTAATGCCTCTTCCACTATCCAGATTCATGACCGTAACCGTATATTTCATTGTCATATCTCTAATCCCTTTATTTGTCTTTAATTATTATCTTCTGTACACCGTACTTAGGCTAAATGGTTTTCTTCCTTCCCTACCTTTTGGCACCAGCCTAAGGTTTGGAAGAAGACTATCCAATAAGCGTAATAGGTGTACCCTCCTAATCCTAGGAGCCCTCGCAACCTGAGAGAAGGTAAAGGGAAAAGACAACTGAATAATCCTTATTCTATTTCTCCTGAAGCAGAATCCGTTCTCGAACTGGAACAAGTTCCTTCGAGTTCGTATGTAACTATACGATGGATTATCCAATAAATGTGGATCTTCGTAGTGATACATGGTGTTCTGGAGAAATGCAAAGGTGATGTAGGAGTGGCGATGATATACACGGTTTGGTCATGAATGATAACAGTCGCATTTCACTTTGCCCTCATTCTAATCCCTTTATTTGTCTTTACTCATTATCTTCTGTATACCACAGTTAGGCTAATTGGTTTTCTTCCTTCCCCATCTTTCGACACCAGCCTAAAGTTTGGAAGAAGACTATCGAATAAGCGCAGTAGGTGTACCCTCTCCTAATCCTAGGAGCCCTCACAACCTGAGAGAAGGTAAAAGGAAAAGACAACTGAATAGTCCTATTCAATTTCTCCAGAACCGGAAACCATTCTCGAATCTGAAACAAGTTTCTTCGAGTTCGCATGTAACTATACGATGGTCATATCCAATAACTGTGGATCTTCATAGTGATACGGAATGTTTCGGAGAAAAGCAAAGGGTAAAAGTAGGAGTGGCAATGAAGTATGCAACTCTGACAATCCAAAAGCCGGTGTGTTTTAAGAAGGTTCGGTTAACTTGGTTCATGAGTTTTAGTCTAGGGTCAGGCCATGGTCGCTGCCAAAGAGAGAGAGAAAAGAAACACTCAACGTGCACTCTAACCTATATCAGAATGGTTGATCATTTTATCTAATCTGGATGTCTCCCACTGTATCATCAAATTCTCCTCCATACCCAAAAGAAGAATTAGTTGTGATCATCTAAAATCACCTGAGGAGTAAACTAAGTCATCAGTGGGAATCAGGATCCAACTATCATCGCATGATAACCTGATGGAATCCACTCAAGTTATCACACTCCAGAAGGTATGTGCATGCCTGGAAAGTTTCCTGTATGTTTGAAACTCCCGATGTGATTTCTGCCTCATTCTCTTATGACCTTGACGAAGGCCAACATATCATAAGTCACATGTCAAGTTCTACCCGTCATTGTCCAGGTTAATTTTAACTCACCCGTACATACCCTTGACGAATGCCAATATAGTAGCATGACTGTCCTAAACCAACGCATCTATCTATGCAACAGAAAAGTAACAAATAGCTACCATACACTATACCTTGACGAAGACCAACAAACATAGTATGAATACTAAGTGCTACCCGTCTGAAATGACGGAGGGCTACGAATGGTTTTTAGAGAAAAACCTTTAACGTAATGAACTTGATATCGTTGAAGGAACCGGATAGCTTTACAAGTATATAGTGGAGAAAACCTTTGCTAAAGAGGTCACTCCCCGTGAAGGGATCTCGGCTCTTTCCTCGTCGAATTAGGTGCAGGATATTCCCAACTGAATACCTCGATGCAAAGCAAAAAAGTAATCGACTATAGTGAAGTTATTACCCTGATGCAAACTTCTGCCTAAGAGGTCACTCCCGGTGAAGGGATCTCGGCTCTTTCCTCGTCGAATGAGCTACTGGATATTCATAACCGAATACCGCTATGCAAACAAAGAAAACGTCCTTATAATAACAGCTTTTGAAAATTGTTCCAACAGCATCATATTGGTTTGTTTTTCTTGAATTGATCAGAATCAACGCAATCCCATCAATTAATCACACCAGAAAAGAACGAAAATATGATGTACGTATATGCCATCCGCATTCGCCACTAGGCCCCGTCATCACCCGTTAGGTTACTTAACTAACGACAGAGCGGGGGCTGGACTAGCGTGGGTGCAAAACATATACAACATCTACTAGTATATATATAACAATATATAATAATCATTCCAGGCATGATATATGCAACATCACAGATAAGCGATAAGCACCACAGAACAATACTGATAATCTGGGAGCCCCGGGTTTCCTTTGGTCCGCAAGTGAAACCCGACATTCCCCTGATCGTGTGGATAGCCTGTGCAATGAAAACCTAGACCCCTAATAGTGTGGCAAGTTACCCGCCAATCCCAGAAGTGAGGCAACCCCAATCAACAACGTGAATGGGCCACCTGGCACTTCACGGAATCCGATAACTTGAGCACCCCTCCTTGGGTCAACCTGTACCCCATACGAATGCAGCGAATAGCCCGCCGATTCTAGAGTGAGGCCCCCTCCGTCTCACCGCCATGAGATACGGTCCCGTTGCCCTCTAGAACCCGGATAACCGTGCACTCCACCGCGGGGTAATCCTAGTACAGAAAAGAAAAGAATATGTACAACGGTGACATCGACCTCAACCCGGTCGTGCCCCAAATAAATAATATACAAACTAGTAGTGACGGCATTCCACATGTCAGACGCTCGCCCCGCAATATCAAATGTACAAATAAACCCAAACTGTACTACCATTGCACCCAAGCTATCCACCACGACGATTCCGCCACAACCACAACACAACACAGAAAATCAACGTGAATGTCACGTTCGCAAACCCGTCTAAAAGACATATAGCAATTAAAAAAGTTGTACCGCTCTAATGACATTCACGGTCGCAGATAGTAATGTATGTACTGTAAACAACGACATTAGAATTCCATACGCAATTAGCAAACTAAACCAATTTCCAAAACCATGAAAAAACAGTGAGCTAAAGTTCCAAAAACCAACCGTTTAAAGCCAATCCAGAAGTCCGAATCAAAACGAAACGCGCCCGAACCTTCGCGAGGAGTTAGAGAACGAAATTAACTTCGATTTGGGGGGCCTAATGTGGGTACCCCAACCCCGAGGCCACCACGAGGTGGCCAGGGGTGAGGCAGACCCGAAACATCCCAAGGTGGGGCAGTTTCGGGTCCCCACCACCAAGACCACCTTGTGGTGGTCTTGGGGACTGGGCCCAGCCATTCGGTTCCCCCGGGGTTTCCCCAGGGTGCCCATGCACCATCCCGTGGTTTATCAGTTCAAACCGTAAGCCCGCGGGGTCTGCAAACATCTTAAACTTTCAGTTTTTCGAACTGTTTTTGTCGGCAGTTTTTGCACGACAAAAACGGAGGATTTCTAATGTCGCAATGAGTTAACTAAGGCTTATGGAGTTGTTCTGATACCATGTTAGGTTACGGCAGCGCCCCGTCCATCAATCTGTGACCAAATGCGGAACAAAAATTTATAAAACTTGGCGCTACCACAACCAATTACCCGGATCTACCCATAAGCCCTAGATAACACAACATGTAAAGGAGTTAGAATGGTTATATCGAATAAATCCGTGTCCTTCGGTCTTCAACCATCATCCCAAGCACCTAGGGGCTTCCTTGATCAAGCTTGATCTTCGGTCTCCCTCCATCGAAGATGATCCACCCGAGAGTCTATGCAACGAGCTCCAACCTCATATCTGAGGAAACTAGGGTACCTAGATCGCTACTCTAGATACCGTAGATGAAGTAGAGAGTGATGAAGGATTAATTTGTCTCAAGAAACCCAAGGATTCTCAACTCATGAGAGGGTTTGGGTGGAGCTAGAGGAAGAAGAAGATGCCATGAGAATGAAGTGTTGAGAGCAACTCAAGAAAGAAAAAAAGAAAAAAAGAAAAATAATGCTTGTGTTTTTGTTTGTTGTGTGAGTGTGATAAGAAATAATGGAGCCATCGCAAAAATGTCCATGCCTCCAAAATATCTTAGTCAACAAAAAATATCTCAAGTCAACATAATCTCACAACAAACAAAAACCCTAAGCATGCTAGAATAGTAACCATGGGTCACTAATTAGCCATGCCACAAAATATCAATAAACACCTCATCCTATACCTCTATAACCTTTTAATCCAATAAGGTCTAAACCATGATGAGGTGTAATCTTCTAAAAGTAATCTTGTAATAAATTACAAGAATACCCCTCAACCGTATATACATACCCGCATCTGTATTCTGAAGAATATGAATACAAAGAGACGAAAATAATCCAACAAATATAATACTGGGATCCAGTTTAAACCAAATCCCACTAGTATTATTCGTCCAAACATCATCCGTGCACAAGTACACGTATATGATCGAACCCTGCCGTAAAACCATACGGCCTCTACATCGTTTCGCCCGAAGTAGGGAAACCCTCTGTGTGGGACTCTAATGACTCGTCAATACGCTAGCAGTGGGTTTAACCACAAGCACGTCAGCGGCACTAGCTGTACATAACGGCTACCCAGGTATTGAGCAAAAAGGAGGCCGACGAGCAAACTCATCCTTAAACCCCTACTGAGCCTGACTATGACAATATCCGTACAGTCCGGTCCATTCGTCTATGAGTATAGCATATCGAGTCTACGGGGTGGATAAAGTCAGACCCCTAATAACGCGACATTTAGTGTCGGTATGAAGCCCATCACCACCTGAGAAACTACCGATCTTAGATCAATAATTCTCGACTACCTTGGCTAAGGATTTTTGGTGATGGCCACCTGTTCATACCAGAATATTGCATTTTATACCGCCCATTCTTAAGCTCGGTAGTTTATAGGTAGGTGCTTTTAATCCGTGTTTGTTATATATTTGCAGGATACAGGTTCTCGGTTCTAAAACGGTGAAATTCATGGAAAACACGACAAAATCCGGGTTCCTGCCAACCACTGAGAAAACACGGTCTCCGCTCGTCATCCGTATGTTGCCAGATACCAGTTTAGGAAGACAAAATGTCAAATCAATGTCACCTTCATGCACAAGGCTCAATGGCAACAACAAGTTCCAAGAAATCTACGCGGAGCTCGAGGCAATCATGACAAAAACATCCACAAAAAGTCCACCTTTCCTCAACAGAAATTCTGGAAGAATTGTGAAAGTATTTTCAGAAAATAGGTGTACCAGACAACAGGGGACTACAGATCAGGGCCGTACAAGAAAACACAGCCCCTAATCCCACTATAGGGCCGCGGATCCGCGGCCAATAGGGGTATTGGCCGCGGATCCGCGGCCATGTGGAGTCCTCACCTTGTCGTCTTTTGGGGGTATTTTGGGTACTTCCCATGTGCTCTGGTGGTTGCCCTTGATCTTCAACTCCCTGCCTATAAATACAGCAGAACTTGCCAAAGCCAAGGGTCATTCTTTTGTTCCTCTTTCTTTTGTAGTTTTAGTTCTTTTTCTTCTTCTTCTTCATTCCTCTTCCATGAAATTGTAGTGAGAAGCTTTTTTGTGGATGTGAATAAAGATGAAGGTTTTTGTATTATCCTTTTTGTTTAGCTTCCCCCTTGAGCTCTCTACCTTAACTTGATCTTTCAACCTCTTAAGTGAGCTTGCAAGTTTAAGTTTTGGTCATTGGTCTCAAGGGGTTGTATCATTTCGTTCTCGCCTTAGCGCTTCAATTCACATGCGTTCTCTACCCTTCCCTTGATCTTGCAACCTCTTGATTGAACTTGCAAGTTTAAGGGTTGGCTATTGATCCCATGCTTGTTTTGAGTTCTATGGTTCTTGTAATTACTTTCTTGCATTTTTCATTCTTGTTTTTAATTACTTGCAATTTATTTCCATGCACTTTAATTACTTGCAATTTAAATTCCATGCACTTATATTCTTGTAATCTTTTCTTTTCTTTGTTCTTTTCTTTTTGTTCTCTCTTTTTGGTTCTCTTTTGTGAATGAATGTAATTATTATTGTTAAGAAGAAATACGATATTATAAGTTAAAGATTTTCTTTTCCCTTTTCCTTTTCCCGTTATTTTCCATTGAAATCCGCCGAAACCATACGCAAGCGCTCCGTTAGGCACCGTACCCTGACAAGGTAACGGTGATTCCTAACCGCGACCGGTTGCGTTCGGTTTGGCCGGAGGCTAAAGCAAAAGACAAGAACGGAAGGACAAGGGTAAATAAGCCGGACTCCACGAATACCGCGCTTAAATCCCCTAATCCACGTTGTTGCCGATTGCTCTAGCTTCAATTGGTCAAGACTCGGCTCAAAGGTTTCGAGTACGGATTTCTTTAGCTTGTAATCTCGTATCTTTTCTCAACAACTTTATACTTGCAAATAAACACATAGGTTAGAATCAAACTCATACAGATTCTTTATTGACTCGTCTAAAACAAGAAGGTAAGATACCACCATCTCCCTGTGGACCGACCCGTGCTCAACCGGCTAGCTGCATAGCGACACCGTCCTGATCGCGGTTATACTTTAATTCTTTGAACATCCGACACGCCAAAAGCGTGCGATCAAATGGCGCCGTTGCCGGGGAGACGGTAGCGTATTTTCCTTCTTGTTATTCGGGTTAATATTCTTTTTGTATATATAAAAAAAAATCTTTTTGTTTTTTTTTGATAATTTTTATGGGCAAGTGTGCAGATTTTTGCGTATTTGCAAACTGCAATTGTGGGGAGCAAAGTATACATTCAAGGCTAAGGTGTTTGCAAAGTACAGTGCCAAAGATCCGGGTAGTTTGACCCGCGCAAGCGAACCTTTCAAGCTTACTGGATTTGATTCAACGGGGGTTTCCTAACCCAAAACTTAAACGGTACGTACTTTACTAAACACCTTCTTCTCAAATCCGACGCTTCCAATATACTATTCTTTGCAGGATTCTTTGCAAGTTCGCTAGCAAACGCTAAAAATTGACTAACCCGTATTTGTTGCAGCGCCGCGCTTAAACTAAAAAACGATTGTTTGATTCTTTATAGAATTTTTTTTGAATTGCGCATTGCATACATTAATACGGACTTAAGGGCAAGCGAACCCCACAACATACGGTAAAGGATTTCATCACCTTTTCCGTGGCCCACAAATCACGAACTTGCGCATAACGTTTACCCGCACAAATTTAAAAGAAACTAGAGTTTAAGCCTTAAGGACTTCGCGCTCACTAGGAGAAGTAACTGTGTTTAGAACCTCGCTTAACGGTATATTGTTTACGGGGTGTCTAGGAAAGTGTTAACGGCGAAACCGCCAAAAGAGAAAGGGTTATTTAATTAAGGAACTTCGCGAAAGCGTTGGAAAACCTCCCCTTATCTCTGCACTTACCTGGCCTCGTGATCAGTGTATCTTGAGCCTGTTTCTCGACACAGTTTTACTTCGACAATCAAGTTCTGGAGCAGGTCTAGTTGACCTAGGTTAACCCTAGAACGATTAGGTGTGTGGTATTTTAGTGTCGTGATTGTTTTTTGTCCATATTCTTTTTTGTGTATACTTCATTCTTTTGTTAATATTTAAAAAAAAAATATCACATTTTTTCCCCTCCTTTTCTCTACCTTTTTCTCTCTCTCTTCATATCATGGGTACTCCACCTCGCAAAACTCTTGCCGAACTTTGGTACCCACAACCAGACATTACTTCCTACGGTTCTTGTTTTGGTCGAACTTCGAACGATCCATCCATGCCAAAAATTTCTTTGAAAGATCGGATAGACGCGTCTAGGACGAACAACTGGACCCCGCAATCCAGTTCGTATCAACCGTTTCAAACATTCACACCTTCTTGGGTTGATACCCCTTTTGAAAATCCAGTTGTAACCCCGAGACCTATGTCTATTGCTGAACGTATTGAACAATCTCGTAGCCGATCTTTCACTCCTTTCACTACTACAAATTCTTGGGATCAACAATTACATTCACCTTCCTATCCAAATGTTGATCCTGCTCCTGTCCAGCCATTCAATTCCTACCAATCCTACCCTACTTTTGCACCTTCCCTAGACATTACTTCAGAACCGCCATTTGGGAGTTTTCAGTATCCAAACAACTTTGAATCTTTTACTGAAACCCCTTCTCAACCTATGTCTAGTCTGGAACAGTCGTTGGAAGATTTTAGGGTAGCGTCAAGCCAACAGATGATGGATTTGAATGCGTCCATGGCCGCCCTCATGCAACCTAGAGACCCGGTAGCTAGTTTTCAACTAGCTCCAACTTTTTCAATGTATGGTGAGGCAGCAGGACAGGCTGTGAATTTGAGTGGAGAGAGTGAGATGTACCCCCTTCCAAATCAAACCTACCCATCCCAAATTGAATCCCACACCTCCTGTTTTGAAAGTCTATCGAGTATCCCAAATGATTTATCAATTGAAGATAGAATGATGAATGAGTTGTGTGACTTCGTAGTGTTTGATTTGCCCGATTGTGAAGGGTCCCTTCCAAGTGAAACCATACCTAATCCTTTTGACCTCTACACCTATATCTTAGAACCAGAATCGATTAATATCCATGCTTTTGATGAGGTGTCAGAGAATTTTGATTTTCACTTGATTGAGGATATTGACGCTGGGGATATTTTGGATGATGAACCCGTAGATTTGGCTGAGTTTGTCTCTTCAAATCATCATCCCGAGTCATTAAATGTTTTTCCCGAACCCCATATGCGTCTGGACTTTGAAGAGAAGAGCATGGATGTGCTAAATTTTGAGGAGAATATTGAGGATAGTTTTGAGGATGAACCAGTTTTGCTTGATGAGTCGGATTTTCCAATTCATCCTATTCCTTCCACTGACTGTGTACACCCTCCTGAACCTTTAACCGATACCCTTCCTCAACCACTTCCCTCCATCCTTTCCATCGTTCCGACCTTGCAAGAACCCGTCTCACTTTCATTTACTGTGTCTGGTTTACCAAGTTCGGCGTACCCATGGCTTCTTACGAATCTTGGGGGATTTGATCCAATTTCTCGCCATATTGATAGATTAGTACAATCCATCTTTTCACATCAATCATTATAGGTTGTACTAATTTATTCAATCCATTTCCACCCTCAAGTTCGTATTTCATTTCTTTCTCCCTTCCACCATTCTTCTTCCGATAGACCGAGACCGTATTCCTTACGGTCTCGCGTAGTCTCCATTTCTTTTCTCTACGCCTTCTTTCACCAGCCACTGCTTTATCATGATAAAATCTTTGAATGGTTGGTGCTCACTTTTGGCCTGTGTAAGGCCTTGTATAGCTTGATACTGTTCTCCTTCCCCCCTAATCCTGAACTTCAACGCTTAACAGTGGAAACACTGTTTTACTTAAGTTTGGGGGAGACACTTTTTTTTTGTACATATTTTTGTTTTCCTTTTTTGTATATAATTTGTTGTAGGGAGCGCCGGCAAATTTTGACCCTCTTGGTATAGCCTGACAGTGAGGGCACTGTCAAGTTTAAGTTTGGGGGTGTGCTCGGTAAGCTTTCTTCCTTCGCATTCATTTGTATATTTTGCATCTGCATATTAAATCCATAAAATCCATAAAAATCTGAAAATTTTCTAAAAACATAAAAACTTTTCTGTCAAGTTAGCTAGTGGGAGGACTCTGATTCAACATTTCGACGGTTTTGTTTGATAAAATAGGAATAACTAAATCTTATGTTTAGATTTTGAAAACCTGAAAGATAACTCTCCTTTGAAGTTAACTATGGTTGTTATACGTCTTTACATTACACTACACGTGTCGTGAGTTGTGGAAATTAGAAGACAAGTCTTTTATGTCTAAAAAACTTTTAAATGGATCAATGATTTTCTGAGGATCAAATAGGTTTGTTCTGAAATAAGTAATATATCAAGAATAGTTTATGAAGTGAGTGAATATGAAGGAATGTTATTGATGCCTTAATTGGAACTAAGTCTGAAAAATAACCCATCTAAAACTTGATTGGAATGATTACACACCGAATCCACTAAACACGTCTTTTATCCAAAAAAATAATGGAACTGCCGATTATATCTCCGTTCGTATTAAATCATCTGATCTTCACGCCAACTGTCTTTTGTTTTTGGACCTAGGTAACTTGAGTAATTAAGTCCGCCGGGGTGTTTCTACACCTAATGCCCTAAAACCAACTGGTTTGGGTGCATTGGCCCAAAGCTCGCTAAGAAGCCTAGAAAGTCCAGATAAAAACAAAGTCAAGCAAGTGTTCTCTCCGAGTTAAAATTCCTAACGGTTCTTTGTGTGAGAATAATCTTGATAAAAGACAGGCTTTTATAAAAAAATTTAACGGAGATATGAAGGTTTTACTCTATGATAAAGACTATTGCACGTTCACAGAGGTGTGTATGAAATGAAAACAAGAAAAATGTGGAGTGAAGAATAAGACCTAGTTTCCTGTTAGGGAAGATAGAAATTCTGAAGTTGAAACCTTACTGGAAAACGAAACTTGAAAATGCTTAACTCTTTATAAAACTTATGTGATCCTTTTAAAATTGTTATCTGGGCTTTATTGTGCGACATGATGACTTTAATCGACCTTTCTGGAACTTAACGGCACTATTTGCACTACACGTAAAGACATATAAAATCTGTAGTTAAATAAGAAGCGAGGTGTGAAAACTAAAGGTTCGATAGTCTAGACTTAGGATTATAGAATTGTTATTTTCTGAAACAAAACTTTAGGGTTTGAATCTTAGTTATTTTACAAAACTAGCTTGACTGGATTTTGTGGGTAGTATCGGCTGAAAACCCTCAGGAGACAACACTCCTCCTACTAGGGACACTTTGAGGTTTAACGGCTTGTTGCACGCGCTCAGTGCAATCGCGTTCCCTGCGAAAGTGCGGTTAGGATTATATTTTTATGAATAATTGGTTTTGCTCGGGACGAGCAAAAGTTATGTTTGGGGGTATTTGTTCATACCAGAATATTGCATTTTATACCGCCCATTCTTACGCTCGGTTGTTTATAGGTAGGTGCTTTTAATCCGTGTTTGTTATATATTTGCAGGATACAGGTTCTCGGTTCTAAAACGGTGAAATTCATGGAAAACACGACAAAATCCGAGTTCCTGCCAACCACTGAGAAAACACGGTCTCCGCTCGTCATCCGTATGTTGCCAGATACCAGTTTAGGAAGACAAAATGTCAAATCAATGTCACCTTCATGCACAAGGCTCAATGGCAACAACAAGTTCCAAGAAATCTACGCGGAGCTCGAGGCAATCATGACAAAAACATCCACAAAAAGTCCACCTTTCCTCAACAGAAATTCTGGAAGAATTGTGAAAGTATTTTCAGAAAATAGGTGTACCAGACAACAGGGGACTACAGATCAGGGCCGTACAAGAAAACACAGCCCCTAATCCCACTATAGGGCCGCGGATCCGCGGCCAATAGGGGGTATTGGCCGCGGATCCGCGGCCATGTGGAGTCCTCACCTTGTCGTCTTTTGGGGGTATTTTGGGTACTTCCCATGTGCTCTGGTGGTTGCCCTAGATCTTCAACTCCCTGCCTATAAATACAGCAGAACTTGCCAAAGCCAAGGGTCATTCTTTTGTTCCTCTTTCTTTTGTAGTTTTAGTTCTTTTTCTTCTTCTTCTTCATTCCTCTTCCATGAAATTGTAGTGAGAAGCTTTTTTGTGGATGTGAATAAAGATGAAGGTTTTTGTATTATCCTTTTTGTTTAGCTTCCCCCTTGAGCTCTCTACCTTAACTTGATCTTGCAACCTCTTAATTGAGCTTGCAAGTTTAAGTTTTGGTCATTGGTCTCAAGGGGTTGTATCATTTCGTTCTCGCCTTAGCGCTTCAATTCACATGCGTTCTCTACCCTTCCCTTGATCTTGCAACCTCTTGATTGAGCTTGCAAGTTTAAGGGTTGGTGTTCATATCATAATATTGCATTTTGTATTCCCCATTCTTATGCATTTTACAATGAAAACAGGTGCTTTTGACGCATGTCTGCTACATGTTACAGGTTACAGGTTCTTGGACAGAAAACAGTGAAAACGATGAAAAGACAATGCAAAAGTGTACTTTGACCAACAAACAGAAGACTCTTGATCAAGCCTACATCGAAGGACAGTTCACAAAGTACAAGGCAATGCAAGGTCCAAGAATACAAAGCGAACGGTTACAAGTCCACTACAAGTATTCACTGGAAGATCTGAAGAAGAATCAGAAGAAATATGGAAAAAAGAACCAAAGAAACTATAAGTACAGATCATAAAGAGACAACACCAAAAGTTTCAGATGCCAACACCACAGTTTGACCGCGGAACCGCGGCCAAACCCTGGCAGCGGCCGCGGTTCCACGGCAGGGTAGTGCGGTCAGGAGAAAATCTTTGTATCGTATTTTAGAGGCGGCGCGGATCTTTGACTTGGTCTTTTCTTAGAGTGCATTTTTGTAAATGCAGATGTGCGAATCAAATGTAACCTAGGATTTCCTATTCTCTATAAATAGGAACTCTAATCATTGTAATTTCTTATGCCTCCCTTCATTAATAAATTTCAGCATTCTTTTGGAGAGCATCATTTTTTGTAGGTAAATTATTTTCTTGCCTTAGTTTAATTTAGTTTAAGAATTTTATTAACTTGCAATAGATGTTTCTTCTCTTTAATAAAATCATGTCTTTCTTCATCCCTTCAATGAGCGAGTAGTTTCCTCGCTTGTTAGGGTTAGGAATAGGGAAGGATTTGAGAGATGAAGATATCTCATCTCTTTTCTTTGGCAATCTTTTATAAAAATTAGAACTCCATGCATACCTTCTTATTCCGCTCCCTACGGCACTTTACCCTCGAGGTAACGGTGATTCCGTAGTCTAAAGGCCCGGATTTTAAGGTTTTCCATGGAGGTTAGGGTAAAGATTAAGAAAGGAAGGACAAGGATCTAGAGGAAGAATCAATCTTCCCAATCATCCTAATCCCCTTTGTTAAGATTTACCATAACACTAATATGATATCTTTAATTAAAGGCAATGGAAAGAGATGTAGATCTTTGTTTACCAAATTTTCCTTAAACCTAATCCTAGCAAGTTTCTAATCCTAGTATCATACAACTTCAATTTTTAGATTTAATAATTAATCCGAACACCCTTCGGAATTAACTCGTTAGCGCGATTAGAAAATTCACAACATCTCTGTGGACCGACCCGTACTCACCGGCTAGCTGCAAAGCGACGCCGTTCTTGATTGCGGTTACAAATATTTTTGATCTATCTTTTAGAAAGCGCAAGCACGCTAAATCAAATCAATCAAATGGCGCCGCTGCCGGGGATGGCGTAGAACTTTCCTTTTCGCAATTTCGGGTTAATCATAAAATTTAAAAAAATCATAAAAATCTAAAAAATCCAAAAAATATAAAAATATATATATTTTGTTATTTTTGGAAGGGATACTTTGTTGTTTTAATTTTGCAGGATTTACAAAAACGATCTGGAAATTTCCAGAAGGCGAAACAGAAATCAGAAGATCGAAACAGAAGGGGAATCAAATAACAGAACAGTGAAAAAAAATTTGAGACCCAATTCCCCCAACCCGCCGCGATTCCGCGGCCAAAACCCACCTTAGGCCGCGGAACCGCGGCCTTCTAGTGGAATCAGAGCGTCAAATTTTTTTTGGGGATTCGTGCCGATTAGACTGCCGCGAAAACGCGGCAATAAAGCGTTTATACCACGGAACCGCGCTCTTTTGGTGAGATCATCCTACGAAATTTGCATTGTAAGCTCTCTGTTATTTCTCCTCTGCAAATTTTAATATATTTTCTGAATAATGCCTGCAAGATTTTATGTGCTTTAAAAATATATTCTCTTCCATATAACAAGTCTTGTGCAGGATTTTTGGGCCCCGCTCAAAATTGAAATTGATTGCAAGTAATCTTTTTTGTTGCATATCTTTTCTCGAATATCTTTTTGCAACAATTTTTTCCAAATAAAGATTCTTGTGATATGCTTCAAATAATAACCAATTGCAAGTAATATTTTGCTGTTGCGTATCTTTTCTATGAAATATTTTGCTGTTGCATATCTTTTCTCTAAAATCTTTTTGCAACAAAATTTTTCCAAATAAAGAGAAAGAAAAAAATCAATGAAAAATGAAAATAAAAAGGACAAATATTTTATAGAACTTGCAAAATTTTTTAGCCCCAAATAAATCCTTGCACCACCCAACCTTCCTTCTTGTCACCTTTCTTCTTCTAACATGGGTACCCCACACAATAAATCATTAGCCGAACTTTGGTATCCCGAACCTAATTTTGCGTCATATGTCAATGTGTTCGGTCAATTTAAAGACGATCCTTCCATGCCTAAAAAATCTTTGAAAGATCACATAGAGGAGTCTAGGAGAAACAGTTTGACTTTTCAATCCACTTTGTGTCAACCAAGTCAACCTTCACCACTTCCATATGTTGATACCACTCTTTCGAGTCCTTCTGACACTCCTAGGCCGATGTCCATTGCTGAGCACATTGCTCAATCTCGCAGCCGATCTTTCATCCCTCTCCACACATCTAGTTCTAGGGATCCACAAGATTATTCACATTTTAATCCACATGTAGACCCTACCCCTGTCCTACCACCCACTTCCTACCAGTCCTACCCGACCTTACCACCTTCACTAGACATTGATTCTACACAGCCTGTTGGGAGTTTTGCATATCCACACAATTTCGAATCTTTTCCCGAAACCCCCTTACCACCAAAGTCTAGTTTGGTAGAGGCGTTGGAGGCGTATATCGCAGCAACAAACAAAATGGTTAGGAATGTGGAAGCGTTCGTGGCCGCTCTTATGCAACCTGCTGAACCGGTAGCTAGTTTCCCGCTAGCACCAAATTTTTCAATGTATGAGGAGGCGGTTGGACAGAATGAGAATGAGAGAGTATTTCCAAATCACACCTACCCTTACCCAATTGAAGCCCACAACTCCAGTTTTCCATCGATTGTCCTAAATGATTCACCAGTTGAAAATAAAAATGAGTTGTGTGATTTTGTAGTGTTTGATTTGCCAGATTATAAAGAACCCCTTTCGAGTGAAACCGCACCTAATCCTTTCGATCTTTACACCTCCACTCTAGAACCTAAATCGATAGATATCCATGCTTTTGATGAGGTGTCTAAAGAAATTGATTTTCACTTGATTGAGGATATAGACGCCGGGAATATTTCGGATGATGAACCTGTCGATTTGCTTGAAATTTTATGTTCAAATCATCATCCTGAGTTATTAAATGTTTCTCCCGAATCTCATATGCGTCTAGATTTTGATGATAATGGCATGGATGAGTTGAGTATTGAGGATAGTATTGAGGAGAGTCTTGAGGATAATATTGAGGTTGAATCATTTTTGTTTGATGTGTCTGATTTTCCAATTCATCCTCCTGAACCTTTGACTGTTATATCACCCTCCCTCCTTCCCATCGTTCCGACCCCGCTTGAAGACTGTGAGCTTGAAAGATTTTCCTTTGAATCCGATACTGTTCTCACAGATGATAACACTTACGAGTGTTTCACTTTTTCGGACGATATTGATGACTCACCTCCCGAGTTTGAGTCCTTTACATTTTCAGATGAGCCATCAGACTCGGTTGATTATAGTAGTTTCGAACCATTAATGGAATCTTTTAAGTTCGAAACAGTTTACTACGGTGAGAAAGATACTATCCCTAATTCACTCCCTTTCTTCTTTCCCATTGTTCCGACCGAACAAATGACCGTTACGCTTTCATCTCCTATACCAAGTTCGGCGTACCCATGTTTTCTTGCGAATCTTGAGGGATTTGATCCCATTTCTCGACGAGTTGATAGGTTAGCGCAATCTCTTTTAACACATCGGTCATCACAAATTGCGCTAATTTATTCACTCAATTTACACCCTCAAGATCGTACTCCACTTCCTTCTTCTTTTCGTCATTCTTCTCCCCCACCGAGACCATATTCTACCATTCTTCTTTCCACACGGTCTCGCGTGCTTCTCATTTTCTTGCACCAACTATACCATTTCCACGATAAGATTTTTGAATGGTTGGTGCTAACTTTTGGCTTGTGCAAGGCCAAGCTTAAGTTTGGGGGGGACCTTTGTATATATGTACATTTTTTTTTTGTTTTCTTTTTATAAAAAATTAAAAAAAATTCAAAACATTAAAAATATAAAAATAAATTATAAATAAATAAACAGGGGAGTGCCGGTATTTTGACCCTCTTGGTTTAGCATGACAGTGAGGACACTGTCAAGTTCAAGTTTGGGGGTATGCTCGGTACGTCTTCTTCCTTCGCATTCATTTGTACATATTTTTGCATTTGCATACTTATTTGAAACATAAAAAATTGAAAAAAATCAAATATTATAAAAATTAATGTATTCAATTCTGGTTAATTGACTTGAGTTTGATAAATAGGTTAACTGGCTAGGAAAAACTAAATCTTAGACTTAGCAAATTAAAAACCCTAAAAATAACCTTCCTTAGAATTTAACGGTGGAAAGTATATGTCTTTGTAGGTTATTTAGAAATAGGCAAATCTTGGGTTCACTTCTTGGGCTAAGTCAAAATGAGGGAAGAGTATTGATGTTCTTATTAGAGAATAAGTTTGAAAAATAGTTCCTAACTTAAATTTAGATTCTGAAAACATATACCCTACAAAATGCACAAACACGCACCTTGAAACTTGGATTAGTAGAAGAGACCTTGAAATACTCTTGTCTAAAGTCCTTAGCACAATGAAAATAAAAAGAAAAAAAAAGTGAATAAAGAAAAAAAAAATGGACACTGGTTTTTGTGATTACTTAAGGCTGTAAAAATAGAAAAATATTTAGCGAGGGTGCTTCATCACCTAGTGCCTTAGACCAACTGGTTTGGGAGCCACTGCTAAAAGCCTTGGGTGTTGCAAAACTAGGAAGTACGCCTTAAAATGCTAACGCATCTTGTAATCGGTTGTTGGTACCTCAAGAAATATTAACAGTCGCATGAAGGATGTGAAAGCGAAAATTCACCAATTAATAAGTGCTTTGGACAATGGACGAGAGTATGATTGCTTGAGTTGAATTTCCAAGTGTAGGGGTGATATTTACACACACGTGGGGATATGTGATTGGAGTTTAGATAAGAGAAAGGAATGAAGAATAGAACTTGTATCTTTGATAGAGTTGAGAGAAATTCCTAAGTGGAGATGAAACTCTAGAAGGAAAACTTAAGAAATGCCGAAAGCTAGGTAATTCTACAGGATATATATAATCTTAAGTTAAATAATGAGGAAGTGTGAAGAATATGGGTGGATAATTTGCGGGTCAACGATAATAGAATTCCTTGTTAGAAAACCTAATTGGAGAACAAAAGTCGAAAAACCAAATTGATAGGATTTTGTGGGTGTAATCCGCTGAAAACCCTCAGGAGACAACACTCCTCCTACTAGGGACACCTAGAGGATTAACGGCTTGTTGCACGTGCTCAGTGCAATCGCGTTCCCCTGCGAAAGTGCGGCTAGGTTAGATTCTTATCGAGAATAAAAAATAAGTTTGCTCGAGGACGAGCAAAAGGTAAGTTTGGGGGTATTTGTTCATATCATAATATTGCATTTTGTATTCCCCATTCTTATGCATTTTACAATGAAAACAGGTGCTTTTGACGCATGTCTGCTACATGTTACAGGTTACAGGTTCTTGGACAGAAAACAGTGAAAACGATGAAAAGACAATGCAAAAGTGTACTTTGACCAACAAACAGAAGACTCTTGATCAAGCCTACATCGAAGGACAGTTCACAAAGTACAAGGCAATGCAAGGTCCAAGAATACAAAGCGAACGGTTACAAGTCCACTACAAGTATTCACTGGAAGATCTGAAGAAGAATCAGAAGAAATATGGAAAAAAGAACCAAAGAAACTATAAGTACAGATCATAAAGAGACAACACCAAAAGTTTCAGATGCCAACACCACAGTTTGACCGCGGAACCGCGGCCAAACCCTGGCAGCGGCCGCGGTTCCACGGCAGGGTAGTGCGGTCAGGAGAAAATCTTTGTATCGTATTTTAGAGGCGGCGCGGATCTTTGACTTGGTCTTTTCTTAGAGTGCATTTTTGTAAATGCAGATGTGCGAATCAAATGTAACCTAGGGTTTCCTATTCTCTATAAATAGGAACTCTAATCATTGTAATTTCTTATGCCTCCCTTCATTAATAAATTTCAGCATTCTTTTGGAGAGCATCATTTTTTGTAGGTAAATTATTTTCTTGCCTTAGTTTAATTTAGTTTAAGAATTTTATTAACTTGCAATAGATGTTTCTTCTCTTTAATAAAATCATGTCTTTCTTCATCCCTTCAATGAGCGAGTAGTTTCCTCGCTTGTTAGGGTTAGGAATAGGGAAGGATTTGAGAGATGAAGATCTCTCATCTCTTTTCTTTGGCAATCTTTTATAAAAATTAGAACTCCATGCATACCTTCTTATTCCGCTCCCTACGGCACTTTACCCTCGAGGTAACGGTGATTCCGTAGTCTAAAGGCCCGGATTTTAAGGTTTTCCATGGAGGTTAGGGTAAAGATTAAGAAAGGAAGGACAAGGATCTAGAGGAAGAATCAATCTTCCCAATCATCCTAATCCCCTTTGTTAAGATTTACCATAACACTAATATGATATCTTTAATTAAAGGCAATGGAAAGAGATGTAGATCTTTGTTTACCAAATTTTCCTTAAACCTAATCCTAGCAAGTTTCTAATCCTAGTATCATACAACTTCAATTTTTAGATTTAATAATTAATCCGAACACCCTTCGGAATTAACTCGTTAGCGCGATTAGAAAATTCACAACATCTCTGTGGACCGACCCGTACTCACCGGCTAGCTGCAAAGCGACGCCGTTCTTGATTGCGGTTACAAATATTTTTGATCTATCTTTTAGAAAGCGCAAGCACGCTAAATCAAATCAATCAGTTGGCTATTGATCCCATGCTTGTTTTGAGTTCTATGGTTCTTGTAATTACTTTCTTGCATTTTTCATTCTTGTCTTTAATTACTTGCAATTTATTTCCATGCACTTTAATTACTTGCAATTTAAATTCCATGCACTTATATTCTTGTAATCTTTTCTTTTCTTTGTTCTTTTTTTTTGTTCTCTCTTTTTGGTTCTCTTTTGTGAATGAATGTAATTATTATTGTTAAGAAGAAATACGATATTATAAGTTAAAGATTTTCTTTTCTCTTTTCCTTTTCCCGTTATTTTCCATTGAACTCCGCCCAAACCATACGCAAGCGCTCCGTTAGGCACCGTACCCTGACAAGGTAACGGTGATTCCTAACCGCGACCGGTTGCGTTCGGTTTGGCCGGAGGCGAAAGCAAAAGACAAGAACGGAAGGACAAGGGTAAATAAGCCGGACTCCATGAATACCGCGCTTAAATCCCCTAATCCACGTTGTTGCCGATTGCTCTAGCTTCAATTGGTCAAGACTCGGCTCAAAGGTTTCGAGTACGGATTTCTTTAGCTTGTAATCTCGTATCTTTTCTCAACAACTTTATACTTGCAAATAAACACATAGGTTAGAATCAAACTCATACAGATTCTTTATTGACTCGTCTAAAACAAGAAGGTAAAATACCACCATCTCCCTGTGGACCGACCCGTGCTCAACCGGCTAGCTGCATAGCGACACCGTCCTGATCGCGGTTATACTTTAATTCTTTGAACATCCGACACGCAAAAAGCGTGCGATCACCACCCATGCACAACCGCGACATCAACCCCTAATACCGGGACAGACGAATACCCCGACGATCCGCTCACTGCTTCTATATGGCTCGGGACTGTCCCCAACTAAAACTTGTTTGCACGACTCCTTTGAGCCATGGTAGGGTAGTAATCAAAGCACAGTAGGAACTCACACAAGACAAATGACGATCTCAGGTCGATAGACTAACCTGTACACATGTCACCAGGGAACTGCTATCTGACAATAGGTATAATACCAACTAGCAGGTTCTCGGCGAGTCCGTCCGGTGTACTCATAACCCAATGAGCACCTGTATACATCTTAGGTAAACAAACTGACCCTAATGGCTTGTGAGACCGGCCAACGCCCCTCGTCGGGGTCTCGATCAGTATACACTAGTCTACTCTTGGGTATCGATGCCCAGCCTTGAAACTCCCACGACTAGGGACATTTAAGGATGTGCCTATAGACCACCCAGCTCCCATGTATATGATCTCCATCATAATACTGGTAGTCAAGCAAGAATCCTATGGGCTCTATCAACATGTAATAGTGATCATTAATGCAACCTAATGCTGTACATAATGATAAAGACAAACCGGATAGCATACTATCATCTCGAGTAAGACTGTTCTACTTGTATAGGTCCTCCCTCAATCATCATAATCACCTGTCTGCGACTATGATAATTGCCTTGAGGGCACTATAGCCAACACATCATTCAACAGATAGCCGCTATCAAAAGCGCATGTCCCCAAAATGAAAGTGGCAACTCGACATTACTCATCATGGAGCGACCCATGTCCAATAGGGTACGGTTCCTCCGCTCCGACACACCGTTGTGCTGTGGAGTATACAGAGGAGTAAGCTGAGAGAGAATACCATTCTATTTTAGAAAATCCTAAAATTCCGTACTCAAGTACTCCCCTCCTTTATCAGATCGGAGGATCTTGATACTTTTGCCGATCTGGTTCTCTAATTCGTTCTTACATTCTTTGAATTTCTCAAAAGCTTCAGATTTGTGTTTCATAAGATACACATACCCGAATCTAGAGAGATCGTTAGTGAATGTGATGAAGTACGAGAACCCACCCCTTGCATGTATAGACATCGGATCACATACATCACTATGTATGAGTCCCAGGAGCTCTGCTGCTCTTTCTCTGTGTCCGGTGAACGGAGATTTGGTCATCTTTCCCTTGAGACAGGACTGACAAGTTTCATAAGATGAAAATTAGAACGTATTAAAAAGTCCATCTTTATGCAACTTACTTAGTCTTTTCTCTCCGATATGACCAAGTCTACATTGCCACAAGTAGAATTCGTTCATTTCTGAACTCTTCCTCTTGCGTGTCTTTTATACATTGAGAACTGTGTTTTGATTTAGAACATAGATACCATTACACAGTGTACCTTCTACAACCAATACCCGATTAAGATAAATGTTCATGATATTTCTATTAAGAACAAACTTATATCCATCTTTATCAAGTAAAGAAACTGATATGATGTTGCAAACCATGGAAGGTACATAGTAGAAATTGTTCAAAATCATACTATTGCCTTTTGGCAACACTAGGTGATATTCACCGACGGCAGCAGTATCAACTTGTGCTCCGTTCCCTACTCTCAGGGACATATCACCAGGTCTAACTATCCTACTTTTTCTCAGTCTCTGCAATAAATTACAGATATGAGATCCTGATTCGGTATCTAGTACTCAGGAGGTAGGACTGACCGAAAAACAGTTCTCAATAACAAAAACACCTGAAGAAGACGCAATAGTAAGCTTCTTCTTCGTTGGGGTCATCAAGGAATTCATGCAATCCTCTTTACCTAGCTCATATTCATGACCGCAATCATAAGTTAGAGCTAAACCGACGTTCCCCAGCCTCGAATAAGAATTCGGATCGGTCAAGCGATACATTTTATTATCTTGAGTAGGGCGTGAAATGGTTGCTATCTAGAGAGAGAGAAAAGAAACACTTAGCATGCGCTCTTGCAAGATTAGATTGGTTATTAATTTGTCTAATCAGGATGGCTCCCAATTTTTCCTCGAATTCTTCTTCAAACCCTAAAAGAAGAACTAGTCAGGATTAATCGTACGTTACAATACTTTCTTAACCTTTTAGCCAGGATAGTGTTGGTGCTTCGAGGGAGGTTTTCCAACTCTTTCGCGAAGTTCCTTAATTACATAACCACTTTTCCATGGAGGCGTAGCCCCGCTAACACTGTTCTAGACACCTACTTGGTTTATAGCATTGATTGTTAAGTGAAATAATCTCCCGAGAGTAATCCTACTCATCAGTGGGATCGGGATCCAACTATCATTGTGTGATGCACTAGATGGAATCCACTTTAGTCACCACACTCCAGAAGGTATGCTAAATCTGCAAGTTTCTTTTATATTTGAAACTCCCGATGTGGTTTTTGCCCTTAACGGTTTATGACCTTGACTAGGTCAACATATTATAAGCCGCTAGTCAAGTTCAACCCATCATTATCCTAGATTAACTTAGACCCACCTGTATATACCCTTGATAAGGTAAAAATGGTTATACGGCTGTCCTAAATAATCGCAATACCTGCAACAAACAAGCACTACTCAGCTACCGAACACTACGTCTTGACTAGGTCAAAATACACAGCACAAATACTAAGCAAAACTCGTAAGAAATGATGGAGGGCTATGGCTGAGTTTTGGCGAAAAACCCGTTAACGTAATGAACTTGATATCGTTGAAAGAACCTGAGCAGTTTTGAAAAGGAGTGGTTTAAGCTCCGCTTTTGAAAACTTCTTGTTTTGAAAAAACCGAGTAATCTACAGTATAGACTTTTGCTCAAGAGGTCACTCCCCGCGAAGGGATCTCGGCTCTTACCTCGTGGAATGAGATGCTGGATATTCATAACCGAATACCACTATGCAAAGCGAATAAATATAACTGTAGTTTTTCGAAATTTGTTCCAACAACATCTTTTTAGGTTTCTTTTCTTGCATTAATCAAAATTAATGTGGTCCTATCATTTAACCTATCACACCAGAAAAGAACGAAAATATGATGTATGTATATTCCATCTGCATTCGCCACTGGGCTCCGTCATGACCAGTTAGGTTACTTAACTAATGACAGAGCGGGGGCTGGACTAGCGCGGGTGCAAAACATATACAACATCTACAAATATATATATATATATATATATATATATATATATATATATATATATATATATAACATTCATCCCAGGCATAATATAATCAACATCACAGAATCTTAGCCAACAATGCAGAATGATGGATAATCTTGGAGCCCCGGGTTTTATTTGAGCCGCAAATAAAACCTGACGTTCCCGGTCATGTGGATAGCCTATGCAATGAAAAACTGGACCCCTACGAGCGCGGCAAGTTACTCGCCAATCCCAGAAGTGAGACAACCCCAATCAATAAAGTGAATGGGCTACCCAGCACTCCACGGAATCCGGTAACTTGGGCGCCCCTCCGTGGTCATCCTATACCCCCTACGAGTGAGGCGAATAGCCCGCCAATTCTAGAATGAAGCCCCCTCCGTCTCAACGCCATAAGATGCGGGCTTGTTGCCTTCTAGAACCTGGCTATTCGTGCACTCCACCGTGGGGTAATCCTAGTACAGAAAAAGAAAATAATATGTACAATGGTGACATCGACCTCAAACCGGTCGTGTCCCAAACAAATAATATACAACCCGGCAAAGCCGACAGCCACATGTCGGATGCTCGCCCCGCAATATAAATATACAAATGAATCTCAACTGTACCACTAACATTGCACCACAAGATATCCACCACGACTATCCAACCACAACCACAACATAAACACAGAACATCAACGTGAATATCATGTTCGCAAACCCGTCTAAAATAACATATAGCAATTAGACGAGTTATACCGATCAAATGCCTTTCACGGTCACAGATAGAAGTGAATGTACTGTAAACAATTAAACAGTATCAAATATAACAATTTCGAAACATTCCGAATTGCCCCAAACTAAAAGATAACAGAATATCCAACCTAGGCAAAAATAAACAACACATGAAACCCAGATTTCAAGAGACTAGACCACATATCAAAACACGAGCCAATTCATCACAAGAAAATCGGCGAGGCCGGTTTTTATCATGGTTTGGCCGGTCAAAAGTAGATAGAATCGTCTCGTTTTTGGTCAGTGTTCATCCAACAATGAAAAGAGCACTCTGCAATTGTTTAAAATTTTTTTGGAGCCTCTGAAAAAATCGATAGAAACTTGAAGTTTGGTTTCAATGTTTTGGAGTTGTTTCTGTTTCGTTATTTTAACATTGTTTAAACTTGCTAGTATAGGGTTTAAGGACTGGTTCTGATACCATGAAAGGTTACGCTAGCGCCCCGGACAACTTCCGTGGCCAAATGCGGAACAATTTTTTTTCTACGAATGAAAACTTGGCACTAGAATAACACTAAACCGGATCAACCATAAACCTAACTAGCAAAAAGGCGAAGCTATCTACTATGAAAAGATTTATACCAAGAGGCTCAAGTCCTTCGGGTCTTCACTCCTCTCTTTTAATGTGCTCCTAGTGTCCTCCATGGTCGAGCTTGATCGTCGGCTTCCTGTGTCGAAGATGATCCACCCGAGAGTGTCTACTTTGGGCTCCTACCTCTAAACTGAGAAAACTAGGTCACTTGGTTTGCTAAACTAAGTAACCTAGGTGATGTAGAGAGTGATGATGGAATATTTTGTCTCAAGAACCCTAGGTTTCTCAACACATGAGACCATTAGGGCTTGAGGTAGAAGAAGAAATGAGCTTGGAGGAGATGTGAGTGTTGTAGAGAGCAACCATAGAAAAACTCAAGTGAAGAATGGCTAATATTTTTCCTAATAATGCAAGCATGCCTAGATAATGATGAGAAATGTCTCCATCACAAAAATATCTAGATATTTTCTTGCCTCAATAGTAATCCATAACTTACTAAGTGAGTTACCAATTTAGCCATAGTTCACTTAAGAAAAGTCAACACCTCATACCTCCACCTCATTAACCATTTAACTAAATGGTTAAAACAAATAATGAGGATTCTTCTTCTTAAAAGAACTCTTGTAACAAATTACAAGAATACCCCTCACCGTATATACATACCCGTAATTGTATTCCGAAAAATACGAATACAAAAGAGATGAAAATAATCCATCAATATAATACTAGGATCCGGCTTAAACAAAAACCCTCTAGTATTATCCGTCCGAACATCATGCGTGCACAAGTACACATATGTGATCGAACCCTGCCGTAAAACCATACGACCTCTACATCGTTTCTCCCGAAGAAGGGAAACCCTCTGTGTGGGACTCTAAAGGCTCGACAGTACGCTGGCAGTGGGTTTAACCACAAGCACGTCAGTTGCACTAGCTGTACGTAATGGCTACCCAGGTACCTGTCGAAAAGGAAAGCCGACGAGCAAACTCATCTGGATCACTACTGAGCCTATCCGTGACAATATCCGTACAGTCCGGTATCTTCGTCTAAGAGTATCGCATACCGGGTCTAGGGGGTGGTGTATGTTTGACCTTAATAACCCGATAATTCGTGCTGATGTGGCTTAGAACCTATTCGGGAAACTACTGATCAACCTATCAGTTAATCCCAACTTCCTTGGCCAAGGTCTTAAGGTTCTGACCAATCGAACACAGTGCGATATCGACTCCTAATACCGAAAGAGACGAATCCCCAACAATCGCTTACTGCCTCCATATGGCTCGGGACTGTACCCAACCAAAACTTGTTTGCACGACTCAGTAGAGCCGTGGTAGGGTAGTGATCAAAGCACAGTTGGAACTCACACAAGACAAATGACGATCTCAGGTCCGAAGACTAACCTGTACACATGTCACCTGAGAACTTCCATCAGACGATAGGTATAGTACCATCTGGAAGTTCCCCGCGAGTCCGTCCAGTGTACTCACACCCAGTGAGCACCTGTATACGATCTTGGGTGCATCTGACCAATGGCTGCAGGACCAACCATTGCCCCTTGTCGAGGATAGAAACGTATACACTAGTATACTCTGGAGTATCAATGCCCAGTCTCGATACTCACGCGACTAGGGACCATTTAAGGATGTGCTTATAGACCACCCTGCTCCTACAAGTATGATCTCCATTACAACGCAGGTAGTCAAGCATGTCCTACGGGCTTTATCAACATGTAACCGCAATATGTAATAATATGTATAACATATGCCATGTTAAGATAAAGTCAAACCATAATAGTATACTACTGTATCAAGTCTTTATCAGTATGTGCAAGCTGGATAAGGCATTAATAAAAACAAATACACATATCTTGATAAAGACAACTGAAACAATATACTATATAACAGAGCAAGATTTTCCTGTACATACATATCCTAGTATCCATATATAAACATATACAATACTGGCCTTTAGGGCATACATATCGGTTTTCATTGAGTTTTGGTGATCAATTAGAATATGGAGCTATTAGGAATCTTTGAAAATTAAATAGCGGATACTTTGAGATGTATAGGCCAGTAGGAAGCCACCCTAGAAGCATGAGCCCAAACCATGAAGTCTTGGCCGCAATTTTATTACTTTGGACCGCAAATTTCTGGTCAAATTTGGGGTTTGAAACTTGGTCTGTAGCTCACTCAATAGATAACTAAGACTATCCCATACGCAAAAAAGTCCAATATCACCTTAAGAAAAATCTAGAGTTATTTTACTTGATTTCTGTCAATGTTTTACGATATTTGAAACTTGGTTTTTGAGTTTTCTTGGTGTGACTTGGTTGTTCGACATTCGTACGTTGACGTCGGAGAGTATTTTTTCGTTTTATCACGCATTGACCATAGGTTCTAACTTATGTGCGCTTTGCTCGTCGTATAAGTTTTCGATTTGGATTTTTATGCGATACGATATGCTTTGATTTGCAGGTACAAGCGCGTGGACTTCTGAGATAACAAAGGAGGACAAAGCATTTGTCAGGATCGACTAGAGTAAGGCGTTGTAGGTGAGTAGATGTATATCTACATGGGAAGTCGGGTAAATGGCATATAGCACCCCCGCAACCGTAGTATTAGGGTGTATATATATGTCACGACATAAATGAGAAACGTGTCCGACACTTAAATCACGCAACGTATAGAGGCATAACGTAATTCAAGTAAGCCGAAACCAAGAATCTAAACCGTGAATTAAAGTAGAGTGGTAAAACATTATTTCAAAATATCAATTTTAAAAGTAGAAGATTTATATCAAACCTTTTTAAATCTCAAGTTGTTCCTAAAAATTTCGGCAGCATTTCCTTTGTAAAAACTGATCCAAACCGATACATAAACAATATATATAAAAGCATCCCCACTTGGGATCAATCTCACGCCTCTAGGCGGAACACAAACACATAGTAGATATACGACGCCATAGGCGAAGAAATAAGCAAGTAAGTAAGGAAACAACATTTACAACATAGCACAAAAGTCGGCTTACACGAGCACGACACCCAGAGTCAAATATAATACAATCTCTCAGTCTCGTCTCTAAGTCAATACATACATATGGTAGATGGAGTATACTAGATACAAAGATAAGAGTACAAAGTAGAAGGCACATGAATACTCGCATCCCACCTATAAAATATATCACGCCCAAAAGTAACGGTAGCAGCAGCAGTAGCAAATGTAGTATGCCCTGCCGTGACTACACCGAGGATCGGCCCTGCAAGACACTGTGGCAGAACATGGGTGTGTTTCCAGCTCGTGAGTAGTAAATAACATCACACGTGGTAATCGCAAGCATAAACGTGGCAGCGAAAAATCCTAAGTATGAGATTATGATGGCACATATATAACAGTATGGATGCAGCATAAATAATGAGCAAAAGATAACATCAGGGTGTAACAACTATATGAAATAGAGCATGTCATAATAAGTTCTGAATGTGGATTAAAATAGAGGTACCATCGGTAAATCATCATAAAACCGGTGTCAAGAATCGACACTCAAAATCCCAATATCTCAGGCTCCGTCACTCTGATCGGCCCTCATATCCATCTGATAATATAACTCCGGTCGGTATCCTCCAGATATCCACCGAGTTTCCATACAATCACCGGTAGGTAGTATTCGCCTGCCTGGCTCAACCCCTTTCTATACAATCTTTTTGCCCAGAGGTACCGTACCGGGTCCACTATATACTTGCAGACGGTGCCTCTTCACTCCTCGAATTGGGTATACTTATCACTCAAAACCAAGAAAACTCATGGTGGACACCAAATATCATATCAAGGGAAAACCGGATTTTTAAATAATCCATGTTTTGAAAATGTACTCTGCGGTTTCCCAAATC
Source organism: Agapanthus africanus (assembly GCA_030015575.1). Lineage (NCBI taxonomy): Eukaryota > Viridiplantae > Streptophyta > Magnoliopsida > Asparagales > Amaryllidaceae > Agapanthus > Agapanthus africanus. The sequence goes on from JASDDO010000031.1 coordinate 139,938,901, forward strand.
CACGAAAACCGAAATCTCACAAAACATCATATGAGAATATGGTAATAATTGCAAGGTGCATGATATGGACATGATGCATGCAGGTGCAATTGAACGAAAAACTAACCACCAATAATGATGTAATACAATGTAGTTGTTAAATCTACTCACCATCCAAGCGATTCCACCGTAGATGTTAAATCTACTCACCGGAACGGTCTCGAGCTACTCGAATCCGACCACCTCCTTCCCTTTCCTAGCCGCGTCCGAAGTCTCTGTAATCGACCCTAGCATCGCACAAAACCATAACACATGAGGCTAATAAATTTCCGATATGACACGTACACATACACTACACGAACGAACCAACTCCCACAAGTTATCATGTGTTAGCTTAGCGTGTTAAACGTGTGCAACAACATCTAAGACTATCCCTAAGGACTGCTAACCACATAAAACATCTAAACGAGAGTAAGAAAAATCCGTACGTTAACAAAATGCCTAAAATATGGTAAAATGGTCACAGATTTTTTTACACAAACAATTAGAGAAAGTTGCACATTCCAGAGGCCTAATTGGAGTTCCATAGAGCACTCGACAAAAATTCACACTTAATCTCTCCAGATGGGCCGCAATTTGCGGCCATAAACAATAAATTGGCGGCCAAAATTTGGAGGGGAGGGCTCGGGTTTTGAGAGTGTATTCGTGGCCCTAAGACTAGCTCCCAGTAATAGCAACTTCTCTCAGAAGTCTCTGGATTGATAGCAGATTCTAATACGAAACCCTAATCTTAACTAAAATTAGTTTTGACACTAAGTTAAATCATTGAGGTGGTTTAGTGAAAACTTGGTGTTTAAACAAGGATGTTTAGCTACCAAAACCCTCTATCTAATCTAGATTGGGTCATATCTAACCTAAGAACTCTTATAACCTTAAAAACCCATCTTAGTCTAATTATCACAAAACATAACTCTTAAGAGTTTTTGATTAACGAAAAACTTGTTAACATAAGAGCTTTCTAGAGCATACTTATGGGTTTTGATCCTTACCTCACCAAGACTTAAAGGAAACCCTAACCATGCAAAGCTCTAAGACTCTTTAGAGAGACTAAACCTTGATTAAGTGAGGATTTAGTGATGGTTTGTGATGATTAAAAGCTTAATTATTGTGGGAAAATTTTTTCCAAGAGAGGAGGTGAAAGGGAAAAAGAAAAAGAGGAGAGAAAGAAGATAAGAGAAAGATGAGAGGAATGAAGGGGAGAGGGATGACTCATGAGAGCCATGCCCATCTCTTCTCTCTTCATTAAATGCCCATCACCTCTATGTCTCCTTCATCATTATCTTTTCTTTTCTTTTAAAACCTTTAATTTCTTAAAATAGTTAAGAAACAAAATAGATGGGGTCAAATTGTCATGGCTACAAAATAATTTTAACTTAAATTAACATGTTGTTAAACTAGATTAGCATAACATATGTGTCAGCATATATAATAAGGTATATAAATAAATAAATAAATAATAATAATTAATTAAATAAACATATGTGAAAATAATTACTAACTAAGGTTTGTTAAAAACCCATGTTATATCGATTAATTAACGTATAATTAACTATAATCGCATTTTAAGGTGTTACAATCTTCCCCCCGCCTTAAAAAAATTCGGTCCACGAATTTAAAATCTAACTATACGTACCTTCGAATAGATGGGGAAATTTCTTCCGCATCTCTCTCTCGATTTCCCATGTGATCTTTTCGATGTTCGGGCCACGCCACAGAACCTTTACGGTCGGTAAGGCCTTCGACCGTAATTTCTGTTAGTTATGTATATGCCCTAGAGGCCATTGTTGTACATATGATGTATATTATAATGGATGCTTGGTTATATATAGAGATGACTTTCTTGCTCGTCATGATAGTATGCTATTTGGTTTCACTTTATCTTAACATGTTGACTTGTATTGGTTTACTGTTTTACTCTCACATGTTGTTAAAGCCCTTAGGACTTGTACTCGACTACTGCGACTATGATGAGATCATACTAGTGGGGCCGCGGTAGTCGATGAGTACATCCTATAACTGTTCCTAGTCGAGGGTATATCGAGACAGGGCATCGATACACCAGAGTAGACTAGCGTATACGCATCTTGACCCATATGATGGGCGATGGATGATCCCATATCCATCGGTGTTTGACACCAGAGATGGTGTACGGATGCTCAGTAGAGACTGGGTACACTGGAAGGACTCGCCGAGAACTCCCAGATGGTGATATACCACACGTCAGATGGCAGTTCTCAGGTGACACTGGTACAGGGTAGTCTGTAGACCCGAGATCGTCATAGAGTCTTGTGTGATTCCCACTGTGCTTTGATTTCCACCTTACCACGTCCAAGAGGGCGTGCAAAACGGTGGCTTTTGGGTACAGTCCCGAATCACATGGAGGCAATGAGCGATAGGAGGGGATTCGTCTCCCCCGGTATAGGGAGTTGATGTTGTGCTGTGTTCGATTGGCTATAACTGGAAGTCCCTGGCCAGGGCTGATATAGAGATTTACTGGTAAGTGTTACTAGTAGTTTCTCGACCTGTTATGAGCCACACATCGACACGACTTATCGGTTACTGGGGTCTGACGTATACCACCCCTAGACTTGATATGCGACATATCAGACGAACAGACCGGACTGTACGGGAGTGTTACTGATCGGATTCCCCGGAGAACGCACAGGCTAGCTTGTTGATCTTCTGATCGCTCAATACCTGGGTGGCTGTTACGTTTAGCTGACCGCTTGCAGCTTGTGGGTGTTTTATATGATCATCACCTGCTACCGGCGTATTGACGATTCTTTAGAGTTCTACACAGAGGTTTCTTGGCTCAGGCGAAACGGAGTAGAGGCACATATGTGATATGTGCAGGACCGAGAATAATGCGATATGGGATACCGTATTATATTCTCGCGATATTTAGATATGAACCGGGACATCGGATCAAGTGTTGTTTTGATGAATCGGTACATGATATATTAGTCGGTTATATTCGATATAGCCGGATCGTAGGATCAAGTGTTGATTCGATGATTTAATATATAATAATATATATGATATATTATTATATTAACTAATATTGGCTTGCTTTATTATTTCATTTTCTCATTGGATGATACATTGATATATATGCGATATATGTTAATTGTATTATTTTCTTTTGTTGCAAATATATAATATATATGTGATATATATTATTGTGACATGATATGATTAATTGTTAAACATGTTTAAGGATGATTAATTGAGGTTAGGGTTTGATTAGGGTTAGATGCTTCAAGTTCCTTCTAGAAGAATTTTTCTTTTGTCATTTGTAAAGATATTTTGGATGACACATTTTTAACTTAACCAAACCCTAACCCTAGTTGTTTCTCTACACATTCTCATCCATTCATCCTTGACCATGGTTTGCATATCAATCATATACTTTATTTTCTATTCATGACAAAAGGATTAATTCATATTATCATTATCCATGATCTTCTTCTTCTTCTCTCTAAAAAAAGAAGCTCTCTTGAAAATCCTTAAGTGATGAAATAAAATGAGAAAATAATATTAAAAGAAAGCAAAATCACTACTCTCTCATCCTCATCTCATCTAGCCCATGGGATTAGGGTGTTCTTCTCTTTTGAGTGAGAAATCTTGAGTCGAAGCAACTTCAAGGTAGATCATCGGAGATTTGGAATACGACAAGCTAGAATGGATCGTTCGAGTCGTGGAGCCTCTCATGAGTCCGGGAGATCGTGGATCGCGGCAAAGGGACTTTTACTCGGAGCTTGTGAAGTGAAGGAGCGGACTACAAAGGTTGTAATCCCTCACACTTAGATAAAAGTTATCATCTTGCATATTAAACCCTAATAATCTAGCAAAGATCCCGGCTTTGGGTTGTTCGGCACGTCTAAAATTTAATCCGGGCATGTTTGATGCCTTAAGAACCTTCACAAGAGTGCCTAGGAACCCTACAGTGGTATCAGAGCCTAGCTAGAGAATTAAGCGATGTGTTTACGAAGTTAAAACTCCGATCGAACCCGAAACGACGAAACTTGACCCCTCTCTGGAAATTTTTTAAATTTTGGGATTTTTCTGAATTAAAAATATGTAAAAAAATCAGCAGGGAATTCTAAGAATTACCATGAAACACGTGCCCACAATTCCTCCAACTGAGCGCGGAACCGCGGCAGGAACAGGGTTCTCGCGGCGGTTCCGCGGCTGAATTGTAGGATTGGGACACGTGGCTTCATGGTATAGACCGTAGGTACTTGCTGACTATTCTGGGTATTTTTAATCTGTTTCAGGTGTTTAAAATTCTGGGGTTTGTTTTGTAATAGTAGACTCGATCGGAATATTTAAATTTGTATTTCTTTCCGGATATTTAGAAACTGTTAAACTATTTGAACGGATATCATTAACTTACTGTTTCCCGGTACGGCAAATTTTCAAGTGTTGAAATTTATTCGGGTTTAAATCTTTCGGAAAAATTGTACAAGTTAAGCGGTGGACCCTCTAGAAGACAACAAACCTTAACTCGATTATGTGACCGTCTTGAACTGCTTTTTGAACCTTCGGGTTTGGAGCTGTACGGCGTGCCACATGTGAGGCGTTGGCTTGACCCTTCTACGGCTGGATCACCGGTACTGTGATATATTCTGGGATTATTTGAACTCCGCTCAAGAGTTGAGCACTTTGGGAAATTTTGGGTGTTTGATTATCTGTTCGGAAAGTTTAATACTGTATATTTATCTGGAATGTGATACAATATGTGGAATTCATAGAGTTAGGCATGAAATGCGGAGTATGTGATATTTCGGATTTACGATGTCTAAAGTGATTGTGGATTCCAAATATTGTAGTTTTACACTTTCTTTTCTGTGACCGTAAGTGTAATATGTGATATCGCCGGTTTCGTTGCTATATGTCAACGACAATTGGGATGCGCATATTTACTTACGTTGATGATATGGGATGTTATGTGTTGCTGTGATATGTTATATTGGATCGTCGCGTTCTGAATAGCCGGGGGTTTTATGTGAGATGAGGGTTTCTATTTTCATTCATGTAAAATTCATTTGTAATGTAATATTCTTTTATTTGGGGCACTTCCAGGTTGCGGTTGATGTCACCAGTGTATATTATTTACTTTTCCGCATTAAATAGACCCAAGGTGGGGAGCACAAGTAACCGGGTTCTAGGGTCCAGTGGGAGGCCATCTCGAGGAGTCGAGACCGGGTCTCCTAACCCTAGAATTGGCAGTGTTACTTGCCGCTCTCGTAGGGGTCTTGGGATGTGGGTTTGGCTATTCGTCGCGACCGTGGAATCCGTGTCTTATACAGGCTCGTATTGAAAACACGGACGTCCTAGTATATCCAATATTTCATATATGTACTTCTGCTGCAATGTTCTGTGATGAGATCATATTACTGCCTGAGACGAATGCTTATACTATATATATATGTTGATATATAAATATTACTGCTTTCGTTTCTTCTGTGATGCTTAGGAAGCATAAGCTGATGGGATTTTTATTAATGAGATTAATAAAAGAAAAGAAACCTTAAGATGTTCTAGAATCAAAACTTAATAAAAAGGGTAGCTACAGTTTTGCTTTGCACAGTGATATATGCGATATATCCTGCGCCTTATTCGATGAGGAAAGGACCGAGATCCCTTCACCGGGAGTGACTCCTTTAGCGAAACTGGCAGATGCTACAAAACTCGGTTTGCTTTTTGATTGCTTTTAGTGTTTTGCTTTGCATAGCGGTATATATGATATATCCTGCACCTTATTCGATGAGGAAAGGGCCGACGATCCCTTCACCGGGAGTGACCCCTTTAGCGAAACTAAGAAAAGCCTCAAAAACACTCCTTTTCAAAAACTACATGATTCTACGACGATATCAAGTTCATTACGTTCAGGGTTTTCTGAAAAACCTGCGTAGCCCTCCGACATTTCAGATAGGTAATACTTAGTATTCGTGCTACGTTTGTTGGCTTTCGTCAAAGCGTAGTGTGCGGTAGCTAATTATTGCTTATCTGTTACATATGATGAGATTGGGTTAGGGTAGTCGTGCGGCTTTATTGGCTTTCGTCAAGGGACGTACGGCTGGGTTTAATTCAATCAAGAAATGTTCGGGTTGAACTTGACTAGCGCACTATGGTTTGTTGGCTTTCGTCAAGGTCATAGAACTTTAGGGGAAAAAGCTTTATCGGGAATTTCAAGTGTTGAAATTTGCAATGAGATTGCATACCTCCTATGAGATAGTTGGATCCCGATACCCACTGCGAGTAAGAGTTACTCCTGGGAGAGTTTTACACAGGACAATTAGTCATTCAAGTAGGTGTCTAGAAAAGTGTTAACGAGGTTACGCCTCTGGGAAAACGAGGTTTACTTTAATTAGGTCCGTGCGAAAGCACGGGGAACCTCCCTCAAAGTACCGACATTGATCTGGCTGAAAGATTGACGAAATTGTAGGGTGTAATTAATCCCGGCTAATCTTACCTTTTTGGGTTTTAAGGTAGATTTGATAAAAACAGTGGGAGACATCCTGATTAGATAAGATAATAACCAATCTAATCTTGCAAGAGCATACGCTAAAGTGTTTTCTTCTCTCTCTCTCTAGGTAGCGACCATGTCAGGCCATAATCAAGATAATAATATTGATGTATTGACTGAACCCGATTATTGTACTGAGCAAAGGAACGTCGGACCCGTTCTTTCTTATAAGAGTTATAAGACTGAACAGGAAACAGGAGAATGTCTAGATTCTCACGCCGCCCAAAAGAACATGCATGTTGATGCATCTTCTTCGGGTGTGTTAGTTATTGAGAACTGTTTCTCAGTTCACCCTACGTCCTGGGTATTAGATACCGGATCTGGATCCCATATATGTAAACAGTTACATGGGCTACGTAAAGGTAGAGAACTGGGAAAAGATGATCATTCCGTTCAAGTAGGGAACGGTGCAAGTATTGTAGCCAAAGCAGTTGGCGAATATCACCTTGTATTACCAAGTCGTAATACACTGATTCTAAATGAGTGCTATTATATACCGAACATGATGTGCAACATTATATCAGTTTCTTTATTGAGTAAAGAGGGATATAATTTTGTAGTACAGGATAATGTTATGAACATATTCCTAGATCAAAAGTTGATTGCATTAGGCTCGTTACATAATGGCATATTCATTCTAAATCAGAATACAGTCCTAAATATACAAAACACACACAAGAGGAAAAGTTCAGATATGAACGAATCCTACTTGTGGCATTGTAGACTTGGTCATATCAATGCGACACGACTGGCTAAGTTACATAAGGATGGTTATTAGAATCCGTTCGAATTATCATCTTATGATACTTGCCATTCATGTCTCAAAGGAAAAATGACCAAAGCTCCGTTTAGTGGACACGGAGAAAGAGTTACTGAACTCTTAGGACTGATACATAGTGATGTATGCGGTCCCATGTCTACGCATGCCAGGAACGGTTCTTCCTACTTCATTACATTCACTGACGATCTCTCTAGATACGGACATGTGTTTCTGATGAAACACAAGTCTGAAGCTTTTGAGAAATTCAGAGAATATAAGAACGAAGTAGAGAACCAAACGGGCAAAAGTATTAAGATTCTTCGATTTGATCGAGGAGGTGAGTACTTAAGCGGTGAGTTCCTAGATTATCTAAAAGAGAATGGGATTCTCTCTCAGCTTACTCCTCCTTATACACCACAGCACAACGGTGTATCCGAGCGGAGGAATCACACCCTATTAGATATGGTGCACTCTATGATGAGCGAGGCTGAGTTACCTATTTCCTTCTGGGGGTATGCGCTTGAGACAGCCATACATCTATTGAATATGGTTCCTACTAAATCAGTGCCTACCACTCCATATGAGATATGGAAAGGGAAGAGACCATCTCTTAAGTATGTTAAGATATGGGGTTGTCCAGCCTATGTCAAAAGACAAAATCCGGACAAACTCGAGGCAAGATCTGTCTTATGTAAGTTTGTAGGATATCCCAAGAACTCACAAGGGTATATCTTCTACCATACTGAGGAACAAAAGGTGTTTGTTTCTAAACATGCCATCTTTTTGGAAAAGGAATTTCTTGCAAAAGAAATTAATGGCAATGAGGTAGAACTGGAAGAGATTCCAGCAACACAAACTATAACAGAAGACTTGGTAGAACCAGAGGATTCAATAGTACCCGACGAACCCCATCCTCTCCGCCGATCTAGTAGGGTTTCTCGTCCACCTGAGAGATACTACGGTTTTCTCATTGATGGTGGAAGCGAGGACTGCATCATCGATGATGAACCGACTAGTTTCGAGCAGGCCATCATGAGTGGTGACTCTGTGAAATGGCTGGATGCAATGCGATCTGAGATGGAATCCATGTACACCAATAAAGTGTGGATTTTAGAAAATGCTCCTGAAGGGGTAAAACCCATTGGGAGCAAGTGGATTTTTAAAAAGAAATTTGGTGTAGATGGAAAAGTTGAGACTTTCAAAGCTAGACTTGTAGCAAAGGGTTTTCGTCAACGTCCAGGTGTGGATTATAACGAAACCTTTTCTCCAGTGGCTATGCTTAAGTCCATCCGGATCTTACTTGCCATTGCTGCATATCATGACTACGAAATCTGGCAAATGGATGTTAGGACCGCCTTTCTAAACGGTGATTTAAAAGAGTGCGTGTACATGACTCAGCCAGAGGGTTTCGTAGATAGTGGGAGCAGCGGAAAGGTGTGCAAGCTGCTTAAATCCATTTATGGGTTAATGTAAGCATCGCGGAGTTGGAACATCTGTTTTGATGTTGTAGTCAAAGAGTTTGACTTCATCAAAAATATAGATGAACCTTGTATTTATAAGAAGGTAGCAGAGGGTAAGGTTGTCTTCCTCGTATTGTACGTGGATGACATACTCTTGATAGGAAATGATATTCCTATGCTGCAATCAGTCAAGCTCTTCTTATCACAGAGATTCTCAATGAAAGATCTAAGTGATGCCTCCTGCATATTGGGAATCATGATCTATAGAGATAGATCTAAACGGATACTGGGATTGTCCCAATCCAGGTACATTGACACCATACTAAAGAGGTTTAGTATGGAAGAATCCAAGCGTGGGAATCAGCCCACGATCTCTGGACTCACTCTCTCCAAAGAGATGTCTCCCAAGACTGATTTGGAGAGAGATCGCATGCAAGGGATACCCTATGCTTCGGCAGTAGGCTCTATCATGTATGCGATGCTATGTACCAGACCCGATGTTGCATACTCACTAAGTGTAGTGAGTCGGTATCAAGCAGATCCTGGAGAGAGTCATTGGACAGCAGTGAAGAACATTCTCAAGTACTTACGAAGGACTAAGGAGATGTTCTTGGTGTATGGTAACGGAGAACTCCAGGTGGAGTCCTTTACCGATTCCAGCTTCCAAAGTGATAAGGACGACTCTAAGTCGCATTCGGGTTTTGTCTTTACCCTCAATGGAGGGGCGGTATGTTGGAAGAGTTCCAAACAGGATACCGTTGCAGACTCAACGATGGAGGCTGAATACAACGCTGCCAACGATGCTGCCAAAGAGGCTGTCTGGATCATGAAGTTCATTAGTGAAATTGGTGTGGTTCCATCCATTGAGCATCCAATACCTTTGTATTGCGATAACAATGGAGCTGTGGCGTTAGCCAAGGAACCCGGGTCCCATCAGAAGTCCAGACATATTCTGAGGCGGTATCACCTGATCAGGGAGATAGTTGATCGCCGGGAGATCGAGGTCAGGAGAGTAGATACGAAGGACAACACTGCGGATCCATTCACGAAGGCTATTCCCCAGATACAGTTTGAGAGATTATTCGGGATGCTAGGTATGAGATACTACAGCAGCTGGCCTTAGTGCAAGTGGGAGATTGTTAGTTATGTATATGCCCTAGAGGCCATTGTTGTACATATGATGTATATTATAATGGATGCTTGGTTATATATAGAGATGACTTTCTTGCTCGTCATGATAGTATGCTATTTGGTTTCACTTTATCTTAACATGTTGACTTGTATTGGTTTACTGTTTTACTCTCACATGTTGTTAAAGCCCTTAGGACTTGTACTCGACTACTGCGACTATGATGAGATCATACTAGTGGGGCCGCGGTAGTCGATGAGTACATCCTATAACTGTTCCTAGTCGAGGGTATATCGAGACAGGGCATCGATACACCAGAGTAGACTAGCGTATACGCATCTTGACCCATATGATGGGCGATGGATGATCCCATATCCATCGGTGTTTGACATCAGAGATGGTGTACGGGTGCTCAGTGGAGACTGGGTACACTGGACGGACTCGCCGAGAACTCCCAGATGGTGATATACCACACGTCAGATGGCAGTTCTCAGGTGACACTGGTACAGGGTAGTCTGTAGACCCGAGATCGTCATAGAGTCTTGTGTGATTCCCACTGTGCTTTGATTTCCACCTTACCACGTCCAAGAGGGCGTGCAAAACGGTGGCTTTTGGGTACAGTCCCGAATCACATGGAGGCAATGAGCGATAGGAGGGGATTCGTCTCTCCCGGTATAGGGAGTTGATGTTGTGCTGTGTTCGATTGGCTATAACTGGAAGTCCCTGGCCAGGGCTGATATAGAGATTTACTGGTAAGTGTTACTAGTAGTTTCTCGACCTGTTATGAGCCACACATCGACACGAATTATCGGTTACTGGGGTCTGACGTATACCACCCCTAGACTTGATATGCGACATATCAGACGAACAGACCGGACTGTACGGGAGTGTTACTGATCGGATTCCCCGGAGAACGCACAGGCTAGCTTGTTGATCTTCTGATCGCTCAATACCTGGGTGGCTGTTACGTTTAGCTGACCGCTTGCAGCTTGTGGGTGTTTTATATGATCATCACCTGCTATCGGCGTATTGACGATTCTTTAGTGTCCTACACAGAGGTTTCTTGGCTCAGGCGAAACGGAGTAGAGGCACATATGTGATATGTGCAGGACCGAGAATAATGCGATATGGGATACCGTATTATATTCTCGCGATATTTAGATATGAACCGGGATATCGGATCAAGTGTTGATTTGATGAATCGGTACATGATATATTAGTCGGTTATATTCGATATAGCCGGATCGTAGGATCAAGTGTTGATTCGATGATTTAATATATAATAATATATATGATATATTATTATATTAACTAATATTGGCTTGCTTTATTATTTCATTTTCTCATTGGATGATACATTGATATATATGCGATATATGTTAATTGTATTATTTTCTTTTGTTGCAAATATATAATATATATGTGATATATATTATTGTGACATGATATGATTAATTGTTAAACATGTTTAAGGATGATTAATTGAGGTTAGGATTTGATTAGGGTTAGATGCTTCAAGTTCCTTCTAGAAGCATTTTTCTTTTGTCATTTGTAAAGATATTTTGGATGACACATTTTTAACTTAACCAAACCCTAACCCTAGTTGTTTCTCTACACATTCTCATCCATTCATCCTTGACCATGGTTTGCATATCAATCATATACTTTATTTTCTATTCATGACAAAAGGATTAATTCATATTATCATTATCCATGATCTTCTTCTTCTTCTCTCTAAAAAAAGAAGCTCTCTTGAAAATCCTTAAGTGATGAAATAAAATGAGAAAATGATATTAAAAGAAAGCAAAATCACTACTCTCTCATCCTCATCTCATCTAGCCCATGGGATTAGGGTGTTCTTCTCTTTTGAGTGAGAAAGCTTGAGTCGAAGCAACTTCAAGGTAGATCATCGGAGATTTGGAATACGACAAGCTAGAATGGATCGTTCGAGTCGTGGAGACTCTCATGAGTCCGGGAGATCGTGGATTGCGGCAAAGGAACTTCTACTCGGAGCTTGTGAAGTGAAGGAGCGGACTACAAAGGTTGTAATCCCTCACACTTAGATAAAAGTTATCATCTTGCATATTAAACCCTAATAATCTAGCAAAGATCCCGGCTTTGGGTTGTTCGGCATGTCTAAAATTTAATCCGGGCATGTTTGATGCCTTAAGAACCTTCACAAGAGTGCCTAGGAACCCTACAATTTCTTCACATGCCGGTCCAGGATAACTACCGGCTGTTCAGTGAAATAAAGGTCACGCTCCAGCTGGATCGTCTGGTGCTGAATCGCGTGAGAAGAGTCATAAAGGTACTTGCGAAGTATCGATACGTGAAATACGGGGTGTGCATCCGGAAAACTGGGAGGAAGTGCTAAATGATAAGCAACGGTACCGACTCGCTCAAGAATCTCAAAGGGACCCACATTTCAGGGACTAAGCTTCCCCTTCCTTCCAAATCTCATCATACCCTTCATCGGAGAGACCCGTAAGAAAATATGATCACCCACTGCGAACTCAAGTCTGCGACGATGACGATCGGCATAAGACTTGGCTACTCCCATCCTATCCTGGATCAACTGGATCTTCTTTGTAGTCTCTTGAACTAGCTACGGTCCCAAAATCCTGCTCTCGCTGAGTTCGGTCCAACAGACTGGCGATCGACACTTTCTCCCACACAAGGCCTTGAAAGGTGCCTTCTGAATCGTCTCCTGAAAACTGTTATTTTAGGAGAACTTTATCAAGGGCAGGTGACGATCCCAACTGCCACCAAAATCTAGTACGCATGCTCGAAGCATATCCTCGAGAGTCTGTATAGTCCGCTCTGACTGACCATCGGTCTGCGGATGGAAAGCGGTGTTGAAACTCAAACGGGTACCCAAAGCCTCCTGAAGTTTCTGCCAAAGACGGTTGGTAAACTGAGTGCCTTTGTCGGAAACAATGCATATCGGAATGCCGTGTAGCCGCACAATCTCATCAATGTAGAGCTGAGCATACTGAGCAAACCCGTAAGTGGTCTTCACTGGAAGGAAGTGTGTCACCTTCATCAACCGGTCTACAATCACGCAAATGGAGTCATACCCTCGATTGGATTTAGGTAAACCCACAATGAAATCCAAGGAGATATGCTCCCATTTCCACTCCAGAATGGGCAAAGGCTGTAACTCCCTCGCCGGTATCTGGTGCTCGGCCTTAACTTGATGGTAAGTCAGGCATCTTGAAACGAAATCTGAAGCATCTTTCTTCATTCCTATTCTCCGCCGAACACAGAGACGAGACCGCGTAGGTTCGTCTTTCCTGAATTTCGAGGGCAGATGCTATTTTGTGCTATCCGTCCACCTCTCCGAAGATGCCAAGTTGATTTATGGCGCCGTATATCGGAGGTTTAGACGGATGCGGCTGTTGTAGCATATTTCGTCAGATTCCCCCTCGTTGAGGGGTTTTTGATTGTGGGGACGCTCTTCCCTGCAGGAGCAAGCCCCTGCAGGAGAAAGCCCATGCAGTTAATTACGCTACCGCATCGCGGTAACAACTTTCTCCTTCTCCAGATGGTCACTTCGTGTCGTGTGTATGTTTGTTTTATTTTTGGTTGCCCGTGGATTGTATACGGAGACTAATTTATATTGTCGCTCGTAAGGCGTGGATTAGTCCAAATCCGTATCTTCTTAGATTTGGGTTAGGGGTTGGGTTTAAGGATACGTTAGTCTCATTTGAGACTAAGATCAACTTAAACGTTTGTTAAGGATACATTAGTCTAATTTTAGACTAAGATCAACTTAACAGGATCATTTAGATCCAACAAAAGCGTATTTCGACTCTGTTGTTCAGTTTAGGGACATTGCGGTCCATTATTAGTTTAAGGACATTACGGTACAATGTTAGTTTAAGGACATCTCGGTCCAGTTTAAAGACACCTTAGTCTGTAAAGGTTAAGGACATCATAGTCCATGGGTTTAAGGACCCCACAGTCCAAGGTTAAGGACATCATAGTCCATGGGTTTAAGGACCCCACAGTCCATAGTTTAAAGACATCATAGTCTGTAAGATTTGCTGGTTTTCGCGACCAGTCACCTCTTTGAAGACATTGAGGGATTACAATGAAAAATATCAGAGGAGTGAAGAGATGTACCCTTGAACCAATATTGGTTGGGGGATCTGTAGTTGGATTGATTTAAGGATCGTTAATCTCGTTTGGGATTAAGATCAAATTAAATGTTTGTTAAGGATACGTTAGTCTAATTTTAGACCAAGATCACCTTAACAGGATCATTTAGATCCAACAAAAGAGCATTTGGGCTCTGTTGTTTAATTTAGGGACATTGCGGTCCAAGTTCAGATGCCAACATGGATTTGGAAATGCACCAGATAGTTATTGGCCATTGGGACCCACCACTTCTCTGAAGACGTTGAAGAATTACAACGAAATGCATCAGAGGTGTGGAGAGATGTACCCTTGGACCAAAGTTGTCTGAAAGGCTCTGGGTTCTACTTTGAATGTCACATGAGATGACCAATTTTGGAAGACAAAAGTGTGTTTGAGGTTCAGTCAAAGGGGAGTCTTGCCTCTGGAAGACTTAGCCAATTTGGGCTAAGATTGTTTTGGATATAGTGTTAAAAACTAGCACATATCTGGCGATCACGTGTTCCCACGTGATGCACTAAAAATAGTGTTAAACACTAAGGATGCAGCACACAAAACAGTGTTGGGCCCGAACTTCATTTATTTTATTCTCAGGATATGCAGGTAAGTGTTAAACACTTTAGTCTTCACGGCCATCAGGTGTGGGCACGTGATGGGTACCCATGCACTGGATATCAAAAGGATTTGCTAGGGATCATGTGGGGACACGTGAGGGCGCCCATGCATTGGATTTTAATCCTTCAGTTCTTTCCATCTTCTCCTTTTTTAAAGAGGTGTTTGTCAGGGGTTACGTGGGGACACTTGAGGGCGTCCAAAGTCTGTTCTACCTTTATTTTTGGGAAGTTTGTTAAAGGATCACGTGGGAGCACGTGACCCGATCTCATTCATTCTTTTTTGACCATTGAGGGGAGGGTCATGTGTTGCCACGTGATCAGGTTGGGTACTTGATCTTTTTTCGTGCATGAAAAGTCCCTTGTTTAAGAATTAAATTCTTTTATAGGGTTAAACCCTTATTTTATTTAGAGGAATTAAATTCCTATATATTTGGAAGAATTAAATTCTTTAAATCCAATTCTCCCTAAGTTTTGGATCTGCATGGCAGAATCTCCCCGATGAGAATTAAATTCTCAACTTATGGGGAGATCTGCTTCTGCAGATCTTCAACCATGAAGAAGAACTAAGTTCTTATATTAAGGGTTAAACCCTATCTTTGTTGGAGAAATTAAATTTCTATGTGCTTTTGTGGGAGAATAAAATTCTCTGAACTTAGGTCATCCCTTAGGCTTTAGATCTGCATGGCAGAATCCCCCCGATGAGAATTAAATTCTCAACTTATGGGGAGATCTGCTTATGCAGATCTTCAACCAAAGGAAGAACTAAGTTCTTATTCAGAAGAGTTAAACTCTTAGTTTGAGAATTAAATTCTCTTATAAGGTTCTGGGAGCTTATAGAATGATCTCTTTCTCTCTCTTACTTATGGTTTCTTTCTTTTCTGAAGAAATTTACTTTTCTCTCTGGAGAATTAAATTATCTTTTTTTTCTCAGTTGTTGTATTTATTCCTATTCTCTTCTTGGCTCCTATTTATAGGAGAAAGAAGAGAATCAGTTTGTTTAGTTAATCTTTCATTGAAAGACTTTGATTGATTTTGTAACCAACATGATCTTTTAGATCAATCGGTGAATTTTATTCACCATTGGATTTTAATCCAAAAGATATTTTATCTTTTATTCCTGGCAAATTTTAGGGAAATATCTCCTTGTATAGAATCTTTCTATAGATTGGTGATTTTTCACCTTTGGATTTTTAATCCAACGGTGCTCCACTTTACAGAGCGCAATCTTTTTGTTTGGAAAGATCTCGGGAAATATTAGGGTTTTTTTATTTCCCTTAATTAGAATTTAATTCTATTAGTTCAGAAGGTTTAAGAGTCTATCACGTGTTAGCACGTGACCCTACTGATTTTCCATTTAATTAGAATTTAATTCTATCAGTTCAGAGATCTTAGGAACCCATCACGAGTTGGCACGTGACCCCCTGTCATGTGTGGGCACGTGATGCCCAGTTTAGGGTTTTCATTCCTTTAACTCAGAGAGTTTTTAAGACCCCATCACGTGGTGGCACGTGACCCACGGATTAAGCATTTAACCAGAATTTAATTATGTTATTTTAAAGAACCCAGGAACTTATCACGTGTCAGCACGTGACCCTTGGTCACGTGTGAACACGTGATGCCCCATTGGGGTTTTTTCTTGCTGTTTTATTATACTTCAGTGGGATTAAAGGCCTATCACGTGCGGGCACATGACCCCATTTGATTAGGATTCAATTCTTATCATTTCAGAGCCCTCATGAAGCCATCACGTGTCGACACGTAACCCCCGATTACGTGTGCGCACGTGATGCCGCATTAGGGTTTTTCCTTGTATTTTATAAGGGAACAAATGCCCCCACAGCATTGTTCTCACGTGTTTGCACGTGAGTGCAACGCTGTCATCTTTGTGGCCGTTGGATTTGCCTAGGGAAGGGGGCAGATGAACCGTTTCCCATCACATCCTATAAATGCAAGGGTCTCTTCAGCAGAGCCTCCACTCCTTCATCTTCTTCCTTCCTTGTTCTTGCCTTGAGAATTTAATTCTCTTTCTCAGAGCTCAGTTCTCTGTTCCAAAAATTTTCAGAGTTTAACTTTGTCAACAAAAGATTTCCTTTTTCAGGTAAGGATCTTGAACAGCCGAGGAACTTCTTGTAAGTCGATGCTATGCACCCCGCGCAATCGCGGGGAGGTGGAAGGTGTAAAAACGATAATTTTAGCATCATAACATCGACTGAAAGCCATGATCGTAATCTAAACTGTATCTAGCAAAAGCAAAAGAAGTATATACAAAGTACAAAAATTATACCTCAAGAAACCTGGTCCTTCTTCTCTTTATCTCGCTGTCCTCCTCACCTGCACGAACTCCTCGAAGTGGTACGGATGTCGTCTCCTCGTCGGCTTGCTTGAATCCTAGATGATCCACCCGAACGTTTGTGCACCAAGCTTTTTCTTCTAAACTAAAGAAACTTGATCAAGTAGTTTGCTAAACTAAATGATCTAGAGTGTGTAGATGTTGTAGATGGATTGGGGAGTCTAATTTAGCTCAATGTTACTCAACACATGAGTGTTCTTGAGCTTGAGGGAAATGGAGATGGAAAAAAGAAATAATGTGAGCTTAGAGATGAAGGAGGATGGGGTTTTCTCTCTCTTGTTCTAAACTGAACTCTACTCTATTATGAAATAGAAAAACTAATTCAATAATAAATAATAGGTTCAATGGTCAAACAAATGACTCATGGGTCAA
This sequence comes from Agapanthus africanus, assembly GCA_030015575.1. Classification (NCBI taxonomy): domain Eukaryota; kingdom Viridiplantae; phylum Streptophyta; class Magnoliopsida; order Asparagales; family Amaryllidaceae; genus Agapanthus; species Agapanthus africanus. The sequence continues at coordinate 139,956,294 of JASDDO010000031.1, forward strand.
TTGACCAACATGTGTCCATAAAACCCAAGTCCTTATTCATGCATAATACACATCATTTCTTAATTACTTAAAATTTATTAATTATTTAAAACTAAATGATTAATACAAATAGGTCATGCCATCTACAAAAACATTTTGTACAAATTACGAAAACGCCCCTCGTCCGTACATACATACCGGTATTCGTATTCCGAAAAATACGAATACCGAAGACGACAATCCATCAGTACATGTAACATTTCCAAATAACAAAATATTATTTTTGGGAATTTTTATAATTTAATATTATTTTAAAGAATATTTTAATATTCCGGTATAATTAAATACAAATAAATGGGGAAAAATTATGGAAAATTCTAAAATAGGGTATTTTATGGAATTATGTCATTTTTTAAGTTTTTATGATTAGTTATAAGCTAATTTAGTGCTAATCACGATTAAAAATCGCTAATCGGATTTTAGCATTTTTGTGCAAAACATTCACATATCTTTTTCTACACTTGTGCATTTTCTATCATGTTATTTGGGGTTACTATTCTTGTGAGAAGGGTTTTTGGAGGAAAAGAAAAAGAAAAAGGAAAAGAAAAGAGAAGGGAGCATGAGCATTTAATGAGGCATGGTTCTTTATTGACTTGGATTTTTCTTGTGTCTCTCCCTCGCATTTTCCTCATATCTCTCCCTCTTCATCCTCCTTCAACTGCTGCTCCGCCTTCCTCTCTCCCTCTTCACCTCCCCAAATCACCACAAAAACAATTCCAAAACCCCACTCTCATTTCACTAATATTATGCACAAGCCCAAGATCTACACATTAGACCAAGAAAGCAAGGATTTTGGCCACTAGGGGCAACTCAAGAATTTTCTTGAGTTGCCTAATGAGGTATTTTCTGGACCATTAGATTAGTTTTAGCATTTCTTATACCCTCAGGCTAGTTTAGAACCGATATTGTTTGATTTGGTGACTTAAGGATAAACCTAGTTAGAGTTTGAGGAAATTTGGGTTATGATGAGAAATTTAGCTCAGTAGAGACTATCCAAACACCCTAGTGTATGAATTGAGACCTAAACCTGAGGCTTGAAACCCGGAATACGGATTTAGAAACCGATATCGGAAAATTTATGAAATCTGTGAAGCTTATATGAGATCTGCTATCAACCCGAGACTCTGAAAATTAAATTGAATGGACAGTGAAATGTGCAGGCATCAAGGAAGCTAACCCCAGAACCCTAGCCCCTACTTCCCTTTCCCGGCCGCAAATTTAACCCAATTGGCCGCAATTTGCGGCCCGACCAGCACCAAAATGTCTCGTTTTTGTTCCAGAGCTCCTACATCTGCAGTTTAGACCCCTGGTATATGTAGATTTGTCTAATTTGACCTAGGGTGAAATCTGGAGCCTATTTCCTTTGTTGCTGTTTTGGGATTCATGTTTCCGTATTCCATATTTTAATTCTGAATTCACGTATTGTGTTTACCTCGACTATTTGGCGTTTATACGATGATATCGAGGATTGATTGTTGGTTTTGGAGGCGTACCCATAGGTTCTAACCTATAGGCCCCATAGAGTATCGTTTTGGTTTTCGTGTGTCGTTTTAGCTTTGATTTGGTTTTAATGCGCATATACGATACTTTGATATGTAGGTACCCCATGAAGACTTCGGGACGACAAGCAAGCGCTTGGCGACGTCGACAAATGGAGAAGCAATGTGAGTAGATTTATATCTACGGGGAGAAGTCGGGTGGATGGCGTATAGCACCCCCGCAGTCCGTGGTGATGTATACAAATACATATACACACGTATATTTATTATGTGTTGTTTAAGTTTATTGATGACAAGGCTGTATTGGTTTAGTATAGTGCGAAACCCTAGAGTAGTGGTTGCACCCACACATACACGTACACATATACTTGCATGCATTCCTTCTTTTATCTGTGCGCATATGGAGGTGTGTATATCTACACATGGGTATGGGACTATGTGTTCATATACGGGATTTGAGGATGATACGTGGGATTGAGATGAGTCGATGAGGTTTGTGGCCGTGAGATTCGGCGATATGACAGAGTTCGTATTTGAGATGCGACATGATGGTTTTAGCGGGCCTTTGGGCATGTGTTTTACCCCGCATTCATATTTATATAGATGGTATCGATGGTACTAAACTTAGACTTGTACCCTAGATTATGTGATATGATCGTAGTGATACCTGATATGTGATGAGATGAATGTGATATTGACCCGTACCCAGCTATTGGGATGCCGTACGACGATTTACCGTACGAGCTTTATATTGATGTTAGATCCGCACTCATGACTCGAGGATGTTATATGATATGCTGTATCGTACGTGATACTATTGAGGCGAGATCACCGACTGTTGTGTATATATATGTATATCGACTCAGATTTAGGTGGTTTCCATACCCCTGCCGATTGACTTGATAGTTGGGTCCGTAGTTCGCATAGTAGGCGTAGACTAGACCCGAGTCATACCTATTTCAAAACTAACGAATCGTGGATATTTTAAAGATAGGCAAAAGGGATTCTACAGATATTTTCGAACGACACATCTTTTCTTAAAACACCGTAGCCCTTATTTTACCAAAAACCCTGATTCGTCTTATTTCAAAAGGCAAGGCTGCATGATATATTTAAGGAGATAGATTCTTTACTGTTGCGTTGATTATTCGATTCCGCATACTCATGCTATTTGCTTTGCATTGCTTGTGTTTATTGATATATTACAGTCATGCTTCTAGGACACCAGCACCATTATCGATGATGCATATGTTCCACGTACACTGTTTGCCTGCTCACACACTTCATCATCGATAATTGCCATGTCACTACACTGTAGTACTGTTGCATTCAGGATATGATTCTTGCATGACAGACTGATATGCTTACATTTCTTTTACATGTCACATACATTATGGTTACTGATTATACGCATTGAGACTTGCTGTTTCCATGATATTTCTGGATTTTGGGAACCGTGGGTATTTCAAAAGAGAATATGTCATTGGTTTAAGAACCCGGTTACCCTTGATATGATATTTCAGTGCTTCCACCATGTGCTTTCTCGGTGCTGAGAGCGGCATGTGAAACCCGATTCGAGGAGCGGACGGGCCGATTGCGGGTATATGGTGGACCCGGTATGGTTCCCCTCGGCAAGATGATCGAAGGACTTTGCCGATTGAGCCTGGAGGCGGGCGAGTACCTACCGGTGATTGGTTGGACCTGGCGGTTATCCGGAGGATACTGACCAGAGTCGATAGATGTATATGGGCGTACTGCTGGGGCCGAGGGCCGATTCCGCAGACGTAGCCCGTGGGCTGGTCCGGACTGACGGAGCCCGATATATGAGGATTTACGTGCCGATGCGGGCACAGTTTTCATGATGTTTTCGAGTGTCGATGCTGGGCACTCCTGTTCTATGATTTTGACGTGTCGTGAGGGACACAGGTGGTTTATATCCTCATATTTCCATGCATATGCTGATGATATTTACATCCATGATGGTTATTGTCATTGGGTGATGAGTGGACGGGATCCACGTACATGCAGATTGATTTCATTGATCATACCTAACATTTATGATTTGCTATTACCTGAGGCACTGGCACGAGCATTTGGCACTACACTCATGTATTGAGATTACATTGCCAGTTTAGCATGCTTCAGACTTATTCATATTGAGGTTTATATATATATCTGATCGTATTGACCTAGGATGGGTCATACATTCGATTTCTGCGTGTAGATATTTTCTATTCACGAGTTGGCAACTCACCCCCGCTGTGCCACAGTTCTTGCAGGTTTTTGCCATAAAGATTCCATAGCGGCATTTCTGGCACACTGCTTCCATATGGGTGACTTGCGTTAGTAGGTGGGTTCTTTTACATCAGAACCACCCTTGTACATGTACTTTCAGTTGTATCTAGTCATTCCATCAACCAAAACTTGTATATTGTTTCAGACTTAGAGACAGTGATGTATTATTTCGACCTTAGAGTCGCGCTTGTAGTATTATGGTTTTCTGGCTGTTTTGAGTTTCTTTTTGGGTTTTGATCCTCGCCCTTTGGCGTTGTATATTATTATTGCTTGCGTGGTTTTGACCGTCGATTGACGAATAGCTAGCTCCCGCTTGGGGATGCCTGTTTTCATTTCATATATATGGTTCTTGTTGTACCCCGTTCGGGGCCAGTTTTTACAAAGGAAACTCTGCCGAAATTTTCAGGAAAGGTTACACATTTTAAAATGCATACTCGGCTAGTTATTTAAAAACTTTGATTTTCAAAACATGATTTCTTTACTTCTTAAAACCAGTTTTCCTTATTTACTCCTTAAAATGGTTTTAGATTTCTGGGCTTTTGGCTTACTTGGATCAGATGGGGTCCTTTAGACTTCGTATGGTTCAAGGGTCAGTCACGTGCTCTTTCGGGTCGTGACAAAGTTGGTATCAAAGCGCTAGGTTAACCTTGGTTCGAGTCTAAGTTTGACTATGTGGGGCCTAGGGCGTCTATATATATACGGAACTTAGGCTTGACCTTACGTAACTTAGACTTAGTTGAGGGGGTATTAGACCCGAACTTTCATCGCGTAGGATGACCCTTGGTTGATGGAATATGTGACTAAAGTAGACTGACGTACCATGGGTATGTTCCGCGGCATACTAACGATACGCTACTCCGCTTAAGGAGCCTTAGGATGTACATTTCCTTGCACAGTATTATATTCATTCCTATGATTTATCCCCATCGATACTGGTTGTGTTTTGCTGCCACGATTGCACGGGCAGAGTGAGCTACGGTTCGAGTTGCGTCAGCATAAACTCGTCGTGGACGAGGACTGACCAGGGCGTGATTCCAGAGATTTACGATTGCATTGAGAGGCGTCGTCTTATTGTGTTTTCGCGCCATGAGCGTTTGGTGGATCACCTTTACGGGATTTCTCGGACGTGCCGATTGGTACCAGAGGATCAGGCTACTGCTAGAGGCCAGCCAGGATGTGGTGACCATTGATATGTCACTTATTCAGGATGATTGAGGCGTTGTTCAGCGTACAGACGAATGAGCCAGCTGTTGCTGCAAATGATGAGATATCACCCAGATGATTGGAGCTACTGCAGCATGAGTATGTACTTAGAGTGATGATAGTGAGTCGCTAGTCACCTGCGGATGAATGACTAGGACATGTGTTCGTTCGCTTACCCCGATGCGAGGTCATCAGATAGATTGCTTCCAGCTAGAGACGACTTCACGCGGAGACGTTGAGAGTCGATATAGACGATCGAATGTCAGGAGCCCTTTTTTCAAGTTTAAAGTATACGGAAAGACATGCAGGCGATTCCATGGACCCTCTAGAAGAATGAAACCCTAACTCGACTTAATGACCGTGTGAAAGCCTTTGAACCTTAGGGTTTGCGGAAGTTCCGCGGCGCCATTAGTGAGGCTTGGGTTTGCCCTTCTACGGTTGGACCACCGATGCTGTGGTATGTACTCGATACTATTAAACTGTACTCAAGATGTTGATCTCTTGGGGGATTACGAGGTTCTGACGAGTCGATCGGATGGTTCGACATCTTTCGGATATTGTGATGGGACACTGCTTGGGAGACTCCAGATACGAGTATAGCCATTGGAGCGCAGTCCGCGTAGCCACGATGAGATGAGTCCGAATCAGTCGACCTTGGAACAAGTGGAGTAAAGATTTCGCACGAGATTTCGACGAGATGACGTTCCACTCCGCTGACATCAGAGATGCGATATGCACGCTGAGGACGTGTTTGGCTAGATATCTTCTACTGAGTGATGAAGATACCGAGTTCGTGATTTCGAGTCCGTGTGAGGGATGTCGGATGGACCGTAGCCGAGGACATTGCAGTGCGCAGATAGAGACGCGACGTCGAAATGGACGATGATACAGACAAGCGGGACAAGAGGTTCGTGCGAGACGCTGACGAGCTGTCATTACTCTCCATCGAGACCGGAGACCTTATATGCTTACAGAGGCGTTGGGATGCGACCAGCTTCCGAGGAGATGCTGTGCTGAGGACGCAGATGTCCATCGAGCGAGAAGAGATTATGCAAGAGTACCAGCCTCCGTACAGACCGGCATAGGCAAGATCGAAAGAGACCTTGAGCGGGATTCCTTCCAGGACACTGCTGCAATGATGTTTGCACCCAGGATCAGATGTGATATGCATTCAAAGAACCAGAGGCCGACGCCAGTGACATGCTGCTTTACGAGTGGTCGTGAGGATTGACCGAGAGATGACCAGAGAAGTGCCAGAACGGAATCGTCCCCGTTACCACACCTGACAGGGCCGATGAGCCGATTGATGGTGAGATTGGTAATCCACAGAGAAGATAAGGACCCAGAGACAGAGGACGCCGGACCGTGAGAAGAGGCAAGTAGATAATTTGCGCTGCTAGCGTTGGATGCACTGACACCTTCTCGACTTTGAAGGAGGGACTACCGACGACGGTAATTATGATTTTTGATTCGATTATCACGTATCCGTCACTTTGGATTTCGGTATTTTGGGCGTTCTGTATTCATGATTTAGTCTTGATGGCTGAGTTTCATGATATTTGTTTTCATGCACCCACTGGGTATTTATATTTTGCGCATAGTGATTACATTTGAGATATTGATTGTGATTTCATGCCTATCATATGCAGTGATTTGATTTACGCTTTCAGCATAGTTTTCATGTACTTTTAGTGTTTTGATTTGATTTGTGCACGCTGATGCACGCGGTTGTGAGATTTTATATCATGATACACTTGATTTTGATTGAGCCGCATTGTATATCATCAACTTTGACCCTGATATCATGATTCTTGCACTCCGTGCTTTTGACTGGACTTACGCATGTTTGGCGTTTGCCATTGGATGTCGTGATTCCGTGCATGTTGAGTGCGCAGGGTTTATATTTTCATTCGTGCACGATGGATGTACCGATTTGGATTTTCGCGCATGTTGGGCGCATGTTTTAAGATACGATTTTGGTGCACACCAGATGCACTAAATCGGGATTCTTTCTGCATGTCAGATACACCTGATTTTGCGGTCAGGCACACACGTTGCCTATGACAGATGTTTCGTGCACACCTGTTGCACCTAGATGTTGTTTTGAGCACACGTATGACACATATATGGATTTTGATTTCCGTGCGCACCAGACGCACCGGATATTCATATATTCATTATGAGATTTATTCCTTATAGAGCATTACGTTTTATGATATTTGCAATGTGTTTTCATACTGAGCGGGATTACTCAGAGGACAGTACCCGCATACTTTTGCATGTATTTACTTAGTTATTTACATATATAGCTTTCATATACACATGTATAATTTTGATGTACATCATACTAGTTCTGTTTTGGATTTGACAATTGTGTCTTTACCATGACTCCGATGATTGCGGGATGCCTGACGGAGTTTTTCTTTTGAGTTATATGCTCATTACTCATGCACATGCATTGTGCTATGATGTTTTCTGTATTGATGATTCGGAGCTCCGACGACTTGGAATTTGTATCGAAAGGTTTTAGTATTTGGGGGTTTAAATTTAAATTCGGGGACTGAATTTCTTTAAGGGGGTAGATTGTAACATTTCCAAATAATAAAATATTATTTTTGAGAATTTTTATAATTTAATATTATTTTCATGAATATTTTAATATTCCGGTATAATTAAATACAAATAAATGGGGAAAAATTATGGAAAATTCTAAAATAGGGTATTTTATGGAATTATGTCATTTTTTAAGTTTTTATGATTAGTTATAAGCTAATTTAGTGCTAATCGCAATTAAAAATCGCTAATCGGATTTTAGCATTTTTGTGAAAAACATGCACATATCTTTTTCTGCACTTGTGCATTTTCTATCATGTTATTTGGGGTTACTATTCTTGTGAGAAGGGTTTTTGGAGAAAAAGAAAAAGAAAAAGGAAAAGAAAAGAGAAGGGAACATGAGCATTTAATGAGGTATGGTGCTTTATTGACTTGGATTTTTCTTGTGTCTCTCCCTCTCATTTTCCTCATATCTCTCCCTCTTCATCCTCCTTCAGCTGCTGCTCCCCCTTCCTCTCTCCCTCTTCACCTCCCCAAATCACCAAAAAAACAATTCCAAAACCCCACTCTCATTTCACTAGTATTATGCACAAGCCCAAGATCTACACATTAGACCAAGAAAGCAAGGATTTTGGCCACTAGGGGCAACTCAAGAATTTTCTTGAGTTGCCAAATGAGGTATTTTCTGGACCATTAGATTAGTTTTAGCATTTCTTATACCCTCATGCTAGTTTATAACCGATATTGTTTGATTTGGTGACTTTAGGATAAACCTAGTTAGGGTTTGAGGAAATTTGGGTTATGATGAGAAATTTAGCTCAGTAGAGAGTATACAAACACCCTAGTGTATGAATTGAGACCTAAACCTGAGGCTTGAAACCCGGAATACGGATTTAGAAGCCGATATCGGAAAAGTTATGAAATCTGTGAAACTTATATGAGATCTGCTATCAACCCGAGACTCTGAAAATTAAATTGAATGGACATTGACATGTGCAGGCATCAAGGAAGCTAACCCCAAAACCCTAGCCCCTACTTCCCTTTCCCGGCCGCAAATTTAACCCAATTGGCCACAATTTGCGGCCCGACCAGCTCCAAAATGTCTCGTTTTTATTCCAGAGCTCCTACATGTGTAGTTTAGACCCCTGGTATATGTAGATTTGTCTAATTTGACCTAGGGTGAAATCTTGAGCCTATTTACTTTGTTGCTGTTTTGGGATTCGTGTTTCCGTATTCCATATTTTAATTCTGAATTCACGTATTGTGTTTACCTCGACTATTTGGCGTTTATACGACGATATCGAGGATTGATTGTTGGTTTTGGAGGCGTACCCATAGGTTCTAACCTATAGGCCCCATAGCGTATCGTTTTGGTTTTCGTGTGTCGTTTTATCTTTGATTTGGTTTTAATGCGCATATACGATACTTTGATATATAGGTACCCCATGAAGACTTCGGGACGACAAGCAAGCGCGTGGCGATGTCGACAAATGGAGAAGCAAGGTGAGTAGATTTATATCTACGGGGAGAAGTCGGGTGGATGGCGTATAGCACCCGCGCAGTCTGTGGTGATGTATACGAATACGTATACACACGTATATTTATTATGTGTTGTTTAAGTTTATTGATGACAAGGATGTATTGGTTTAGTATAGTACGAAACCCTAGAATAGTGGTTGCACCCACACATACACGTACACATATACTTTCATGCATTCCTTCTTTTATCTGTGCGCATATGGAGGTGTGTATATCTACACATGGGTATGGGACTATGTGTTTATATACGGGATTTGAGGATGATACGTGTGATTGAGATGAGTCGATGAGGTTTGAGCCCGTGAGATTCGGCGATATGACAGAGTTCGTATTTGAGATGCGACATGATGGTTTTAGCGGGCCTTTGGGCATGTGTTTTACCCCGCATTCATATTTATATAGATGGTATCGATGGTACTATACTTAGACTTGAACCCTAGATTATGTGATATGATGGTAGTGATACCTGATATGTGATGAGATGAATGTGATATTGACCCGTACCCAGCTATTGGGATGCCGTACGACGATTTACCGTACGAGCTTTATATTGATGTTAGATCCGCACTCATGACTCGAGGATGTTATATGATATACTGTATCGTACGTGATACTATTGAGGCGAGATCACCCACTGTTGTGTATATATATGTATATCGACTCAGATTTAGGTGGTTTCCATACCCCTGCCGATTCACTTGATAGTTGGGTCCGTAGTTCGCATAGTAGGCGTAGACTAGACCCGAGTCATACCTATTTCAAAACTAACGAATCGGGGATATTTTAAAGATAAGAAAAAGGGATTCTACGGATATTTTCGAACGACGCATCTTTTCTTAAAACACCGTAGCCCTTATTTTACCAAAAACCCTGATTCGTCTTATTTCAAATAGCAAGGCTGCATGATATATTTATTAAGATAGATTCTTTACTGTTGTGTTGATTATTCGATTCCACATACTCATGCTATTTGCATTGCATTGCTTGTGTTTATTGATATATTACACTCATGCTTCTAGGACACCAGCACCATTATCGATGATGCGTATGTTCCACGTACACTGTTTGCCGGCTCACACACTTCATCATCGATAATTGCCATGTCACTACACTGTAGTACTGTTGCATTCAGGATATGATTCTTGCATGACAGACTGATATGCTTACATTTCTTTTACATGTCACATACATTATGGTTACTGATTATACGCATTGAGAGTTGCTGTTTCCATGATATTTCTGGATTTTGGGAACCGTGGGTATTTCAAAAGAGAATATGTCATTGCTTTCACCATGTGTTTTCAGTGCGTCCACCATGTGTTTTCTCGGTGCTGAGAGTGGCATGTGAAACCTGATTCGAGGAGCGGACGAGCCGATTGCGGGTACATGGTGGACCCGGTATGGTTCCCCTCGGCAAGATGATCGAATGACTTTGCCGATTGAGCCTGGAGACGGGCGAGTACCTACCGGTGATTGTTTGGACCTGGTGGTTATCCGGAGGATACTTACCGGAGTCGATAGATGGATATGGGCGTACTGCTGGGGCCGAGGGTTGATTCCGCAGACGGAGCCCGTGGGCTGGTCCGGACTGACGTAGCCCGATATATGGGGATTTACGTGCCGATGCTGGGCACAGTTTTCATGATGTTTTCAAGTGTCGATGCTGGGCACTCCGGTTCCATGATTTTGACATGTCGCGAGGGACACAGGTGGTTTATATCCTCATATTTCCATGCATATGCTGATGATATTTACATGCATGATGGTTATTGTCATTGGGTGACGCGTGGACGGGATCCACGTACATGCAGATTGATTTCATTGATCATACCTCACATTTATGATATTCTATTACCTGAGGCACTGGCACGAGCACTTAGCACTACACTCATGTATAGAGATTACATTGCTAGTTTAGCATGCTTCATACTTGTTCATATTGAGTTTTATATATATATCTGATCGTAATGACCTAGGATGGGTCATACATTCGATTTCTTCATGTAGATATTTTCTATTCATGAGTTGGCAACTCACCCCCGTTGTGCCACAGTTCTTGCAGGTTTTTGCCGTACAGATTCCATAGCGGCATTTCTGGCACACTGCTTCCATATGGGTGACTTGCGTTGGTAGGTGGGTTCTTTTGCATCATAACCACCCTTGTACATGTACTTTCAGTTGTATCTAGTCATTCCATCAACCAAAACTTGTATATTGTTTCAGACTTAGAGACAGTGATGTATTATTTCGACCTTAGAGTCGCGCTTGTAGTATTATGGTTTTCTGGCTGTTTTGAATTTCTTTTTGGGTTTTGATCCTCGCCCTTTGGCGTTGTATATTATTATTGCTTGCGTAGTTGTGACCGTCGATTGGCGAAGAGCTAGCTCCCGCTTGGGGATTCCTGTTATCATTTCATATATATGGTTCTTGTTGTACCCCGTTCGGGGCTAGTTTTTACAAAGGAAACTCTGCTGAAATTTTCAGGAAAGGTTACACATTTTAAAAATGCATACTCGGCTAGTTATTTAAAAACTTTGATTTTCAAAACATGATCTCTTTACTTCTTAAAACCGGTTTTCCTTATTTACTCCTTAAAATGGTTTTAGATTTCAGGGCTTTTGGCTTACTTGGATCAGATGAGGTCCTATAGACTTCATATGGTTCAAGGGCCAGTCACGTGCTTTTTCGGGTCATGACAGTACAATACTAGGATTTGGCTTAAACTAAATCCCACTAGTATTTTTCGTCCGACTCATCGTGCGTGCACGAATGTACGCACGTGATCAAACCTTTTCGTAAAACCATAGGATATCTACACGTTTTGCCCGATGCAGGGAAACGCTCTTTGTGGGACTCTAAAGACTCGACTCTACGCTGGCAGTGGGTTTAACCACAGGCCGCAAGCGGTACTATCTGTACGTAACGGTCCCCAGGTATTGTCGATAAGAAAGCCAATGAGAATAACTCATCCGAACTCCTACTGAGTCTGTATGTGACAATCTCCGTACAGTCCGGGCTGCCCGTCTAAGTGTTGGATATAGTACCCTCAGAGTCAATTATTGGATCGCAGGCACGTGATTGTAATGATTGAGGGAGGACCTATGCCTGTAGGACAGTCTTACTCGAAAGGTTTGTATACTATATGGTTTTTTTATCATCGTGTACATACTTTAAATGACATTGCGGTTCACTTTTACACGTTGATAGAAAATTTGTATACTATCTGGTTTACCTTTATCATCGTGTACTGCTTTAGGTGATGGTACAGATCACTATTGCACGTTGATTGAGCCTTTAGGATTCTTGCTTGACTACCAGCAGTATGATGGCGATCATATACGTGGGAGCTAGGGTCTATAAGCACATCCTTAAAAGGTCCCTAGTCATGGGAGTTTCGAGACTGGGCATCGATACTCCATTAGTAGACTAGTGTATTCAGTCGAGACCCCGACGAGGGGCGGTGGCCGGTCTCACAAGCCATTGGTGTCAGTTGGTTCAACTAAGATATATACAAGTGCTCATTGGGTTATGAGTACACCGGATAGGACTCGCCGGGAACATGCTAGTTGGTATTATACCTGACGTCAGATAGCAGTTCCCTGGTGACATGTGTACAGGTTAGTTCATCGACCTGAGATCGTCATTTGTCTCGTGTGAGTTCCCACTGTACTTTGATTACTACCCTACCACGGCTCAAAGGAGTCGTGCAAATAGGTTTTAGTTGGGTACAGTCCCGAGCCACATGGAGGCAAGTGAGCGTATCGGCAGGGGTTTCGTCTCTCCCGGTATTGGGGGTGAGATCGCGCTGTGTCTAGAAAAGCCATTACACGAAGCCCTCGGCCGAGGCAGGAGATTTACTGGTAGGTAATCCAGTAGTATCTCAGGGTGTTCTGGGCTACACTCCGACATGACTTGTACCGCTTTTGGGGGTCTGACTTTTACCAGCCCCCTAGGCCCGCCATGCGATGCTCATAGACGAACGGACCGGACTGTACGGATATTGTCACTGACAGGCTCAGTAGGGTGTCAGGATGAGTTCGCTCATCGACCTCCCTTTTGGTCAATACCTGGTAGCTCGTTACGTACGGCTAATACCTCTGACGTGCTAGTGGTTAAATCCACAGCCAAAGTATTGACGAGTCTTTAGAGTCCCCCACAGACAGTTTCTCAAGTTTCGGGCGAAACGCTGTAGAGGCCGTATGGATTTATGGAAGGGTTCGAACGTACGCGTGCACTTGTGCATGTGTTATGGCTCAGACGGATAATACTAGCGGGCTTTGGTTTAAGCCGGATCCTAGTATTATACAGTGTAGATTTTGTCTCGTTCCATTTGTATTCGGTCGGAATACAAATGCGGGTATGTATATACAGTCGCGGGGTTTTCCTGTAATTTATTACCGGATCACTTTTTTGAAGTTGCCAGTTTGCATTCCGTTTCGACCATTTTTCTTTATTCCTTCTTGGCTGAAATTCCTTTGATGGGAGGGGCTTATTTGCAAAAGTTGCAATTTGTAAAGGAAGGTGTTTTTTGTGGTGGAGGGTTCATGATGGTTCTTGCATCCTTTGACTTCTTTTTGTTCATCATTACTTGCTTGATGTGAATGGATTGATTAGGAAATGGGTGTGACAGTACTTCCTCATCATCATCACACTTTTTCCTTATGCTCACCCATTCCTTTTCCTTGTGCTCACCCCCCTTTGATTTTCCCATTTTTGCCATAGACATGGCCGGCCACATTTTGGAGGGATAGGGGATTCATTTTGTGTGTGGGAAATTAATCATCTCATTTTTTCTTGCAACAAAATTTCTTAGCCATCACAAAAGTTCATATCTTCTTCTCCTCACTACAAATTGCAACTTCATTAACCCCCTGAGACAAAGAGTTCTGCACTGTTCTACAGCAATCTTGGACACGCCGGCTTGCCAACTTCGTGTCCGAGTTGCCTCGGTTCAGAGGTGGGATCCCGTAAAAAGACTTCTCGATGTGGTGCCTTTCCGACGAGGAGACCGGAGATCAGTGATGCCGCAAGGAGCTTGGGAAGGTGGCCGAAGACCGAAGGACACGGATCGCTCGGTAAAGCTCTCTACCCTTTCTCCAGTTAGCTAGTAGTTGGTTAATGGTCCGATCCGGGGAAAAAGTATACGATAGCGCCAGTTTCTTGTTTAAGAAAAGTTTTTGTTTCCGCATTTTGGCCTCGGAAAGACGGCCGGGGCGCTGCCGTAGACTTACACTAAGAGTATCGCATATCGGGCCTAGGGGGCGGTAAACGTCAGACCCCTAATAGCGGTATAAGTCGTGTGGGAGTACGGTCTAATACACCCTGAGAAACTACTGTAGTACCTACCAGTAAATCTTGCTTTCCCTGGCCAGAGACTATGTGTAATGGCGTTCCGAACACAACACGATATCAACCCCCAATACCGGGAGAGGCGAATCCTATCTAACCGCCACTGCCTCCAAGTGCTTCGGGACTGCACCCAACTACTACATGTTTGCACGGCTCAGTAGAGCCATGGTAGGGTAGTAATCTAAGAACAGTGGGAAAAACTTGAGGTGAAGCAGCAGTGTCAAGTCAACGGACTAAGCTGTACTCATGTCACCTGGGTACTGCTATCTGACGATAGGTATATAACCAAACAGCAGTTCCCAATGAGTCCGTCCAGTGTAACTCACAACCTAATGAGCACCTGCATACTATCTCCAGTACGACGTTGTAACACCTTAGAATGTATTTTGTAGCTAATTATATTCTAATGTATGGTTTTTAATAAAAAGTTTACCAATTTGGTTTTTAATTATTTTATCCTATTTAATGAATATTTTATTATATTTTTCCTAGGCTTGCACACACTTGTGCATGATAACTAGGGTTGTTTTGGGGGTTTAACCATGATTAGCAACATGGTGAACAAACCATTCCCTAATCTAATTTTATCTTTTGTTTAAGTGTTTTGGGTTTTAAGTGTTATGGTTGTTTTAAAATGAATTTGAATAAGGTTTTTAAATTGACTTTCTTTGTGTTGACCTTGAGAGAGAGAGAGAGAGTGCATTATGGGGCATGATGGCCTTTGCCATGCCTCATTTAATAATGAGAGAGAAGGAGAGAGGGAGGGGTTCTAGCCTTACTCTCATTTTCTCACTCTCAAATCACCCATCTCTCACTCTCTCTCTCACACACAAACCACCACCACCACCACCAACAACAACAGCAGCAGCAGCAGCTTGCAGCATCAGCATCTCCAAACAGCACAGCAGCAGCCAGAGCATCAACCACAACAACAACATCAGCCTAGCAACAGCAGCAGCACAAGAGAGCAGCAGCAGCAGAGGGCAGCAGCAGCAGAGGCAAGCATCAGCAACAGCAGCAACAGGAACCCCAGCACTTGCAGAAGCTCTTCCTCCTCCATACACTTCTTCTCCTTCTTCTTTGGGTTCTCTAGGGTATATTTCTGAACCCAAATCCCCTAGTTGCTTAGCTTGTGTGCTTATTGGTGTCGGTTAGTGTTAATTAGCTAGTTTAGTGCTAATTATAATATTTTGAGTGGACTTTTGGATGATTGATGATTGTGTTAGATAACCCTACCTATTTTAGTGTTAATAGGGTCACTTCAACTGAGAAATAGCCCAGATTATACTAAAATACCATAAGGTTTCTAACTTGTGCATTGGTGATTTTAAAGCGATATTTGTGACTTCTGAGATCTGCTTTTGACCCGGACCCTACAGGATAAAATTGAGAAGACTGGAGCATGTACACTAGGTCTAGAAACCACCACCAGAGCACGAACCCACCATTCCCAAGGTAGGCTTCCGATTTAATGGTTTTGGCCGCAATTTGCGGCCAAAGAGGGGGCAGGGGTGTTGGGGTCTTGGCTAGGGTTGTCTTCTGTGTTGTATAGTGTTTTGGCATGTCTTGTTTTGTAATATTTGACCTGTAGGAAAATCTGGGATCATATATCGTTTTTGGTGTTCGTTGTGTTTGCGCGATACGCGCGATACGTGAGAGGGTTCTGTGATCCAGCGTATCGCGGCGTGTCGTGATGGTTTTAGACGCGTACACACACGATTCAGCGTATAGTGCACACGCGCGTTTGGTTCGCGACGCGAGTTTCTCGTTTTGGTTCGATATCGCGTTTTGCGAGATATTTGGCTTATATATGATTTTCATGTCTTATTTGCAGGTTTGCAGGCAGGGACTCCGGGCACTGCTACAGGGGGGAGCACATGGTAGGATTCACCTAGCGTGGAGTGTAGGTGAGTAGATTTAACATCTACAGGGGAATCGCCCGCATGGCGTTATGCGTCTGGGCTAGGATTCTAATATTTGTCGCATATTCTACGTCATTGTTAGAATTGCGCCTTTAGTTTATTTCCTTGATATAGCTGTACTGTGACTAGCAGCCGTACGACACTGCACATATTATTGACGGTTCTTGTTGCACGAGCAAGGATTGTATGCTACACACACACCGTCAATAATTACCATGTCACACACAACCCCTAATAGATACTTTATTGCTTATCAGTCTTGACATCTAGTTTATCGGTATACCTATAGTGTATCTTACCATTAGTGATAGGTACATCTACACCTTGCGATACAGCTACAGGTATACCTTGTACATATTTTATTTATACCCAGGGGGTATCCTTCATATTCTACTTATACCCAGGGGGGTATACGACATCAGTTCTTATAGGTAGATACCTATACATTGCTACACCTGTATGTTACACACATATTCAGTTGCTGTTGCATATTTACCTTAACTGATGTTACTTAGCTGTACCTTATTGGTTTCGCATACATCTGGTTTCAGCTACATACTCTCATTTATATGCTCGTATTTCAGATATATCGCATATATGTACTCCTGGATTTGCGAATTCTTATTTTGATTTCACATGATGATTTTCTGGATTTGGGAACCGCGGGAGTTCATGAAATTATGCATACATTGAAAAACCCGGTTTCCTTGATATGATATTTGCGCAGCCACCATGAGATTTATCGGTTCTGATTATATACTCCATACGAGGTGTGGTTGCCGTATGAGGGTACATGGTGGGGCCCGGTATGGTTCCCCTCGGCAAGAAGATCGATGGATTTTGCCGATTGAGCCTGGAGGCGGGCGAGTACCTACCGGTGACAGTACCCATGACTCGGCGGGGGATCACGGAGACACCGATGGGAGTCATGTACGTATGCATACGTCGATAGGCGAGGGTCAGAGCTAGGCACTCGTGCTTTCGAGATAGCGTATGATACGTGGTCAGGATTTCTGTGTCGATGCTTGGCACACTGTTTTCATGATATGTCTTTTAATACCTTTGTATATATAACAGGGGATTTAGCCATAGTTATATATACCCTTACACCAATATTAGTGGAATGAGACGCTAATATATGTGTATTGCCCTCATCATATTTATTTCTGTATATATATACCTTTAGGATGTTAGATTCTTACTGGAGATTTGGCTTGGGTTATTAGGTGATTCATTGAGATTGGATATTGGACATACCTATGTGATCGTTGATTTGTACATTCGGGATATAGGAGATTACTCGATATTGTACATTGAGGAGATGTGAGACTCATATGATGTGAGAGCCCAATGTGGGGGCTGATTTGAGGAATTGGGATTTGAGTGTCTTGATGGATTGTGATCCTACCACGATGACAGGATTCCGTGGATGACATATTTCACTCCATACCTCGTACCTTTTCACTTATGCACTGTTCCATGCATTAGGAGTACCTGTTAGTGTACCCTTTATGATAGCTGCATATTTGCATTCTCATATCCCTATTGCATAGTTATTGCACACTTTTATCATGTCATTATTGCTTCACATATTGACTGTACCTGTTAGTGTACTTTCCATTATTCTGCATTCACATGACATGTTATTACTGTAATCGCATACCTTAGATTCATGTTGTACGTATATTCCTGCGATTACCTGCATATGTTATCTACTATTCACGAGTTGGCAACTCACCCCCGTTGTGCCACAGGTGTTTCAAGTTGTTCCCCATAGTAGTCGAGGCAGGCTATTCAGCTTCTCATCTATCATCTTTTGCTACAGATATTGCATCAGCTCACAGTATACCATTTTGCTTAGGTGGGTTAGATGATTATCTGTATTTCATATTATACATTCGTTGTATTTTGTACTCTCCATCTACTATTGTATGGTTGACTTAGAGACTTGGTGAGAACGTTTTTGTATATTATTTGTGGATTTGTTGTCTTTTATATACAACTTTCTCTCTATTGTCTCTTATTTCTTCGCTTCGGCGTCGTATATTTATGATGTGATTGTTTTCCGTCTTTGGGCTAGTTTTTACACAAAAATGGGTGTTGCCAAAATTTTAAGGAAAGAATGTAGGACTTTTAAAGAATTTGGGTTGCGATTTCAAATGTTTCAAAAACTTATATTATCTTTTCCGTATTTTCTTGGTTTAGATTTCTGGGTTTTGGCTTTCTTTTACCGCGTTACGTCTTTTGGCGTTGCGTAGTATTAGGGCCGTCACGGGCCAATTTTGGGTCGTGACAAAGTTGGTATCGGAACGCTAGGTTTTACCTTTCGGAGTATAGGATGACCTTAGTATGATGGAGTAGGTAGCTTAAACAGAGTAACGTAGTGTGTGTATGTCTGCAGCATACCCACGGTGCGGTACGTTGCATTAAGTGACCTAAGTACAAATTTTGCTTGAAATTCCTTCCTTGATGATTCATATCCTTGAGATTCGATTCCTTATTCTCATCGAATCTTATATCTATCTATAGCCTTGCCGCCGATGACTATGGGGACTCAGAGTGATGCAGCGAGGGCCGAGGTCAGAGTTGGCTCGGGTGAGGCGAGTACTGACCAGGATGGCACTCTAGTTGCACAGGTGCCGACGGATCAGCCTACGACATATACTATTGATAGACTTTTGGCAGAGATGCAGGATTTCCGCCAGACGATGAGTTCATTGGTTGATGTCGTTCGGGAGCTACGACAGGAGGTTGTCACCCCTGTTACTCAGTTGTCACTTGCGATCAGCATGCAGCAGTCCATCACCTACATAGCACCAGTGGTTGCAGCTCCAGTTGACGAGGCACATATTCCAGAGGCTCAAAGAGTTCCAGGACAGTGGAGGACTCGTACCAGTATACCAGCCCAGAGACAGAGGTTTGGTTATCGGGATAGATTTTGTGGCCGTCGCGGGAGTAGCAGAGGCTTAGGACGAGGACAGTCGTTCAGCTCTCATCCCCAGGATGGTCAGCAGTCAGCGCGTGGATGTTTTCGATGCGGAAGCCTTCAGCACTTCGTTAGGGATTGTTCCTTATCACCTCGTCAGGATCGTCATCAGAGAGGCCGTGGACGTGGAAGATTTACTCAGAGGGCCCAGTCTACCAGAGGAGTTCATCCAGCTGCGAGTAGAGGGCAGACGCAGGAGTTTGCTTCTACTCATCGGGACGTGCAGACGTCCAATGTGGAGTTTTAGGTACCCTTGATTTATATGTTCTTTTCATGTATTCGTTTGTTTTCTTTCTTGTACCGTGGTTGGGTAGATTAGTCGTAGTGGTGTTAACTTCTGTCAGCGATTCTTTTGTTGCGCGATACGTATTTCAGTTGTGTGCCAATCGGATAGGAGATAGAGATTCATCCGTCGTTTTGATCCATCTAGAGATGTTGGATTTGACGTTCTCCTGGGCACGGATTGGTTAATTACGTGCTAGGCTTCTGTGGACTACCGTGAGGAAACAAGTTAGGTTTTGTTTTCCCGGCAGGCCAGTTCTTGTTGTGCCGGCGGATAGTTGTGCCGCCTCTCACAGCTTGAATTCAGCCTTTTTCGCTAGCCGGCTACTGAGGAGATGTCATGGATTCTAGGCGTTCATTTGTGATACCGGAGCCACAGTGGGATTGTTGGACCGGGTTCCTTTCGTGCGAGAGTTTTTCCGACGTTGTTCCGGATGAGCCGGCGAAGCTTGGGAGCTTAAGAATCAGCTGCAGATTTGTGGTTTGGGGAGTTTTGTGCGTCTGAGTGTTTCGCTTTTGGAAGCTCCTATTTCTGTTCGTCAAGGAGAAAGACGGCAGTTTGAGGTTGTGTATCGACGGATCGTCAATTGAACCGGCTTACGGTGCGGATAGGTATCCTTCACCTCGCCGTGACGATTTCTTCGATCAGCTCCAGAGTGCGAGACATTTTCTAAGTTTGCTTGGAATCAGGTCATCATTATTGCGGTTCGGAGTGACGGCATTCCGAAGACTGCCTTGTGCGTGCTACGGGCTTTGTGTGTTCTGGTGAGTCGTTGGATTCACTGATGCCCTGGCAGCATTTGTGAATGTGATGAACCAGATTTCTTCAGGCCGTTCCTCGACCAGTTTTAGTTGTGTTATTTACGACATTCTGGTCTACTTAATGTGTCTTGAGGAACAGGAGCAGCACTTGAGGATTTGTGATGCAAATACGGGGGAAGCATCAGCAGTTGCTAGATTCTCGGAGTGTTTCTTCAGGCTTGTTTTGTTTGACTCCTAGGTCTTGTAGTCACGGGAGACGGTTTCGTATGGTTCCGAGGGAGACCGTGACTGTACAGCTTAGGTCCAGACTTGTGTGCAGGACGGAGGTCCGCAGATTTTTGGGCTTAGCAGGTTCTTACCGCTGTTTCATGCAGGATTGCTAGAGTAGTGCTGCACCGTCGACTGAATGGACCGGAAGGGAGGTTTCTTTTCTGTGGACCGAGGCATGTGTGCGGAGTTTTCAGCAGTTGAAGATTCGGTTAACAACTGCATTAGTCCTTTCTTTGCTTTTGGTTCGGGCGACCTTGTTGTTTAATTGTAATGTTTCTTGAGTGGGCTCGATTGTGTACTGAGGTGACACTATAGAGTTATCACTTTTGCTTCCCTACATCTGGAGTGAGTACGAGGAGGATATTCCACTCATGATCTGGAGATGGCCGCGGTGGTTTTGCGTTGGAGATTTGGAGAAACTACCTGTTCAAGAGTCATGTCAGATTTTCACGGACTACCGGAGCTTAATGTACATCTTCCTGCAGCGGATTTGATTGTTGTGATAGTCTTCTGGAGATTTACAGTTCTTGTGTGATCGTCGAGTACAGCTTAAGTTCGTCTCTACGGAGGGGACAGCTTGCTCATGTCCGCGCCCGACTACTTTTCTTTAATCGCTTTCGCGAGACACTGCCCGCCGATGCTCGTTCGTCAGAGATACTTGAGCATACTCGGCTGGGTAATGATTCGGAGTCCTTGATTTATGACAATGATGTGCTAAGTTAGGGACACGTTTGTGTACCTGACATTATCGGGTAGAGACGTGCAATCCTAGAGTAAGCACATCAGTCAACTCTCTGTATTCATTCAAGTTCCGCCAATTTTAACGTGACTTGTGAGATAGATACGGGTGGACAGGAATGTAAAGAGAAGTTTCATGGTTCGATTCAAGGTGTCTGTTTTGTTATGTGCTTGGGTCGGGCATCTGAGGCCGGCTGGAGAGTTGCAACCTTTTACCGTTCCGGAGTTGGAGTGGGAGCAGATCTCCACGAGATTTCGTTATGGTGTCTACCCAGGGTTAGTCAAGGTGTGACTCCATTCGGATTCTTGCCGTCCAGTTTTACTCAGTTTGCTCAGTTGCTCTTGTTAAGTTGTGTGGTTGTATTGATTGTCGTCAGCAGTTGGGATCGTCACTCGCCATTGTTAGGGTTCTCCTTCGATAGCTGTTATTAGGAGACACTCCAATTGGCCACCTTTAGGTTCAGGGGTTAGGTTGTGACGATCACCAGCCTGTTGTTTTTCTGACTCTGTGTAAGTAAGATTTTGGACCCTAGCTATGTTTTGAGACTTCGAAGATAATCCAATTGATTCAGGTCAGGATGAGAATTGTTCATTGCGGACAGAGGTCTTATGCGACTGTGCTGGTCGCAGGCTTGGGTGCGCAGTGACAAATCATGAATTCCTGCGGATTTTTCCGATAAATGACGTGTTGGATTTTGGGAAACTTATCCCAGGATTGTAGGTCCTTTCGAGATCCTATAAGCAAGTTAGTTTCGTCGCCTTTAATTTGGCTCTTCCGCCCAGATTATTGGATTTTCACCCCGTATTCCTTGTGATATACTTTACAATTACCTTCTCGACCTTTATCACATGATTTGGCACCAGACCATTTGGCTTGGACGCGATCGTTTCGCTCACCGGCAGCCATTGTGTTAATGGCTCGGCAGGTGGAGGAACATCAGTCAAGGGTCTTGCCATCTGTGAAGGGTTTTTCTTGGGCGTAGCCGTATAGTGAGTTAATCACTTAGGGTGCTGCGAGCGAGATTTGAGAGTTGTAATCTTCTCCTTGAAGGTACGTGTAGAAGTATATTTTTAAATTCGGGGACGAATTTCTTTTAAGGGGGGAGATTGTAACACCTTAGAATGTATTTTGTAGCTAATTATATTCTAATGTATGGTTTTTAATAAAAAGTTTACCAATTTGGTTTTTAATTATTTTATCCTATTTAATGAATATTTTATTATATTTTTCCTAGGCTTGCACACACTTGTGCATGATAACTAGGTTTGTTTTGGGGGTTTAACCATGATTAGCAACATGGTGAACTAACCATTCCCTAATCTAATTTTATGTTTTGTTTAAGTGTTTTGGGTTTTAAGTGTTATGGTTGTTTTAAAATGAATTTGAATAAGGTTTTTAAATTGACTTTCTTTGTGTTGACCTTGAGAGAGAGAGAGAGAGGGTGCATTATGGGGCATGATGGCCTTTGCCATGCCTTATTTAATGACGAGAGAGAAGGAGAGAGGGAGAGGTTCTAGCCTTACTCTCATTTTCTCACTCTCATATCACCCATCTCTCACTCTCTCACACACACAAACCAACAACAACAACAACAGCAGCAGCAGCAGCAGCTTGCAGCATCTGCATCTCCAAACAGCACAGCAGCAGCCATAGCATCAACCACAACAACAACATCAGCCTAGCAACAGCAGCAGCACAAGAGAGCAGCAGCAGCAACAGCAGAGAGCAGCAGCAGCAGAGGGCAGCAGCAGCAGAGGCAAGCATCAGCAACAGCAGCAACAGGAACCCCAGCACTTGCAGATGCTCTTCCTCCCCCATACACTTCTTCTCCTGCTTCTTTGGGTTCTCTAGGGTATATTTCTGAACCCAAATCCCCTAGTTGCTTAGCTTGTGTGCTTATTGGTGTCGGTTAGTGTTAATTAGCTAGTTTAGTGCTAATTATGATGTTTTGAGTGGACTTTTGGATGATTGATGATTTTGTTAGATAACCCTACCTATTTTAGTGTTAATAGGGTCACTTCAACTGAGAAATAGCCCAGATTACACTAAAATACCATAAGGTTTCTAACTTGTGCATTGGTGATTTTAAAGCGATATTTGTGACTTCTGAGATCTGCTTTTGACCCGGACCCTACAGGATAAAATTGAGAAGACTGGAGCATGTACACTAGGTCTAGATACCACCACCTGAGCACGAACCCACCATTCCCAAGGTAGGCCGCCGATTTAATGGTTCTGGCAGCAATTTCCGGCCAAAGAGGGGGCAGGGGTGTTGGGGTCTTGGCTAGGGTTGTCTTCTGTGTTGTATAGTGTTTTGGCATGTCTAGTTTTGTAATATTTGACCTGTAGGAAAATCTGGGATCATATGTCGTTTTTGGTGTTCGTTGTGTTTGCGCGATACGCGCGATACGTGAGAGGGTTCTGTGATCCAGCGTATCGCGGCGTGTCGCGATGGTTTTAGACGCGTACACACACGATTCAGCGTATCGTGCACACGCGCGTTTGGTTCGCGACGCGAGTTTCTCGTTTTGGTTCGATATCGCGTTTTGCGAGATATTTGGCTTATATATGATTTTCATGTCTTATTTGCAGGTTTACAGGCAGGAACTATGGACACTGCTACAGGGGGGAGCACATGGTAGGATTCACCTAGCGTGGAGTGTAGGTGAGTAGATTTAACATCTACAGGGGAATCGCCCGCATGGCGTTATGCGTCTGGGCTAGGATTCTAATATTTGTCGCATATTCTACGTCATTGTTAGAATTACGCCTTTAGTTTATTTCCTTGATATAGCTGTACTGTGACTAGCAGCCGTAGGACACTGCACATATTATTGACGGTTCTTGTTGCACGAGCACGGATTGTATGCTACACACACACCGTCAATAATTACCATGTCACACACAACCCCTAATAGATACTTTATTGCTTATCAGTCTTGACATCTAGTTTATCGGTATACCTATAGTGTATCTTACCATTAGTGATAGGTACATCTACACCTTCCGATACAGCTACAGGTATACCTTGTACATATTTTATTTATACCCAGGGGGTATCCTTCATATTCTACTTATACCCAGGGGGGTATACGACATCAGTTCTTATAGGTAGATACCTATACATTGCTACACCTGTATGTTACACACATATTCAGTTGCTGTTGCATATTTACCTTTACTGATGTTACTTAGCTGTACCTTATTGGTTTCGCATACATCTGGTTTCAGCTACATATTCTCATTTATATGCTCGTATTTCAGATATATCGCATATATGTACTCGTGGATTTGCACATTCTTATTTTGATTTCACATGATGATTTTCTGGATTTGGGAACCGCGGGAGTTCATGAAATTATGCATACATTGAAAAACCCGGTTTCCTTGATATGATATTTGCGCAGCCACCATGAGATTTATCGGTTCTGATTATATACTCCATACGAGGTGTGGTTGCCGTATGAGGGTACATGGTGGGGCCCGGTATGGTTCCCCTCGGCAAGAAGATCGATGGATTTTGCCGATTGAGCCTGGAGGCGGGCGAGTACCTACCGGTGACAGTACCCATGACTCGGCGGGGGATCACGGAGACACCGCTGGGAGTCATGTACGTATGCATACGTCGAAAGGCGAGGTTCAGAGCTAGGCACTCGTGCTTTCGAGATAGCGTATGATATGTGGTCAGGATTTCTGTGTCGATGCTTGGCACACTGTTTTCATGATATGTCTTTTAATACCTTTGTATATATAACAGGGGATTTAGCCGTTGTTATATATACCATTACACCAATATTAGTGTAATGGGACGCTAATATATGTGTATTGCCCTCATCATATTTATTTCTGTATATATATACCTTTAGGATGTTAGATTCTCACTGGAGATTTGACTTGGGTTATTAGGTGATTCATTGAGATTGGATATTGGACATACCTATGTGATCGTTGATTTGTACATTCGGGATATAGGGGATTACTCGATATTGTACATTGAGGAGATGTGAGACTCATATGATGTGAGAGCCTAATGTGGGGGCTGATTTGAGGAATTGGGATTTGAGTCTTGATGGATTGTGATCCTACCACGATGACAGGATTCCGTGGATGACATATTTCACTCCATACCTCGTACCTTTTCACTTATGCACTGTTCCATGCATTAGGAGTACCTGTTAGTGTACCCTTTATGATAGCTGCATATTTGCATTCTCATATCCCTATTGCATAGTTATTGCACACTTTTATCATGTCATTATTGCTTCACATATTGACTGTACCTGCTAGTGTACTTTCCATTATTCTGCATTCACATGACATGTTATTACTGTAATCGCATACCTTAGATTCATGTTGTACGTACATTCCTGCGATTACCTGCATATGTTATCTACTATTCACGAGTTGGCAACTCACCCCCGTTGTGCCACAGGTGTTTCAGGTTGTTCCCCATAGTAGTCGAGGCAGGCTATTCAGCTTCTCATCTATCATCTTTTGCTACAGATATCGCATCAGCTCACAGTATACCATTTTGCTTAGGTGGGTTAGATGATTATCTGTATTTCATATTGTATATTCGTTGTTTTTTGTACTCTCCATCTAATATTGTATGGTTGACTTAGAGACTTGGTGAGGACGATTTTGTATATTATTTGTGGATTTGTTGTCTTTTATATACAGCTTTCTCTCTATTGTCTCTTATTTCTTCGCTTCGGCGTCGTATATTTATGATGTGATTGTTTTCCGTCTTTGGGCTAGTTTTTACATAAAAATGGGTGTTGCCAAAATTTTAAGGAAAGAAAGTAGGACTTTTAAAGAATTTGGGTGGCGATTTCAAATGTTTCAAAAACTTATATTATATTTTCCGTATTTTCTTGGTTTAGATTTCTGGGTTTTGGCTTTCTTTTACTGCGTTACTTCTTTTGGCGTTGCGTAGTATTAGGGCCGTTACGGGCCAATTTTGGGTCGTGACAGACGTACCGATGGCTGTGGGACAGACCATCTCCCAGGCTGGGAAGAGAAGCGTATACACTAGTCTACTCTGGAGTATCGATACCCTGTATCGATAATCCCGCGACTAGGGACCTGTATAAGGATGTGCTTGTAGATTACCTAGCCCCCACTAGTGTGACAGCCATCACAACGCTGGTAATCAAGAATAGATCCTAAGGGTTCTACTAATATGCATAGGCGATATTGTAAAAGAAACATATGTACATATTGGAGTAGAAACAAACCAAGTAGCATACTACTATTTTGAGCAAGAATGTTATTACAACTGTGAATATCCCAAGCTTCCATTAAGTAATATACAAACTAGTATGATACAGTAATGGCCTCTAGGGCATATACACTAACAATATCCCACTTGCACTAGGGCCATGTACTGGCATATCGCAGACCTATCATCTCCAGTAGCCTCTCGAACTGCGTTTGAGAAATAGCCTTTGTGAATGGATCTGCAGTGTTGTCCTCTGTAGAAACTCTCTAAACCTCGATCTCCCGGCGATCCACGATCTCCCTGATCAGGTGATACCACCTCAAGATGTGTCTGGACTTTTGATGGGACCTGGGTTCCTTTGCTAAGGCTATAGCCCCGTTGTTGTCACAATATAAAGGTATTGGACCAACAATGGACGGAACCACCTGATGATATTTTAAGAACTTCCTCATCCGGACTGCTTCTTTAGCGGAGTCAGAAGCAGCAATATACTCCGCATCCATAGTTGAGTCAGCAATGGTATCTTGCTTGGAACTCTTCCAACATACCGCCCCTGAGTTGAGGGTGAAGACATAACCCGACATGAACTTGGAGTCATCCTTATTGCTCTGGAAGCTGGAGTCAGCAAAAGCCTCGATCTGGAGGTCTTTTCCGCCATACACCAAGAACTTATCCTTAGTCCTTCTCAAGTACTTGAGAATGTTCTTTACCGCTATCTAGTGGTTCTCTCCTGGGTCTGACTGATACCGGCTTACCACGCTTAGTGCGTAAGCTACATCTGGTCTGGTACACAACATCGCATACATTATAAAGCCTACTGCAGAAGCGTAGGGTATAATAGACATGCGATCCCTTTCCAAATCAATCTTGGGAGACATCTCTTTGGAAAGGGTGACTCTGTGACAAACCGGTAGGTTACCGCGTTTGGAATCTTCCATACTGAATCTTTTCAGTATGGTGTCCATATACCTAGACTGTGAAAGTCCTAACATCCTCTTTGATCTATCACGATAGATCCGGATCCCCAGTATGTAAGAGGCATCACCCAGGTCTCTCATAGAGAAACTTTGTGATAAGAATCTTTTGACAGATTGTAGGGTAGGAATGTCATTTCTTATCAAGAGAATGTCATCTACGTATAATATGAGGAACACAACAGTTCTCCCTACAATCTTACTATATAAGCATGGTTCATCTGGATTTTTGATAAAGTCGAAGTCTTTGACTGTTTCATCAAAACAGATGTTCCAACTCCGCGATTCCTGCTTTAGTCCATAAATGGACTTAAGCAGCTCGCATTCTTTCTCGCTGCTCCCACTCTGATTAAAACCTTCTGGCTGATCCATATAGACGCACTTATCCAAATGTCCATTAAGGAAAGCCGTCTTTACGTCCATCTGCCAGATTTCATAATCGTAGAAGACAACAATGGCAAGAATAATCCGAATGGATTTGAGCATAGCCACTGGAGAAAAGGTTTCATCATAGTCCAAACCAGGTCTTTGACGAAAACCTTTTGCAACAAGTCTAGCCTTATAGGTTTCAACCTGTTTATCTACAACAATCTTCCTTTTGAAGATCCATTTGCAGCCAACGGGTTTTACCCCTTCTGGAGCAAAGTCCAAAGTCCATACTTTGTTAGTGTACATGGACTCCATCTCGGTCCGCATTGCATCTAGCCATTTTACCGAGTCTTTGCTCTGAATGGCTTGTTGGAAGCTAGTTGTCTCATCACTGTTAATGATGCAATCCTTTCTATCCCCGTCTATGAGAAATCCGTAATATCTCTCGGGCGGATGAGAAAGCCTACTACTCCTGCAGAGTGGTATGGGAATGTCCTGTTCTTTTGAATTTTCTGGTTCCATTATGCTTTCAGTAATAGCTTGTGGTTCTGGAATTTCTTCCAGTTCTATTGCGCTCCCACTTATCTGATTTTCTAAAAATTCAGTTTCCAAGAAGCAGGCATGACGAGAAACAAAAACCTTTTGTTCCTCTACGTAATAGAAAAAATAACCCTTAGAGTTCTTTGGATATCCCACAAACTTGCACTGTACTGAGCGTGCCTCGAGTTTGTTCGTATGCTGCTTTTTAACAAAAACTGGACATCCCCATGTCTTAAAGTGTTTAAGATAGGGTTTTTTCCCACTCCACATCTGATATGGTGTGGTAGGCACTGTCTTAGTAGGAACCCGGTTCAAATGATATGCAGCTGATTCTAGTGCATAACCCCAAAAAGATCGCGGTAACTCAACATTATTCATCATGGAACGAACCATATCCAATAGGGTTCTGTTCCTTCTCTCCGATACACCATTGTGTTGTGGAGTGTATGGAGGAGTAAGCTGAGAGAGAATTCCATTCTCTTTTAAGTAATCCAGGAACTCGGCACTCAAGTATTCACCACCTCGATCAGATCTCAGTGTCTTGATACTTTTGCCGGTTTGGTTTTCCACTTCATTCTTATATTCCCGGAATTTCTCAAAAGCTTCGGATTTATGCTTCATCAGGAAGACATGTCCGTACCTTGAGAAATCATCCGTAAAAGTAATGAAGTAAGAATAACCGCTTCGTGCATGTGTAGACATTGGAACACACACATCGCTGTGTATGAATCCCAAGAGCTCGCTTGCTCTTACTCCTTGTCCAGTGAATGGAGTCTTTGTGATCTTTCCTTTGAGACAAGATTGACAAGTTGCATAAGATTGATACTCGAACGGATCCAAATATCCTTCTTTATGCAACTTAGTCAATCGTGTTTCATTGATGTGACCCAGTCTACAATGCCATAAGAAAGCATGATTAATTTCTGGAGACTTTCTTTTGTGTGTATTCTGGATATTGAAAATCTGCGGTTGGTTTAATACGTATATACCGTTGTTTAATGTACCCGACCCAATCAAGTTATGATTAAGGTGGATGTTTACGACATCGCTTACAAATGCAAAATCATAACCTTCTTTAGACATTAAAGATACTGATATGATATTACAAGTCAAACTAGGTACATAATAACAGTTGCGCAAAAACAAAACATGTGCATTAGTCAATCCTAAGTGATATTTCCCCACGGACATAGCATCCATGCTTGCTCCGTTTGCAACTCTGAGGGTCATATCACCCGCTTTTAAAACCCTACGGCTTCTCAGTGCTTGCAAAGAATTACCCATATGAGATCCTGAACCAGTATCCAATACCCAGGAAGTAGAGTTGATTGCCAGTCAGTTTTCAATAACATACACACCTGAAGCCGAAGCCACAACCTGCTTCGCTCCCTGGTTCTGGGCTTTCCAGGCCCTGCAATCCTTCTTCCAATGGCCCTTCTTGTGACAATAAAAGCATTCTTCCTTCCCTACAGTCTGCCCCCCAACTTTTACTTTTCCCTTTGCTTTCACCATACCAACACCACCTCTCGCTTTGGTGGGGGCCTTCTTTTTCTTTCCTTTGGCTTTCGCCTTGGACCTGGAAGAAGAAGTACCACCAACAAATAGAGCGGGTGTTTCCCCTGCTTTCTGCAGGGTGCCCTCAGCACTCCTCAACAAGTTGAGAATTTCCGGAAGTTCAACTTCTTTACTTTGAATATTAAAATTCAAAATAAACTGGGCGTAGGTGGAAGGAAGGGATTGGAGAATCAAGTCTGTATACAGCTCCTTCTCCAACGTGGTCCCGAGGTCTGCGAGCTCCTCAATGTAGCCAATCATCTTAAGGACGTGTTCCCCGACAGATGATCTGACGGCCAACCTCGCTTGAAACAGTTTCTTCGAGGTCTCGTATCTTGCAATACGAGATTGCTCTCCATATAATTCCTTTGGATGGAGGAATATGGATTCTAGATCCATATTCTTGTGCCTCCTCTGATGTTCATTGTCCATAGAGGCAAGCACGAGGCACTTGGCCTTCTCGCAGTCAATCTTCCAGGTCTTACAGATTTCCCTGTCCGCGACACTGGAGTCTGGGCCAGGGACGGCGGGGGCTTTTGTAGTAAGGACATAGCCCAACTTGTCATAAGTTATAGCCATCTTGACATTCATGAACCAATCTTTATAGTTTATCCCTGTCAACATGTTTTTATCTAAAAGCAACTTAAGGCCCGTCATGTCTGGTCGATGTAATTAGGAGAGAGAGAAGAAACACTTTAGCATGATACTCTTGCAAGTTTAGAATGGTTTTTAGTTTATCTAAACAGGATGGATCCCACTGTTTCTCGAATCCCTCCTCAAACCAGAAAAGAGGAATTAGTCGGGATTAATCTCACCGTACAATTCTTGCTTAACCGTTCAGCCAGGCTAGTGTTGGTACTTCGAGGGAGGCTTTCCAACGCTTTCGCGAAGTTCCTTAATTACAAAACCTCTTTTCCCTGGAGGCGTAGCCCTGCTAACACCGTTCTAGACACCTACTAGGTTTATAGCATTGATCGTTTTAGTGAAAAAATCTCCCGAGGAGTAGCATATACTCACAGTAGGATCGGGATCCAAATATCATTGTGTGATAAAGCTGAAGGAATCTACCAAAATTATCACATTCCAAATGGTATGCAACACTAGCAAGTTTCAGTTTCTTTAGAAACACCCGATATGGATTTTTGCCCCATGCTCTTATGACCTTGACTTTGGCCAACAAATCATAAGTCACATGTCATGTTCTACCCGTCATTCTCCAAGTTAATTTGAACCCACCCGTACCTACCCTTGACTTTGGCCAACAAAGCAGCACGACTGTCCCAAACCAACGCATCTATCTATGCTTCATATGAATATCCAACAGCTACCAATCACTATGCCTTGACTTTGGCCAACAAACATAGCTTGAATACTATTGACTATTCATATTAAATGACGGAGGGCTACGAATGGTTTTGGTAAAACCGTGAACGTAGTGAACTTGATATAATCGAAGGAACTTGATAGCATTAAAAAGGAGTGGTTTAAGCTCCGCATTTAAAAGTTTGCTGTTTTGAAAAAACCGAGTAGTTTTCAAATTTGTTCCAACGATTTAATTTTGGTTTATTTTCTTTGCATTAATCTAATGCAGTCCCATCATTTACTCCAATCATTACAGAGAGAATTGAAAAAAAAATATCACGTCCTCTTATGCCATCCGCATTCGCCACGGGGCCCCGTCATCACCCGTTAGGTTACTTAACTAACGACAGAGCGGGGGCTGGGCTAGCGCGGATGTAAAACATAAGTGACGCCTACTATATACCATATATAGATATTTTACAATCATCTCATGCAGTAATAATCATTTCAGTCACATATAAACATTTCGGATATGTTAGGAATGCCGCGTTTCGTTTAAGCCTGCAACGAAAGACGGATCCCACGGTCGCGATGAATAGCCAAACCCCACCCCAGACCCCTACGGGTACGGAAAACTACCCGCCAAATTCCAGAAGTGAAGCAGCCTCCCTCAACAAAGTGAGTAGGCCACTCGGCACTTCAAAGAACCCGTTAGTTTGTGTACCCCACCTTGGGTCTGTCCTAGGAGCAGAAAACAGTAAAAAGAAAATAATACAACGGTGGCTACAACCTTAACCCGGCGAAATAATATTACATCAATTTTACAATTTACATGAATGAAAGATAAAATCGCTCATCTCACATCCCCGTCTATTCATCATCGATAATCAGAAAATGTTTATATACACAAACCAACAGATATGTGCAACCTCGACTAACCGTCGTATAGCAATTAGTCGACGTTTAAAACACATATAACAATACAGAAGAACCAATTAGCTAAGTACAATAGGAATTCGATCGAAACGTATTTTCCATATCTACCCCAATTGCAAACCAGCACTCAGAAACTTACTGGGTAGAAACTAAATATTCCAGAAATCATAATACCAAAATTAAGATATAACAGACTAAATTCGAGTTGAATCGGCCATGACTCGGCCGTGGATCCGCCGCAGAAAGATGATTCTGCCGCGGATCCGCGGTTGTCTTAGCGATTCAGAGGCTCGAATTTCTTGTGTCATCTTAGAAAACCCTGCATGTATTTTTTATGATACTGAAATAATTTTACAGACAGTTTTGAAAATCGACAGAATGTAGGGTTTTCGGTATTTAGTTTTCCGGTTTTTTCGACGATCGAAGTTCTACTACTTGCTGACATGCTAGATTAGGTTTAGTTGGCTCTGATACCACTGTAAGTCGATGATATGCACCCCGCGGAATCGCGGGGAGGCGGAAGGTGTAAAAAACGATAATTTTAGCATCATAACATCGACTGAAAGCCATGATCGTAATCTAAACCGTAGCTAGCAAAAGCAAAAGAAGTATAAACAAAGTAAAGAAATTATACCTCAAGAAACCTGGTCCTTATTCTCCTTATCTGGCTGTCCTCCTCACCTGTATGAACTCCTCGAAGTGGTACGGATGTCGTCTCCTCGTCGGCTTGCTCGAATCCTAGATGATCCACCCGAACGTTTGTGCACCAAGCCTTTTCTTCTAAATTAAAGAAACTAGATCAAGTAGTTTGCTAAAATAAATGATCTAGAGTGTGTAGATGTTGTAGATGGATTGAGGAGTCTAATTTAGCTCAAGGTTACTCAACACATGAGTGTTCTTGAGCTTGAGGGAAATGGAGATGGTAAAAAGAAATAATGTGAGCTATGAGATGAAGGATGATAGGGTTTTCTCTCTGTTGTTCTAAACTGAACTCTACTCTATTATGAATTAGAAAAACTAATTCAATAATAGATAATAGGTTCAATGGTCAAACAAATGACTCATAGGTCAATTGACCAACATGTGTCCATAAAACCCAAGTCCTTATTCATGCATAATACACATCATTTCTTAATTACCTAAAATGTATTAATTATTTAAAACTAAATGATTAATACAATTAGGCCATGCCATCTACAAAAACATTTTGTACAAATTACGAAAACGCCCCTCGTCCGTACATACATACCTGTATTCGTATTCTGAAAAATACGAATACCGAAGACGACAATCCATCAGTACAATACTAGGATTCGGCTTAAATCAAAGCCCATTAGTATTGTCCGTCTGACTCATCATGCGTGCATGAGTGTACGCACGTGATCAAACCCTTTCGTAAAACCATACGATATCTACACGTTTTGCCCGATGCACGGAAACGCTCTGTGTGGGACTCTAAAGACTCGAATCTACGCTGGCAGTGGGTTTAACCACAGGCCGCAAGCGGTACTAGCTGTACGTAACGGTCCCCAGGTATTGTCGATAAGAAAGCCAATGAGCATAACTCATCCGAACTCCTAGAGAGTCTTTATGTGACAATCTCCGTACAGTCCAGTCTGTCCGTCTAAGAGTATCACATATCGGGCCTAGGGGGCGGTAAACGTCAGACCCCTAATAGCGGTATAAGTCGTGTCGGAGTACGGTCCAATACACCCTGAAAAACTACTAGCGTACCTACCAATAAATCTCGCTTGCCCTGGCCAGGGACTATGAGTAATGGTGTTTCGAACACAGCGTGATATCAACCCCTAATACCGGGAGAGACGAATCCTATCTAACCGCCACTGCCTCCACGTGCTTCGTGACTGCACCCAACTACTACCTGTTTGCACGACTCAGTAGTTCCGTGGTAGGGTAGTAATCTAAGAACAGTGGGAACAAACTTGAGGCGAAGCAGCAGTGTCAAGTCAACGGACTAAGCTGTACTCATGTCACCTGGGTACTGCTATCTGACGATAGGTATATAACCAACCAGCAGTTTCCAATGAGTCTGTCCAGTGTAACTCACAACCTAATGAGCACCTGCATACTATCTCCAGTACGACATACCGATGGCTATGGGACAGACCATCTCCCAGGCTGGGAAGAGAAGCGTATACACTAGTCTACTCTGGAGTATCGATGCCCTGTATCGATAATCCCGCGACTAGGGACCTTTATAAGGATGTGCTTGTAGATTACCTAGCCCCCACTAGTGTGACTGCCATCACAACGCTGGTAATCAATCATAGATCCTAAGGGCTCTACTAATATGCATAGGCGATATGTTAAAAGAAACATATGTACATATTGAAGTAGAAACAAACCAAGTAGCATACTACTATTTTGAACAAGAATGTTATTACAACTCTGAATATCCCAAGCTTCCATTAAGTAATATACAAACTAGTATGATACAGTAATGGCCTCTAGGGCATATACACTAACACTTCTTATAGATATTTTCTTTGGATTTTAAATCCACACCAAGGGTTTTTCCTCTTTAACAAAAACCCATCTTTCTAAGTTCTTTAAGAATGTCCAATATTTAAATAATAAACCCCCTTTTGCTAGGGTTTCTCTGACCTTAAGGGATTGATGATGATACTTGTTTGCCTTTGGAATTTAATTCCATTCCAAAGAGCCTAGCTCTGAAAATTTTTCTGGGAATTTAATTCCTCTGTTCAAAAGGAATTTAATTCCTCTAAAGAAATTAGTTCTTAAAAGAAGACTTCTTGGGATTTTTCATCCTGAGTAGTTCTTGCAAAAATAGCTTAGGTGAGATCCTTCTTGATATGCACAGAGTTTCTACAATGGGTTTTCTCCTTGGGGGAATGTGTAGAGTTGTTTGAATTTATTGAGAATCTTCCTTTTGTTCTCATAATGATTACCCTACCTCATCATTAGTGGGCCACCATCATGATTTTGTGGGGCCCATGTGTTTTGTAACCCATGGTCCCATGAAATAAGTTGTTTGTCGTTTTCTTCCATTGTCTTTCTATATATATACTTATATATAT
This sequence comes from Agapanthus africanus, assembly GCA_030015575.1. Classification (NCBI taxonomy): domain Eukaryota; kingdom Viridiplantae; phylum Streptophyta; class Magnoliopsida; order Asparagales; family Amaryllidaceae; genus Agapanthus; species Agapanthus africanus. The sequence continues at coordinate 139,991,687 of JASDDO010000031.1, forward strand.
GTATTTATACACGTGTGGGCTTCACTAACAGTTTCCCTTTCCTTTATTTCAGGAACAATAGCTTCTCTTCCATACTTTCCCTTTACTCACTCGGAGGCGGCTTTTCTTCAATCACCGTCGGATGAAGAAGAGATGGCAATGATCATGTCTTATGACCCAGATTACACCAACTTACTTTTATGGGGAACCTGGTATGGGCATAACATTCGCGGTCGCCGAAGCTTTCATTGCGAGATGCCAACAGAACCTCTCCGCCTGTTCTTGCCGATGGACCATCCACTCACTGCTTTTGCTGTAGAGGTGGCGGATTGGACTCCTACAGGCCGGCTCGAGCCGTCGACAGTTGGGATACCAAACCAACCTGTGCCGGCCATAGATATCTTAGGGCGTCGTATTTGCCAAGGCGAAGCCAAGCCATGGGGATAAGTCTACAAGATAGGGCTTACCCCTCGCCATCCCACGGGCTATCTTCTCTGGGCTCGTTACATCCTGTCCGCCCATCGTGCGCGACTGCAGAAGGTCGGGCTTTACCAGGAGGTGTACACATCTCTCTTCCATTTTCAGTCTCCTTACGTATGGTGGGTTAAAGCTTTCTTTAATCAATAGAATCTACCCACCGACACTTTCTTGTTAGGGGACCGTGAAGTTTCGATTTCTTTGGAAGAATTTCGCGAGATCTCGGGTTTACCGATCAGGCGAGCGCCTTACGAAGAATTGTTGCCCTCTGATGAGTATGTCTTCGAGACTGTTCCCGCTACGCTTGACGGCTTGTCGACTGAAAATGCCGTTCGCCACAAGTGTAAGTCCATGTCACGCAACCCACGAGCTCGTGGGGAGGCGGAATATATGAAAAACAATTATCAAAGTTTTGTAACACGGACTTGAGCACACGGATCGTGTCTAAACCATTACTAGCAAACTACGAGAGGTTTAACTACTCGGATTCGAAGTTATACCTCACGTTGCTTGTCCTTCGGGTCTTCATCGCTATCCTTCGCACCTCGTAGGCTCTATGGAACAAAGGCACCTCAAACGCCTCCTCGATTCAAAGACGATCCACCCGAGAGTCTATAGTCGGAGCTCCTATCTCAAATCTGAGATAACTACGACTTCTAGAGACTCTCTGTGTGGGACTCTAAAGAATCGACACTACGCTGGCAGTGGGTTTAACCACAGGCCGCAAGCGGTACTAGCTGTACGTAATGGTCCCCAGGTAGATGTCGATAAGAAGGACGATGAGGAAACCCATCCGAACTCCTACTGAGCCTGATGTGATAATCTCCGTACAGTCCGGTCTGTTCGTATAGGACTATCGCATATCCGGCCTAGGGGGCGGTAAACGTCAGACCCCTAATAGCGGTATAAGTCGTGTCGGAGTGAAGCCCATTACACCTTGAGAAGCTACTGGAACCTACCAGTAAATCTCGCTTGCCCTTTCCAGGGACTTTACGTAATGGCTCTCCATACACAGCGTGATATCAACCCCCAATACCGGGAGAGACGAATCCTGTCTAACCGCCACTGCCTCTAAGTGCTTCGAGACTGCACCCAACTACTACCTGTTTGCACGACTCCTTTGAGCCGTGGTAGGGTAGTAATCTAAGTACAGTGGGAACATACCCGAGGCGAAGTAGCAGTATCAAGTCGACAAACTAAGCTGTACTCATGTCACCTTGGAACTGCTATCTGACGATGGGTATAATACCAACCTGCAGTTCCCTGCGAGTCCTGTACGGTGTACCCGTAACCTAACGAGCACCTGCATACTATCTCTAGTACGATGTACTGATGGCTGTGGGATAGACCATCTCCATATGCTGGGATGAGAAGCGTATACACCAGTCTACTCCGGAGTATCGATGCCCTATGTCGATAATCCTACGACCAGGGACCTGTATAGGATGTTGCTTATAGACTACCCAACCCCCACTAGTGTGACTGCCATCACAACGCTGGTAATCAAGCAAAGATCCTAAGGGCTCTACTAATATGTATAAGCGATATGTTAAAAGAAACATATGCACATATTAAAGTAGACACAAACCAAGTAGTATAATACCATTTTTAGCAAGACTGTCAATACAACTGTGAATATCCCAAGCTTCCATTAAGTAATATATAAACTAGTATGATACAGTAATGGCCTCTAGGGCATAAACACTAACAATCTCCCACTTGCACTAGGGCCATGTACTGGCATATCGCAGACCTATCATCTCGAATAGCCTCTCGAACTGCGTCTGAGGAATGACCTTTGTGAATAGATCAGCAGTGTTATTCTCCGTATCTACTCTCTTTACCTCGATTTCCTGGCGATCTACGATCTCCCTGATCAGGTGATACCGCCTTAAGATGTGTCTGGACTTCTGATGGGACCTGGGTTCCTTCGCTAAAGCTATAGCGCCGTTGTTGTCGCAATTCAGAAGTTTTGGATCAACACTTGTAGGAACCACCTGAAGTTCTGTGAGGAACTTCTTCATCCAGACAGCTTCTTTTGCGGCATCGCAAGCAGATATGTACTCCGCTTCCATCCGTTAGTTATATGTATGCCCTAGAGGCCATTACTGTACATACGATGTATATTGTAATGGATGCTTGGACATATATAGGGAGGACTTTCTTGCTCGACATGATAGTATGCTATCTGGTTGTACTTTATCTTAACATGTACTCTGATTGTCTTTATGTTACATGTTGATAAAGCCTTTAGGATATGTACTCGACTACTGGGACTATGATGAGATCATACTAGTGGGGCCACGGTAGTCGACGAGTACATCCTATAACTGTTCCTAGTCGAGGGTGTATCGAGACAGGGCATCGATACACCAGAGTAGACTAGCGTATACGCATCTTGACCCATATGATGGGCGATGGATGATCCCAAATCCATCAATGTTGGACATCAAGGATGGTGTACGGGTGCTCAGTAGAGACTGGGTACACTGGACGGACTCGCCGAGAACTCCCAGATGGTATTATACCTTACGTCAGATGGCAGTTCTCCGGTGACACTGGTACAGAGTAGTCTGTTGACCCGAGATCGTCATAGAGTCTTGTGTGATTCCCACTGTGCTTTGATTTCCATCATACCACGTCCAAGAAGGCGTGCAAAAAGGTTTCATTTGGGTACAGTCCCGAATCACATGGAGGCAATGAGCGATAGGAGGGGATTCGTCTCTCCCGGTATAGGGAGTTGATGTTGTGCTGTGTTCGATTGGCTATAACCGGAAATCCCTGGCCAGGGTTGCTGAGATTTACTGGTAAGAGTTATCAGTAGTTTCTCAAACTGTTATAGACCTCATATCGACATGACTTATCGAGCTACTGGGGTCTGACGTTTACCACCCCTAGGCGAGATATGAGACATATCAGACGACGAGACCGGACTGTACGAGAGTGTTACTGATTGATTCACAGGAGACCGTACAGGCTTGCTTGTTGATCTTCTGATCGCTCAATACCCGGGTGGCCGTTACGTTTAGCAGACCACTTGCGGCTTGTAGGTGTTTTGATATGATCATCACCTATTGCCGGCGTATTGACGAGTCTTTAGAGTCCTACACAGGGGTTTCCTGGCTCAAGCGAAACAGAGTAGGAGCACATATGTGATATGTGCGGGACCGAGATTAATACGATATGAGATACCATATTCTATTCTCGCGATTCGTGACATTGATCGGTTGTATGCGATATAGCCGGGTTATCGGATCAATTGTTGATTCGATAAGTTGTTACACATGATATTAGTCGGTTATAGCCGGGTTATTAAATCAAGAGTTGATTTAATAATTTAATGTATAATTATATATTTGATATATTACATTACATTAACTAGTATTAGCTCACTTATGATTTATTTTCTCATTAGATTGTGCATATTGTTTATATGTGATATATGCAAGTGTACATGTTTGTATCATGCTTGATGATACATACAAGTTGGGTGTATAAGACTTAGACCAAATCAAGGTTAAATTAGGGTTTACTTATTTCCTAACAAATAACAAAAGAGATGAGACTTTGGTCAAAATTATCAAGCTTCATGAAGCTTGAAGAAACATTGACAAAGTCAACTCTTTTGTCATTCCATAGGATATTAGTTAACCCAACCCTTAACCTCATACCTTGATTAATTCTCTACATGAGTTAAGCATGATAGCTTAACTCACCCATGGTTACATTATTGAGGAAGAGATAATTCATATGAGGATATTATTCTTTCTTCTTCTTCTTCATCAAGCTCTTTGAAAAAGCTTTCAAGCTCTAATGTGCTATGAGGAAAAATGTGAGAAAATCAATTCTAAAGTGAGCCCACCTCCTACTAATTCATTCTCTACCACTTGCCATGTAATAGAGTGTGTTCTCTTCACAAAGTTCCTGACCTAGTGAAGGAATAGCTTGAGTTAGTGTCTCCCCGACGTAGATCATTTTCGGCCTCGAAGTCATCGAAGCAAGCACGTTCGTTCTTCTTGTGGAGCTTCTCTAGAGTCTGGAGTTCACGATCGCAGTGAAGGGGACATCTACACGGAGCTATTGAAGTGAAGGACCAGATATACAAAGGTTGTAATCCCTCTCACTTAGTGTTAAAGTGTTTAACATGCTTGTTTTCGCATAAACTCTAGTTTAAAGATCCGGCTTTGGGTTTTTCGGCACGGCTAAATTTTTAATCGGGCATGGTTGATGCCTCATAGAACCTTGTGAGCGTGCCTAGCAATGTCTAAGGAATTCATTTGGTTAGGCATGCGATGTATAAGAAGGTTGCGGATTCCAACTGTTGTAGTTTTACACTTTCTTTTCTATGACCGTAAGAGTAGTATGTGGTTTATCGCCGGCTTCGTTGCTATACATCAATGACAATCGGGATATGCATACTTGCTTACGTTGATGATATGAGATATTATGTGCTGCTGTGATATGTTATATTGGATCGTCGCGTTTTGAATAGCCGGGGGTTTTATGTGAGATGAGAGTTTTTCTTTTTCATTCATGTAAAATTCAATTATATGTAATATTCATTTATTGGGGCACTTCCGGGCTGAGGATGATGTCACCATTGTATATTATTTACTTTTCCGCATTAGGTAGACCTAAGGCGGGGAGCACAAGTAACCGGGTTCTAAGGTCCAGTGGGAGACCATCTCGAGGAGTCGAGACCGGGTCTCCTAACCCTAGAATTGACAGTGTTGCTTGCCGCTCTCGTTGGGGTCTAGGGATGTGGGTTTGGCTATTCATCGCGACCGTGGAATCCATGTTTTATACAGGCTCGTATTAAAACACGGACGTCCTAGTATATCCAATATTTCATATATGTTCTTCTGCTGCAATGTTCTGTGATGAGTTCATATTACTTCCTGAGACGAATGTTTATATTATATATATGAGATATATGTTATATTGCGGATTTCGTTTCAAATATGATGCTTGTGAAGCATATTAAAATGGGACTTCATTATTGAGATAAATGAAACTAAAAGAAACCTAAAGATGTTGTAGAAACTTGTTTAAAAACTGGTAGCTCTAGTTCTTGCTTTGCATAGCGGTGTTCCTTGCAGAACATCCAGCACCTTATTCGATAAGGAAAGAGCCGAGATCCCTTCACCGGGAGTGACCTCTTTAGCGAAACTAGCAGATGCTACAAACTCGGTTTGTATTTTGATTGCTTCTATAGTTCTTGCATTACATAGTGGTATATATGATATATCCTGCACCTTATTCGATGAGGAAAGGGCCGACGATCCCTTCACCGGGAGTGACCCCTTTAGCAAAACTAGAAAAACCTCAAAAACACTCCATTTAAAATCACTCAATTCTATAACGATATCAAGTTCATTACGCAAAGGGTTTTCATAAAAACCTGTCGTAGCCCTCCGTCATTTCAGATAAGTCCTACTTAGTATTCGTGCTACGTTTGTTGGCCCGCGTCAAGGCGTAGTGTGCGGTAGCTAACTAGTATTTATCTGTTTATGCATATGATGCAGATTAGATTAGGGTAGTCGTGCGAATTTGTTGGCCTGCATCAAGGGTCGTGCGGGTGGGTTTAATTCAATCAAGAAATAACGGGTTGAACTTGACTAGCGCACTGTGGTTTGTTGGCCTGCGTCAAGGACATGGGACGCTAGGGGTAAAATATTATTGGGGATTTCAAGTGTTGAAATTTGCAATGAGATTGCATACCTTCTATGAGATAGTTGGATCCCGATACCCGCTGCGAGTAAGAGTTACTCCTGGGAGAGTTTTACACATTATAATTAGCCGATCAAGTAGGTGTCTAGAAAGGTGTTAACGGGGTTACGCCCCTGGGAAAACGAGGTTTACTTTAATTAGGTTCGTGCGAAAGCACGGGGGACCTCCCTCAAAGTACCGACACTGGCCTGGCTGAAAGATTAGCGAACTTGTAGCGTGTAATTAATCCCGGCTAGTCTTTCCTTTTAGGGTTTGAAGGAAGATTTGATTAAAACAGTGGTAGACATCCTGATTAGATATATTAGATAACCAATCTAATCTTGCAAGAGCATACGCTGAGTGTTTTCTTCTCTCTCTCTCCCGGTAGCGACCATATCACGCTTTAATCAAGATAATAATACGGATATATTGACCGAACCCGCTTGTTATACTGAGATGGGGATTGTTGGTCCCGCTCCAACTTATAATTGTTATAAGACAGAGCAGGAAATTGGGGATTACCAAAATTCCTGTGCCGCCCAAACGAAGAGAGTGCATGTTGATGCATCATCTTCGGGTATGTTCATTATAGAGAACTGTTTCTCAGTATCCTTTACGTCCTGGGTATGAGATATCGGATCAGGATCCCGCATATGTAATCTGTTACATGGGCTACAGAAAGGTAGAGAACTGAGAACGGGTGATAAGTTTCATGAGACAGAAAACGGTGCAAGTGTTGCAGCCAAGTCTGTTGGTCACTATCACCCTGTATTACCAGAATACATTGATTCTGAACGAATGTTATTAGATACCGAACCTGATGTACAACATCATATCAGTCTCTTTATTAGTAAAGAAAGGATATAATTTTGTATTGTTGGATAATGTTTTGAACATTTCCTATATCAAGAGTTGATCGGTTTAAGCACGTTATCTAAAAGCATTGACGTTCTAAATCAAACTACAGTTCTTAGTATACAGAACACACACGAGAGGAAGAGTTCAGAAATGAACGAATCCTTCTTGAGGCATTGTAGACTAGGTCATATCAATGCGACCCGACTAGCTAAGTTACATTTAGATGCATATTTAAATCTGTTTGAATTTACATCTTGTGAAACTTGCCGGTCATGTCACAAAGATAAGATGACCATAGCTCTGTTTATTGGAAACAGAGAAAGAGTTAGTGAACTCTTGGGATTGATACATGCTGATGTATGAAAGTCTCCTGTCTACACATGCCAAGACCGGTTCTTTGTACTTCATTACATTCTCTGATGATCTCTCAAGATGCAGACATATGTTCCTGTTGAAACACAAGTCCGAACCTTTTGAGATATTCACAGAATGTAAGTTAAAAGTAGAGAACCAAAATACGGGTATAAGTATTATGTCCATTGATGAGATCAAGGAGGAGAATACTTGAGCACGGAATTCCTGGACTATTCTAAAGGAGAATGAGATTCTCTCAAAGCATTACTCCTCCGTATACACCACAGCACGTCGGTGTATCGGGGCGGAGCAATAGCGCCCTATGTGATATGGTGTGCTCTATGATGAGTACTACTGAGTTTCCTATTTCCTTTTGGGAGTTATGCACTTGTGAAGCTGCATACCTATTGAATAGGGTTCAAATCAAATCAGTTGCCTACCACTTCATATGTGATATGGAATGGGAAGAGACCATATCTTAAGTATGTTAAGATTTGGGGTTGTCCGGCCTATGTCTGAAAAGAAAAATCCGTACAAGCTCGAGGTAAAGTCAGTTCTGTGGAAGTTTGTTGGATATCCCAAGCATTCGCAAGGGAATATCTTCTACCAAACAGAGGAACAAAAGATGTTTTCTTTCTCAGCATGCCACCATTGTGAAAGGGAATTTCTTGTGAAGAAATTAGTGGTCATAAGGTAGAACTGGAAGAAGTTCCAGGTATACAAACTACAGCAGATGATTTGGTAGAACCGAAGGATTCAATAGTAACCAACGAACCTCAGCCTTTCCGCCGATCTAGTAGGGTTCCTCACCCACCTGAGAGATACTTTGGTTTCTCTATGACAGTGGGAGCGAGGATTGCATCATGAGATGATGATCCAACTAGTTTTGAGCAGGCCATCAGGAGTGGGACTCTGTAAGAATGGCTGGATGCTTAGTGATCTGAGATGGAATCCTTATACACCAACAAAGTATGGACTTTGGTTGCTTTATCTGAAGGGTTAAATCCCCATCAGGGGCAAGTATATCTTGAGAAGATAACTTGGTGTACATGGAAAAGTTGAGACTTTCAAACCTATGCTTAAGTCCATCCAGATCCTACTTGCCACGGCTACATACCACGACTACGATATCTGGTGGTTGGGTGTCACGACTGCTTTTCTAAATGATATTTTAGAAGATAGCGTCTATAAGTACACAGCCAGAGGGCTTCGTAGACAGTGGGAGCAGCGGAAACGTGTGCAAGATGTTTAATGTGATAAAGCAGGCATCGCAGAGTTGGAACGTCTGTTTTGATGTAGTAGTCAAAGAGTTTGACTTCAACAAAATGGTAGATGAACATTGTATATACAAAAAGGCAGTAGAGAGTATGGTGGTGATCCTCGTAGAGTATGTGGATGACATACTCTTGATAGGGAAGGAGTTTCCTATGCTACGCTTGTTAGTGTATATGCCCTAGAGGCCATTACTGTATCATACTAGTTTGTATATTACTTGATGGAAGCTTGGGATATTCACAGTTGTATATACAATCTTGCTCGAAATGGTAGTATGCTACTTGGTTTGTCTCTGCTTTAATATGTGCATGTGTTTCTTTTAGCATATCGCTGATATACATATTAGTAGAGCCCTTAGGATCTTTGCTTGATTACCAGCGTTGTGATGGCGCTCACACTAGTGGGGGCTGGGTAATCCATAAGCACATCCTTATACAGGTCCCTAGTCGTTGGAATATCGAGACAGGGCATCGATACTCCGGAGTAGACTAGCGTATGCACTTCTCATCCCAGCGTTGGAGACGGTCTGTCCCACAGCTGTCAGTACGTCGTGCTTGAGATAGTATGCGGGTGCTCGTTAAGATACGAGTACACTGGACATGACTCGTCGGGAACTGTTGGTTGGTATTATACCTATCGTCAGTTATCAGTTCCCAGGTGACATGAGTACAACTTAGTCCGCTGACTTGACACTGTCACTTCGCCTCGAGTGTGTTCCCACTACACTTTGATTACTACCCTGCCACGGCTCAAAGGAGTCGTGCAATCAAGTAGTTTTTAGGTGCAGTCCCGAAGCACTTGGAGGCAATGATGGTTAGACAGGATTCTTCTCTCCCGGTATTGGGGGTTAACATCGCGTTGTGTCCAGGAGAGCCATTACACAAGTAGTCCCTGGCCAGGGCAAGCGAGATATACTGGTATGTTTCCAGTGTTATCTTAGGATGTTCTGGGCTACACTCCGACACGACTTGTAGCGCTATTAGGGGACTGACGTTCTCCGCCCCCCTAGGCCCTCCATACGATGTATCAGACGAACAGACCGGACTGTACGAAGACTGTCACATTCAGGCTCAGTAGGAGTTCAGATGGGGTTCACCTCGTCTGTCTTCTTATCGGCATATACCTGGGGACCGTTACGTACAGCTAGTTCCGCTTGCTGTCTGTGGTTAAACCCACTGCCAGCGTAGTGTCGAGTCTTTAGAGTCCCACACAGAGAGCTATTCGCCTTTAGGCAAAATGAGTAGAGCTCGCATGGTTTTGCGATAGGGTTCGTTCACATCCGCGCACTTGTGCACGTTTGTTGTCCGGACAGCTTATACTAGCGGGCTTTGGTTTAAGCCAGATCCTAGTATATGATTTGGGATTGGTTTTATCTCTTTGTATTCGTGTTCCACGGATCACGAATACGGGTGCGTATGCACAGTTGCTTGAGACAGAGGGAGAGGACTTTGATTAGGGTTAATGACCATTGTCATTTTATTAACCTTAATGCTTATGTGTGTATTATGGTTAATTGATATTAGTTTAATATAATTGTGCATGGTTATGGTTGTTGAACATTTGACTATCTTGACTTGTTGACCTTAGTTGACATGTTGACCATCATCATTCCATATAAAAGATGCTCTTTGATCCTTGCAATTAACATTAAATATGAAATGATAATGGTCATGTCTTGATTAAGCCATGACAATTATCTCACTAATTATCTATTTACAATAATTCACAAATATATGGGAAAATGCTTCATTATTCTCTCATTCTATTATTTACTTTCTCTCTCTTGCTCTTCCTCTTCCTCAAGCTCTCCCCTCTCATGTGTTGAGAAACACTTGAGCTTGAGAAAAACCATTCCATAGTAATCTCTACTCTCATCTAGGGTTCTAGGATTAGCACTTCTAGCACCCTAGTTACTTCTAGCTTGGAGTTGAAGCCAAAGATTGAGGCTTTCGGGTGGATCCTTCTTCGACGTGAGAAGACGACAAAGGTGATCCATTTCTACTACTCCAAGGAGCAAGGAGAGAAGGACTTAAAGCCCTAGGTATAACCATTCTACCTTCTAGCTAGTTTCTAGTTAGCTTTAGCTTGTTTTTGTTTAGCAAAGATCCTTCTTTGTCTAGTCCATGTTGCCTAAAGTAGTAAAAATCCGATTTTTATTCTGTTTTCTGCCTCCCCGCAAGCACTGGGGTGGGCAACGTGGACTTAGGCAAAACCGAGTTTACAAAAACCCTAACTTTCTGTTAATATTTTTTCTGTTCAAAATAAAATAAATCTTACGTCAAAAATCATCTCAGGGTTTTGTGAAGAAAGCCACCAAAAACGATCCAGTGAATCGTTCAAAGAGCCGCGGTTCCGCGGCAATAGTAAGCTATTGCCGTGCAACCGCGGCCGTTTTGACTCGGTTCTGGGTCGAGTTTGGTGCAGTGTTCTTCTGGCTTGGTTTTGGGATTTTTAAGATGGTTTATTTGTGCCCAGGTTTTCCAGAAAAGAAATTTGTTTTTGGGGGCCTATAAATCCGTATTTTTGATCGAACTTCACTACACTTTGACTAATGGGTTATATCTGTGTTGTTTATATGTATTGAACGTCGGCTAATCGCTATATGTCGATTAGTGGGGGTTATACATATCTGTGATCTGTGTTTGATGCTGGTTTGTGTATATGAATGCGTTGGATTGTCGCGGGTGAATAGCCGGGGTGGATGTGAGATGAGTGTTTCTTTTTCTTTCATTCATTGTAATATGTAAATTGATGTAATAATATTTTTTTGGCCGCACAACCGGGTCGGGGTTGTAGCTGTCATTGTATAATTCTTTTTACTGTTTTTTCTCCTAGGATAGACCCTTGGAGGGATGCACAAACTACCGGGTATCTCGAAGTGCCGAGTGGCCTACTCACGGTGTTGAGGGAGGTTGCTTCGCTTCGGGTACTTGGCGGGTAGTTTGCCGCACCCGTAGGGGTCTTGGGTGGGGTATTTGGCTATTCACCGCGACCGTGTAATCCGCTTTTCGTTGCAGGCTCGAACGGCTTGCGGATTCCTGGTATATCCAATGTATTCATCTGTGATCTATATTGTCTATCATTGCTATATATTTATATATGATAACTATTTAGGTGTTGCTTATGTTTTACAGCCGCGCTAGCCCAGCCCCCGCTCTGTCGTTAGTTAAGTAACCTAACGGGTGATGATGGGGCCCCGTGGCGAATGCGAATGGCATAAGCGTACGTCATATTTTGGTTGTTTTCTGCAATGGTAGGATTAAATGATGGGACGCATTAAAAGAACTAATGCAAGAAAATAAACTAAGTAAAAGTCGATTGGAACACTTTGAAAACCAATCGGTTCTTTTCAAAACTAAACTTTTAAATGCGGAGCTTGAACCACTCCTTTTAAAAGCTATCTCGTTCCATCGATTATATCAAGTTCACTACGTTCACGGTTTCGCCAAAACCATTCGTAGCCCTCCATCATTTCAGTTAAATATTCGGTAGTATTCAAGCTATGTATTTTGACCTCATGCCAAGTCATAGTGATTGGTAGCTGCCAGATATTTATCTGTTGCATAGATAGAATGCGTTGGTTTGAGACAGTCGTACTGCCATTTTGGCCTACGTCAAGGGTAGGTACGGGTGGGTTCAAATTAACCGGGATAATGATGGGAAGAACTTGACATGTGACTTATGACATTTTGACCTCACGCCAAGGTCATAAGAGCATGGGGCAAAAATCCACATCGGGAGTTTCATAAGTACTGAAACTTGCTAGCGCTGCATACCATTTGGAGTGTGATGATTCTGGTAGGATTCCTTCGGTTTTATCACGCGATGATATTTGGATCCCGATCCTACTGTGAGTATATGCTACTCCTCGGGAAAACTCTCACTTAACGATCAATGCTATAAACCTAGTAGGTGTCTAGAAAGGTGTTAGCGGGGCTACGCCCACAGGGAAAAGAGGTTACTTAATTAAGGAACTTCGTGAAACCGTTGGAAAACCTCCCTCGAAGTACCGACACTGGCCTGGCTGAACGGTTAAGCAAGTATTGTACGGTGGGATTGATCCTGACTAATCCTTTCTTTACGGTTTGAGAAGGGATTCGAGAGGCAGTGGGAGCCATCCAGTTTTGAAAAATTAAAAACCACTCTAAACTTGCAAGAGCATCATGCTAAAGTGTTTCTTTTCTCTCTCCTAATTGCAGCAACCATTCAACATGACCGGACTTAAGTTATTACTAGATAAAAACATACTGACAGGGCCAAACTACAAAGATTGGCTCAGGAATGTCAAGATGGCAATCACTTACGACAAGTTGGGGTATGTCCTTACCACCAAAGCTCCCCCTGTCCCAGGTCCCGCCTCCAGCGTCGCGGATAAAGAAATCCGTAAGACATGGGAGATCGATTGCGCGAAGGCCAAATGCCTCGTGCTTGCCTCGATGGACAACGAACATCAGAGGAGGCATGAGAATATGGACTTAGAGTCCATATTTCTCCATACAAAAGAACTGTATGGAGAGTAGTCTCGTATCGCAAGATACGAAGTGTCGAAGAAGCTATTTTCGGCAAGATTGGCCGTCGGATCATCGGTAGCGGAACACGTGCTTATGATGATTGGCTACATAGAGGAGCTCGCGGACCTTGGGACCACGTTGGAGAATGAACTCTATACTGAATTGATTCTCCAGTCCCTTCCTTCCACTTACGCCCAGTTTATCCTAAACTTCAACATGCAAGGAAAGGAGGTTGAACTTTCCGAACTTCTGATCATGTTGAGGAGTGCTAAGGGCACCCTACAGAAGGGTAGGGAGACATCCACTTTGTTTGTAGGAGGATCTTCCTCTTCTAGATCCAGGGCGAAAGCCAAGGGTAAGAAGAAGAAAGCCCCCGCCAAACCAAGAGGCGGTGTCAGTAAAGTGGATACGAAGGGAAAGGGAAAGGCAACAAAGGTAGCGGGAAAGCTGGTGGGAAAGGAAGAATGCTTCTATTGTCACAAAAGTGGACACTGGAAACAGGATTGCAAGGCTTGGAAGGCCAGAACACAGGATTTGAAGCGAGTTGCGGCTTCAGCTTCAGGTGTGTATGTTATTGAAAACTGTCTATCAATAAACTCTACTTCCTGGGTATTGGATACCGGATCAGGATCTCATATCTGTAATTCTTTGCAGGCGTTGAGAAAGCGTAGAGTTTTGAAGGCATGTGACATGACCCTCGGAGTTGCAAACGGTGCTAGCATGGATGCTGAGGCCGTAGGGGACTATCACCTGGGATTGTCGGATGGACACTTTTTGGTTTTGCGTAGTTGTTATTATGTACCAAATGCAACCTGTAATATCATTTCTGTATCTTTATTATCTAAAGAAGGTTATGAATTTGCATTTGTAAGTAATGTAATGAACATTCACCTTAATCAAGTTTTGATTGGGTCAGGTACATTGAACAACGGTATATACGTTTTAAACCAACCACAGATTTTCAATGTCCAGAATACACACAAAAGAAAGTCTCCAGAAATCAATAAAACTTTCTTATGGCATTGTAGACTGGGTCACATCAATGAGAGAAGGTTGACTAAGTTACATGCAGAAGGATATTTGGATCCGTTCGAATATCAATTGTATGCAGCTTGTCAATCCTGTCTCAAAGGAAAGATGACGAAGACTCCGTTCACTGGACACGGAGTAAGAGCGAGCGAGCTCTTGGGACTCGTACACAGCGACGTGTGCGGTCCAATGTCTACACATGCACGAAGCGGTTATTCTTACTTCATTACTTTTACGGATGATTTCTCAAGGTTCGGACATGTCTTCTTGATGAAGCATAAATCCGAAGCTTTTGAAAAGTTCCAGGAATATAAGAATGAAGTAGAAAAACAAACAGACAAAAGTATCAAGGCACTGAGATCTGATCGAGGTGGTGAATACTTGAGTGCCGAGTTCCTGGGTTATTTAAAAGAGAATGGAATTCTCTCTCAGCTTACTCCTCCATACACTCCGCAACACAACGGTGTATCGGAAAGACGGAACCGAACCCTATTGGATATGGTATGGTCTATGATGAGTAACGCTGAGTTGCCGCGATCGTTCTGGGAATATGCGCTAGAATCAGCTGCATACCTTTTGAACCGAGTTCCCACTACGACTGTGCCTACCACACCATATGAGTTATGGAGTGGGAAGAAACCCTATCTTCAATACTTGAAGATTTGGGGATGTCCAGCTTATGTCAAAAAGCAGCATGCGGACAAACTAGAGGCACGCTCAGTACTGTGCAAGTTTGTGGGATACCCAAAGAACTCCCGGGGGTATCTTTTCTATTACACAGAGGAACAAAAAGTCCTTGTTTCTCGTAATGCCCATTTTCTGGAACATCAGTTCTTAGAAAAAGAAATAAGTGGGTGCGCAATAGAACTGGAAGAAATTCCAGAACCACAAGCTATTACTGAAATCTTAGTAGAAACATTCCCACGCCACTCCGCAGGAGTAGTAGGCAGTCTCATCCGCCCGAGAGATACTACGGTTTTCTCATTGACGGGGATAGGGAGGATTGCATCATAGATTGTGATGAGCCTACTAGCTTCCAGCAAGCCATTCAGAGCGTCGACTCGGTAAAATGGCGGGATGCAATGCGGACTGAAATGGAGTCCATGTACACCAACAAAGTATGGACGTTGGAAATTGCTCCAGATGGGGTAAAACCCGTAGGATGCAAGTGGATCTTCAAAAGGAAGATTGGTGTAGATGGACAGGTTGAGACCTATAAAGCTAGACTGGTTGCAAAGGGTTTTCGTCAAAGACCTGGTTTGGACTATGACGAAACCTTTTCTCCAGTAGCTATGCTGAAATCCATTCGGATCCTTCTTGCCATTGCTGCCTTCCACGATTATGAGATTTGGCAGATGGACGTAAAGATAGCCTTTCTAAATGGACATTTAGAGGAGTGTGTCTATATGGACCAGCCAGAGGGTTTCATTCAGAGTGGGAGCAGCGGAAAGGTGTGCAAGTTTCTTAAGTCCATTTATGGACTAAAGCAGGCATCGCGGAGTTGGAACATCTGTTTTGATGAGACGGTCAAGGAATTTGGCTTTATCAAAAATCCAGATGAACCATGCATCTGTTGTAGATTTGTAGCGAGAACTGTAGTATTCCTCGTTTTATACGTGGATGACATTCTCTTAATAGGAAATGACATTCCTATGCTACAATCTGTCAAGGGGTTCTTGTCACACAGGTTCTCCATGAAAGACCTGGGTGATGCCTCATACATTCTGGGTATCCGGATCTACCGTGACAGATCCAAGAGGATATTAGGACTTTCACAATCCAGGTACATCGACACCATACTGAAGAGATTCAGTATGGAAGATTCCAAGCGCGGTAATCTACCGGCTTGTCACGGGATCACCCTCTCCAAAGAGATGTCTCCCAAGACTGATTTGGAGAGGGATCGCATGCCTATTATACCCTACGCATCTGCGGTAGGCTCTATAATGTATGCGATGTTGTGTACCAGACCGGATGTGGCTTATGCACTGAGTGTGGTAAGCAGGTATCAGTCAAACCCTGGGGAGAAACATTGGATAGCGGTAAAGAACATTCTCAAGTACCTGAGAAGGACTAAGGAGATGTTCTTGGTGTATGGCGGAAAAGATCTCCAGATTGAGGCCTTTGCTGACTCCAGCTTCCAGAGTGACAAGGATGATTCCAAGTCCATGTCAGGTTTTGTCTTCACTCTCAATGGAGGGGCGGTGTGTTGGAAGAGATCCAAACAGGAAACCGTTGCTGACTCGACTATGGAAGCGGAATACATCGCTGCATCTGATGCCGCAATAGAAGCTGTCTGGATGAGGAAGTTCTTGAAAGAACTTCAGGTGGTTCCGTCCATTGTTGACCCAATACCTCTGTATTGCGACAACAACGGGGCTATAGCTTTAGCGAAGGAACCCAGGTCCCATCAGAAATCTAGACACATCTTGAGGCGGTATCACCTGATCAGGGAGATCGTGGATCTCCAGGAGATCGAGGTTCGGAGGGTTGCTTCAGAAGATAACACTGCAGATCCATTCACCAAGGCCTTGCCCCAGACTCAGTTCGAGCGGCTGATCGAGATGATAGGTCTTCGATACGCCAATACATGGCTTTAGTGCAAGTGGGAGATTGTTAGTGTATATGCCCTAGAGGCCATTACTGTATCATACTAGTTTGTATATTACTTGATGGAAGCTTGGGATATTCACAGTTGTATATACAATATTGCTCGAAATGGTAGTATGCTACTTGGTTTGTCTCTGCTTTAATATGTGCATGTGTTTCTTTTAGCATATCGCTGATATACATATTAGTAGAGCCCTTAGGATCTTTGCTTGATTACCAGCGTTGTGATGGCGCTCACACTCGTGGGGGCTGGGTAATCCATAAGCACATCCTTATACAGGTCCCTAGTCGTTGGACTATCGAGACAGGGCATCGATACTCCGGAGTAGACTAGCGTATGCGCTTCTCATCCCAGCGTGGGAGACGGTCTGTCCCACAGCCGTCAGTACGTCGTACTTGAGATAGTATGCGGTTGCTCGTTAGGATACGAGTACACTGGACAGGACTCGTCGGGAACTGTTGGTTGGTATTATACCTATCGTCAGTTATCAGTTCCCAGGTGACATGAGTATAGCTTAGTCCGCTGACTTGACACTGTCACTTTGCCTCGAGTGTGTTCCCACTGCACATTGATTACTACCCTACCACGGCTCAAAGGAGTCGTGCAAACAGGTAGTTTTTGGGTGCAGTCCTGAAGCACTTGGAGGCAGTGGCAGTTAGACAGGATTCGTATCTCCCGGTATTGGGGGTTGACATCGCGCTGTGTCCAGGAGAGCCATTACACAAGTAGTCCCTGGCCAGGGCAAGCGAGATATACTGGTAGGTTTCCAGTGTTATCTCAGGGTGTTCTGGGCTACACTCCGACACGACTTGTACCGCTATTAGGGGACTGACATTCTCCTCCCCCCTAGGCCCGCCATGCGATGTATCAGACGAACAGACCGGACTGTACGGAGACTGTTACATTCAGGCTCAGTAGGAGTTCAGATGGGGTTCACCTCGTCAGTCTTCTTATCGGCATCTACCTGGGGACCGTTACGTACAGCTAGTGCCGTTTGCGGCCTGTGGTTAAACCCACTGCCAGCGTAGTGTCGAGTCTTTAGAGTCCCACAAAGAGAGATATTCGCCTTTAGGCAAAATGAGTAGAGGTCGCATGGTTTTGCGACAGGGTTCGTTCACATCCGCGCACTTATGCACGTTTGTTGTCCGGACAGCTTATACTAGCGGGCTTTGGTTTAAGCCAGATCCTAGTATATGATTTGGGATTGGTTTTATCTCTTTGTATTCGTGTTCCCCGGATCACGAATACGGGTGCGTATGCACAGTTGCTTGGGACAGAGGGAGAGGACTTTGATTAGGGTTTATGACCATTGTCATTTTATTAACCCTAATGCTTATGTGTGTATTATGGTTAATTGATATTAGTTTAATATAATTGTGCATGGTTATGGTTGTTGACCTTTTGACTATCTTGACTTGTTGACCTTAGTTGACATGTTGACCATCATCATTCTATATAAAAGATGCTCTTTGATCCTTGCAATTAGTATTAAATATGAAATGATAATGGTCATGTCTTGATTAAGCCATGACAATTATCTCACTAATTATCTATTTACAATAATTCATACATATATGGGAGAATGCTTCATTATTCTCTCATTCTATTATTTACTTTCTCTTTCTTGCTCTTCCTCTTCCTCAAGCTCTCCCCTCTGATTTGTTGAGAAACACTTGAGCTTGAGAAAAACCATTCCATAGTAATCTCTACTATCATCTAGGGTTCTAAGATTAGCACTTCTAGCACCCTAGTTACTTCTAGCTTGGAGTTGAAGCCAAAGGTTGAGGCTTTCGGGTGGATCCTTCTTCGACGTGAGAAGACGACAAAGGTGATCCCTTTCTACTACTCCAAGGAGCAAGGAGAGAAGGATTTAAAGCCCTAGGTATAACCATTCTACCTTCTAGCTAGTTTCTAGTTAGCTTTAGCTTGTTTTTGTTTAGCAAAGATCCTTCTTTGTCTAGTCCATGTTGCATAAAGTAGTAAAAATCCGATTTGTATTCCGTTTTCCGCCTCCCCGCAAGCACCGGGGTGGGCAACGTGGACTTACAACGCTCGGTCAATCTCCGCTTATCACAAGGATTCTCCATATAAGATCAAAGTGATACCTCCTAAATCCTGGGTTTTGGATCTATGAGATAGATCTGATTGGATGTTAGGATTCTCAATATTAGTAGTGAGATGGTATCAATCGATCCTGAAGAGAATCACTAGAAAGGTTCCAGGGTGATAAGGACGACTGAATGTCAGTCGCAGGCATTGTCTTTACCCTCAGTGGAGGGACGGTATGTTGGAAGAGTTCCAAGCTAGATACTGTGACTTACTAGATGATTAAAGGCAATATACATCGTTACTAAGGATGCTACCAAAGAGGCAGTCTAGATATATATAAGTTCATGAGATGAACTTCGTTCCTGCCATTGTGTGACAATGGAGTTGTGGGTTTAGCCAAGGAACCCCCGTCCCATCAGAAATCCAGATATAATTCTTAGGCAGTATCACCTGATCATGGAGATGGTTGATCTCCAGGGAGATCGAGGTTAGGAAAGTAGACACAGCGGACAACAGCGCGGATCCACTCACAAAGGACTTTTTCCCAGTAGAGACTTTTATGGGATGGTTGAGTATGAGATGCTTCAACCGCAGCTAATTGTTGGGTATGTGATACCACAACAGATGGCCCTAGTGCAAGTGGGAGATTGTTAGTTATATGTATGCCCTAGAGGCCACTACTGTACATACGATGTATATTGTAATGGATACTTGGGCATATATAGGGAGGACTTTCTTGCTCGACATGATAGTATGCTATCTGGTTGTACTTTATCTTAACATGTACTCTGATTGTCTCTATGTTACATGTTGATAAAGCCCTTTGGATATGTACTCGACTACTGGGACTATGATGAGATCATACTAGTGGGGCCACGGTAGTCGACGAGTACATCCTATAACTGTTCCTAGTCGAGGGTGTATCGAGACAGGGCATCGATACACCAGAGTAGACTAGCGTATACGCATCTTGACCCATATGATGGGTGATGGATGATCCTATATCCATCAATGTTTGACATCAAGGATGGTGTACGGGTGCTCAGTAGAGACTGGGTACACTGGACGGACTCGCCGAGAACTCCCAGATGGTATTATACCTTACGTCAGATGGCAGTTCTCCGGTGACACTGGTACATAGTAGTCTGTTGACCCGAGATCGTCATAGAGTCTTGTGTGATTCCCACTGTGCTTTGATTTCCATCATACCACGTCCAAGAGGGCGTGCAAAAAGGTGGTTTTTGGGTACAGTCCCGAATCACATGGAGGCAATGAGCGATAGGAGGGGATTCGTCTCTCCCAGTATAGGGAGTTGATGTTGTGCTGTGTTCGATTGGCTATAACCGGAAATCCCTGGCCAGGGTTGCTGAGATTTACTGGTAAGAGTTATCAGTAGTTTCTCGAAATGTTATAGACCTCATATCGACACGACTTATCGAGCTACTGGGGTCTGACGTTTACCACCCCTAGGCGAGATATGCGACATATCAGACGACGAGACCGGACTGTACGGGAGTGTTGCTGATTGGATTCACAGGAGAATGTACAGGCTTGCCTGTTGATCTTCTGATCGCTCAATACCCGGGTGGCCGTTACGTTTAGCAGACCGCTTGCGGCTTGTAGGTGTTTTGATATGATCATCACCTACTGCCGGCGTATTGACGAGTCTTTAGAGTCCTACACAGGGGTTTCCTGGCTCAAGCGAAACGGAGTAGGAGCACATATGTGATATGTGCGGGACCGAGATTAATACGATATGAGATACCGTATTCTATTCTCGTGATTCGTGACATTGATCGGTTGTATGCGATATAGCCGGGTTATCGGATCAAGTGTTGATTCGATAAGTTGTTACACATGATATTAGTCGGTTATATCCGGGTTATTAAATCAAGAGTTGATTTAATAATTTAATGTATAATTATATATTTGATATATTACATTACATTAACTAGTATTAGCTCACTTATGATTTATTTTCTCACTAGATTGTGCACATTGTTTATATGTGATATATGCAAGTGTACATGTTTGTATCATGCTTGATGATACATACAAGTTGGGTGTATAAGACTTAGACCAAATCAAGGTTAAATTATGGTTTACTTATTTCCTAACAAAACACAAAAGAGATGAGACTTTGGTCAAAATTATCAAGCTTCATGAAGCTTGAAGAAGCATTGACAAAGTCAACTCTTTTGTCATTCCTTAGGATATTAGTTAACCCAATCCTTAACCTCATACCTTGGTTAATTATCTACATGAGTTAAGCATGATAGCTTAACTCACCCATGGTTACATTATTGAGGAAGAGATAATTCATATGAGGATATTATTCTTTCTTCTTCTTCTTCATCAAGCTCTTTGAAAAAGCTTTCAAGCTCTAATGGTGCTATGAGGAAAAATGTGAGAAACTCAATTCTAAAGTGAGCCCACCTCCTACTTCATCATCCTCTACCACTTGCCATGTAGTAGAGTGTGTTCTCTTCACAAAGTTCATGACCTAGTGAAGGAATATCTTGAGTTAGTGTCTCCCCGACGTAGATCATCTTCGGCCTCGAAGTCATTGAAGCAAGCACGTTCGTTCTTCTTGTGGAGCTTCTCTAGAGTCCGGAGTTCACGATCGCAGCGAAGGGGACATCTACACGGAGCTATTGAAGTGAAGGACCAGATCTATAAAGGTTGTAATCCCTCTCACTTAGTGTTAAAGTGTTTAACATGCTTGTTTTCGCAACAACTCTAGTTTAAAGATCCGGCTTTGGGTTGTTCGGCACGGCTAAATTTTTAATCGGGCATGGTTGATGCCTCGTAGAACCTTGTGAGTGTGCCTAGCAATCCTACACCATCGTTGAGTCAGCAACGGTGTCCTGCTTGGAACATTTCCAACAGACCGCCCCTCCACTGAGGGTAAAGACATAACCCGACATGGACTTGGAGTCATCCTTGTCACTCTGGAAGATGGTGTCGGCAAAGCCCTCGATATGGGGGTCTTTTCCGCCATACGCCAAGAACATCTCCTTAGTCGTCCTCAGGTACTTGAGAATGTTCTTTACTGCTATCCAGTGCTTCTCCCCTGGGTTTGCCTGATACCGGCTTACAACGCTTAATGTGTATGCTACATCTGGTCTGGTACATAATATCACATACATTATAGAGCTTACCGCAGAAGCGTAGGGTATAATCAACATGCGATCCCTTTCCAAATCAGTCTTGGGAGACATCTCTTTGGAGGGGTTGATTCCATGACAAGCCGGTGGGTTACCGCGCTTTGAATCTTCCATATTGAATCTTTTGAATATAGTGTCTATGTACCTGGACTACGAAAGTCCCAACATCCTCTTTGATATATCACGATAGATCTGGATCCCCAGAATGTAGGTGGCATCACCCAGGTCCTTCATGGAGAACTTCTGTGACAAGAATCCTTTGACTGACTGTAGTATAGGAATATCATTTCCTATTAGGAGAATGTCGTCCACGTACAAGACGAGAAATACTACAGCTCTCCCTACAATCTTACTGTATATGCATGGTTCATCTGGATTCTTGATAAAGTCGAATTCTTTGACAGTATCATCAAAACATATGTTCCAACTCCACGATGCCTGCTTTAGTTCATAAATGGACTTAAGCAACTTGCACACTTTATCGTTGCTCCCACTCTGAATGAATCCCTCTGGCTGATCCATATAGACGCACTCTTCCAAATTACCATTTAGAAAAGCTGTCTTTACGTCCATCTGCCAGATCTTATAATCATGGAAGGAAGCAATGGCAAGAAGGACCCGAATGGATTTGAGCATAGCCACTGGAGAAAAGGTTTCGTCATAGTCCAAACCAGGTCTTTGACGAAAACCCTTTGCAACAAGTCTAGCCTTATAGGTTTCAACCTGTCTATCTACACCAATCTTCTTTCTGAAGATCCATTTGCATCCTACGGGTTTTACCCCATCTGGAGCAATGTCCAAACTCCATACTTTGTTAGTGTACATAGACTCCATTTCGGTCCGCATTGCATCCAGCCATTTTACCGAGTCGCCGCTCTGAATGGCTTGCTGGAAGCTAGTAGGGTCATCATTATCAATGATGCAATCTTCTCGATCCCCGTCTATGAGAAGACCGTAGAATCTCTCAGGCGGATGAGACTGCCTACTACTTCTGCGGATAGGCGCTGGTATGTCCCTTTCTTCTGAAACTTCTGGTTCTACCATACTTTCAGTAACAGCTTGTGGTTCTGGAATTTCTTCCAGTTCTATTGCGCTCCCACTCTTCTGATTTTCTAAAAATTCAGCTTCCAAGAAGTGGGCATGAAGAGAAACAAAAACCTTTTGCTCCTCTGCGTAATAGAAATAATACCCCTTGGAGTTCTTTGGATATCCCATAAACTTACACTATACTGAGCGTGCCTTGAGCTTGTCAGGATGCTGCTTTTTTACAAAAGCTGAACATCCCCATGTCTTCAGGTACTGAAGATAGGGTTTCTTCCCACTCCGCATCTGATATGGTGTGGTAGGCACAGTCTTGGTTGGAACCTTGCTCAAAAGATATGCAGCCGATTCTAGTGCATAACCCCAGAAAGATCGTTGTAACTCAGCCTTACTCATCATGGAACGAACCATATCCAATAGGTTTCGATTCCACCATTCCGATACACCGTTGTGTTGTGGTGTGTATGTAGGAGTAAGCTGAGAGAGAATTCCATTCTCTTTTAAGTAACCTAGGAACTCGACAATTAAGTATTCACCACCTCGATCAGATCTCAGTGTCTTGATACTTTTGCCTATTTGATTTTCCACTTCATTCTTGTATTCTCGGAATTTCTCAAAGGCCTCGGATTTATGCTTCATCAAGAAGATATGTCCATACCTAGAGAAATCATCCGTAAAAGTAATGAAGTAGGAATAACCACCTCTTGCATGTGTAGATATTGGACCGCACACGTCACTGTGTACGAGTCCCAAAAGCTCGCTCGCTCTTACTCCGCGTCCAGTAAATAGAGTCTTTGTCATCTTTCCTATGAGACAAGATTCACAAGTAGCATAAGATTGATATTCGAACGGATTCAAATATCCTTCTCTATGTAACCTAGTTAATCGTGTTTCATTGATGTGACCTAGTATACAATGCCATAAGAAAGCCTGATTTATTTCTGGAGACTTTCTTTTAAGTGTGTTCTGGACATTGAAAACCTGAGCTTGACTCAATACGTATATTCCGTCATCTAATGTACCGGACCCAATCAGAACTTGATTTAGGTGGATGTGAACAACATCGCTTACGAATGTAAAATCATATCCCTCTCTCGAAAGTGAGGACACTGATATGATATTACAAGTCAAAATAGGTACATATAAACAGTTACGTAGAATCAATATCTGCCCACTTGTCAAACCTAGGCGATATTCTCCTACGGATTCAGCGTCCATGCTCATTCCGTTTGCAACTCTGAGAGACAAATCACCTACCCTGATAACTCTACGGTTTCTCAAAGCATGTAATGAATTACAGATATGAGATCCTGCTCCGGTATCTAGTACCCAGGAAGTAGAGTTAATTGACAAACAGTTCTCAATCACAAACACACTCAAGGCCGAAGCAACAACATGCTTCGTATCCTGGCTACTGGCTTCCAAAGCACTGCAATCCTTCTGCCAATGCCCGTTCCCATAACAATAGGAACATCCCTCCTTCCCTACACCAAGTCCCGAAACTTTTACTCTTCCCTTTCCTTCTACTTCACTGACACCGTATATCGTCTTTGTGGAGGTCTTCTTCTTTTCACCCTTTGCTTTCGCCATGGATGCAGAAGAAGAAAGTCCCCCATTAAGCAGAGCGGGTGTCTCCCTGGTTTCATTCAGGGTGTAAGTAGAGGGTAGGTACTGTGGAAATAAGTCAGCATATGACCTGTTTCCCAACGTAGTCTCCAGGTCCTTGAGCTCATCAACATAGGTAGTCATCGTTAGGACGTCGTCCCCTACAGATGACCCGACAGCCAACCTCGCTTGAAATAATTCGTTCGAGGTCTCATATCTTGCGATACGAGATTGCTCTCCATATAAATCTTTGTTATGGAGAATGATGGAAACTAAGTCCATCTTCTCGTGCTGCTTCTGGTATACACCATCAACTGAAGCCAACACGAGGCACTTGGCATTCACATTATCCTTTTCCCTAGTCTTACGAATATTCATATCCGCGACGGTGGAAACTGGACCTGGGACGGCGAGATCTTGAGTAGTAATAGGGTGGTCCAGCTTGTCATAGGTAATGGACATCTGGATAGACCTTTGCCTGTCATAAAAGTCAGATTCAGTCAATTTGTTAACTAGATGTAACGTAGTCATGGTCACAAGGTCGCTGCAATGAGAGAGAGAGAGAACACTTTAGCATGATGCCCGTGCAAGTTTAGATTGATTTTTAGTTTATCTAAACTGGATGGCTCCCACTGTTTCTCAAATCCTTCCTCAAACCATAAAAGAAGAATTAGTCAGGACTGATCTCACCATACAATACTTGCTTAACCGTTCAGCCAGGCTAGTGTCAGTACTTCGAGAGAGGTTTTACGACGCTTTCGCGAAGTTCCTTAATTAAATAACCTCTTTTCTCTGGAGGCGTAGCCCCTGTAACGTTTTGAAAATCGTTTCGGTGAAATTTCGGAAAATCAGTAAAATAATGGGGTTTTCCGTAAAAATTCAAAATACAAATATCTTTATTATAAAATAAAATATACATATTCTAGCTATGTAATTGCTATTAATTGGTGTTTATTGAGCCACTAGTGAAATTTCAAATTTTCTGAAATTTTTTCCGAAATTTGTTATTTTAATATTAT
Organism: Agapanthus africanus; assembly: GCA_030015575.1. NCBI lineage: Eukaryota > Viridiplantae > Streptophyta > Magnoliopsida > Asparagales > Amaryllidaceae > Agapanthus > Agapanthus africanus. The sequence continues at coordinate 140,017,371 of JASDDO010000031.1, forward strand.
TTTAAGCTATCACTAATACATTTAATTAGGGAAAATTACAAATTGGAATGAGCTGAAACAAATTTTGTGCATCATAACACATTAAACAAAATTTTATCATGTGGTTTTTGAAATGAAATGGTTTGCCAAAACGGTTTAGAAAATATCGAAGAAAAAGGCTTTTTTTCGGTGAAATTAGTGTTAATGGAAGTGGGGTACAACATTTATCTTTTTTTCTCACCCAAACAAAACCCAAACCCACTCCCCTACAGCTCTGGCCAGCCCCCTTGACAGCCCACCATTCTTGGGCCTCTCATCTCACAAAAATAAAACAAAGAAAAGAAAAAAGGAAATGTAGAATTAAGGTGGACTTTGACTAGATATTATCTTTCCCCACCTCACTCTCTCTCCTCCTCCCTCAATTCCAGCCGAGCCCCCCAAATTCCTGCATCAACAACAGCCACTCTTTCTCCCTCTCTCATTTTGCATCAAAAATTCATCAAAATACCTCAAAAATCAAGCTAAAATCCAAATCCGATTCCTACCCATTTCCCTCATCTTCTTAGCATGGATCTTGGTGCAAGGATTTCAAATTGGAGGTCTAGATTTCAAGTTTGATTCATGGTTGTGAGGTAAAACTTTTGACCCATTGTTCAATTGTTGGTTTAAATCCTTAATGAAGCTTGTTAGGTGCTTAATTTCGGTTTAATTGAAAGTTGTGGGTTTGCAAGAGAAGGTTTAGATTAGGGTTTGTGAAAAATCTAGTTAGGGTTTTATGTTGTGAGACTATGGTTGTGGGAGTTATTTGCCATATTAATGTTTTGCTAAATCAAATTAAGTTGCTAATTTGCTTTTTGTTGATTTAAATTGTGATATTTATATAAATTGTAAACTAGGTTTTTAAAATAATTCTAATCTTGTGAGATAAAATTCAAATTAAGGTTTCATGTCATTATAAATATTATATTGAGTGGTTTAATGCTTTTAGTTCATCAAAATCCAAGCTAAATTGTTGTTTGTGCATTTTAGCTATGAATTGTTAAAAATTGGATATTTTGTAAACTAGAATTTTGGGGTTAATGGAATTTAATGAGATAAATTATAGGAATGGTTTATATGACTTTGTTATGATATTTAGTGAATATTGTGGCCGCTAGATTCGTTTAAACATCAAGATGTTGTATTAAAGCGGATAATTTTTGCTTATTAGGTTTTCGGAAAAATAGCTTTAAAGAGAATTTGAAGTTTTGGTGATTTTAACTTTTTTTATATATATATTTAAGGTGTTGTGAAACCACGATTGATACCTTTGAGTTTTTCTCGATGGTTTGGCGTTTGTACGCCGACGTCGAGGGTTTTTGGGTTTATTTGTGAAAGCAACCTTAGGTTTTGACCTATGTGGGATTCACGTGTCGTTTTGGGTCATGAGTCGGATTTTAATACGACACGGTGCATTATGATATGTAGGTACCCCATGTGGACTTCGAGACGACAAGCAAGCGCGTGGCGACGTCGGCACCGGCTAGCGAGGACCAGGTGAGTAGATTTATATCTACGGGGAGAAGTCGGGTGGATGGCGTATAGCACCCCCGCGGTCCGTAGTGTAGCTCATATATATATGTTTATATAGGTGTTTTATGATACGAGAATGTTCATTCATGTTATGTTTATGTGTTCATGGAGTACCTTTGTGTTAGTTGCGAAACCCTAGAGTAGTTGTTATACCCACATACGCACACACAGACTTGCATACTTTACTTTGTTGTGCGCAGATTGGGATGCGTATATATGTATATATGCGTGGGTATGGGACTATGCATATGTACATTCATATACGCAAGCATGGATAATGAGGATAGTATTTAGGATTTAAGATGAGTCGATGAGATTTGATTTGAGGCCGTGAGATCGGCGATATAGCAGGGTTCGTATTTGAGATACGACATGACGTTGTAGCGGGTCCTTGACGTAGTGTTTCACCCACGTCCATACATACTTAGGCGGTATCAGTTTTGTACTAGACGTAGATCAGTACCCCGATCATGATATTTGATAAAGAGGATACCAGGTGAATAGTATGATGAATGTGATATTGACCCGTACCCAGATTTGGGATGCCGTACGACGGATTTACGTACGAGCTATATATTGATGATTGATCCGCACTCTTGACTTGGGATGTCTGATTATAGATACGGTATCAGATATGATATTATTGAGGCGGGATAACCGACTATACATATACAGGTATGTATATGTATCGACTCAGATGATAGGCGGTTTCCTTACCTGTAGTTCAGCTTGTTAGTTCAGCCGGATAGTTTAGTGTAGTTATTAGATTAGATTAGACTCCTACCTATTTCAAAACTAGCGGATCGTGGGTATTTTAAAAGACAGGTCAAGGGATCTACGGATATTTCAAAAAACGTATCCTTTCTTAAAAACCGTTGTATCCCCTATTTTCAAAACCCCGCGATTCGTGTTATTTCAAATGGCACCATTGTTTAATATTTAGCTCCCGCTCTTTTTGGTTGCTCACTCCGCATCGCATACTTACATTGTTATTTCATACTGCATTGTTGACATTATGCTGTTAGGACACCAGCACCATTACCGATGATGCGTATGTACCACGTACACTTACTTGCCGGCTCACACACATCTTCATCGGTAATTGCCATGTCACGTACACCTTAGAAAATATTATTGCTTAACTTAGCTTGACAGCTAGTAGTTTGACATAATATTAGTGTACTTACCTTATATGCCGGCTTAGATATTGTAGTTATTACTTGTCACTTTATGCATACTGTTATTCATTGTTATGCCGTATTCATGGATTCTTATGCCTATATTCATGGGTTTATATGCTATTGATGATTTGGATTCAGATTTCTATGAGATTTTCTGGATTTGGGGGAAAACCGCAAAACTTGTATAAGCTTCTTCCCTCTCTTTTAAATAAAAAGTGCGGTTTTCCCATGATGTATGAGTCGTCCACCATGAGTTTGCTGATGGATTTTGAGACCCGATTCGAGGAGTGGAGGAACCGTTTCGGGTACATGGTGTGCCCGGTGCGGTACCCCGGGGCAAGAGGATCGTGTTGTTGACGTTGAGCCTGGCAGGGGAGCACTACCGACCGGTGATATTACCCGACGCGTCGGATATCCGGAGGATACCGTCTCGGTCTTGAGATGGATGGTAGGGGCCGGTCTGGAATGACGGCACCCTAGATATTGTGATTGAGACATTGAGATTTCGAGATATTGAGGTACAGAGACTGTGATACAGAGATATCGAGATATTGCGATTACGTTTTGTGCCGATGCTAGGCACTGTTTTATGCTGATTTCATTATGATACCTCATTTTAAAAATACAAAGGAAATCTCACTAAATTATGAAAACAGTTTCTTCATTTACATGTATTCTGTTTTCATGCATTCATACCTCATTCATATGATATATTGCTACCTGAGGCACTGACACGGGCACATGAGATTACACTCGGGTTAGATATTTACCCTAATCATTGTTATAGGCTGCGTGTTATATATATTTGAGGATATATTATGATCGTTGACCTAGGATTGTGTCATACATGCGATTTCTATTCGTAGATTTTTTTCTATTCACGAGTTGGCAACTCACCCCCGTTGTGCCCCAGTTTCTTGCAGGTTTGCCGTACAGGTTTTATTACGGTTTTGCGGGCACAGTTTCGTTCTGGTGACTTGCTAGTAGATGGGTTTATTGGTATCGTACCCATCATATTACCTTGTATAATATTATTCAGTTGTAACTAGTAAATTCCATCAACCAAACATGTATTTATTTTTGAGATAGAGACCAGTGATGTTATTCTTTCGACCTTAGAGTCGCGCGTTATATTTCTGTGGATTTCTTGGGGTTTTGAGTTTCCTTTTGAGTTTTGATCCTCGCCGTTGGCGTTGTATATTATATTGCTTGTGTGGTTGTGGCCGTCGATTGACGAAGAGCAAGCTCCCGCTTGGGGATGCCTTTTTATTGATTTCGTATACTATTCATGTTGTATCCCATTTGGGGGCCAGTATTTACAAAGGAGACCCTGCCAAAATTTTCAGGAAATATTTGATGTTTTTAAAACCGCATAATTCGGCTTATGCTATTAATACTACTTGATTTTAAATTGGTTTTCCTTCACTCTACTACTTTTCTTGGTTTGGATTTCTGGGTTTTCGGCTTACTTAGATTACGTACGCCTCGAGACGTTTCGTAGTTTAAGTGCCGGTCATGTTCCATCCTTTCGGGACGTGACAAAGTTGGTATCAGAGCGTTAGGTTTTACCTTCGGAGCGTAGGATGACCCTTGGTTGATGGAATAGGTGACTAAAGTAGAGTGACGTACCGTAGGTATGTTCCGTGGCATATTTACGATACGCAACTCCACTTAAGAAGCCTTAGGATGTAATTTCTTTGCTCAGTATTATATTCATTCCGATCTAGCCTCATCAGTAGCAGTTATGGTTTTGCTGCCACGATTACGGGTAGGGAGAGCTACAGCTAGAGTTGCGGTCAGCACGAGCTCGTCACGAACGAGGACTGACCAGGGCGAAATTCCGGCGACACACGATTGCGGAGATGCGTCTTTTTACTGTGTTTCCGCGCCACGAGCGTTTGGCGGATCGCCTTTATGAGGTTACTCGGATATGCTGATCGACACTAGAGGATTGAGCCAATGATAGAGGCCAGCCAGATTTTGATGACCGTTGGTGTATTGCTTACTCATGATGATTGAGGCACTATTCAGCGAACAGACGAGTGAGCCAGTTGTTGCTGCGAGCGACGAGATATCGCCCCATATGTTGGAGCTATTGCAGTACAGGTTGTACTAAGAGATGATAATAGGTCGCTAGTCACCCGAGGATGAATGACTAGGACATGTGGTTCGTTCGCCTACCCGATGAGAGGTCATCAGATAGATTGATTCCAGCAAGAGACGACTTCACGCGGAGACGTTGAGAGTCGACAGAGATGATCGAATGTCAGAAACCTATTATTCCAAGTTTAAAGTATTCGGAAGGGCATGCAGGCAATTCTATGGACCCTCTAGAAGAATGAAACCTTAACTCAACTTAATGACCGTGTGAAAGCCTTTGAACCTTCGGGTTTGCGGCAGTTCTACGGCGCCATTAGTGAGGCTTGGGTTTGCCCTTCTACGGCTGGACCACCGATGCTGTGGTATGTACTCGATACTATTAAACTATGCCTAAGATGTTGAGCTCTTGGGGGATTATGAGGTTTTGACGACTCGATCAGATGGCTCAACTTAATTCGGATGCTAGATGGTGAGATGCATTTCTTGGGAGACTCCCGATACGAGGATAGCCGTAGGAGCTCAGTCCATGCAGCCACGATGAGACGAGTCCGAAGCAGTCGAGATTAGAGAAAGTGGAGCAAGAGGTTCGTATGAGATCTTGATGAGACGACGTTCCACTCCGCCGACATCAGAGATGCGATACGCATGCCGAGGCATTGTGCTTAGATATACCTTCTAGAAGGAGTCGCGATGAGTCTGCAGCCGTTCCGGAACAAGAAACAGATATAGTAAAGAACGATGACTTCCGGACAGTTCGGCAGAGACGAGATTTGGAAAGGATCTCGACATGACCTTTCTGGATTGAATTACGGGAAGACTAGGACCCAGGAGTGGTCATGGTGCGAACGCCGGCAGGCCAGAGTTCAGGATCGTCGACGAGACATGCTATGAGTGACCGCGACAGTTGGCCCGAGATTCTTAGAGGATGCACTTGAGCAGTACTATTCAGCCATTATTGATTTCGATGTTTTGGGTGATTTATTCGCATGATTTGATTTTGATGATTGAGGATTTACGATCTTCGCACAGTGTTGCACTTGATATCGTTTTCGTGCTTTGGTTTCACATGTTTGTGATTTTACGGTTTTAGACATTTGAGTTGATTTTGTGCGTATGCACGCACAAGATTTGGTTCCTGCACTCTGTATAGTTTATATATGCTTGCAGTGCAGTGATACGCCTTTTGTGCACTTAGATGCACTGGACTTCGATTTCGATTGTGATACTCGATATTTGTTTTGTGCACCTTGTGCACCTGATTTGATTTTGCGCATGTTCGGCGCTTGATATTGGATTTCATGATTTCGTGCATGATGGATGCACCTGGTTTTGATTTTCGCGCATGTTGAGCGCATGTTTTGAGAAGCGATTTCGGTGCACACCAGATGCACTAAATCGAGATTCTTCGTGCGTGTCAGACGCACCTGTTCTTTCTGTCAGGCACACACGTTGCCTATGATAGATGTTGTGTGCACACCCGATGCACTTAGATGTTGTTTCTGTGCGCATGTATGGCACATATATGGATCTTGATTTCCGTGCGCACCAGACGTTCATAGTATTCATATGCGTAGTTTGGGATTGATTTCTTATAGAGCAGTATGTTTTTATGATATTTGCTATGTGTTTTCGTACTGAGCAGGACTAGTCAGAGGACAGTACCTGAATGTATTTTGCATGCCTTGATACCTATCGAAGGGAATTCCAAAAGCGAGCTATAGTCTCAGTATTTATCTACGTGTCTGATATGACACGAAACGTTTAAAACAAGGAAACCCTTCTAAATTGTTTTCAAAACGGCGGAACGTACATTTTAAACAAAAGGTATATATGTATATGGTTATTTTCTTATGATAGACGTCCGCCACTGTGCAGTGTTATGCGCATTGCACAGCGACTTTAAAAAAAATTTGGCATGCATTTCCTTGGGATATTTACATATATAGATTTGATATTTACGTGTATAGTTTCGAGTTATATCATATTGGTTTTGTATTGGATTTGACATTTGTGTCTTTACCATGACTCCGATGATTGCGAGATACTTGACGGAGTTTTGATTTTGAGTTATATGCTCATTTTTTCATACGCATGCGCTGCGCTACGATTTGTTTTATGTATTTACGATTTCGGAGCCCCGACGACTTGATGGTTTTGCTTAGATGTTTTAGTATTTGGGGGAAGTTTTAATTTAAATTCGGGGACTGAATTTCTTTAAGGGGGAAGATTGTAACGTTTTGAAAATCGTTTCGGTGAAATTTCGGAAAATCGGTAAAATAAGGGGGTTTTCCGTAAAAAGTCAAAATACAAATATCTTTATTATAAAATAAAATATACATATTCTAGCCATGTAATTGCTATTAATTGGTGTTTATTGAGCCACTAGTGAAATTTCAAATTTTCTGAAATTTTTTCCGAAATTTGCTATTTTAATATTATTTTAAGCCGTCACTAATACATTTAATTAGGGAAAATTACAAATTGGAATGAGTTGAAACAAATTTTGTGCATCATAACACATTAAACAAAATTTTATCATGTGGTTTTTGAAATGAAATGGTTTGCCAAAACGGTTTAAAAAATATCGAAGAAAAAGGCATTTTTTCGGTGAAATTAGTGTTAATGGAAGTGGGGTAGAACATTTATCTTTTTTTCTCACCCAAACAAAACCCAAACCCACTCCCCTACAGCTCTGGCCAGCCCTCTTGACAGCACACCATTCTTGGGCCTCTCATCTCACAAAAATAAAACAAAGAAAAGAAAAGAAAAGAAAAAAGGAAATGTAGAATTAAGGTGGACTTTGACTAGATATTATCTTTCCCCACCTCACTCTCTCTCCTCCTCCCTCAATTCCAGCCGAGCCCTCCAAATTCCTGCATCAACAACAGCCCCTCTTTCTCCCTCTCTCATTTTGCATCAAAAATTCATCAAAATACCACAAAAATCAAGCTAAAATCCAAATCCGATTCCTATCCATTTTCCTTCATCTTCTTTAGCATGGATCTTGGTGCAAGGATTTCAAATTGGAGGTCAAGATTTCAAGTTTGATTCATGGTTGTGAGGTATAACTTTTGACCCATTGTTCAATTGTTGGTTTAATTCCTTAATGAAGCTTGTTAGGTGCTTAATTTCGGTTTAATTGAAAGTTGTGGGTTTGCAAGAGAAGGTTTAGATTAGGGTTTGTGAAAAATCTAGTTAGGGTTTTGTGTTGTGAGACTATGGTTGTGGGAGTTATTTGCCATATTAATGTTTTGCTAAATCAAATTAAGTTGCTAATTTTCTTTTTGTTGATTTAAATTGTGATATTTATATAAATTGTAAACTAGGTTTTTAAAATAATTATATTCTTGTGAGATAAAATTCAAATTAAGGTTTCATGTCATTATAAATATTACATTGAGTGGTTTAATGCTTTTAGTTCATCAAAATCCAAGCTAAATTGTTGTTTGTACATTTTAGCTATGAATTGTTAAAAATTGGGTATTTTGTAAACTAGAATTTTGGGGTTAATGGAATTTAATGAGATAAATTATAGGAATGGTTTATATGACTTTGTTATGATATTTAGTGAATATTGTGGCCGCTAGATTCGTTTAAACATCAAGATGTTGTATTAAAGCGGATAATTTTTGCTTATTAGGTTTTCGGAAAAATAGCTTTAAAGCGAATTTGAAGTTTTGGTGATTTTAACTTTTTTTATATATATATTTAAGGTGTTGTGAAACCACGATTGATACGTTTGAGTTTTTCTCGATGGTTTGGCGTTTGTACGCCGACGTCGAGGGTTTTTGGGTTGATTTGTGAAAGCAACCATAGGTTTTGACCTATGTGGGATTCACGTGTCGTTTTGGGTAATGAGTCGGATTTTAATACGACACGGTGAATTATGATATGTAGGTACCCCATGTGGACTTCGAGACGACAAGAAAGCGCGTGGCGACGTCGGCACCGGCTAGCGAGGACCAGGTGAGTAGATTTATATCTACGGGGAGAAGTCGGGTGGATGGCGTATAGCACCCCCGCAGTCCGTAGTGTAGCTCAAACATATATGTTTATATAGGTGTTTTATGATACGAGAATGTTCATTCATGTTATGTTTATGTGTTCATGGAGTACATTCGTGTTAGTTGCGAAACCCTAGAGTAGTTGTTATACCCATATACGCACACACAGACTTGCATACTTTACTTTCTTGTGCGCAGATTGGGATGTGTATATATGTATATATGCGTGGGTATGGGACTATGCATATGTACATTCATATACACATGCATGGATAATGAGGATAGTACTTGGGATTTAAGATGAATCGATGAGATTTGATTTGAGGCCGTGAGATCGGTGATATAGCAGGGTTCGTACTTGAGATACGACATGATGTTGTAGCGGGTCCTTGACGTAGTGTTTCACCCACGTCCATGCATACTTAGGCAGTATCAGTATTGTACTAGATGTAGATCAGTACCTCGATCATGATATTTGATAAAGAGGATACCAGGTGAATAGTATGATGAATGTGATATTGACCCGTACCCAGATTTGGGATGCCGTACGACGGATTTACGTACGAGCTATATATTGATGATTGATCCGCACTCTTGACTTGGGATGTCTGATTATAGATACGGTATCGGATATGATATTATTGAGGCGGGATCACCGACTATACATATACAGGTATGTATATGTATCGACTCAGATGGTAGGCGGTTTCCTTACCTGTAGTTCAGCTTGTTAGTTCAGCCGGATAGTTTAGTGTAGTTGTTAGATTAGATTAGACTCCTACCTATTTCAAAACTAGCGGATCGTGGGTATTTTAAAAGAAAAGTCAAGAGATCTACGGATATTTCAAAAAACGTATCCTTTCTTCATAACCACCGTATCCCCTATTTTCAAAACCCCGCGATTCGTGTTATTTCAAATGGCACCATTGTTTAATATTTAGCTCCCGCTCATTTTGGTTGCTCGCTCCTCATCGCATACTTACATTGTTATTTCATACTGCATTGTTGACATTATGCTGTTAGGACACCAACACCATTACCGATGATGCGTATGTACCACGTACACTTACTTGCCGGCTCACACACATCTTCATCGGTAATTGCCATGTCACGTACACCTTAGAAAATATTATTGCTTAACTTAGCTTGACAGCTAGTAGTTTGACATAATATTAGTGTACTTACCTTATATGACGGCTTAGATATTGGAGTTATTACTTGTCACTTCATGCATACTGTTATTCATTGTTATGCCGTATTCATGGATTCTTATGCCTATATTCATGGGTTTATATGCTATTGATGATTTGGATTCAGATTTCTATGAGATTTTCTGGATTTGGGGGAAAACCGCAAAACTTGTATAAGCATCTTCCCTCTCTTTTAAATAAAAAGTGCGGTTTTCCCATGATGTATGAGTCGTCCACCATGAGTTTGCTGATGGATTTCGAGACCCGATTCGAGGAGTGGAGGAACCTTTTCGGGTATATGGTGGGCCCGGTGCGGTACCCCGGGGCAAGAGGATCGTGTCGTTGACGTTGAGCCTGGCAGGGGAGCACTACCGACAGGTGATATTACCCGACGCGTCGGATATCCGGAGGATACCGTCGTGGTCTTGAGATGGATGGTAGGGGACGGTCTGGACTGACGGCGCCCTAGATATTGTGATTGAGACATTGAGATTTCGAGATATTGAGGTACAGAGACTGTGATACAGAGATATCGAGATATTGAGATTACGTTTTGTGCCGATGCTAGGCACTGTTTTATGCCAATTTCATTATGATACCTCATTTTAAAAATACATAGGAAATCTCACTAAATTATGAAAACAGTTTCTTCATTTACATGTATTCTGTTTTCATGCATCCATACCTCATTCATATAATATATTGCTACCTGAGGCACTGACACGGGCACATGAGATTACACTCGGGTTAGATATTTACCCTAATCATTGTTTTAGGCTGCATGTTATATATATTTGAGGATATATTATGATCGTTGACCTACGATTGCGTCATACATGCGATTTCTATTCGTAGATGTTTTTCTATTCACGAGTTGGCAACTCACCCCCGTTGTGCCCCAGTTTATTGCAGGTTTGCCGTACAGGTTTTATTACGGCTTTGCGGGCACAGTTTCGTTCGGGTGACTTGCTAGTAGGTGGGTTTATTGGTATCGTACCCATCATATTACCTTGTATAATGTTATTCAGTTGTATCTAGAAAATTCCATCAACCAAACATGTATTTATTTTTGAGATAGAGACCAGTGATGTTATTCTTTCGACCTTAGAGTCGCGTGTTATATTTCTGTGGATTTCTTGGGGTTTTGAGTTTCCTTTTGAGTTTTGATCCTCGCCGTTGGCGTTGTATATTATATTTCTTGTGTGGTTGTGGCCATCGATTGACGAAGAGCTAGCTCCCGCTTGGGGATGCCTTTTTATTGATTTCGTATACTATTCAGGTTGTATCCCATTTGGGGGTCAGTATTTACAAAGGAGACTCTGCCAAAATTTTCAGGAAATATTTGATATTTTTAAAACCCCATAATTCGGCTTATGCTATTAAAACTACTTGATTTTAAATTGGTTTTCCTTCACTCTACTACATTTCTTGGTTTGGATTTCTGGGTTTTCGGCTTACTTAGATTACGTACTCCTCGAGACTTTTCGTAGTTTAAGTGCCGGTCACGTTCCATGCTTTCGGGACGTGACAGCCCCGCTGACACTGTTCTAGACACCTACTTGGTTTATAGCATTGATCGTTAAGTGACGAATCTCCCGATAAGTAGCGGATACTCACAGTAGGATCAGGATCCAAATATCATCGTGTGATAATGATGAAGGAATCCTACCAACATTCATCAAACTCCAAATGGTATGCAACACTAGCAAGTTTCAGTTTCTTTAGAAACTCCTGATATGGATTTTTGCCCCATGTTCTTATGACCTTGACGAAGGCCAACAAATCATAAGTCACATGTCAAGTTCTGCCCATCATTATCTTGTTAATTTGAACCCACCCGTACATACCCTTGACGAAGGCCAACAAGGAAATACGACTGTCCCAAACCAACTCATCTATCTATACAACAAATGAATACCCCAGCAGCTACCAAACACTATGCCTTGACGAAGGCCAATAAACATAGCTTGAATACTACTGACCATCCATAAGAAATGACGGAGGGCTACGACTGGTTTTGGCAAAACCGTGAACGTAGTGAACATGATATAATCGAAGGAACCTGATAGCTTTTTAAAAGGAATGGTTAAAGCTCCGCAATTAAAAATTCTGCTCTTTTAAAATAACCGAGTGGTTTCTTTTAAATTTGTTCCAACGATTAAACTTTGTTTTGTTTTCTTTGCATTGTAATAATGTGTCCCATCATTTATCCTATCATTGCAGAAAACAATGAAAATACAACATCGTCTTATGCCATCCGCATTCGCCACTGGGCCCCGTCATTCACCCGTTAGGCTACTTAACTAACGACAGAGCGGGGGCTGGGCTAGTGCGGGTGCAAAACATAAGTGACGTCTAATAGCTATCATATATAGATATTGTACATTCGTTAGACGCAATAATAGGCATTCCAGATCACTGCTGAACATTATTTGATATACTAGCAATCCGCGTTTCCTTTGAGCCTGCAACGAAAGACGGATTACACAGTTGTGATGAATAGCCATTACCCCACCCTAAACCCCTACGGGTACGGCAAACTACCCGCCAAGTACCCGAAGTGAAGCGGTCTCCCTCAACAACGTGAGTAGGCCACTAAACACTTCAAAGTACCCGGTAGTTTGTGCACCTTACCTTGGGTCTATCCTAGGAGCATAAAACAAAAAACAGTAAATGAAATAATACAACGGTGGCTACAACCTCAGCCCGGATGTTCCCCGCAAAAGAATATTACATCATATTACAATTTACATCGAATGAATGAATATAATAACTCATCTCAAACCCCGGCTAATCATCAAAACGATCCAATCAAGTTCATATACACAAACCAGTAAAAACCATTACAGAAATGTGCAACCCCCTGCTAACCGACATACTAACAATTAGGGGAGGTTTACGAACACATTAAACATCACAGATAAAACTTGATTAGCAAATAACTTAGAATTTCGATCGGCAACCTTTTTCTGTGTCTACCCAAAATGCAAGCCAGCAATGAAGTAACCTGGGCAGAAACAAAATATACAGAAAAACAGAACACCCAAAACTAAGAGTTACTGTGCAAATACGAGTCAACTCTGAGTTGACTAGGCCGCGGATCCGCGGCGGATCGCACCAATCCGCCGCGCTTCCCCGGCAGTATAAATGAGTTGGCTCCTCGTATTTCTATAGTATTCTTAGAATTCCCTGCCGTGAATTTTCATACCTATCAAATAATTTATTCGACACGTTTAGAATTGATAGAAACTTGAGGGGTCCGGGGTTGTGTTTTCACGTTTTTCCGACGATCGATGTTCTAATTAGTTGCTAACAAGCTAGTAAAGGTTTAGTAGGCTCTGATACCACTGTAAGTCCATGTCACGCACTCTACAAGCTCGCGGGGAGGCGGAATATATGAAAAACAATTATCAAAGCTTCGTAACTCGGACTTGAGCACACGGATCGTGTCTAAACCATTACAAGCAAACTAAGAGAGGTTTAACTACTCGGATTCGAAGTTATACCTCACGTTACTTGTTCTTTGGGTCTTCATCGCTATCCTCTGCACCCTGTAGGCTCTATGGAATAAGGGCACCTTAAACGCCTCCTCGAGTCAAAGACGATCTACCCGAGAGTCTATAGTCCGAGCTCCTATCTCGAATCTGAGATAACTACGGCTTCTAGATCGCTAATCTAGAAGTCCTAGAGGGTGTAGAGTAATAAGATGGATTAGTTAGTCACTTAAACCCTAGGTTTCTCAACTCATGAGAGCTATTAGGGTTTTGTAGAAGAAGATGAAGACTTGAGGAGAGAGAAAGCTTTTGTGATAATTATATGAATAATGTCTCATCTTAGAATAATATGAAGCATCCAAATATCTCTTTGATAAATATCTAGAAACATCTTGTAAGCTTCATTTAATCCTAATGGTGAATCACCTCATGAGTCATTAAGCATTTAATGAAAACTTACAACTCATCTCTCCACCTCATTTGTGTTTAGTCCAAAAAAGAAAAAAAAACAAATGAGTCATCTTCTTCTAGAAGCTTCCCGACAAATTGCGAGACTGCCCCTCCCATCCGTATTTCCGAAAAACACGGATAATCTTTGACTAAATAAATCCATCTGTATAATACTAGAATCTGGCTTAAACCAAAGCCCGCTAGTATTATCTGTCCGATCATAATACGTGCATAAGTGTACGTAAGTGATCGCGGCCCTGCTGTAAAACCATATGGCCTCTACACCTTTTGCCCGGTGCAAGGAAACTCTCTGTGTGGGACTCTAAAGACTCGACATTACGCTGGCAGTGGATTTAAGCACAGGCTGCAAGCGGTACTAGCTGTACGTAACGGTCCCCAGGTAGATGTCGATAAGAAGGACGATGATGAAACCCATCCGAACTCCTACTGAGCCTGATATGACAATCTCCGTACAGTCCGGTCTGTTCATCTAGGACTATCGCATATCGGGCCTAGGGTGGCGGTAAACGTCATACCCCTAATAGCGGTATAAGTCATGTCGGAGTGAAGCCCATTACACCTTGAGAAGCTACTGGAACCTACAAGTAAATCTCGCTTGCCCTGGCCAGGGACTTTGCGTAATGGCTCTCCATACACAGCGCGATACCAACCCCCAATACCGGGAGAGACGAATCCTTTCTAACCGCCACTGCCTCCAAGTGCTTCGGGACTGCACCCAACTACTACCTGTTTGCACGACTCCCTTGAGCCATGGTAGGGTAGTAATCTAAGTGCAGTGGGAACTCACCCGAGGCGAAGTAGCAGTATCAAGTCGACGGACTAAGCTGTACTCATGTCACCTGGGAACTGCTATCTGACGATGGGTATAATGCCAACCTGCAGTTCCCGGCGAGTCCTGTCCGGTGTACCCGTAACCTAATGAGCACCTGCATACTATCTCCAGTACGACGTACTGATGGCTGTGGGACAGACCATCTCCCTATGCTGGGATGAGAAGCGTATACACCAGTCTACTCCGGAGTATCGATGCCCTGTCTCGATAATCCTATGACCAGGGACCTGTATAAGATGTTGCTTATAGACTACCCAGCCCCCACTAGTGTGACTGCCATCAGAACGCTGGTAATCAAGCAAAGATCCTAAGGGCTCTACTAATATGTATAAGCGATACGTTAAAAGAAACATATGCACATATTAAAGTAGACACAAACCAAGTAGCATACTACCATTTTTAGCAAGATTGTCAATACAACAATGAATATCCCAAGCTTCCATTAAGTAATATACAAACCAGTATGATACAGTAATGGCCTCTATTGCATAAACACTAACAACAAGTACCCGAGTCTGATCAAGACCCTGGGTATTTTTGAGAAGCTGTTCACAGAGTTGGAGGAACGGGGCGTCACTTTAAAAAGCTTTATTTCTTGCTTCCTTCGTGGAGTTGTTCTATCAAAGGAGGCTCCGAAGTTCGCAAATATTAATAACCCCTTCGGGTTTGGTTATAAATAAGCTACCGGCTAGAGAGGAGGATTTGCCACCGTTCTACATTCCAATCTTGTCGGCTGTATCTTTCGAGTCGATCGCTGCCCCTGGCATGGATGAAGAAACTTTCTTCGTCGGGTTTATCAGCGTTTGGCTCAGTTGGTTTGTCGTTCCAATGCACCGTCGATTCATGAAAGCCTCGGTCATTTACCCTGCTCATCGTGTTTCCAAAGGGATGCAACTAGCCGTGGGCATTGCAGGGCTATCGTATCTGTACCATGGGCTAAGCACTGCAGCCAATACCTCAACCCCAGGCATGAACGTAGTGAGATTCTCTCTTCATTATTTTACGTCATGGATTGAGATGCATGGGCTAGGGGCATTTGCTGCGCACCAGAGACCCAGCTTTTATGATGCTTATACCTTTCCGTGGCTCATGAGGTTGGTGGACGCTTATTCTCCTTACCCAACTAAATTAGGGGCTCTTCGTGTGCTGCTCAATCCGTATTCCAACTAAGGAGGAATGGTATTTAATGATCGAATCCTCTCTGCTCCCTCGGGACCTGTTCAACAGCTTTTTGACTTGTCGGAAGAGGGAGCACCCTCCTTGAAGCCTAAGGAAGACATGCACTTGTATTCGACCAGACCCGGTTATCTGGTGTTCCGTCGAAACAATGCGGCTCTTTTCATGCGGTACAATCCACACTGCTTTGCCCGGCAATTGGTTTATGACCAGGGTGTTCCCTATGAAGCATTCATAGTGGAGCCTAACTCTTCTTTGGAAGCTGTTCGTGACGCCACCCACCATTTCATGAGGTTGAACACCGATTCTCATTTCTTGATCCCCGAGGCCAACTACATTCCGAGGTGAGTGGGGGCTTTCACGGGTTGGTATCGCCACCGGGTTAGTCCAATCATTGCTGAGGAGAGGAGGATACTTTTTGGGCTTAGGTCTCCCTCCCCGCTCCAGGAAACGGGAATCCCGCCGCGACCGCGGGTAATGGTTCGCCCTCCCTTGAGGGGGACCGACGCCTTACTTATTCTTGAGACGGTGGACGCGGGCCCGACTCCTCCCACTGTTGGGCTGCCGACGCGCACTAGAGCTCAAGCGAGGGCTTCTGATAAGGTGCCGGTAACAGTTTCATTGGCAGCGGCGTCAGCGATGGCAGTGTCATCATCGGTAGCACCGCCAATAGAGGATACTGAAGGCGAAGTGGGTCAGCGTCGCACCAAAGCACCGAGGGGAAAGAAGCGATCGTCTTCTGGTGTTAGCTCTGGGTCAAAGAGGCGAAAAAAGACAGTCACCAATCTTGTCGACTTTTTAGTGGAATTCGAGCCTATCTTTCAAGATGAACCAAAAGCTATGCAAGAGCCGGATGGTGGTCTTCTTTTTCCAGGTTCATCTGCCGAGGAAGCCGCACAATTGGCTGAGGCTATAAGACGCTCCCAGGATGAGACTGAAAATGTGAGGGTCCCGAAAAGGCCTTATCCTGCCGTCATCTTCTATGAAGATCCTCCATCGATACGGCGGACATTCATAGGTCCTTTGGAAGAGGGAGGCGAGATAGCCCTTAAGCGGCCTATCTCGGCCGATGCTGAAGATGAGCTGTCATTGTGGACTGGTGGCCACGAGTCTACCCTCGAACCCCGGCGAGCACAAATTCTTGAGAAGGAATGCCGGCCTGAAAAAGCCATACTAGAAGCTCTTTGGTGCATTGGTATACTTATACATCCTTTTGTAGTATTTTGCACTGCTTATATATATATATATATATATATATATATATATATATATATATATATATATATCCTTATCTTCGTGAAAACCTTGCAGGGACTTCGACAATGGCAGAAAATCTGGGCTCGAGTAGCGTCTTGACCGTGGACTCTGTAAATATCCCCGATGAGACGCCAATAGGTGTGGAAGGGGATTCTACAGTTGCTATTCCTGCGGCAGAGCTTCCATTAGTGGCTTCCGTTCTCCCGGTGCTTGCTCTCTCGGAAGATGCATCTTCATTGGCCGCAGATTCAATGGATCTTTCTGGTGATGGCCTGGAGACTGTGGGATCGGTAGTCGAGGCCACCGTCCCTTCATAGGAGCCTGCAGCAGTGGCCGCTGCTCCTCAATTAGAAGCTGTTATACAGGCCCGTGTCCCCGATGATGCACCTGAAGGTACGGAAGAAGCTGCCGAAGCGGCTATCCCTCCTGTTCAAAGCGGGAGGAGCATCGAAGATCGCCTTCTATATTTTATTTTAATAATCTCTCCATCATCTGAACCTTCTGTATTTTCAGAATTACACGGTTTGGCGACGTCTATCGCTGATCTGTCTCCTCGAAAATCCTTTCAGCGTTTGCTAGAGATGGCTGCTCCGTAGGCAATATCCCCTCAACGCATCGTCTTCTCTTCCGGGTAAAGTTACTGTTATTTGCCTTATTCTCACGACATTATTATTATTTCATATAACGATACTTATGTCTTCTGTAGTTCTGGAAGCCGATGACGAAGTTGAGATTCTTGACGGGCCTGGATCTTTTGGACCCTTCTTGCATTACTGTGGGTAAGTAAAGTTTCGACGTTGTCCCATCTGCTCTTCGCTTGCAAGTTTCGCTGATTTGTTTATAAATCTTAACAGCTTTGCCAGTTCTTACCACGCTGGAATCTCGCATCGTCATGCCGCCCGGCCCCTATGCCCTACGTGCCTCTGAACGGGTGGCAAAACTAAGCCTTCACTCTTTATCAGCTTTGATCGAAGACCTTCGTGCTGGTAGCTTGATCACGGTCGAAGAATTTGCCGCCGAAGGCAACAGTTCTCTTCCTTTTCTTGCTGCTTACCATAGTGAAACATTGGTGCATGTCTGGGTTGAGTTTTGTCGTCGGGTGGATGCTTGTTTGCATAGTCTTGAATGTACGCGCCTTCCTTCAGAGGTTGTGGCTGCAAAGGCGAGCTTGCGGGGGTTGATTGAACGGTGCACCACAAATATGCTGTCATGCTAGAAGAGGCTCAACCGAAAGTTTTCGGAGAGGGAGTTGGCTTCCAAAGCGCTGGGGGAACTTCAAGTTGAACTTACAGCCAAGACCACTCATGCGTATGAACTTTGGTGAGTGCGTCAATAAGCTATCAGGGAGGTGGTAGCTGTTGATAAAGCCGTCGTTTTCACTCGCGAGATGGTCGAAGATCACAATGTTACCGAAAAGGAGCTTGAAAGTCGGCTCACCTCGTACCAGGCCCAAAAGTCTCAAGCGGAGGCCCGTCTTATTGCAATAACAAAATATGATTCCGAGACACGGCGGAAGAAGGATGAACTAACGACTCTATTAAATCGTCCGCCGGCTTGAAGACAATGTATATGTTTTATTTTGTACATACTCCTGAATGAGAGTATTTTTTTAATTCTTTCATAGATTGTAATTTGTTTTCATTTTGATTCATGAATAAAAGACATATTTTGCTTCATGGTGGTGTGTCCCTTTTAGTAAATGCATTTTGTGGATAATCTATTTTGATCTCCTTGTAGGACAGCGATGGCTAAGTAGTCAGGTTCAGATCTGCCTCCTAAGGCTTTCCAACTTTATGAGCCGTGAGGGTCTCATAAAGGTATTTCTCCTTATGAGTCGTGAAGATCTCGTAAGTGTATTTTCTTCTTAAGAATCGTGAGGATTCCTAAGTGTATTTTCTCATGAGAGTTGTAAGAATCTCACAGGAGAGTTTTTCTTGCTTATGAGTCGAGAGGACTCGTAAGTGATTGTTTCCTTTCTTGTCGGAGAGTGTGGCCCGTAGAAAATCTACCTTGACCTCTCTGCGAGGCAACGATGGCTTGGGAGACAGGGTTAGGATCTGCCACCTAAGACTTTTCAACTTTATGAGCCGTGAGGGTCTCATAAAGAATTTTTTCCTTACAGGTCGAGAGGATCCCGTAGGTGTATTTTCTCCTTAGGAATCGTGAGGATTCCTAAGTGCGTTTTCTCTTGAGAGTTGTATGGATCTCACAAGAGAATTTTCTCCTTACAAGTCGAGAGGACCCATAAGTGATTGATGAGTTGACTTTCTCCCGAATCAAAGAATTGCTTTGATGGGGAAGTCGTGGGTTGACTTTTTCCGCATTTCACGGAGTCAGGGGTTGACCTTATCCGCATATCACGGGGTCAGGGGTTGACCTTTTCCTCATTTCACGGGGTCAGGGGTTGACCTTATCAGCATTTCACGGGGTCAGGGGGTTGAGTTTATCCGCATTTCACGGGGTCAGGGGGTTGACTTTATCCGCATTTCATGGAGTCAGGGGGTTGATCTTATCCACATTTCACGGCGTCAGGGGTTGACCTTATCCGCATTTCACGGGGTCAGGGGTTGACCTTATCCGCATTTCAAGGGGTCGGGGTTGACCTTATCGGCATTTCACGGGGTTAGGGGTTGAATTTATCCGCATTTCACGAGGTCAGGGGTTGACTTTATCCGCATTTCACGGAGTCAGGGGTTGACCTTATCCGCATTTCACGGGGTCAGGAGGTTGACGTTATCCGCATTTCACGGAGTCAGTGGTTGACCTTATCCACATTTCACGGGGTCAGGGGGTTGACGTTATCCGCATTTTACGGCGTCAGGGGTTGACCTTATCCTCATTTCACGGGGTCATGGGTTGCTTTAGACGTTTCTCACGGGGTTAGGATTGACTTTAGCCGTGTTCTACAGGGCCAGGATTTGCTCTGGACGCTTCCTACGGGGTCAGGATTGTCATTAGCCGTGTTCCACGGGACCAGGATTTGCTATGGACGCTTCCTACGGGGTCAGGATTGACATTAGCCGTGTTCCACGAGACCAGGAGGTGCTCTGGGCGTTTCCCACGGGGTCAAGGTTGACATTAGCCCTGTTCTACGGGACCATGATTTGCTCTGGGCGTTTCCCACGGGGTCAGGATTGACATTAGCCGTGTTCTACGGGACCAGGATTTTCTCTGGGCATTTCCCACGGGGTCAAGATTGACATTAGCTGTGTTCTACGGGACCAGGAGGTGCTCTGGGCATTTCCCACGGGGTCAGGATTGACATTAGCCGTGTTCTACGGGACCAGGATTTGCTCTCTCGGTTGTCTGTGAACCGTCGAAGTTTGGAACAGGGACTTCGCCATGGCTCCAAGGTTGATTATCGCGTCTGAATCCTGCTGGAATGGGGATGAACGCTGTTGGTGATCTCTAGGCTGTCTGTGAACCGTCGAGATTTAGAACAGGGACTTTGCCATGGCTCCAAAGTTTATTGTCGCGTCTGAATCCTGTTGGAATGAGGAGGAACGCTGTTGGTGATCTCTAGGCTGTCTGTGAACCGTCGAGATTTGGAACATGCACTTTGCCATGGCTCCGAGGTAGTCCCTAGGTTGTCTTTGAACCGTTGAGATTTGTCTCTCTTTCTGATGGAGCCTGGTGGGAAGGTATGGTTCCCTCTTTGTTCGTTCCCTATGATTGTATGCAGGGATTGATGTGATCTCACCTGTAGGGAAAGAGTTTTATTATATATATATATATATATATATATATATATATATATATTCCACGATGCTCTATCATTTCAGCTTTTATATCGCGAAAGTCGCGATTGCCCAATCATTTCGGCTATATTTTCGCGGTGCCCAATCATTTCGGCTATTTTTTTTATTTACTCGCTGCTTTTTATTGCGAGTTGCCCAACCATTTTGGCTATTTTATATGCATTTGTGGCTCGCTGACTTTTCACTGCGAGTTTGGGATTTGATACCGACTTAGGCATCAGCATCGTTATAACTGGGATATTGCCGGGAGCGAATCATCATTTGCCTTCGTCGATGTCGAACAAAGGCGGCTTAGCAAAAAGGGTTAGGATCCTGTCGACTAAGGCTTTTTTGACTTTACGATCCGTAAGGGTCTCATAAAGGCATTTCTTCTTACGAGTCGTGAGGATCTCGCAGGTGTAATTTCTCCTTAGGAATCGTGAGGATTCCTAAGTGTGTATTTTCTTATAAGTCGTAAGGATCTTACAAGAGTGCTTTCTCCTTATAAGTCGAGAGGACTTACAAGGGCTGTCCACTGTGTAAACATATCCCTAGTCGCGGGTAGGACTGTGTTAGGGAAATATTTATTCGCGCCCATGGATTTTATACAAAGGTCAGCATTGAACCACTTGTAGGGCAATCTGGGGATTGTGATGGCTTAAGAATAGGTTCAGATCCCTATAGCTTAAGGCTTTTGAATCTTATGAGCCGTGAGGGTCTCATAAGAGGGTTCTCCCTACGAGTCGTGAGGATCTCGCAAGTGTAATTTCTCCTTAGGATTCGTGGGGATCCCTAAGTGTGTTTCTCCTTTGTGAGTCGTAAGGATCTCACACAGGTGGTTTCTCCTTACAGGGTCGAGAGGACCTTGCAAGTGTCTTTTAACGAGATTGCGCCCTTTCGGGTTTTCACAAAACTCGCCGGTAGTCCTGCTGTTTTTACTCACGGAGCCCTTTCGAGTTTTCATCCGTGCCCATTTCACTTATGGGCGTACCTTTTTTTTTGTCAGCCCTGGGATGCTGCGGTTTGTAGTAGTTTATAGAAGTTTCGGTCAGTAGCCAGTTTTAGGACATAGTGGTCCATCGTTAGTTTAGGGACGTTCCGGTCCATAGCTAGTTTTAGGACATAGTGGTCCATTGTTAGTTTAAGGACGTTTCGGTCCGTTGTTAGTTTAGGGACGTTTCGGTCCGTCGTTAGTTTATGGACGTTTCGGTCCGTTGGCCGGCTACTATTTATAGAGTTTGGGGTTAGGAAGATAGCGAGCGGATATAGGCGTCGTCATCTATCGTTGACTTAGGCCGTGACTCGTCTGGCATAGTATTTTTTTAGGAATCGACCGTTTATTGGCCTGAAAGGTCTTTCGCCATGCATGTCCATGAGTAGATAGGCTCCAGGAATCGACCGTTTATTGGCCTGAAAGGTCTTTCGCCATGCATGTCCATGAGAAGATAGGCTCCACCCTGGTAAACTTTGTTAATGATGTACGAGCCTTCATAGTTCGGCTCGAATTTCCCCCGCTTGGCACGATTGGGGATCATGAGTCTCTTGACCACTAGCACGAGTTCGCCTTGGCGGAATGTTCTCGGCCTAGTCAATCTCTCATATGAGCGCGTCATCTTTGCTTTGTAAGCTTCCAAGTTTTGCTGCGCCATGAGCCGAGTCTCGTCGAGGGCATCAAGCTCCTCAAGCCAAAGATGAGCATTCTCTTCGTCCGTTAGCTCGTAATGAACTGCCACTCGTAAGGAGGGTAGCTCTATCTCCAAGGGGAGTACTGCTTCAGCGCCGAATACCAATGCATACGGCATTGTGCTTGTGGCCGTTTTGATCGTAGTTCGATACGCCTGGAGAGCTTCATGCAGTCTCTCGTGCCGGTCCTTCTTATTTCGAGACACCGTTTTTTCACGATCTTCGTCAAGGTCTTGTTGAAAGCCCCAGCTAGACCGTTAGATCGGGGATTATAGACCGAAGAGTATCTCCAGTCTATGTTATGCTGTTGTGCGAAGCGACTAATCTTGTGGCTTCTATAGGCCGGCCCGTTATCGGAGATAATCCGTCGCGGAGTGCCGAACCGATAGATGACATGTGTCTTGAAAAAATGGAGAATATTCTCCGTCTTCACTTCCCTCAGCGGTACTCCTTCTGCCCATTTGGAGAAGTAATCAGTTATTGCCAAAATGAATCGATGTCCTCTGGACGATGCTGGTTCGATGGGCCCGATTATGTCAATTCCCCACATTTCGAACGGCCAGCTAGCCACCGATGGATGTAGTGGATTTTGATGCTGGTGGATAAAGTCCCCGTGAATTTGGCATTGCTTCGCGTATTCAAGGCAGTCCCGGATCATAGTAGGCCAATAGTAGCCCATCCTTTTGATCTTCAGCTTCATCTTTGGCCCAGCTTGGTGAGAACCGCAAAGTCGGTCGTAAGTTTCTTGGACGACTCTCCTTGCCTCTTCAGGTCCCAGGCATCTTAGCCACAGAGAATTAAATGATCTCTTATACAGATTATCATTGATGAAGGCAAATGATAGAGCTCGTTTCATGAGCTGATGTTTTGAGGACGCATCTTCAGGCGTTCGACGGGATTTGAAGTTGTCTATAAAGGCTTCTCTCCAATCCGTAGCCTTTTCCTCGTCTTTTGTTTGTAGGGCCATTTGCTCGGTAGCTCCCTTTTCTTCGGACGACTCCGGAGATATTTCTGCCGGTGCAAGAACCCGACGTCTTTGCACAACGATCCTCACATCATCGATGTTCTCGTCGGCCAGTTCTTTAGCGAGTTTGGCCAATGCATCCGCTTTGCTATTTTCCGCACGCGGTATGCTTTCTAGAGTGTAGGAAGGAATTTGAGTCAGCAGTTGCTGCACTCTCTCTCCGTACTTCACCAACTCTGGTTTGCACGTTTGATAGTCGCCATTTACTTGACTAACGACCAGCTGGGAGTCTCCGTATATGAGGAGGTTCTCGATTCCCATGTCGACAGCGATCTCAAGACCTGCTATCAAAGCTTCATATTCGGCTTCATTGTTCGTCCTCGGCTCTGTTAAGGAGAAGGAAAAGCGCATTATCCTCCTTGTGGAGTCACGAAGATGAGGCCTACCCCTGATTTGATTATGGGGGTGCTTTTTTTGCGCTTCTTCATGGAAGATGCTCTATCGAAGTAGAGTTCCCACCAGGTATCATTATCTCTTCTCTCCCCGTCGATCGTGTCAAACGCGTGCTCATCGGGCAATTCGCAGTTCCAAGGAGAATCGGCAGGTATCGGATGCTCGGATGCTCAGCGAGGAAGTCAGCGATGGCCTGGCCTTTCACTGCCTTGAGAGGACGATATGTTATCGAGAACTCCATCAAGAGGAGGGCCCATTTAGCGAGCCTCCCTATTAGTATGGCTCTTGACATCAAATATTTGAGAGGATCCACCTTTGATATGAGGTGGACCTCATACGCCAAAGCATAGTGCCTGAGCTTCGTTATCACGAAGATTAATGCCATGCAGTGTTTTTCAATGGGGGAGTAATTGTTTTCTGCACCCAGGAAAACTCGACTCAAATAGTAGAGGGCTCTCTCCTTCCCTTGGTCATTCTCTTGTGCCCATAGCGCACCTAAGGAACCTTCAAGGGAAGTTGTATACAAAATGAGGGGCTTTCTCTTAACTGGAGCGGTCAGCACCGGAGGATTCTGCAGGTATTGTTTGATTTCGTCCAGTACGCTTTGGCATTTGCGATCCCAGACGAACGGGGTTCCCTTCTTCATCAAGTGACTGTAAGGGCGACACTTGCCGGAGAGGTTAGCTATGAACCGTCGGAAATATGCGAGCTTTCCTTGGAGAGACTGCAGTTGTTTCAGAGTTCGTGGGGAGGGAATTTCCATAATCGCCTTGATCTTTGACGGGTCGATTTCGATGCCTCGGTGTTGTACAATGAACCCTAGGAATTTACCTGAGGAGACTCCGAATGCGCATGTGAGAGGGTTCTTCTTTAGATTATATTTCCGAAGGCGTTGGAACACTATTTTTAGATTCTCCCAATGCTCTTCGTGCGATTTGCTTTTTACCATGAGGTCGTCGATATAAAATTTGACAATTTCGTGTATAAGGTCTTCAAAGATTTTCGTCATGCCTCTCTGATACGTGGCACCGGCGTTCTTTAGACCGAAGGGCATCACCTTGTAGCAGAATATGCCCAAAGGGGTCCGGAAAGCGGTATGCTTCTGGTCCTCGGGATGCATTTTTATCTGATTGTACCCTGATGATCCGTCCATGAAGGAGAAAAATTCATGAGTGGACGTATTATCTATCATCAGCTCGGTGACCGGTACTGGAAAGTCGTCCTTTGGACAAGCTTTGTTGAGGTCTCGAAAGTCCACGCAGATGCGCACTGTCCCATTTTTCTTCATCACTGGGACGATGTTGGCAATCCAGTCAGGGTATTGAATTTCTTGGATGATGTCGGAGTCGATTAGCTTCTTGACCTCGGTGTTGATGCTTATTTCAAGATCGAGCCGCATTCTTCTCGGTGCTAGTTTGTGTTGGAGATAGTGCCCTCAGAGTCAATTATTAGATCACAGGCACGTGATTGCAATGATTGAGGGATGACCTATCCCGGTAAGACAGTCTTACTCAAGATGATAGTATGCTATCTGGTTTATCTTTATCATCGTGTACTGCTTTAGGTGACCTTACGAGTCGCTATTACATGATGATAGAGCCCCTAGGATTCTTGCTAGACTACCAGCAGTATGAGGGCGATCATATACGTGAGAGCTGGAGTCTATAAGCACATCCTTAAAAGGTCCCTAGTCATGGGAGTTTCGAGACAGGGCATCGATACTCCAGAGTAGACTAGTGTATACAGTCGAGACCCCGACGAGGGGCGGTGGCCGGTCTCACAAGCCACTGGTGTCAGTTGGTTCACCTAAGATGTATACAGGTGCTCATTGGGTTATGAGTACACCGGACAGGACTCGCCGGGAACCTGGTAGTTGGTATTATACCTGACGTCAGATAGCAGTTCCCTGGTGACATGTGTACAGGTTAGTTCATCGACCTGATATCGTCATTTGTCTCGTGTGAGTTCCCACTGTGCTTTGATTACTACCCTACCACGGCTCAAAGGAGTCGTGCAAACAGGTTTTAGTTGGGTACAGTCCCGAGCCACATGGAGGCAGTGAGCGGATCTGCAGGGGTTCGTCTCTCCCGGTATTGGGGGTGAGGTCGCGCTGTGTCTAGGAGTGCCAGTACATGAAAAGTCCTTGGCCAAGGCAGGAGATTTACTGGTAGGTATTCCAGTAGTATCTCAGGGTGTTCTGGGCTACACTCCGACACGACTTGTACCGCTTTTGGGGGTCTGACTTTTACCAACCCCCTAGGCCCGCCATGCGATGCTCATAGACGAACGGACCGGACTGTACGGATATTGTCACTAACAGGCTCAGTAGGGTGTCAGGATGAGTTCGCTCATCGACGTCCTTTTGGTCAATAGCTGGTGGCCCGTCACGTATGGCTAATACCTCTGACGTGCTAGTGGTTAAATCCATAGCCATAGTATTGACGAGTATTTAGAGTCCACCACACACAGTTACTAATGTTTCGGGCGAAACGCTGTAGAGGCCGTATGGAGATATGGCAGGGTTCGATCAGATACGTGCGGTATTGCACGGATCGTGATCGGACGGATTTTACTAGCCGACTTTGGCTTAAGCCGGATCCTAGTATTAGACAGTGTAGTTTTGTCTCTTTGCATCTGTGTTCAGTGGGAATACAAATGCGGGCATGTATATGCAGTAGCGGGGTTTTCCTGTAATTTATTACGGGATCAGTTTTCTGAAGTTGCCAGTTTGCATTCCGTTTCGGCCGGTTTTCCTTTGTTCCTTCACGGCCGGACTTTTTGATGAAGGGGTTATTTGCAAGTTTGCAAATAACTTTTGTGGAGGGGGTTTCTTGCATATGTGTGGCTTCATAATCATGAGATTCTTTTTCTATCTCATCCATTGTATTTATTATGATGAGTTGTGAAAGGATAGGATTTGAAATGGTGTGACCATTTTTCATTTGATTATGATACCTTTTCTTCTCTTTTTATCAAGCCATTTATTATTGTGATTATGATTCATTCTTTCCTCCACCATGGGGGATATAGGGCCGGCCACTATTGGGGAGAAGGAGGGAGAGAGTTTTCATTTTGGATGAGGGACATTGATTCAAATCATTTTTCATGCTTGCAAAAATATATACACCATCCTTCTCCCAAAGTTCTTTTCTCCTCCACATCCATGGCAACTCCAAAACCCCAAAGAGACATGTTTTCTACACTTGCCTACAGCAAATCTTGGACGCGTCGGCTAGCCAACTTCGCGCCCGAGTTGCCTCCAGAGGTGGGAGCCCGTAAAAGTATTCGGCAATGTGGTGCCCGTTTCGATGAGGAGGTGACGGACGGAGATCCCGCGGGAGATTGGAGTGGAGACGAAGACCAAAGGACACAGATCGCTTGGTATAACTCTCTACCCGTCTTTTAGTTTTCTAGTAGCTAGGTTAATGGCCCGATCCGGGTTAAAAGTGCGCGGTGGTGTCGGTTTGCATGTTTCGCAAGGTTTTTCGTTTCCGTGTTTCCGGCGTCGGATCGACGGCCGGGGCGCCGCCGTGCACTTACGATGGTATCAGAGCCACGCCGTTAACCTAGTCTAGCTTGCTCTAGTATGTTTAGAACTCGATCGAACAAAAATCCCCAAAAACCGTATTTTCCAGTGCATCGTGTTTCTGTCGAAATTTTTTTAGCTCCAAAAATTTTTCAGGTTGTTTCAGAAACATGTGCATGGAATTATAAGCACACTGTAAAAATTTGGTGAGGCGATGCTGCAGTTCCACCGCGGAAACGCGGCCAAACCCACGTTTGAGCCGCGGTTCCGCGGCGGAATTAAGTCAACGCGACACCAAAATTTTGTAGTGGGCTTTTGAATAGGAAATATGGGTTTTGGGATATTCTTTTCGGGCCCAGATTTTCTGTGAGAGCTACAGTACTGCTTGGGGCCCACTTCGATAAATTTGATCGATCGAAAAGTTTAAACATGTTAGTTCACAGTATTTACATTATATCTGCGACCGTGAATGTAATTCGATCGGTAAATCCAGTCTATCTGCTATAGCCCTTTTAGACGGCTTTACGAACGTGACATTCACGTTGATGTTCTGTATTGTGCTGTGATGTTGCGGATTGGTCGTGGGGGATAGCCTGGATGCAATGGTAGTACAGTTTTGTTTTATATGTACATTTGATATTGCGGGGCGAGCGTCCGAAATGTGGACTGTCGTCACTGCCTGTTTGTATTATTCTTTTGAGGCACGACCGGGTCGAAGTCGATGCACCCGTTGTATGCATATTTTACTTTTTGTACTAGGATTACCCCAAGGAGGGGTGCACGGATAGCCGGGTTCTAGAGGGCAACGAGCCCGCATCTCATGGAGTTGAGACTGAGGGGGCTTCACTCTAGAATTGGCGGGCTATTCGCCGCACTCGTAGGGGGTACAGGTTGACCCAGGAGGGGTGCCCAAGTTACCGGATTCTGTGAAGTGCTGGGTGGTCCATTCACGTTGCTGAAGGGGGCTGCCCCGCTTCAGGTTTTGGCGGGTAACTTGCCGTGCCCGTAGGGGTCTAGGTTTTCATTGCACAGGCTATCCACACGACCAGTGGAACGTCGGGTTTCAGTAGCGGCTCTATGAAACCCGGGGTTCCCAGATATCTGTATTGTTCTGTGATGCTGTACATTTCTGTGATGTTGCATTTTATCACGCCTTGAGCGAAATATTATAAATTGATATATATACTAGTAGATGTTGTATATGTTTTGCATCCGCGCTAGTCCAGTCCCCGCTCTGTCGTTAGTTAAGTAACCTAACGGGTGATGACGGGACCCAGTGGCGAATGCGGATGGCATATACATACATCATTATTTTCGTTCTTTTGTGGTGTGATCAATTGATGGGACTGCATTGATTCAGATCAATGCAAGTTAAACAAACCTATTCTGATGTTCTTGGAACACTTTTCAACAAGCTGTTATTGAAAGGACGTTCACTTTTGTTTTGCACAGTGGTATTCGGTTGGAATATCCTGCTCCTCAGTCGACGAGGCAAGGGCCGAGATCGCTTCACCAGGAGTGAACCCTTGGACAGAAGTTTGCGTCAGGGCAATAACTTCACTATAGCAGATTACTTTTGCTTTGCATCGTGGTATTCAGTTGGAATATCCTGCACCTCATTCTACGGGAAAAGAGCCGAGATCCCTTCACTGGGAGTGACCTCTTTAGCAAAGGTTTTCGTCACTATATTTTTAAAAGCTATCCGGTTCCTTCAACGATATCAAGTTCATTACGTTAAAGGTTTTCGCCAGAAACCATTCGTAGCCCTCCGTCATTTCATATGGATAGTCAATAGTATTCAAGCTGTGTTTGTTGGCCAAAGTCAAGGCACAGTGTTTGGTAGCTGTTGGGTATTCATATGCTGCATAGATAGATGCGTTGGTTTGGGACAGTCGTATAGCCATGTTGGCCAAAGTCAAGGGCTTGTACGGGTGGGTTCAAATTAACCTGGAGAATGACGGGTAGAACTTGACATGTGACTTATGATTTGTTGGCCAAAGTCAAGGTCATAAGAGCATGGGGAAAAAATCCACATCGGGAGTTTGTAAAGAAACTGAAACTTGCCAGATATGCGCATACCTTCTGGAGTGTGATGATGTGAGCGGATTCCGTCACGTTATCATGCGATGATAGTTGGATCCCGATTCCCACTGATGAGTTGGTTTACTCCTCGGGTGATCCCGGCTAATTCTTCTTTCAGGTTTGGGGAAGAATTTGACGTTACAGTGAGAGGTTTCCAGATTAGATAAAGTGATAACCATTCTGATCTAGGTTAGAGTGCACGCTGAGTGTTTCTTTTCTCTCTCTCTTTGGCAGCGACCATTGACCCGACCCTATACTATGACTCAGTGACCAAGTTGACCGAACCTTCTTAACACTGGCTTTTGGATTGTCAGAGTTGCAAACATCATTGCCACTCCTACTTTTACCCTTTTCTCCAGGACACCCCGTATTACTACAAACGTCCACTTCCATTGGACAAAACCATCGTATGGTTATATACAAACTCGAAGGAATTCAAGGATGGTTTCTGGTTCTGGAGAAAACGAATTGGACTATTCAGTTGTCTTTTCCTTTTACCTTCTCTCAGGCTGCGAGTACTCCTTGGTTTAGGAGATAGTACACCTATTACGCAAATTGGATAGTCTTCTTCCAAACCTTAGGCTGGTGCCGACCGGTAAGGAACAAAGAAAACCAATTAGCCTAAACGGTGTACAGAAGTTATTAAGTTAAGACAAAGAAAGGGATTAGTAAGAGGGCAAAGTAAATTGCGACTGATATTCACGACCAAACCAAATATTTCTTCGCCAATCCTAAATCACCTTTGTATTTCTCCAGGACACTCCGTATCACTACGAAGATCCACAGTTTATTTGGATATTCCATCGTATGGTTATATACGAACTCGAAAGGAACTTGTTCCAGTTCGGGGATGGATTCTCGTTCAGGAGAAATAGGGATAAAGTTTATTCGATTGTCTTTTATCTTCACCTTCTCTCGTATTGTGAGTGCTCCTAGGATTAGGACAGTACACCCATTATGCTTATTGGATAGTCTTCTTCCAAACCATAGGCTGGTGCCGAACGGTAGGGAAGGAAGAAAACCATTTGGCCTAAAGGGGTGTACAGAAGGTAATGACTAAAGACATATAAAGGGATTTGGAGAGGTGGCAAAGAATTATACGGTTACAGTTGTGAATCTGGATAATGGAAGAGGCATTACTAGGAATACCGGGATACCCCATCGAAACATTTCAATGTTTCAGTTTCACTGTGTACTGTTAAAAGAAAACTGATTTCCCAATTAGACACTTACTCCAGGGTATGTATTTACCAGGTTTGATTCTAACATCTGTATTGTTTTACAGATGATGAGTGGGAGTAAGTTATTGGGAATTAGGTGACCATCCTCATTATATCGGGATTCGTTGTAATTGGTGATATTTGAGGAAGTCACCTGGGTTGTTTGCCGGTCGGCAAATATTTGGTTTTGAATATCCGTTGTTATGCACCAATTTCAAATTGATATATCTGTACGTCTATTTTTATAGAGTGAGATATACCTTTTTGAAATTATGTCTATGACATTTACCTGTATCAGTGGATGGTTAGGTAAGGAGCATTGAACAGCGGTGTAATTCTTCTTAACCATAAGTACAGTTTTCAACCTACGACACACGGTGAATGAGTTATTAGACTCAGGGGACTTATAAAGAGTATTGTATATTGTCCAGTGTCCATAGGGACAGAGGGGTTGGTCCACGTACTATATTCTGTTTACTTGTGACTTCTCTAGTTCTTAGACAGGTGTTTCGTAGAAACACAGGGTCTAAGTTTTGAGGAGTTATAAGTATAAGATTAAGAGTAGAGAACCAGGTATTGCAAGTAACGGGATTTTTCAAGGTGATTGAAGATGTAGATACTTGTGTATGGTATTCAGTTGATAGTAATGATTAAGAGAACTTGCTTCTCTTTCAGGTTACTCATAATTAGAAGTACTCCTAAGTTGAGTAACGCTGATCGGCCTCCTTCCATTTAGTTGACATGCACTGGTGACAACTACATGATTTGAATCTGGTTCAATTAAATCAGTGCCTCTGTTTCTATATTGGATATAGAACAGTTCATATCTTGACATTGTTAAGATACGGGAAGTTGTCCGGCTTATGCTTAAAACCAGACTCCGGATAACTCAAGGCACGTTTCTGTAATGGCTGTTTGTGGGTTGACCCGGGCTATGACGAGGGTTGACTTTCTACCATCTGGAAGATCAATAGTGATATTGTTCTAGACTCGCCACAGTTTTAACAAAAATGGATTTTTTCAGAAAACAGTAGTGGGAGTATGGTAGAACTGGAAGTGATTCCAGAACCGCAAACGATTACTGAAGATTTGATAAGAACCTAAAGATTCAATCTGGTTTGACATTCCATTGGCCACTCCGCAGATATGGTGGGTAACCTCATGCGCTCGAGAGGTACTCTGGTAGCCTCAAGGACGGTGACAGGGAGGTTCTTGTTTACCCAGACTTGCCATTGCTGTTGTTCCAGACTGTGAGACCCGGAAGGAGGATGAGTATAGAGTCGTTCTAAACTAGTTTTAGAAGTGCACGTCTATATGACTCTGCCAGAGGGTTGTCGTAGTCAGTGGGAGCAGAGGAAGCATTGGTGGACATCAGGCTTATGTCTATTTATAGACTAAAGCAGATATAGCGGAGATAGATCATCTATTTCTGATGTGACAGTCATAGGTTTGACTTCATCAGATTATGGGGATGGATCTGTTAAAAAGGTAGTAGGGTGTGATGTCCTGGTATTTGATGACATACACAGAGTAGGAAGTGATATTCCTATACTACGATCGGTTATACTTTGGTTGTCACACAGTAGTTTCTCCACATAGGAATTGGATCTTATATCGGACATTTTGGTTACTAGATCTATGGTTTTAGATCTAGATTTGGGTAGTTTCCCAATCAGGGTACTTAGACAGCATTCTAAGAGTATTTAGAATGGATGACTCCTGGTATGGTGGTGTACCTGCAGGTAATGGAGTCACCCTCTCTAAAGGTGTCTTACAGACTAAAGGGGAGAGGGATGCGCATGATTGGCAGATCACTTGCTTAGGCAATTGAGTCAATCATGAAATGTCAAGTACCACACCAGATGTTGTTCTTGCAGTAGATGCAATAAGTTGATATTAATCCAATCCTGGAGAAACAGTCGGAAGCAGTTTTAGAACATAAGTGGATGTTCTAGGGATATGATAACAGCATTCTCCTCTGGGAGACTGTTATCATTCCAGACTTCCAAGGTGACTTGGATGGCAGAGTGGCTGTCAGAGTTATAGTTTTCCCTTTGACGAGGGGAAGTATTTTGGACAGGTGGTCCAGGTGGATACTGAGGGAAGGCATGGCGCAGAATACTGATTAAGTTCAGTTGACGATACAGTCTAAGAAGTTTGGATTTGGAGTTCACTTATGAGCTAGGTCCCATCAGATATCCAGACACATTCTAAGACAGGTATTGCTAATTTCGGGAGATGGCTTTCTCCGCGAACTTGAGATAAAGAGAGACATAGAAAGAAACATAAGAGCGGATCCACTCACTGAGGCTATTTCTCGAACGCAATAGTTTCGCAAACGAGCTTTGTGAGACTGACTAGTAGGGGAGTTAGGTATTCGGTATCACACGGGCTGTGAGTATGTGACATCGCAATAATTAACCTTGAGTGCAAGTGGGAGATTGTTGGAGATAGTGCCCTCAGAGTCAATTATTGGATCACAGGCACGTGATTGCAATGATTGAGGGAGGACCTATCCCGGTAGGACAGTCTTACTCAAGATGATAGTATGCTATCTGGTTTTTCTTTATCATCATGTACTGCTTTAGATGACCTAACGAGTCGCTATTACACGTTGATAGAGCCCCTAGGATTCTTTCTTGACTTCCAGCAGTATGAGGACGATCATATACGTGAGAGCTGTGGGAGTTTCGAGACAGGGCATCGATACTCCAGAGTAGACTAGTGTATACAGTCAAGACCCCGACGAGGGGCGGTGGCCGGTCTCACAAGCCACTGGTGTCAGTTGGTTCACCTAAGATGTATACAGGTGCTCATTGGGTTATGAGTACACCGAACAGGACTCGCCGGGAACCTGCTAGTTGGTATTATACCTGACGTCAGAGAGCAGTTCCCTGGTGACATGTGTACAGGTTAGTTCATCGACCTGAGATCATCATTTGTCTCATGTGAGTTCCCACTGTGCTTTGATTACTACCCTACCACGGCTCAAAGGAGTCGTGCAAACAGGTTTTAGTTGGGTACAGTCCCGAGCCACATGGAGGCAGTGAGCGGATCTGCAGGGGTTCGGCTCTCCCGGTATTGGGGGTGAGGTCGTGCTGTGTGTAGGAGAGCCAGTACATGAAAAGTCCTTAGCCAAGGCAGGAGATTTACTGGTAGGTATTCCAGTAGTATCTCAGGGTGTTTTGGGCTATACCCCGACACGACTTGTACCGCTTTTGGGGGTCTGACTTTTACCAACCCCCTAGGCCCGCCATGCGATGCTCATAGACGAACGGACCGGACTGTACGGATATTGTCACTGATAGGCTCAGTAAAGTGTCAGGATGAGTTCGCTCATCGACGTCCCTTGTGGTCAATAGCTGGTGGCCCGTCACGTATGGCTAATACCTCTGACGTGCTAGTGGTTAAATCCACAGCCATAGTATTGACGAGTCTTTAGAGTCCACCACACACAGTTACTCAAGTTTCGGGCGAAACGCTGTAGAGGCCGTATGGAGATATGGCAGGGTTCGATCAGATACGTGCGGTATTGCACGGATCGTGATCGGACGGATTTTACTAGCTGGCTTTGGCTTAAGGCGGATCCTAGTATTAGACAGTGTAGTTTTGTCTCTTTGCATTTGTGTGTAGTGGGAATACAAATGCGGGCATGTATATGCTGTAGCGGGGTTTTTCTGTAATTTATTACGGGATCAGTTTTCTGAAGTTGCCAGTTTGCATTCCGTTCCAGCCGGTTTTCCTTTGTTCCTTCACGGCCGGACTTTTTGATGGAGGGGTTTTTTGCAAGTTTGCAAATAACTTTTGTGGAGGGGGTTTCTTGCATATGTGTGGCTTCATAATCATGAGATTCTTTTTCTATCTCATCCACTGCATTTATTATGATGAGTTGTGAAAGGATAGGATTTGAAATGGTGTGACCATTTTTCATTTGATTATGATACCTTTTCTTCTCTTTTTATCAAGCCTTTTATTATTGTGATTATGATTCATTCTTTCCTCCACCATGGGGGATATAGGGCCGGCCACTATTGGGGAGAAGGAGGGAGAGAGTTTTCATTTTGGATGAGGGACATTGATTCATATCATTTTTCATGCTTGCAAAAATATATACACCATCCTTCTCCCAAAGTTCTTTTCTCCTCCACATCCATGGCAACTCCAAAACCCCAAAGAGACATGTTTTCTACACTTGCCTACAGCAAA
Organism: Agapanthus africanus; assembly: GCA_030015575.1. NCBI lineage: Eukaryota > Viridiplantae > Streptophyta > Magnoliopsida > Asparagales > Amaryllidaceae > Agapanthus > Agapanthus africanus. The sequence continues at coordinate 140,052,498 of JASDDO010000031.1, forward strand.
TCTTGGATGCGTCGGCTAGCCAACTTCGGGCCCGAGTTGCCTCGGTCCAGAGGTGGGAGCCCGTAAAAGTATTCGGCGATGTGGTGCTCGTTTCGACGAGGAGGTTTCGGACGGAGATCCTGCGGGAGATTGGAGTGGAGACGAAGACCGAAGGACACGGATCGCTTGGTATAACTCTCTACCCGTCTTTTAGTTTTCTAGTAGCTAGGTTAATGGCCCGATCCAGGTTAAAAGTGCGCGGTGGTGCCGGTTTGCAAGTTTTGCAAAGTTTTTCGTTTCCGCGTTTCCGGTGTCGGATCCACGGCCGGGGCGCCGCCGTGCACTTACAGTTTGATCAGCTGGACGTCCGGAGATATCACCAATTTGTGGACGACTATTTCTGGATCTAATCCGGGAATCTCGAAATAGTTCCATGTGAAACAGTCTTTATACTACATGAGCACGTCTTTGAGCGTAACCTCCTTTTCTTCAGACAATAGTTCACTGACTAACGTCGGCCGCGGGTCATTTGCCGTTCTCAAGTCGATTTTTCTGAGGTCATCTGCAGTAGTATGTATCCCATCTTCCAGCTCTTTTGGCGCCGGTGGAAATTCTGAGATCAACTCATTTTCATCATTTTCAAAGCACCGAGAGAGGTCATCCATATTCTCGGGTTCTTCTTCTGAAAGCGTTATCGCGTGACAGGTATTAGATCGTTTCCAAGACCGATGTTGATCTGGTTCTACTCATATCGCATAAGTGGCTTTTGATTCATGCTTCCGTGGCAGACTTACCCTCCAACTATTGGATAGAGCGAATCTGCCGAGTTGATACTGGTCTTCAACCCAGTTCTTAAAGGTGAAGCAGTCTTCGATAGGATGTCCTATTGCTCGGTGATAGGAGCAATAGTCTGGGTAAGAGACCTCGTCTGCTTTCTCGGGGTGCTTGGACTCCGGGAGTGTCATCATCTGATGTTTTATGACAAGATCGAATATCTTCTTTGTCTTGTCTTGGGGAAAAGAATATGCTCGACCCATCTTTTTTATAAGAGACGGACCCCGGCTGCTCGATTCTCGATCGCGTGGCTTCTTAGACCCGCTACGCTGTTGTCGAACATTTTTTCCGTTCTTTGGTTTATTTTTGCTTCTGCGTCGGGTCTTTTGTATGACGGGTTGGCGACGAAGAGCATTATCAATCTCCGCGGCCTGTTGAAGGAGGCTCTGCGTCCTGGCTTTCTCGTAAATGGACATTTTGCGGCTATGGTCATCCCGGACTTTCTGACCCGCTTCCCTTATTAGCTTGTCCATCTGTTCTTCAAATGAAGGACTTGGCATTCTCATGGCGGGACCTCGTTTTGGTTTAGGGTTAGCGTCTTTTAACAGAACATCTCCTTTTTCATCAAAGTCATGTATAACGTAGTAGCCATGGAATCGCTCCTGTTTCTTGGATTGAACATATCCAAATCCACTCGTTTCCATTCTCCCATTGGGCAATTTTCGCTGAGTTCCAGGGACGCTCCAGATCCTGTTGTAGAACTGGGCTTGTCGCGTAGTTTTCTTAAGGGGTATGCCTTGGCGCCTCAACAGCCTCTTCAATCTTTCTGTGTAGTATCTGGGCAGTCGGATGGGTTGACGTCTGTCAATTGTCGAATCGGCACCATGCCGGACTTCTTTCTCCACTTTGGTTTCTGTGGATTGATAAAAGAGTATCGCCTTTTCATCCCTTCGCCTGGGAGGGATGTAGAATGTTTGCAGTTCCTGCACACTATAGGTACCAAGCGCGTCAAGCTCTTTGTAATGATCTTGCGGAACCATGGCAATTTGAAAACTCCGATCATCGCCAGCGAAGGCTTGTATTGATTGTCGAACAGAAAATACGGTATTGACCTCATCTTCCGAGTCGCTGCCGAAGACCAGAATAGGGGTGGACGGTCCCTTCTGTTGCATTGGGGCGGCCCTGAATAAACTATTTTTTCTTCCTCCTCAGTGTCACTCCCGAAGACTGGAATAGTGGTGATAGTTTTTTTCTTCGGTTTATGGCATCATTCCGTGTCTTCGAAATCTGGTAAGAAGTATTTTGCATCTTCTTACTTTCGGACTTCATTCACGGAGAATGGGTTTAGTTCCCCTGTCACAGTATACTCGAGACCATCCTTGAAATACTTCATACACTGATGTTGTGTAGAAGGGATGATGTTGTACTCGTGTAACCAAGACCTGCCAAGCAAAACATTGTAACATGTCTTAGCGTCAATGACGTGAAATTTGATGTCCGTGATGAGCAGCCCAAAGCATAACGTCAATATCACAGACCCGAGTGTCCGTGATGACTGGGAGTCGAACCTGGAGATGGTGATTTTATCACGAGCGAGGTGCTGAACGCTTATGCAGATTTCCTTCAACACTCTTACATTGAGGAGATTGACGGAGGATCCACTGTCAACCAGGATCTTTCCTATCTTAATATCATGACAGTATCCAGAGACATAAAGGGGACGGTTATGCTCGCACGTCCCGAGGAGGAGATCTTCATCACCGAAGGTGATATCGGCTGTGTGCACTTCTTCCTGCTCGTCCTTCATCTTTTCTTCGACGAGGAAAGCCTGGAACTGCTCGGGCTCTTGTAGTGCCTTGATCAAAGAATCTCTCGCCTCTTTGGATAGCAGAAGGGCGTCGAGAATGCTTAGCTGTGAGGGTATCTTCCTCAGGTGTGCCAAAATGTTGTAATCCACCTTGTTTTTCTTGGGCAGATCCTTGGCTGTCAGCTTTTCGACGGCTTTGTCATCGAGGGTGATATCCTCAGGGACCTTTTCTTTTCCCTTATCCTTTTTGTTCGACCCCTTGTTTATGGGTCCGAGATTCTTTTCAGGTTATGTGCGATTGCGCAACTGAATGTTCTAGCAGCTCTTCGGTTCTTTCTCTTTTCCTGAGGTGGATTCTTTGAAGAGAGGGCCAAGAGCCATTTCATCTTCAGAATCACTCTCGAAGGTGAGAACTTGCGATACCCTTCTATCAACCATGTGACAGTTGCCGACAGCTCTTCCACGTTTGTCTGTCGCATTTTTCCGCTGTCGACGAGCTTCACGCTTCATCCTCTTGAAGTGCTTCCTGTGAGCGACATACCCTTGCCACCAATTTTTAAAGGCGTTGCATTCTTCAGTAGGGTGCACAATCCTTCGATGATATAAACAGTAATTAGGATGCACATCCTCTTCATTAAGGTGTATCTTATCATAAGTGTTTCCTTCGGAGGGTAGCAGCTTCATTCCCATCGATATGGCTTTAGCGAACCTTTTCCTTGTCTTAAACCTGCTTTTGCTGGCGGCCGAAGTGCTCCTATATGGTTGGGGTTCTTCAATATTTCCATTCAGTCGCCGGCGTTTGACTTTTCCAAATATGACCGTTTCGCTCTCTTGATCAGCCTTGCTTTTCAGAAGGGCTTCGTTCAGGAATGCATCAATCATCTCGTCTGACGGTCGTAGGAGCTCCGATTCGGGATCTGCCCCCAGTTTCTTTGCTTCAGGAGCTTCTTCACCGTCCATCGACGAGTCAGAGATCACATGGCATCTTGCCACATAATCCTCAGGTTCATCCGACCATTCTTCTCCATTGTCATCATCTCCGTCCTCAAGGATGTGGCTGAGAAATTCTTGGAGTGTGACTGAGGTCTGCGCTTTTTGGTTATATTCTTCCAGCGCGTCGATATGTTTTTGCAAGATCGCGCGCTTGTCACCAGGCTTCACGGGCTCTTTGTTCTTCTTCTTTTTCTTTGAAGACTTTGACGGCTGGGCCTGAGCGTTTTGATTATCGTTACCAATTTTTGGCGTCGAGCGCGGCTTCAGCATTCCCTCGATGATCTCGGGTTATAGCTTATTTTTCCACCTGATCGCTGGGCATGCTTGGAGATCCTTCAACATTCTTTTCGTTTTGGCTGAAAGAGCGACCTCCTATGGAGCTTTTTCGACAAAAGAGCACGATGCCCCCTGTGTGTCCGCCTTTTTGTGAGCGTGCGGCTGGGGCGAGTTTACTTTCCAATTCTCGAACAGTGCGAATTTGCCCTGTTGGTATTGGTTCTCAATCCACCCTTTGAAGACGAAGCAATCTTCGATTGGATGGCCTATCGCTTGGGGATAGGGGCAATAATTGGGATTATTAGTCTCACCAGGTTGCAATGGGCATTTCGGATCCAGCAAGTTGATGAGCCTGTTGCGCACCGCCAGCTCGAACAATCTCCTCGTTTTGTCCCGGGTAAACGAATAAGGGCGTTCATTTTTTCATTAAAGAATCGCCGTCTCTCATCTGGGCGATTAGTTAGTTTTGGGCTACTGGGCTACTGTTGAGCATTGGCGACGAAGGTCACTTTCCCTTTCCCTTTTTCATTTCGAGATTCCAGCTTTAAAGAAGATGGTCTATGACCCATTTGATCCATTTGGGCTAGCTTATCAATCAAGGTCTGGAAGGTGGTCGGCTTGAAGAACATCATGAATTAGGATATGGTCGCCTGCGGATCGAGGGTTCCCACGAACATGCCTACCGCAGGAGCCTCTTCGATGCGTTGTTCGCACTTCAACCATAGATTCCGCCACCGTATTTCGTATTGGACCCAAGTTTCTCTCGGCGTCACCCTGGCATTGATCAGCGCCGTGATTGGGGTACGTTCGCTAGTGCTCGCAAAATGTTGGGTGAATAGCAGCTCCATCTCTGCAAATGTCTTGATAGAGTCATTCGGGAGTTCCGAATACCACTCGAATGCCGTCTCCGACAAGCTGCCAACAAACTGGCGGAGCAGTAGTTTATCGTCACCTCCGGTGTTGCCGCACAAGGCTCTAAATTGAGCAACATGTTGGTGCGGGTTCCCCATCCCCTTATATACATGGAATTTAGGGATCGTATACCCTGGCGGGTACTATATTTGGTCGTCCCCTTATATACATGGATAAGGTCGTCCAGTCTTAACAATTTGCCCAGCCACTTCATTCGCCTGATGAACTTGTATCTGCTGAGCGATGTAATCATCCAGGGCGGATTTTGAGATGGTCTCCTCTTTGGCTGCTGAATAAGACGGAAGAGGGTTCGATGTCTCCCCTCTGTCATCTTTAAGGACAATCGGAGGGTCTTCAGCCGGAGGATCCGGTTGTATCATCATCCCGACCATGTCTTGGAAGAGAAGCGCCATTCGTTTTATATTGGCCGCTTGTTCTGCAGCTTCTCTGTCCTTCTTTTCGAGCATTCTCCGAAGGAATTCGGCATCAGTTTCCTGCTTACGGCGCTGCTCCGAGGATGTCTCCAGGCTTTCTTTCGGTCCTGTGAGTGCGGCCATAGCTGTTAACATCTCTTGGAGCTTTTGTTGTTGTTGCTCCTGAGCCTTAGTCACTTATCGTGTAAGCGGCCGATGAACTGTGGAGATATTGCTATCCTCTTTTTCGGATGCCATATAGATGGTATGCACCACCATGCCCCCAGACTTGGTGCGTTTAGATTCAGTGTTCTTGCGATTCGTCGTAGACACCGCGATTTTCTCCAGCTTTCTCCTCTTGTGAGCGGTCGAGGTTGAGGGGGCCGTTGCAGTGGGCACCCAAGTAGCTGTCACTTTCTGTGGTTTGACACGGTGATCTTGTTCTTGCCGAGCCTTCATCTTTTTCTGTCGGCGGGGATTGATTTGATCTACCATGGAGACCTGGACCTGTTGCCAAACTTTATAAATTTTAGAGGACAGCCGCTGAGGGGGCTGTTCGAGCTTCGCCTTTATGGTATTCTGCACAGGTGGAGGAGATTTTTTCAGCACAGCAGTCGGCGAATTCCTGCGCACCCTGTTAAGTAGTTCAATGATATTCCCAGTTGGAACAGCACCATCAATTTCCACCATTGGAGCTGGCGGAGTCAGTCCAGAAGAGGAATTGCCTCCAGCTTTCCTCACTCGGTGCCAGTGGCGACGTCGAGCATGTCGTGCGGCCGGGATCACCTCCGTTGTTGGATCAGCTCTTCCATGCCCCCTGTTCTGATGAGAGTCTGCTGTTAGCGCCAGCCTGTCAAAGACAGACGCTCGCTGAGAGGGAAGGGTCAATCTTGAAAAGGCCGATTTTCGTGCACGGGAAACAACCTTGGTTACTTCACCCGGAGTGGGAGCAGAAACGGCCAGTCTTGTGAAGACCGACCCCTTAGCCGGAGAAGCCGCCTTGGTGACTCCAGGAGTAGGAATGGCTATCTGCTTCGGGATAACGCCTTCTGGTATTGTGAGCTTCTTCACGGTCCCGTTGGAGCTTTGGCCCAGTCTGCTGAAAAATGAGGCGCTTTGTTTGGGCGACCAGTTAAGAGGGGTCGCAGTTGTTATTGTATATGCCCTAGGGGCCATTATTGTATCATACTAGCTTGTATATTACTTAATGGAAGCTTGGGATATTCACAGTTATATTAACAGTCTTGCTAAACATGATAGTATGCTACTTGGTTTATATCTATCTTAATATGTATGTACGTATTGATAGAGCCCTTAGGATCTTGCTTGACTACCAGCATTGTGATGGCAGTCACACTAGTGGGGGCTGGGTAGTCTACAAGCACAACCTTTTTCAGGTCCCTAGTCGTAGGATTATCGAGACAGGGCATCGATACTCCGGAGTAGACTAGTGTGTACGCTTCTCATCCCAGTTGGGGAGATGGTCTGTCCCACAGCCATCAGTATGTCGTACTGGAAATAGTATACATGTGCTCGTTGGGTTACGGGTACACCGGACAGGACTCGCAGGGAACTGTTGGTTGGTATTATACGAGTCGTCAGTTAACAGTTCCCAGGTGACATGAGTACATCATAGTCCGCAGACTTGACACTGCTGCTTCGCCTCGAGTGTATTCCCACTGTTCTTAGATTGCTACCCTACCACGGCTCAAAGTGTTAGTGTATATGCCCTAGAGGCCATTACTGTATAATACTAGTTTGTATATTACTTAATGGAAGCTTGGGATATTCACCTTGTATAAACAATCTTGCTCGATATAGTAGTATGCTACTTGGTTTGTTTCTACTTCAATGTGTACTTGTGTTTATTTCAGTATATCACTTATACGCATTAGTGGAGCCCTTAGGATCTTTGCTTGATTACCAGCGTTGTGATGGCAGTCACACTAGTGGGGGCTGGGTAATCTATAAGCACATCCTTATACAGGTCCCTAGTCGCAGGACTATCGAGACAGGGCATCGATACTCCAGAGTAGACTAGCGTATGCGCTTCTCATCCCAGTGTGGGAGATGGTCTGTCCCATAGCCATCAGTACGTCGTACTAGAGATAGTATACGGGTGCTCGTTGGGTTACGAGTACACTGGACAGGACTCGTCGGGAACTGACAGGTTGGTATTATACCTATCGTCAGTTATCAGTTCCCAGGTGACATGAGTACAGCTTAGTCCGCTGACTTGACACTGGCACTTCGCCTCGAGTGTGTTCCCACTGTACTTTGATTACTACCCTACCACGGCTCAAAGGAGTCGTGCAAACGTGCAGTAGTTGGGTACAGTCACGAAGCACTTGGAGGCAGTGACGGTTAGACAGGATTCGTCTCTCTCGGTATTGGGGGTTGACATCGCGCTGTGTCTAGGAGAGCCATTACACGAGTAGTCCCTGGCCAGGGCAAGCGAGATTTACTGGTAGGCTTCCAGTGTTATCTCAGGGTGTTTTGGGCTTCACTCCGACACGACTTGTACCGCTATTAGGGGACTGACGTTTTACCGCCCCCTAGGCCCGACATGCGATGTATTAGACGAACAAACCGGACTGTATGGAGACTGTCACATTCAGACTCAGTAGGAGTTCAGATGGGGTTCACCTCGTCAGCCTTCTTGTCGGCATCTACCTGGGGACCGTTACGCACAGCTAGTGCCGCTTGCGGTCTGTGGTTAAACCCACTGCCAGCGTAGTGTCGAGTCTTTAGAGTCCCACACAGAGGGTATTCGCCTCTGGGCAAAACAGAGTAGAGGTCGCATGGTTTTGCGACAGGGTTCGTTCTCATTCGAGCACTTGTGCACGTTTGGAGTCCGGACGGATTTTACTGGCTTGCTCTGGTTTGAGTCAGATACTGGTACATGTTTTGGGGTTGATTTTATCTCTCCGTATTCATGTTCCTCGGAACAAGAATACAGGTGTGTATGCACAGTTGTTTGAGGAGGAGGAAGAGGACTTTCATTAGGGTTTCGGAACGGGTGCGTATGCACAGTTGACAGTCGTCTTTTTCCAAACCCTAATAGATTTATGTTATATCAATTAATAATATTAATAAAATGAAATTGTGTCATGGTTGGATTTTGTTGACTTGTTGACCATGGTTGACTTGTTGACCATGGTTGAAGTTTTGACCATCATCATTACAAAAGAAAGATGCTCTTTGATTCTAGCATTTTCATTTAATGGTTGAAATGATAATGGTCATTCCTAAACCTTCCATCAACTATTTCATTTTCATTATTATTATTAATTTGATAATTCTTTTTCTTTTGGTATTATGGTTGCAAGAAAGAAAAAGATAGCTCATTCTATCATTTAGCTTCTCTCTCCTCACTTGATCTTCTCTTCCTCTAGCAAAAGGAGAATCCTTCTCATGTGTTGAGAATCCCTCTCCTTAAAAGAAAAGCACCCCTTAGACACTCTCTACTCACTCTAGGATCAAAGGTTTAGCAAGCCGAAGATTCTAGTTCTCTCAAAGTTCGAGAAAGAGCCCGAAGGTTGAACCCTCAGGTGGATCCATCTTTGACGGAAGAAGGCAACGAGGAAGAACCATCAATCTCTACAAGTTTTCAAGAAGAAGGAGTTCAAGTTAGGTATAACCAATCATCCGAGTAGCTAACTCTCTTTAGCTTGTTTGCTAGTTTAGTTTAGAAAAGATCCCGACTTTGTTAGTCCATGTTGCCCCATGCGCTAAAAATTTGATTTTTATACCGTTTCCGCCTCCCCGTAAGAACCGGGGGTCGCAACGTGGACTTACAGTGGTATCAGAGACTAACTAAACTTAAACTAGCTTGGTAGTGAAGTGTAACGAAGTTCGGAACTGAAAAATCCAAAAACCAAACTTTTCAAAAACCCTAGTTTCTGTTAAAAATTTTTCTGGTCAAAACAAAATTTGTTATACACCTAAATTCGGCTCAGGGTTTTGTGAGAACACCCAAGAAAAACGATCCCCTGATTCCTTCAAACCGCCGCGGTTCCGCGGCAATAGGTATGCATTTGCCGCGGAACCGCCGCCGTTTAGGGTCCTCTCGTGATCGGGTTTTGTGCAGTGTTTTTCTGGTAGGGTTTTGGGATTTTTCAGATATATTATATGTGCCCAGATTTTCCAGAATAGAAATTTATTTTTGGGGGCCTATAATTCCGTATTTTTTCCGAACTTCACTACACTTGGACTATATTGGTTATATCTGTGATGTTTGTATGTATTGAACGTCGGCTAATCGCTATAAGTCGATTAGTCGGGGTTATACATCTCTGTGATCTGTGTTTGATATTGGAATGTGTATATGAATGTGTTGGACTGTCGCGGGTGAATAGCCGGGGTGGATGTGAGATGAGCTTTTGTTTTTCTTTCATTCATTTGTAATATGTAAATTGATGTAATATTATTATTTGTTTGGCCGCACAACCGGGTCGGGGTTGTAGCCGTCATTGTATAATTCTTTTTACTGTTTTTGCTCCTAGGATAGACCCATGGAGGGGTGCACAAACTACCGAGTACTTGGCGGGTAGTTTGCCGCACCCGTAGGGGTCTTGGGTGGGGTATTGGCTATTCACCGCGACCGTGTAATCCGCTTTTCGTTGCAGGCTCGAACGGATTGCGGATTCCTAGTATATCCAATGTATTCATCTGTGATCTGTAATGTCTACCATTGCTATATTTATAACTATTTAGGCGTTGTTTATGTTTTACAGCCGCGCTAGCCCAGCCCCCGCTCTGTCGTTAGTTAAGTAACCTAACGGGTGATGACGGGGCCCCGTGACGAATGCGAATGGCATAAGCGTACGTCATATTTTGGTTGTTTTCTGCAATGGTAGGATTAAATGATGGGACGCATTAAAAGAACTAATGCAAGAATATCACGCATTAAAAGAACTAATGCAAAATAATAAACCAAGTTAAAGTCGTTGGAACACTTTCGAAAAACCACTCGGTTCTTTTCAAAACTATCTTTTAAATGCGGAGATTGAGCCGCTCCTTTTTAAAAGCTATCTCGTTCCATCGATTATATCAAGTTCACTACGTTCACGGTTTCACCAAAACCATTCGTAGCCCTCCATCATTTCAGTTAAATATATGGTAGTATTCAAGCTATGTATTTTGACCTCACGCCAAGGCATAGTGATTGGTAGCTATCGGATATTTATCTGTTGCATAGATAGAATGCGTTGGTTTGAGACTGTCGTACTGCCACTTTGGCCTACGTCAAGGGTAGGTACGGGTGGGTTCAAATTAACCAGGATAATGATGGGAAGAACTTGACATGTGACTTATGACATTTTGACCTCACGACAAGGTCATAAAAGCATGGGGCAAAAATCCACATCGGGAGTTTCATAAGTACTGAAACTTGCTAGATTTGCATACCATTTGGAGTGTGGTGATTCTGGTAGGATTCCTTCAGTTTCGTCACGCGATGATATTTGGATCCCGATCCTACTGTGAGTATATGCTACTCCTCGGGAAATTTCTCACTAAACGATCAATGCTATAAACCTAGTAGGTGCCTAAAAAGGTGTTAGCGGGGCTACGCCCCCAGGGAAAAGAGGTTATTTAATTAAGGAACTTCGCGAAAGCGTTGGAAAACCTCCCACGAAGTACCGACACTAGCCTGGCTGAACGGTTAAGCAAGTATTGTGCGGTGGGATTGATCCCGACTAATTCTTCCTTTATGGTTTGAGGAGGGATTCGAGAGACAGTGGGAGCCATCCTGTTTAGACAAATTAAAAACCATTCTAAACTTGCAAGAGCATCGTGCTAAAGTGTTTCTTCTCTCTCTCCTAATTGCAGCGACCAATCAACATGACTGGACTTAAGTTACTTCTAGATAAAAACATACTGACAGGGCCAAACTACAAAGATTGGCTCAGGAATGTCAAAATGGCAATCACTTACGACAAGCTGGGGTATCTTCTTACCACCAAAGCTCCCCCCGTCCCAGGTCCCACCTCCAGCGTCGCGGATAAGGATATCCGTAAGACTTGGGAGATTGATTGCGCGAAGGCCAGGTGCTTCGTGCTTGCCTCTATGGACAATGAACATCAGAGGAGGCACGAGAATATGGAATTGGAATCCATATTTCTTCATACAAAAGAACTGTATGGAGAGCAGTCTCGTATTGCAAGATACGAAGTGTCAAAGAAGATGTTTTCGGCAAAGTTGGCCGTCGGATCATCGGTAGCGGACCACGTGCTTAAGATGATTGGCTACATTGAGGAGCTCGCGGAACTTGGGATCACGTTGGAAAGTGAACTCTATACGGATTTAATTCTCCAGTCCCTTCCATCCACTTACGCCCAGTTTATACTGAACTTCAACTTACAAGAAAAGGAAGTTGAACTTTCAGAACTCCTCAACATGCTGAGGAGCGCAGAGGGCACCCTACAGAAAGGTAGGGAAACACCCGCTTTGTTTGTAGGAAGATCTTCTTCCTCTAGGTCCAAGGCAAAAGCCAAGGGAAAGAGGAAGAAAGCCCCCGCCAAACCAAGAGGCGGTGTTAGTAAAGTGGGTACGAAGGGAAAGGAAAAGGCAACAATGATTGCGGGGAAGCTTGTGGGAAAGGAGGAATGCTTCTATTGTCATAAGAGTGGACACTGGAAGAAAGATTGCAGGGCTTGGAAGGCCAGGACACAGGAACTGAAGCAGGTTGCGGCTTCAGCTTCAGGTGTGTATGTTATTGAAAACTGTCTTTCTATAAACTCTACTTCCTGGGTATTGGATACCGGATCAGGATCTCATATCTGTAATTCTTTGCAGGCGTTGAGAAACTGTAGGGTTTTGAAGGCAGGTGACATGACCCTCAGAGTTGCGAACGGAGCTAGCATGGATGCTAAAGCCGTGGGGGACTATCACCTGGGAATGTCAGATGGGCATGTTTTGGTTTTGCGTAATTGCTTTTTTGTACCCAACGCAACTTGTAATATCATTTCTGTATCTTTGGTTTCTAAAGAAGGTTATGAATTTGCGTTTGTAAGTAATGTTGTAAACATTCACCTTAATCAAGTTCTGATTGGGTCAGGTACACTGAGCAATGGTATATACGTATTAAACCAACCACATATTTTTAATGTCCAGAATACACACAAAAGAAAGTCTCCAGATATCAATCAGGCTTTCTTGTGGCATTGTAGACTGGGTCACATCAATGAGAGAAGGTTGACTAAGTTACATACAGAAAGGTATTTGAATCCGTTCGAATATCAATCATATGCCACTTATCAATCCTGTCTCAAAGGAAAGATGACAAAGACTCCGTTCACTGGACACAGAGTAAGAGCGAGCGAGCTCTTAGGGCTCGTACACAGCGATGTATGCGGTCCAATGTCTACACTTGCGCGAAGCGGTTTTTCTTACTTCATTACTTTTACGGATGATTTTTCAAGGTTCGGACATGTCTTCTTGATGAAACATAAATCCGAAGCCTTTGGAAAATTCCAGGAATATAAGAATGAGGTAGAAAAACAAACCGGCAAAAGTATCAAGATTCTAAGATCGGATCGAGATGGAGAATACTTGAGTGCCGAGTTCCTGAACTACTTAAAAGAGAATGGAATTCTCTCTCAGCTTACTCCTCCATACACTCCGCAACATAACGGTGTATCGGAGAGACGGAACCGCACCCTATTGGATATGGTACTGTCCATGATGAGTAACTCTGAGTTACCGCGATCATTCTGGGGGTATGCGCTAGAATCAGCTGCGTACCTTTTGAACCGAGTTCCCACTAAGACTATGCCTACCACACCATATGAGTTATGGAGTGGGAAGAAACCCTATCTTCAATATCTGAAGATCTGGGGATGTCCGGCTTATGTCAAAAAGCAGCATACGGACAAGCTCGAGGCACGCTCAATACTGTGCAAGTTTGTGGGATACCCAAAGAACTCCAGGGGGTATCTCTTCTATTACGAAGAGGAACAAAAAGTCCTTGTTTCTCGCAATGCCCATTTTCTGGAACATCAGTTCTTAGAAAAGGAAATAAGTGGGAGCGCAGTAGAACTGGAAGAAATTCCAGAACCATGGACTATTACTGAAAGCTTAGTGGAACCAGAGGGTTCAAATGAACAGGACATTCCTACGCCGCTCCGCAGGAGTAGTAGGCAGTCTCATCCGCCCGAGAGATACTACGGTTTTCTCATAGACGGGGATAGAGAGGATTGCATCATAGATTATGATGAGCCTACTAGCTTCCAGCAGGCCGTTCAGAGCGTTGACTCGGTAAAATGGCTGGATGCAATGCGGACCGAGATGGAGTCCATGTACACCAACAAAGTATGGACGTTGGACATTGCTCCAGACGGGGTAAAACCCGTAGGATGCAAGTGGATCCTCAAAAGGAAGATTGGTGTAGATGGACAGGTTGAGACCTATAAAGCTAGACTTGTAGCAAAGGGTTTCCGTCAAAGACCTGCCTTGGACTAAGACAAAACCTTTTCTCCAGTGGCAATGCTGAAATCCATTCGGATCCTTCTTGCCATTGCTGCCTTCCACGATTATGAGATTTGGCAGATGGACGTAAAAACCGCTTTTCTAAATGGAAATTTAGAGGAGTGTGTCTATATAGATCAGCCAGAGGGTTTCATTCAGAGTGGGAGCAGCGGAAAGGTGTGCCAGTTGCTTAAGTCCATCTATGGACTAAAGCAGGCATCGCGGAGTTGGAACATCTGTTTTGATGAGACGGTCAAGGAATTTGGCTTTATCAAAAATCCAGATGAACCATGCATCTATAGTAGATTTGTAGCGAGAACTGTAGTATTCCACGTTTTATACGTGGATGACATTCTCTTAATAGGAAATGACATTCCTATACTACAATCTGTCAAGGGGTTCTTGTCGCACAGGTTCTCCATGAAAGACCTGGGTGATGCCTCATACATCCTGGGGATCCGGATCCATCGTGATAGATCCAAGAGGATATTAGGGCATTCTCAGTTCACGTACATCGACACCATAGTGAAAAGATTCAGTATGGAAGATTCCAAGAGCGGTAACCTACCGGCTTGTCACGGGATCACCCTCTCTAAAGAGATGTCTCCCAAGACTGATTTGGAGAGGGATCGCATGTCTGTTATACCCTACGCTTCTGCGGTAGGCTCTATAATGTATGCGATGTTGTGTACCAGACCGGATGTAGCTTATGCACTGAGTGTGGTAAGCCGGTATCAGTCAAACCCTGGGGAGAAACACTGGATAGCGGTAAAGAACATTCTCAAGTACCTGAGAAGGACTAAGGAGATGTTCTTGGTGTATGGTGGAAAAGACCTCCAGATCGAGGCCTTTGCTGACTCCAGCTTCCAGAGTGACAAGGATGATTCCAAGTCCATGTCGGGTTTCGTCTTTACCCTCAATGGAGGGGCGGTGTGTTGGAAGAGCTCCAAACAGGAAACCGTTACAGACTCGACTATGGAAGCGGAATACATTGCTGCATCTGATGCCGCAAAAGAAGCTGTCTGGATGAGGAAGTTCTTGAAAGAACTTCAGGTGGTTCCGTCCATTGTTGACCCAATACCTCTGTATTGCGACAACAACGGGGCTATAGCTTTAGCGAAGGAACCCAGGTCCCATCAGAGATCCAGGCACATCTTGAGGCGGTATCACCTGATCAGGGAGATCGTGGATCGCAAGGAGATCGAGGTTCGGAGGGTTGCTTCAGAAGAAAACACTGCAGATCCATTCACCAAGGCCTTACCCCAGATTCAGTTCAAGCGGCTGATCGAGAAGATAGGTCTTCGATACGCCAGTACATGGCCTTAATGCAAGTAGGAGATTGTTAGTGTATATGCCCTAGAGACCATTACTGTATCATACTAGTTTGTATATTACTTAATGGAAGCTTGGGATATTCACCTTGTATAAACAATCTTGCTCGATATAGTAGTATGCTACTTGGTTTGTTTCTACTTCAATGTGTACTTGTGTTTATTTCAGTATATCACTTATACGCATTAGTGGAGCCCTTAGGGTCTTAGCTTGATTACCAGCGTTGTGATGGCAGTCACACTAGTGGGGGCTGGGTAATCTATAAGCACATCCTTATACAGGTCCCAAGTCGCAGGACTATCGAGACAGGGCATCGATACTCCGGAGTAGACTAGCGTATGCGCTTCTCATCCCAGTGTGGGAGATGGTCTGTCCCACAGCCATCAGTACTTCGTACTGGAGATAGTATACGGGTGCTCGTTGGGTTACGAGTACATTGGACAGGACTCGTCGGGAACTGACAGGTTGGTATTATACCTATCGTCAGTTATCAGTTCCCAGGTGACATGAGTACAGCTTAGTCCGCTGACTTGGCACTGGCACTTCGCCTCGAGTGTGTTCCCACTGTACTTTGATTACTACCCTACCACGGCTCAAAGGAGTCGTGCAAACGGGTAGTAGTTGGGTACAGTCACGAAGCACTTGGAGGCAGTGACGGTTAGACAGGATTCGTCACTCCCGGTATTGGGGGTTGACATCGCGCTGTGTCTAGGAGAGCCATTACACGAGTAGTCCCTGGCCAGGGCAAGCGAGATTTACTGGTAGGCTTCCAGTGTTATCTCAGGGTGTTTTGGGCTTTACTCCGACACGACTTGTACCGCTATTAGGGGACTGACGTTTTACCGCCCCCTAGGCCCGACATGCGATGTATTAGACGAACAGACCGGACTGTATGGAGACTGTCACATTCAGACTCAGTAGGAGTTCAGATGGGGTTCACCTCGTCAGCCTTCTTGTCGGCATCTACCTGGGGACCGTTACGCACAGCTAGTGCCGCTTGCGGTCTGTGGTTAAACCCACTGCCAGCGTAGTGTCGAGTCTTTAGAGTCCCACACAGAGGGTATTCGCCTCTGGGCAAAACAGAGTAGAGGTCGCATGGTTTTGCGACAGGGTTCGTTCTCATTCACGCACTTATGCACGTTTGGAGTCCGGACGGATTTTACTGGCTGGCTCTGGTTTGAGTCAGATACTGGTACATGTTTTGGGGTTGCTTTTATCTCTCCGTATTCATGTTCCTCGGAACAAGAATACAGGTGTGTATGCACAGTGGTTTGAGGAGGAGGAAGAGGACTTTCATTAGGGTTTCGGAACGGGTGCGTATGCACAGTTGACAGTCGTCTTTTTCCAAACCCTAATGGATTTATGTTATATGAATTAATAATATTAATAAAATGAAATTGTGTCATGGTTGGATTTTGTTGACTTGTTGACCATGGTTGACTTGTTGACCATGGTTGAAGTTTTGACCATCATCATTACAAAAGAAAGATGCTCTTTGATTCTAGCATTTTCATTTAATATTTGAAATGATAATGGTCATTCCTAAACCTTCCATCAACTATTTCATTTTCATTATTATTATTAATTTGATAATTCTTTTTCTTTTGGTATTATGGTTGCAAGAAAGAAAAAGATAGCTCATTCTATCATTTAGCTTCTCTCTCCTCACTTGATCTTCTTCTTCCTCTAACAAAAGGAGAATCCTTCTCATGTGTTGAGAATCCCTCTCCTTAAAAGAAAAGCACCCTTTAGACACTCTCTACTCATTCTAGGATCAAAGGTTTAGCAAGCCGAAGATTCTAGTTCTCTCAAAGTTCGAGAAAGAGCCCGAAGGTTGAACCATCAGGTGGATCCATCGTTGACGGAAGAAGGCAACGAGGAAGAACCATCAACCTCTACAAGTTTTCAAGAAAAAGGAGTTCAAGTTAGGTATAACCAATCATCCGAGTACCTAACTCTCTTTAGCTTGTTTGCTAGTTTAGTTTAGAAAAGATCCCGACTTTGTTAGTCCATGTTGCCCCATGCGCTAAAAATTTGATTTTTATACCGTTTCCTCCTCCCCGTAAGAACCGGGGGTCGCAACGTGGACTTACACAAAGGAGTCGTGCAAACAGGTAGCAGTTGGGCGCAATCCCGACGCACTTGGAGGCAGTGGCGGTTAGACATGATTCGTCTCTCCCGGTATTGGGAGTTGATATCGCGCTGTGTCTGGAGAGCCATTACGCAAAGTCCCTGGCCAGGGAAAGCGAGATTTACTGGTAGGTTTTCCAGTAGCTTCTCAAGGTGTAATGGGCTTCGCTCCGAGACGACTTATACTGCTTTTAGGGGACTGACGCTTGCCGCCCCCCTAGGCACGATATGCGATAGTCATAGAAGAACAGACCAGACTGTACGGAGATTGTCATATCAGGCTCAGTAGGAGTTTGGATGGATTTTCTCATCGGCATTCTTATCGACATCTACCTGGGGACCGTTACGTACAGCTAGTGCCGCTTGCGGTCTGTGCTTAAACCCGCTGCCAGCGTAGTAGTCGAGTCTTTAGAGTCCCACACAGAGAGTTTCCCTGCTTCGGGCGAAACGATATAGAGGTCGTATGGTTTTACGACAGGGTTCAGACACATACGTGTTTTTACGCACGTACGATGTTCGGACAATTTATACTAGCGGGCTTTAGTTTAAGCCAGATTCTAGTATTGGATTATTGGATTTATACAGTCTCAGTTTTTCCGTGTTTTCACGGATAGGAGGGGCGTTCTCGTAATTACTCGAGAAGCTTCTAGAAGAAAGTGACTCGTTATGCTTTAATTCATTTGTGAATTAATCTTAATGAGGTGGAGGAGATGATGTGTGATTTGCATTAATTACATCATGAGTCATGAGGTGATTCACCTCAAGGTAATTAATGAAGCATTGATGATATTTTGAGATATTATTTTCTAAATATTTTGATGCTTCATTATTTATCCAAATGACTTAAGATATTTATTTATTCTCACTTACACATTCTCTCTCCTCAAGCTCTCTCTCTTCAATCCCTAACCCTAATCCTCTCATGTGTTGAGATCCTAGGGTTAGCAAGACTCAAAGATCCCTAATCATATTCTATATCTTCTAGGTTGCTTTGACTAGCACTCTTAGTTACCTAGTTACCTCAAGTGTGAGGTTAAGCTTGGAGAAGTAGCTCTCGGGGGATCTTCTATCACAAAGAGGAGGAGGACGAGGAGGTGGCCAACAAGAACAAGAAGGACTTGATTCATTAGGTATAATCTTCTTTCATAGTAGCTAATCCCTCCTATGTTGTTGTTAGTAAGGGATTGGCAAAGATCCGTAAGTTAGTCGATGTTAGTTTAAACAAAATGATTGTTTTACCTATTCCGCCTCCCCGCATCATGTGGGGTGTCTAATGTCGACTTACAATGGTATCAGAGCCTCGCTAAACCATAACTAACTTGTTAGCAAAGTCGCTAGAAATTCGATCGCGAAACGAACCGGAAAAAACATCATTTTCACATAGTTTCTGTCCTTTTTAAAACGGGGTCTAAAAATTTTTCAGGGACCCTTAAAAATAAAAGCAGGGAATTATAAGGTTACTGGATAAATTTGGGATTCTAACTCGTCCAAACCGCCGCGGATCCGCGGCCGATCCACGCGATCCGCCGCGGATCTGCGGCCGAGTTGGAGCCGAGTCAGCACAAAATTCCCAGTAACTCTTCTGTGTTAATTTTGTATTTTCTGGGATGTTCTGTTTCTGCTCAGGTTTCAGGTGCACAGAGATTTTTTTGGAGTAGAATCATTTGTATTTTCTTGATCGAAATTCTAAGATGTTTGGCTAATTTGATTATATATGTGATTTGTTTAATGTGTTCGTAAACCTTGTTGGATATATATGCCCTAGAGGCCTACATTGTATAGGATGCTTGGGATATATATGTACATGACAGTCTTGCTTGATATGATAGTACGCTATTTGGTTTGACTTTGTTTTAACGTATAATATATTTTACTTGGTATTTATATATATATATGTTGATAAAGCCTATAGGGTGTTTGTCTGACTACTGGCGTTGTGATGGCAGTCATACTAGTGGGAGCTGGATAGTCAATAGGCACACCCTTAGATGTCCCTGGTCGCAGGAGTATCGAGATTGGGCATCGATACTCCGGAGTAGACTAGTGTATACATATCTAGACCCTGACGAGTGGCAATGGATTGGTCCCGCAACCATTGGTGGTGTTCACCTAAGATTGTATACAGATGCTCACTGGGTGTGAGTACACCGGACAGGACTCGCCGAGAACTGACTGGATGGTATTATACCTAACGTCAGATAGCAGTTCTCAGGTGACATGTGTGCAGATAGTCCGTTGACTTAAGGTCATCATTTGTCTCGTGTGAGTTCCCACTGTGCTTTGATTGTTACCCTACCACGGCTCAAAGGAGTCGTGCAAACAGGTTTCAGTTGGGCACAGTCCCGAGCCACGTGGAGGCAGTGAGCGACTGTTAGGGATTCGTCTCTCCCGGTATAGGGAGTTGATATCGCACTGTGGTCGGTTGGTCATTACCATAAGTCCCTGGCCAGGGCTGATTGAGAATTACTGATAGGTTGATCAGTAGATTCTCGGATGGTGATAGAGCCATACCGACACGACTTGTATGGTTATTAGGGGTCTGACGTCCACCACCTCCCTAGAATGTACATGTGATACTCTTAGACGAACAGACCGGACTGCGCGGATATTGTCACAGACAGGCTCAGTAGGATTTCAGATGGGTTACCTCATCAGCTTTCTTATCGACAACTACCTGGGGACCGTTACGTACAGCTAGTGCCGCTTGCGGTCTGTGGTTAAACCCACTGCCAGCGTAGTAGTCGAGTCTTTAGAGTCCCACACAGAGATTTCCTAAACCCAGGCGAAAAGATATAGAGGTCGTATGGTTTTACGACAAAGGTTCGGACGCATACGTGTTTGAACGCACGTACGACATTCGGACAGTTTTTACTAGTCGGCTTTGGTTTAAGACAGATTCTAGTATCAGGTTATTGGATTTATACAGTCTAAAGTTTTTCCGTGTTTTCACGGATGAGAGGGGCGTTCTCGTAATTTTCCGAGAAGCTTCTAGAAGGTGATGACTTGGAGGGAGAGGTAGCATTTTCATTTATTAAATTAGTGACTCATTGTGAGTGATTCATCATGTCATTAATGCATCATTAATTGCTTAATGACTCATATGGTGAATCACCCACTTGAATTAATGAAACATGATGAATAATCTCATATTATTCATTTCTTTCTTATTCTTTATGTTTCATATATCAAGTGAGAAGCTTTTTCTTTATTTTTAATATATCATTATCATCTTCTCACTCTCTCTCTTCAAGTTCTCTCTCCTTCACCAAACCCTAATCCTACCCTCATGAGTTGAGAACAAGGATTAGGAAAGACTAATTACTCGATAACCTATCTCTACATCACCTTAGCTACTCTATTTAGCAACTAGAGAAACTAAGTAACCTCAAGTTTAGAGGTTATAGCATGGATTAGGGTTCTCGGGTGGATCGTCTATCACGGGAGAAAGCCGAAGAGGACGTGGAGATCCAAAGAGGCCGTAGACAACATCAAGACGAAGGACTAGAACCGTTTGGTATAATCTCCTAGCATAGTAGTTTAAAACTCTATAGCTTTTGTTAAAACTTGTTTAGCAAACGATTCATACGGTTAATCGATGTTTGATCATAGAACTTGATTGTTATTCATATTTCCGCCTCCCCACAAGTATTGGGGTGTTATTCATAATCTCCTATTTGTTGCATAGATAGATGCATTGGTTTAATACAGACGTACACCATGTTGGCCAACGTCAAGGGCTTGTACGATGTATTTAAATTGATCAGGACAACGACGGGTAGAACTTGACTTGCGTCTTATGACTTGTTGGCCTACGTCAAGGTCTATAAGAGCTTGGGGTAAAAATCACATCGGGAGTTTCAAACATAAAGGAAACTTGCAGATTTAGCTTACCTTCTGGAGTGTGGTGACTAGAGTGGCTTCAATCTAGGGCATCATGCAATGATAGTTGGATCCCGATCCCACTGATGAGTAGGATTACTCTCGGGAATTTCTCTCACTTAACAATCAATGCTATAAACCAAGTAGGTGCCTAGAAAGGTGTTAGCGGGGTTACGCCTCCAGGGAAAAGAGGTTCTTTAATTAAGGAACTTCGCGAAAGCGTTGGAAAACCTCCCTCGAAGTACCAACACCAGCCTGGCTGAAAGGTTAAGCAAGTATTGTGACGTGTGATTAAATCCTGACTAGTTCTTCTTTTAGGTTTTGAATAAGGATTTGAGGAAACAGTGGGAGCCATCCTGTTTAGATAAATTAATAAACCAATCTAAACTTGCAAGAGCATATGCTGAGTGTTTTCTTTTCTCTCTCTCTGGCAGCTACCATGACTGGACTAAAACTATTACTTGAAAAGAGTATACTGACCGAGCAGAACTATAAAGATTGGCTAAGAAACGTCAATATTGCGCTGACTTATGACAAAGTTGCATATGTTACCACCGCTGTTCCTCCCCTTATCCCAGGACCAGATTCCTCAGTTGCGGACAAGGAAGTTCGTAAAACCTGGGATCTAGACTGTGAGCGAGCTAAGTGTATCGTGCTAGCGTCCATGAATAATGAACTCCAGAAACAGCACGAGAGTATGGATATTACATCCATATTCCTCCATTGCAAGGAATTGTATGGTGAACACTCCCGTATCGCCAGGTACGAAACCTCAAGGAAACTCTTCCAGATGAGGTTAGCTCCAGGATCGCCTGTTGGAGAGCACGTCCTCAAAATGATCACCCTCATTGAGGAACTCGCAAACCTGGGATGCGTGATAGAGAATGATTTGCATATCGACTTGATTTTGCAGTCCCTTCCCCACACCTTCTCTCAGTTCGTGCTGAACTTCAACATGCACGAAATGGAAGCGGATCTTCCAAAGCTCCTCAATATGTTGAGGGTAGCAGAGACCTCCTTGAAAAAGGAGAAGACCCCCGTTCTGTATGTTGGCCAATCATCTTCTTCTAAAACTATAGCGAAAGCTAAAGGGAAGAAGAAGATGAAAGCCACCAAACCGAAGGGTGGGGTCAAGAAGGTGCAGGGAACGAACAAGGCAGGAAGGGTGAAGGCGGAAAAGAACGAATGCTTCTATTGTCACAAGCAGGGGCACTGGAAGAAGGATTGTCAGGCCTTCAAAGCCAAGGACATGAAGCAAGCAGTTGCTTCTACTTCAGGTGTGTTCATAATCGAAAATTGTTTTTCAGTAAACTCTACTTCATGGGTACTTGATACCGGTTCTGGTTCTCACATCTGTAATTCTTTGCAGGATCTGAGAAATAGTAGAGTACTGGGGGCAGGTGATATGATTCTCCGGATGGGCAATGGAATGCATGTAGATGCAGTTGCAATAGGGGAATATCACCTAGGGTTGAATAGTGGAAACATTTTGGTATTGTATAACTGTTTTTGTATTCCCAGTATGTTGTGTAATATTATATCAGTATCTTTATTGTCAATTAAAGGATATAATTTTGTGCTTGAAAGAAATGTCATGAACATTCTCCTAAATCAAGAACTGATTGGGTTTGGCACACTGGAAAACGGCATATACATACTTAATCAACCACAAATTTTCAATATTCAAAACACGCGTAAAAGAAAGGCTCCAGATTCGAATCAAGCCTTCCTATGGCATTGTAGACTTGGTCATATAAATGAAACAAGGTTGACTAAGTTACATAAAGATGGATATCTAGATTCGTTTGAATATTCATCATATGCAACTTGTCAATCATGTATCAAAGGAAAAATGACCAAATCTCCGTTCACCGGACACGGAGAAAGAGCCACCGAACTCTTGGGACTAGTACACAGTGATGTATGTGGTCCGATGTCTATACATGCACGAAGTGGTCACTCCTACTTCATCACTTTTACTGATGACTTCTCTAGGTATGGACATGTGTTCTTAATAAAGCATAAATCCGAGGCTTTTGAGAAGTTTAAGGAGTATAAAAATGAAGTAGAGAAACAAACTGGTAAAAGCATCAAGACACTTCGATCTGATCGAGGTGGAGAATACTTAAGTACCAGTTTCCTTGAATACTTGAAAGCGAATGGAATTCTCTCTCAGCTTACTCCACCTTATACACCTCAGCATAATGGTGTATCAGAAAGAAGGAATCGCACGCTATTAGATATGGTGCGTTCAAAGATGAGTAGTGCTGAGTTACCACTTTCCTTCTGGGGATTTGCTCTAGAATCAGCCGCATATCTATTAAATAGAGTTCCAACTAAGTCTGTACCTACCACTCCATATGAAATGTGGTGTGGGAAGAGACCATATCTCAAGTATATCAAGATATGGGGGTGTCCGGTATATGTTAAAAAGCATAATCCGGACAAGCTCGAAGCACGATCGGTTTTATGCAAGTTTGTAGGATACCCCAAGCATTCAAGGGGGTACATGGTCTACCACACTGAAGAACAAAAGGTGTTTGTCGCTCGTCACATTGTCTTCTTAGAAAGCGAATTTCTTGCAAAAGAAATTAGTGGGAGCGCGGTAGAACTGAAAGAAATTCCAGAACCCCATACTGTAACCGAAGACTTAGAAGAATCTCAGATTTCAATAGAACATGACGAACCAACGCCACTCCGCAGATCTAGTAGGCTTTCTCATCCTCCTGAAAGATACTATGGTTTTCTTCTTGATGGGGATCGAGAGGATTGCATCATCGATGATGATGAGCCTACTAGTTTTCAGCAGGCTATCACAAGTAGCGACTCAGTAAAGTGGCTGGATGCAATGAGATTCGAAATGGAATCTATGTACACCAATAAAGTATGGACTTTAGAAGTTGCTCCTCCTGGGGTAAAACCAGTTGGGTGCAAATGGATCTTCAAGAAGAAGATTGGTACATTTGGACAAGTGGAAACCTACAAAGCTAGACTAGTAGCAAAAGGTTTTCGTCAAAGACCAGGATTGGACTATGATGAATCCTTTTCACCAGTAGCTATGGTTAAATCCATTCGGATCATGCTTGCCATTGCTGCCTTCCATGACTATGAAATCTGGCAAATGGATGTAAAAACAGCTTTTCTAAATGGACATCTAGAAGAGAGTGTTTACATGGATCAACCAGAAGGTTTTTTTAGACAGTGGGAGCAGCGGAAGAGTGTGGAAATTGCTTAAATCCATTTATGGGTTAAAGCAAGCATCGCGGAGTTGGAACATCTGCTTTGATGAAGCAGTCAAGGAATTTGACTTCATCAAAAATATAGATGAACCATGTATTTATAGGAAGATTGTAGAAGGAGCAGTAGTCTTCCTCGTTTTGTACGTCGACGACATACTACTGATAGGGAATGATATCCCTATACTACAATCAGTAAAGCTCTTCTTATCACAGAAATTCTCTATGAAAGACTTGGGAGATGCATCATACATTCTGGGCATTAAGATCTATCGAGATAGATCTAATAGAATATTGGGACTTTCACAGTCCAGGTATATAGACACTATACTAAAGACATTTAGTATGGAAGATTCCAAGCGCGGCAATATGCCCACTTGTCACGGAATCACCCTCTCCAAAGAGATGTCTCCAAAGACTGATGAAGAGAGGGCTCGCATGGGCATTATACCCTACGCTTCGGCGGTAGGATCAATAATGTATGCGATGTTATGTACCAGACCAGATGTAGCTTACGCACTTAGTGTGGTAAGCAGGTATCAATCGGACCCAGGTGAGAAACATTGGATAGCGGTGAAGAACATTCTCAAGTACCTGAGAAGGACTAAGGAGATGTTCTTGATTTACGGCAATAAGGACCTCCAGGTAGAGGCTTTTACCGACTCCGGCTTCCAAAGTGACAAGGTTGATTCTAAATCTATTTCGGGTTTTGTGTTTACCCTCAATGGAGGAGCGGTATGTTGGAAGAGTTCCAAACAAGATACCGTCGCAGACTCAACCATGGAGGCTGAGTATATAGCTGCTAGTGAAGCCACAAAAGAGGCTGTCTGGATGAGGAAGTTCATTTCTGAACTTCAGGTGGTTCCGTCCATTGCCAATCCAATACCTTTGTATTGCGATAACAATGGTGCTGTAGCTTTAGCGAAGGAACCAAGGTCCCATCAGAAATCCAGGCATATCTTAAGGCGTTTTCACCTGATCAGGGAGATCGTGGATCGTCGGGAGATCGAGATACGGAGAGTGGACACAAAAGACAACACGGCAGATCCATTCACCAAGGGCATTCCTCAAGTACAGTTCGAGAGGCTTTTTGAGATGTTGGGCATGCGGTACGCAAGCAACTGGATCTGGTAGAGACAGTGGGTACTCATTGCGCCAATTATAGGCCTTAGTGCAAGTGGGAGATTGTTGGATATATATGCCCTAGAGGCCTACATTGTATAGGATGCTTGGGATATATATGTACATGACAGTCTTGCTTGATATGATAGTACGCTATTTGGTTTGACTTTGTCTTAACGTATAATATATTTTACTTGGTATTTATTTATATATATGTTGACAAAGCCCATAGGGTGTTTGTCTGACTACTGGCATTGTGATGGCAGTCATACTAGTGGGAGATGGATAGTCAATAGGCACACCCTTAGATGTCCCTGGTCGCAGGAGTATCGAGATCGGGCATCGATACTCCGGAGTAGACTAGTGTGTATACATATCTAGACCCTGACGAGGGGCAATGGATTGGTCCCGCAACCATTGGTGGTGTTCACCTAAATTGTATACAGATGCTCACTGGGTGTGAGTACACCGGACAGGACTCGCCGAGAACTGACTGGATGGTATTATACCTAACGTCAGATAGCAGTTCTCAGGTGACATGTGTGCAGATAGTCCGTTGACTTAAGGTCATCATTTGTCTCGTGTGAGTTCCCACTGTGCTTTGATTGTTACCCTACCACGACTCAAAGGAGTCGTGCAAACAGGTTTCAGTTGGGCACAGTCCCGAGCCACGTGGAGGCAGTGAGCGACTGTTAGAGATTCGTCTCTCCCGGTATAGGGAGTTGATATCGCACTGTGGTCGGTTGGTCATTACCATAAGTCCCTGGCCAGGGCTGATTGAGAATTACTGATAGGTTGATCAGTAGATTCTCGGATGGTGATAGAGCCATACCGTCACGACTTGTATGGTTATTAGGGGTCTGACGTCCACCACCTCCCTAGACCGCACATGTGATACTCTTAGACGAACAGACCGGACTGCGCGGATATTGTCACAGACAGGCTCAGTAGGATTTCAGATTGGTTACCTCATCAGCTTTCTTATCGACAACTACCTGGGGACCGTTACGTACAGCTAGTGCCGCTTGCGGTCTGTGGTTAAACCCACTGCCAGCGTAGTAGTCGAGTCTTTAGAGTCCCACACAGAGATTTCCCAAACCCAGGCGAAAAGATATAGAGGTCGTATGGTTTTACGACAAAGGTTCGGACGCATACGTGTTTGAACGCACGTATGACATTCGGACAGTTTTTACTAGTCGGCTTTGGTTTAAGCTAGATTCTAGTATCAGGTTATTGGATTTATACAGTCTAAAGTTTTTCCGTGTTTTCACGGATGAGAGGGGCGTTCTCGTAATTTTCCGAGAAGCTTCTAGAAGGTGATGACTTGGAGGGAGAGGTGGCATTTTCATTTATTGAATTAGTGACTCATTGTGAGTGATTCATCATGTCGTTAATGCATCATTAATTGCTTAATGACTCACATGGTGAATCACCCACTTGAATTAATGAAACATGATGAATAATCTCATATTATTCATTTCTTTCTTATTCTTTATGTTTCATATATCAAGTGAGAAGCTTTTTGTTTATTTTTAATATATCATTATCATCTTCTCACTCTCTCTCTTCAAGTTCTCTCTCCTTCACCAAACCCTAATCCTACCCTCTTGAGTTGAGAACAAGGATTAGGAAAGACTAATTACTCGATAACCTATCTCTACATCACCTTAGCTACTCTATTTAGCAACTAGAGAAACTAAGTAACCTAAAGTTTAGAGGTTATAGCATGGATTAGGGTTCTCGGGTGGATCGTCTATCACGGGAGAAAGCCGAAGAGGACGTGGAGATCCAAAGAGGCCGTAGACAACATCAAGACGAAGGACTAGAACCGTTTGGTATAATCTCCTAGCATAGTAGTTTAAAACTCTATAGCTTTTGTTAAAACTTGTTTAGCAAACGATTCATACGGTTAATCGATGTTTGATCATAGAACTTGATTGTTATTCATCTTTCCGCCTCCCCACAAGTATTGGGGTGTTGAACATCGACTTACAAACCTCCCCTAACTGCTAGTATGTCGGTTAGCAGGGGGTTGCACATTTCTATAATGGTTTTTACTGTTTTTGTTTGTGGACTTGTTGGATTGTCGTGAATGGATAGCCGAGGATGTGAGATGAGCGTTTCTTTCATTCAAATGTAATTTGTAATTTTTTGTAATATTCTTTTGCGGGGTACTTCCGGGTTCAGGTTGTAGCCACCGTTGTATTATTTCATTTACTGATTTTTGCTCCTAGGATAGACCCAAGGTGGCGTGCACAAACTACCAGGTACTTTGAAGTGTTTAGTGGCCTACTCACGTTGTTGAGGGAGACCGCTTCACTTCGGGTACTTGGCGGGTAGTTTGCCGTACCCGTAGGGGTCTAGGGTGGGGTTTTGGCTATTCATCGCGACTGTGTAATCCGTCTTTCTTTACAGGCTCAAAAGGAATGCGGATTCGTAGAAAATCCAATATGTTCATCTGTGATCTGGAATGCCTATTATTGCATCTGACGAATGTACAATATCTATATATGATAGCTATTAGACGTCCCTTATATTTTGCACCCGCGCTAGCCCTGCCCCCGCTCTGTCATTAGTTAAGTAACCTAACGGGTGAATGACGGGGCCCAGTGTCGAATGCTGATGGCGTAAGAGGACGTTGTATTTTCGTTGTTTTCTGCAATGATAGGTTAATTGATGGGACGCATTATATTAATGCAAAGAAAATAAACCAAAGTTGAATCGTTGGAACTGTTTAAAAGAAACCTCTCGGTTATTTTTAAAACAGAAGATATTTTTAATTGAGGAGCTTTAACCACTCCTTTTAAAAGCTATCAGGTTCCTTCGATCATATCAAGTTCACTACGTTCATGGTTTCTCCAAAATCATTCGTTGCCCTCCGTCATTTCATTTGGGTATTCAGTAGTATTCAAGCTATGTATTTTGACCAACGCCAAGGCATAGTGTTTGGTAGCTGCTGGGTATTCATTTGTTGCATAGATAGATGAGTTAGTTTGGGACAGTCGTATTATCATTTGGCCAACGTCAGGGGTATGTACGGATGGGTTCAAATCAACAAGATAATGATGGATAGAACTTGACATGTGACTTATGACATTTTGTCCAACGCCAATGTCATAAGAGCATGGGGCAGAAATTTATATCTGGAATTTCTAAAGAAACTGAAATTTGCAAAGAGATGCATACCATTTGGAGTGTGATAATTTTGGTAGGATTACTTCATCTTTATCACACGATGATATTTGGATCCCGATCCTACTGTGAGTATCCGCTACTCATCAGGAGATTCATCACTTAACGATCAATGCTATAAACCAAGTAGGTTCCGAGAAAGGTGTCAGCGGGGCTACGTCCCCAGAGAAAAGAGATTATTTAATTAAGGAACTTCGCGAAAGCGTTGGAAAACCTCCCTCGAAGTACTAACACCGGCCTGGCTGAATGGTTAAGCAAGTATTGTACAGTGAGAATAGTCCTGACTAGTTCTTCCTTTTTGGTTTGAGGAGGGATTCGAGAAACAGTGGGAGCCATCCAGTTTAGATAAACTAAAAACCAATCTAAACTTGCAAGAGCATCATGCTAAAGTGTTCTCTCTCTCTCTTATTGCAGCGACCTTGTGACTATGACTAGGTTACATCTAGATAACAAATTGACTGAATCTGACTTTTATGACTGGCAAAGGTCTGTCCAGATGTCCATTGCCTATGACAAGCTGGACCACCCTATTACTACTCAAGATCCCGCCGTCCCAGGTCCAGTTTCCACCGTCGCGAATATGGATATCCGTCATACAAGGTAAAAGGATAATACGAATGCCAAGTGCCTCGTGTTGGATTCAGTTGATGGTGTATACCAGAAGCCGCACAAGAAGATGGACTTAGTTTCCATCTTTCTCCATAAAAAAGATTTATATGGAGAGCAATCTCGTATCGCAAGATATGAGACCTCGAAACGAATTACTTCAAGCGAGGTTGGCTGTCGGGTCATCTGTAGGGGACGACGTCCTTACGCTGACTAGCTATATTGATAAGCTCATGGACCTGGAGACTACGTTGGGAAACAGGTCATATGCTGACTTATTTCCACATTTCTTACCCTCTACTTACACCCTGAAAGAAACCAGGGAGACACAAGCTCTGCTTAATTGGGGGGACCTTCTTCTTCTACATCCAGGGCGAAAGCAAAGGGTGAAAAGAAGAAGACCTCCACAAAGCCGATATACGGTGTCAGTGAAGTAGAAGGAAAGGGAAGAGTAAAAGTTTCGGGACTAGGTGTAGGGAAGGAGGGGTGTTCCTATTGTTATGGGAACGAGCATTGGCAGAAGGATTGCAGGGCTTTGGAAGCCAGTAGCCAGGATACGAAGCATGTTGTGGCTTCGGCCTCGAGTGTGTTTGTGATTGAGAACTGTTTGTCAATTAACTCTACTTCCTGGATACTAGATACCAGAGCAGGATCTCATATCTGTAATTCATTACATGCTTTGAGAAACCGTAGAGTTATCAGGGTAGGTAATTTGTCTCTCAGAGTTGCGAACGGAATGAGCGTGGACGCTGAATCCGTGGGAGAATATCGCCTAGGTTTAACAAGTGGGCAGATATTGATTCTACGTAACTGTTTATATGTACCTATTTTGACTTGTAATATCATATCAGTGTCCTCACTTTCGAGAGAGGGATATGATTTTACATTTGTAAGCGATGTAGTTCACATCCACCTAAATCAAGTTCTGATTGGGTCCGGTAAATTAGATGACGGTATATACGTATTGAGTCAAGCTCAGGTTTTCTATGTCCAGAACA
This sequence comes from Agapanthus africanus, assembly GCA_030015575.1. Lineage (NCBI taxonomy): Eukaryota > Viridiplantae > Streptophyta > Magnoliopsida > Asparagales > Amaryllidaceae > Agapanthus > Agapanthus africanus. The sequence goes on from JASDDO010000031.1 coordinate 140,082,616, forward strand.
CACTAAAAAGAAAGTCTCCAGATATAAATAAGGCTTTCTTATGACATTGTAGACTAGGTCACATCAATGAGACAAGGTTAACTAAGTTACATAGAGAAGGATATTTGGATCCGTTTTAATATCAATCTTATGCCACTTGTCAATCATGTCTCAAAGGAAAGATGAAAAAAACTCCATTCACTGGACATGGAGTAAGAGCGAGTGAGCTCTTAGGACTCATACACAGCGATGTATGTGGTCCAATGTCTACACATGCAAGAGGTGGTTTTTCATATTTCATTAATTTTACAGATGATTACTCTAGGTACGGATTCATTTTCTAGATGAAACATAAATCCGAGGCTTTTGAGAAATTCCAAGAATATAAGAATGAAGTAGAAAACCAAACCGGAAAAAGTATCAAGACACTGAGATCTGATCGAGGTGGTGAATACTTAAGTGCCGAGTTCCTAGGTAACCTAAAAGAGAAAGGAATTCTCTCTCAGCTTACTCCTCCATACACTCCACAGCATAACGGTGTATCGGAAAGACGGAATCGAATCCTATTGTATATGGTACGTTCCATGATGAGTAATGCTGAGTTACCGCAATCTTTCTCGGGTTATGCTCTAGAATCAGCAGCATAGTGGGAGCGCAATAGAACTGGAAGAAATTCCAGAACCACAAACTACTGCTGAAAGTTTGGTAGAACCAGTAGTTCAAGAAGAACAGTACATTCCCGCACCCCTTCGCAGGAGTAGTAGGACGTCTCATCCACCTGAGAGATACAACGGTTTTCTCATAGACGGGGATAGAGAAGATTGCATCATTAATAATGATGAACCTACTAGCTTCCAGCAGGCCATCCAGAGCGGCGACTCGGTAAGATTGCTGGATGCAATGCAGACCGAGATAGAGTCCATGTACACCAACAAAGTATGGACTTTGGACTTTGCTCCAGATAGGTTAAAACCCATAGGATGCAAATGGATCTTCAAGAAAAAGATTGGTGTAGATGGACAGGTGGATACTTATAAGGCTAGACTTGTTGCAAAGGGTTTTTTTCAAAGACCTGGTTTGGACTATGACGAAACCTTTTCTCCATTGGCTATGCTCAAATCCATTCGGATCCTTCTTGCCATTGCTGCCTTCCATGATTATGAGATCTGGCAGATGGACGTAAAGACGGCTTTTCTAAATGTTAATTTAGAAGAGTGCGTCTATATGGATCTGCCAGATGGTTTCAATCAGAGTGGGAGCAGCGGGAAAGTGTGCAAGTTGCTTAAGTCCATTTATGGACTGAAGCTGGCATCGCGGAGTTGGAACATCTGTTTTGATGAAACGGTCAAAGAATATGACTTTATCAAAAATCCAGATAAACCATAGATATATAGTAAAATTGTTGCACGAACTGTCGTATTCCTCGTCTTGTACGTGGATGACATTCTATTGATAGGAAATGACATTCCTATACTACAATCTGTTAAAGAATTCTTGTCACACAGGTTCTCCATGAAAGACCTGGGTGATGCCTCTTACATTCGGGGGATCCGGATCTATCGTGATAGATCCAAGAGGATGTTGGGACTTTCACAGTCCAGGTATATCAACACTATACTAAAAAGATTCAGTATGGAAGATTCTAAGCGCTGTAGTTTACCGGCTTGTTACGAAATCACCCTCTCCAAAAAGATGTCTCCCAAGAATGATTTGGAAAGGGATCGTTGTTGGAGATAGCGCCCTCAGAGTCAATTATTGGATCACAGGCACGTGATTGCATTGATTGAGGGAGGACCTATTCCGGTAGGACAGTCTTACTCAAGATGATAGTATGCTATCTGGTTTACCTTTATCATCGTGTACTGCTTTAGGTGACCTTACAGGTCACTATTACACGTTGATAGAGCCCCTAGGATTCTTGCTTGACTGCCAGCAGTATGAGGGCGATCATATACGTAGGAGCTGGTAGTCTATAAGCACATCCTTAAAAGGTCCCTAGTCGTGGGAGTTTCGAGACAGGGCATCGATACTCCAGAGTAGACTAGTGTATACAGTCGAGACCCCGACGAGGGGCGGTGGCCGGTCTCACAAGCCACTGGTGTCAGATGGTTCACCTAAGATGTATACAGGTGCTCATTAGGTTATGAGTACATCGGACAGGACTCGCCGGGAACATGCTAGTTGGTCTTATACCTGACGTCAGATAGCAGTTCCCTGGTGACATGTGTACAGGTTAGTTCATCGACCTGGGGATCGTCATTTGTCTCGTGTGAGTTCCCACTGTACTTTGATTACTACCCTACCACGCTCAAAGGAGACGTGCAAACAGGTTTTAGTTGGGTACAGTCCCGAGCCACATGGAGGGAGTGAGCGGATCTTCAGGGGTTCGTCTCTCCCGGTATTGGGGGTGAGGTCGCGCTGTGTCTAGCAGAGCTATTACACAAAGCCCTCGGCCGAGGCAAGAGATTTACTGGTAGGTATTCCAGTAGTATCTCAGGGTGTTCTGGGCTACACTCCGACACGACTTGTACCGCTTTTGGGGGTCTGACTTTTACCAACCCCTAGGCCCGCCATGCGATGCTCATAGACGAACGGACCGGACTGTACGGATATTGTCACTGACAGGCTCAGTAGGGTGTCAGGATGAGTTCGCTCATCGACGTCCCTTTTGGTCAATAGCTGGTGGCCCGTTACGTATTGGCTTATACCTCAGACGTGCTAGTGGTTAAATCCACAGCCATAGTATTGACGAGTCTTTAGAGTCCCCCACATTCAGTTACTCAAGCTTTCGGGCGAAACGTTGTAGAGGCCGTATGGAGATATGGCAAGGTCCGATTAGATACGTGCGGTTTTGTACGGATGAGGATCGGACAGTTTATACTACAGGCCGTATGGATATATGGCAGGGTTCGATCAGATACGTGCGGTATTGCACGGATCAGGATCGAACGGATTATACTAGCCGGCTTTGGTTTAAGCCGGACCCTAGTATCGTACAGTGTAGATTTTGTCTCATTGCATTTGTATTTCGGTCGGAATACAGATGCGGGTGTGTATACACAGTATCGGGGTTTTCCTGTAATTTATTACAGGACCAGTTTTCTGGAGTTGCCAGTTTGCTTTCCGTGTCGGCCATTTTCATTTGTATCTTTCAATGGCCGAAGATTGGTAGAAGAGGGCTTATTTGCAATTATGCAAATAAGCATTTGTGGAGGGTGGTCTTTGCATATTGTGACATCAAGATTGTTTCTCCACCATTGACTTCATAACCTCATGATTGCTTGACTTTCTTTATCATCATGGTTATGGTCATGGTTGTTGTTGAGTGTAGTTGTGGTTATGATCATTTCTTTTGATCATAACCCTTTTCTCTCTCTTGCCTTATTGGACTCACAATCCTTTTGATAAAATCTCTCTCCCTCTCATTCTCACATGACACAAGGGGCCGGCCACTATTGTAGGATGGGGGGATTCATTTTTCATGTGTGGCATTTGGCTTTCTAAGGGTGCTAAGAAAAGCTCTCTAGTTCATCTCAAAAAAATCAATTCCTCCACCATCTCAAAAGGCAACATCCAAAACCCCAAAATGAGACACAAGTTCCACACTATATTCTACAGCAAATCTTGGGCACGTCGACTCGCCAGCTTCGTGCCCGAGTTGCCTCGGTATTGAGGTGGGAGCCCGTAAAAGAACCAGGCGACGTGGTGCCCTTCCGGCGACGAGGTGGAGACCGGAGATTCCGCGGGAGATCGGGACGACGACGAGAAGACCGGAGGACTCGGATCACTCGGTATATCTCTCTTTCCCATCTAGTAGTTAGCTAGGACTAGTTAATGGCCCGATCCGGGTTCTAGTGCGCGGTGGTGCCGGTTCAAGAAAATTTAAAGTTAGCCATCGCTTCCGCATTTGGCCTCGGGATGGAGGCCGGGGCACCGCCGTGCACTTACAGTGGTATCAGAGCCTCGCCATTAACATAGTCTAAATTTGTCTAATGTGTTTTACACTTCCGATCGAACAAATGTTCCGAAAACCCAATAACACGCATCAGTTTTCTGTCGAATTTTTTCTGGCTCAAAATTTTTTTCTGGTTGTAGAAAAGTGATGTACTGGAAATTATAAGCATACTGTAAAAATTCGATACAGTGATTCGCCAATCGGAGCGCAGAACCGCGGCCAAATCCCCCTTTAGGCCGCGGTTCCGCCGCACTATGATGTCCTTGCCGTATCAAATTTCTACAGTTGCTTTCTGGGTTGAAAATAGGGTTTTTGGAATATTAATTTTGGGCCCAGATTTTCTTGATGTGCTACAGTAGTACTTGGGGCCTACTTGTTAATTTTTGATCGATCGGACATTTTAAATGTTGGAGATAGTGCCTTCATAGTCAATTATTGGATCACAGGTACGTGATTGCAATGATTGCGGAGGACCTATACCGGTAGGACAGTCTTACTCAAGATGATAGTATGCTATCTGGTTTGCCTTTATCAGTCGTGTACATGATCAGGTGACTGATTACATGTTATACTTTGATAGAGCCCTTAGGATCTTGCTTTACCACCAACAGTATGATGGCGATCATATACGTGAGAGTTGGGTGGTTTATACGCATATCCTTAATTGTGGTCCCTAGTCGTGGGAGTTTCGAGACAGGGCATCGATACTCCGGAGTAGACTAGTGTGTACAGTCGAGACCCCGACGAGGGGCGGTGGCCGGTCTCACAAGCCACTGGTGTCAGTTGGATCACCTAAGATGTATACAGGTGCTCATTGGGTTATGAGTACACCGGACAGGACTCGCCGGGAATCTGCTAGTTAGTATTATATCTACCGTCAGATAGCAGTTCCCTGGTGACATGTGTACAGGTTAGTTCATCGACCTGAGGTCGTCATTTGTCTCGTGTGAGTTCCCACTGTGCTTTGATTTCTACCCTACCACGGCTCAAAGGAGTCGTGCAAACAGGCAGTTTTTGGGTACAGTCCCGAGCCATATGGAGGCACGTGAGCGGATCGGCAGGGGATTCGTCTCTCCCGGTATTGGGGGCGAGGTCGTACTGTGTCTAGGAGAGCCATTACACAAAGTCCATGGCCATGGCAGGAGATTTACTGGTAGGTACTCCAGTAGTATCTCAGGGTGTTATTGGGCTTCACTCCGACACGACTTATACTGCTATTGGGGGTCTGACGTTACTAGCCCCCTAGGAAGATATGCGATACTCATAGACGAACGGACCGGACTGTATATACATTGTCACTGTTAGGCTCAGTAGGGTTTTCCGGATGAGTGCGCTCATCGGCATCCCTTGAGGTCAGTCCATGGGCAGCCGTTACGCATTGCTAGTGCCGCTGACGGTTTGTGGTTAAACCCACTGCCAGGGTACTGACGAGTCATTAGAGTCCCCCACAGACAGTTTCCCAAGTTCGGGCGAAATGTTGTAGAGGCCGTATGGTTTTATGTCAGGGTTCGGAAAATGCACGTGCGTTTACGCACGTGTTATTTTTCGGGCAGATGATACTGGTCGGCTTTGGTTTAAGCCGGATCCGAGTATTATATTGAGTAGGTATAATATCTTTGTCTCAGTTGCATTTGTATTCGGTCGTAATACAAATGAGGGTATATTTATACATTTTCGGGGTTGTCCTGAAATTCGTTTCAGGATCACTTTTGGAAGTTGCCAGTTTCCAGTTTTCTATCATCCGTCTTTTAACATTCGGTTAAAGACGGATTTATCTTTTCTTCAGATAAGAGTGAGTCATCATTCTAGAAGGTTCTAGAAGTGATGAAGTGGCTAATGAGTCATCTTGACATTAATGGTTGCATTAATGACTTGATGAGGTGTTTATGTGAGTCATGCTTTGTTTTAATGATTCTTGTTTTGGTTAAGATATTTTGAGTGAGAAGCTTTCTCTTGTGGTCACCCCCCTCTCCTACGGTCACCTCCCTCTTGCTATATATGGCCGCCCCTCTCTCTCCTCTCTCTCTCTCTCACTTGTTGTTTCACTTGAAAAGATATGATAGTATTTGGGGTGCATGGAATTTTACAGTTCATTTCATTCCATTACCCAATTCCCTCGGCAACTTCATTAACCGATCGTCCACGGATTTGGACGAAGTGAGACAAAGTCATCTACTCATTCTCTACATCATTCTTGGTCGTCTCTTTTAGCAAACTTGACGATCGAGTTGCCTCAAGTCAGAGGCGGGAGCCCGTTTAAAGAATCGTCGATGTGGTGCCACCTCGACGAGGATATCGGAGATCGACGAGATCGGAGCAGCCGCAACGGAGCGTGGGATGATGGTTAAAGAACGAAGGACTCGGATCGTTCGGTATAACCTTTCTACACTCTTTACAGTTTGTTAGTTTAGCAATAATGGCAGATCCGGGTTAAAGTATACGATAGCGCCAGTTAAAAAGTTTTTGTTCCGCATTTGGCGTCTGTAGACTGCCGGGGCGCTAGCGTAGACTTACAGTGGTATCAGAGCCTAACCATTTTGCTATGCTAACTTGTGCTAACGTGTTTAAAACATCGATCGAACCGGAAATCGAAAACTACAAAATTTCAATTTGACAGTTTCTGTTGATTTTAAATGGCCTCCTAAAATTTTTCTACATATCTCAGAATACTGTGCAGGCTTTTCTAAGAACCATGACAAAATTTGGGCACATGACCCCACCAAACCGCCGCGGAAACGCGGTCAAACCCATGGTTTGACCGCGCATCCGCGGCCACTTGGTGAGCTCAAGCTCCCAAATTTGTGCAGTGAGTTCTATGTTGGATTTTGTGGTTTTTGGTAAATATCGTTTTGGCCCAGATTTTGTTACTGTTCACCAGTAAGGAGTGGGGCCCACTTTTTGATATTTGGTCGATCGAAATTTAAACACGTTAGTTTACAGTGCTTACATTATATCTCCGACCGGGAATGTCATTTGATCGGTAAATCGCGTCTGATTGCTATAGTTCTTTTAGACGGGTTTGCGAACGTGACATTCGCGTTGATGTTCTGTGTTGTGCTGTGATGTTGCGGATTTGTCGTGTTGGATAGCAGTGTGCAATGGTAGTACAGTTTGAGTTTATTTGTAAATTTGATATTGCGGGGCGAGCGTCCAACTTGTGGACAGCCGTCACTGCCTGTTGTATAATATTCTTTTGGGGCACGACCAGGTTGCGGTCGATGTACCTATTGTACTATTTTTCATTACTGTACTAGGTTTTGCCCCGAGACGGAGTGCACGGATAGCCGGGTTCTGAGAAGCAACGGGTCCGCATCTCATGGCTTTAAGAGGTAGAGGGGCCCCACTCTAGAATTGGCAGACTATTCGCCGCACTCGTAGGGGGTACAGGTTGACCCAAGGAGGGGTGCCCAAGATTACCGGATTCCGTGAAGTGCTGGGTGGTCCATTCACTATGCTGTAGGGGGCTGCCTCGCTTCAGGTTTTGGCGGGTAACTTGCCGCACCCGTAGGGGTCTAGGTTTCATTGCACAGGCTATCCACACGACAGGGGAACGTCGAGTTTCAGCAGCGGCTCTGTGAAACCCGGGGATCCCAGATATATGTATTGTTCTGTGATGCTTATTACTTTTCTGTAATGTTGCATATTATCACGCCTGGAGCGATTATTGTATATTGGTTTATATACTATTAGATGTTGTATATGTTTTACACCCGCGCTAGTCCAGTCCCCGCTCTGTCGTTAGTTAAGTAACCTAACGAGTGATGACGGGACCCAGTGACGAATGCGGATGGCATATACGTACATTTTATTTTCGTTCTTTTCTGGTGTGATTAAGTGATGGGACTGCGTTGATTTTGATCAATGCAAAGTAAAACAAACCTGTTTGCAGTTGTTGGAACAAATTTAAAAAGTGTTATTGCAAAGACGTTTTCTTTTGTTATGCATAGCGGTATTCAGTGGAATATCCTGCACCTCATTCGACGAGACAAGGGCCGATATCCCTTCACCGGGACCGACCCCTTGGACAGAAGTTTGCGTCAGGGTAATAACTTCACTATAGTCGATTACAAGTTGCTTTGCATAGCGGTATTCAGTGGAATATCCTGCACCTCATTCCACGAGGAAAGAGCCGAGATCCCTTTACCGGGAATGACGTCTTTAGCAAAAGGTTTTCGCCACTATATTTTAAAAAGCTATCAGGTTCCTTCAGCGATATCAAGTTCACTACGTTAAAGGTTTTTTCGCCAAAAACCAGCCGTAGCCCTCCGTCATTTCATATGAATGGTCAGTAGTATTCAAGCTATGTTGGTCTAGCCCTTAGCTAGGACATAGCGATTGGTAGTTGCTAGGGTGTTCACATGTTGCATAGATAGATGAGTTGGTTTGGGACAGTCGTACAGCCTTGTTGGCCCTTAGTCAAGGGCGAGTACGGGTGGGTTCAAATTAACAAGATAATGATGGGAAGAACTTGACATGTGACTTATGATGGGCTGGCCCTTAGTCACGATCATAAGAGCATGGGGCAAAAACTATATCGGGAGTTTCTAAAGAAACTGAAACTTGCCAAGTATGTGCATACCTTCTGGAGTATGAGTAACGTGGATGCATTCCATCACGTTATCATGCGATGAGAGTTGGATCCCGATTCCCACTGATGAGTTGGTTTACTCTTCGGGTGATCCCGATTGATTCTTCTTCAGGTTTGGAGGAGAATTTGACAGGACAGTGGGAGGTTTCCGGATTAGATAAAACGATGACCATTCTGATCTAGGTTAGAGTGCACGCAGAGTGTTTCTTTTCTCTCTCTCTTTGGCAGCGACCTTTGACCGACCCTAGACTATGACTCAGTGACCAGGTTGACCGAACCTTCTTAAAATACTGGCTTTTGGATTGTCTATGTTGCATAAGTCATTGCCACTCCTTCTTTTACCCTTTGAATTTCTCAGAACACCCGTATTACTACGGATATCCATTTCCATTGGATAGATCCATCGTATGGTTATATACGAACTCGAAGGGACTTCTTCGAGGATGGATCCAGGTTCAGGAGAAATAGAATTGGTTTATTCAGTTGTCTTTTATTATCACCTTCTCTCAGGTTGCGAGGGCTCCTTGGTTTAGGAGAGTACACCTATTACGCTTATTGGATAGTCTTATTCCAAACCATAGGCTGGTGCCGAAAGGTAGGGAATGAAGAAAACCAATTAGCCTAAGTAGGGTGTGCAGAAGGTAATATGTAAAGACAAAATAAAAGGATTAGAAAGAGGGCAAAGTAAATTGCGACTGATATCATTCACGACCAAAACCGCGTACTTCATCGCCACTCCTATTTCACCTTTAAAAGAATAAGGTATTATTCAGTTGTCTTTTATCATCACCTTCTCTCGAGATGCGAGTACTCCTTGGTTTAGGAGGGTACACCTATTATGCTTACTGGATAGTCTTCTTCCAAACCATAGGCTGGTGCTGAACGGTAGGGAAGGAAGAAAGCCATTTAGCCTAACGAAGGTGTACAGAAGGTAACGACTAAAGAAAAATAAAGGGATTTGGAGAGATGGCAATAAAATATACGGTTGAAGTCATGAATTGGATTATGGAAGAGGCATTGCTATGAATACCAGGATACCCCTACGAAACATTTTCATGTTTCAGTGCATCGTTAAGGAAAAACTGTTTTCCCGATTAGACACTTACTCCAAGGGTATGTATTTACCAGGTTTCATTCTCATATCTGTATGGTTTTACAGATGATGAGTGGGAGTAAGATATTGGGAATTAGGTGATCATCCTCATTATATCGGAATTCGTTGTAATTGGAGATATTTGAGGAAATCGCCAGGGTACAGTTTTCCACCTACAACGCACAGGTTTTGAGTTGTTTAACTCAGCGGACTTATACAGAGTATTGTATGTTGTCCAAGTGTCCATCAGGACAAAGGGGTAGGTCCTCGTACTATGTTCTGTTTACTTATAACTTCTCTAGTATTTCGACGAGTGTTTCGTAGAAATACAAGGTCTAAGTTTTGAGAAGTTGTGGGTATAAGAATAAAGTAGAGAACCAGGTATCACAAGTATCGGGATTCTTCAAAGAGATCGAAGATGTAGATTCTTGTGATTGGTATTCAGATGATAGTGATGGATTTGAGAAACGTGTTTCTCTTTCAGGTTACTCATAATTGGATGGATTCCTAAGTTGAGTAATGCTGATTAGCCTCTTTCCATTAAGTTGATATGCACTGGAGACAGCTGCATGATTTGAATCTGGTTCCAATTAAATAAATGCCAAAGTTTCTGTATTGGATATAGAATGGATCGTACCTTAAAAGATGTTAAGGTATGGGGAGTTGTCCAGCTTATGATTAAAACCAGACTCTGGATAACTCAGGGCACGTTTCTGTAATGGCTGTTTGTGGGTTGACCCTGGCTATGACGAGGGTTGATATTCTACCATTTGAAAGATCAATAGTGATATTGTTCTTGACTCGCCACAGTTTTAGTAAAAATGTATCTTTTTCAGAAAACAGTAGTGGGAGTATGGTAGAACTGGAAGTGATTCCAGAACCACGAACGATTACGGAAAATTTAATAGGACCTATATATTCAATCAGGTTTGACATTCCAATAGCCACTCCGCAGGTATGGTAGGTAACCTCAGACGCCCGAGAGGTACTTCGGTAGCCTCAGAGACGGTGACAGGGAGGTTCTTATCTACCGAGACTTGACACTACTGTTGTTCCAGGATATGAGACCCGGTAGGAGGGTTGTCGTAGTCAGTGGGAGCAGCGGAAGCATAGTGGGCAAGATGCTTATATCTATTTATAGACTAGAGCAGTTATAGCGGAGATAGATCATCTATTTTTTATATGACAGTCATAGGTTTGACTTCAATCAGAATAAGGGATGGATCTGTTAAGGAGGTAGTAGGGTGTGATTTCATGGTATCTGGATGACATACACAGAGTAGGAAGTAAAATTCCTATACTACGATCGGTTGAACTGTGGTCGTCACACAGTTGTTTCTCCAGACAGGATATGGATATAATATTTGACATTCTGGTTTCTAGATCTATAGTTTTAGATCTGGATTTGGGTAGTTTCCCAATGTGGGTACTTTGACAGTATTCTAATGGTTTTTGGAATAGTTGACTCCTAGCATGGTGGTGTACCTGCAGGTGATGGAGTCACCCTCTCTAAAGGTGTCTTACAGACTAAAGGGGAGAGGGATGTGCATGATTGGCAGATCACTTGCTTAGGCAATTGAGTCAATAATGAGATGTCAAGTACCACACCAAATGTTGGTTTTGCACTAGATGCAATAAGTTTGTATTAATCGAATCCTGGAGAGACATAAGGAAGCAGTTTTAGAACATAAGTACATGTTCTACGGATTTGATGACGGCAACCTCCTTCGGGAGACGGTTATCATTCCAAGCTTCAAATGTGACATGGATGACAGAGTGATTGTCAGAGTTATAGTTTTCCCTCTGACGAAGAGGGACAGTATTATGGACAGGTGGTCCAAGTGGATACTGTGGGTGGCATGGTGCCGGATACTGATTAGGTTCAGTGATCGATACTGTCTAAGAAGTTTGGATTTGGAGTTCATTTATGAACTAGGTCCCATCAGATATCCAGACATATTCTAAGACAGTTATTACTCGATTCGGGAGATGGCTTTCTCCGCGAACTTGAGATTTAGAGAGATATAGAAAGAAACTTCTAGGCGGATCCACTCACTAAGGCTATTTCTCGAACACAATAGTTTTACAAACGGGCTTTGTGATACTGATTAGTAAAGGAGTTGGATGTTCGGTTTCACACGGGCTGTGAGTAGTCGACATCGCAATAATTAGCCTTGAGTGCAAGTGGGAGATTGTTGGAGATAGTGCCCTCATAGTCAATTATTGGATCACAGGTACGTGATTGCAATGATTGCGGAGGACCTATACCGGTAGGACAGTCTTACTCAAGATGATAGTATGCTATCTGGTTTGCCTTTATCTGTCGTGTACATGATCAGGTGACTGATTACATGTTACACTTTGATAGAGCCCTTAGGATCTTGCTTTACCACCAACAGTATGATGGCGATCATATACGTGAGAGTTGGGTGGTTTATACGCATATCCTTAATTGTGGTCCCTAGTCGTGGGAGTTTCGAGACAGGGTATCGATACTCCGGAGTAGACTAGTGTGTACAGTCGTGTCACGACCCGAAAGTACGGAACATGACCGGCACTTAAACTACGAACGTCTCGAGACGTACGTAATCTAAGTAAACCGAAAACCCAGAAATCCAAACCAAGAAAAGTAGTAGAGTGCAGGAAAAACCAACTTAAAGCAAGTAATTTCAATAGCATAAGCCGAATTATGCGGTTTTTAAAAAATAAAAAATTTACTGAAAATTTCGGCAGAGTCTCCTTTGTAAATACTGGCCCCCAAACGGGATACAACATGATAGTATACGAAATCAAGAAAAGGGCATCTCCAAGCGGGAGCTAGCTCTTCGTCAATCGACGGTCACAACCACACAAACAATATAATATACAACGCCAACGGCGAGGATCAAAACTCAAAAGGAAACTCAAACCACCAGAAATATAACGAGCGACTCTAAGGTCGAAAGAATAAACAATACTGGTCTCTATCTCAAAAATACATGTTTGGTTGATGGAATTTACTAGATACAATGGAATAATGTTATACAAGGTAATATGATTGGTACGATACAAGAAAAACCCACCTACTAGCATGTCACCCGAATGAAACCGAGCCCGCAAAGCCGTAATGAAACCTGTACGGCAAACCTGCAAGAAACTGGGGCACAACGGGGGTGAGTTGCCAACTCGTGAGTAGAAAAACATCTACGCACAGAAATCGCATAAATAACGCAATCCTAGGTCAATGATCATAATATATCCTCAAATATATGAATAACACGTAGCCTATAACAAGGCTAGGGTAAATATCTAACCCGAGTGTAAACTCATGTGCCCGTGTTAGTGCTTCAGGTAGCAATATATCATATGAATGAGGTATGAATGCATGAAAACAGAATACATGTAAATAAAGAAACTGTCTTCATAAATTAATGAGATTTCCTTCGTATTTTTAAATTGAGGTATCATAATGAAATCAGTATCAACAGTGTCTAGCATCGACACAAAACATAAATCTCACTGTCTCGAAATATCAATGTCTCAATCTCAATATCTAGGGCGCCGTCAGTCCAGAACGGCCCCTACCATCCATCTCAGGACTACGACGGTATCCTCCGGATATCCGACGCGTCGGGTAATATCACCGGTAGGTAATCTGTCCCCTGCCAGGCTCAACGTCAACACCACATTCATCTTTCCCCAGGGTACCATACCGGGTCCACCATGTACCCGTGACGGTTCCTCCACTCCTCGACACGGATCTCTAAAACCACAGCAAACTCATGGTGGACGACACTTTACATCACTAGAAAACCGCAATATTTTATATTTTAAAAGATCATAAGTTGTAAATTTTGCGGCTTTCCCCGAAATCCAGAAATATCATAAATCTCAAGAAATCATCACAAGTGCATATGTCAATGATAATGAATGCATATGGTATCAATAACCAAGTTGCAATGTAAGATTAATAAACTACGCATGTAAGGCAGGTACACTAATATCATATCAACTACTAACTAACAAGCTAAGTCAAGCAAATATATTCTCTAAAGTGTACGTGACATGGCAATTACCGATGAAGATGTGTGTGAGCCGGCAAGTAGGTGTACGTGGTACATACGCATCATCGGTAATGGTGCTGGTGTCCTAACAGCATGATATCAATAATGGAATATGCAGCAAAATAAGTATGCGAGGCAGAGTGAACAGCAATAATATGCGGGAGCTAAATACTAGACACAACGATAACTAATCTGTAATAATCTAATATAAGTCCTACAAATGGTGCCATTTGAAATAACACGAACCGCGGGGTTTTGAAAATAGGGCTACGGTGGTTTTTAAGAAAGGATACGTCTTTTGAAATATCCGTAGATCCCTTGACCTGTCTTGTTAAATACCCACGATCCGCTAGTTTTGAAATAGGTAGGAGTCTAATCTAATCTAACAACTACACTAAACTATACGGCTGAACTAACAAGCTGAACTACAGGTAAGGAAACCGCCTATCATCTGAGTCGATACATATACATACATGTATATATACAGTCGGTGATCCTGACTCAATAATATTATATCCATAACCAGACATCCCAAGTCAAGAGTGCGGATCAATTATCAAAATATAGCTCGTACGTAAATCCGTCGTACGGCATCCCCAAATCTGGGTACGGGTCAATATCACATTCATCATACTATTCATCTGATATCCTCTTTATCAAATATCATGATCGGGGTACTGATCTACGTCTAGTACAATATTGATACCATCTATGTATGCATGCATGTAAGAATCACTACGTCAAAAGACCCGCTAAAACATCATTTCGTATCTCAATACGAACCAAAACACATCACGGATCTTCTGGCCTCAAGCCCAATATCATCGACTCATCTAAAATCCTAATTACTATCCTCAAATCCAGTATATAAACACATAGTCCCATACCCATGTGTAAATATACACAACAATATATAATCCCATGTACGCACATATGAAAGAAGAATGTATGCAAATATGGGTGTGTGTGTATGTGTGGTGCAACCACTACCTAAGGTTTCGTAACCATGCACCAATCCAACACCAATATCTATCTAAAATCATCAATAATAAATCCTAACAACATATCATAAATTGTTGGTGTGTATACGCATCCGTATACATCACCACGGACTGCGGGGGTGCTATATGCCATCCACCCGACTTCTCCCCGTAGATATAAATCTACTCACCTAGTCCTCGTTCGCCGGTGCCGACGTCGCCACGCGCTTGCTTGTCGTCTTGAAGTTCACATGGGGTACCTACATATCATAACGCACCGTATTGCATTAAAACTAAATTCGAAATCGAAACGGCATACGAAAATCAATTCGGCACGTGTATCACGCATAGGTCCAAACCTATCGCCTACGCATGCAAGAATAGTCAAACCAACCCTCGATGTCGATGTACAGATGTCAAACAATCGAGAAAAATCCAATCACACTCATTTGCACATTCACGAACACTAATTTTAATATAAACTAGGTTAAAACTCATAAAAACCCCAATTTCACCTAAAAAGTCATTTTTCCGCAAATCTAGCAAGCACAATTCGCCGTTTTTGTACAAAACATGATATTTAAATGAATGTAGCGGCCAATATACTTATTAAATATCTTAAATAAGTCATAGAAAAAATTTCCGGAATTTAATCTCATTAAATTCCAAAAACCCTAATATTCTAGTTTACAAAATACCCTTTTTTAACAATTTCATTGCAAAAATGCACAAACTACAATTTAGGTTGGATTTCCATGAACTAAAGTGTTAAACTACACTTAATAAAGTTAATAATATGATAAAAACCCTAACCATATTTTCAATCTCATATTTCGAATTAAATCAAAAAAAACTAGTTTGCAACAAAAAGCTTAATTTGGACATTTTTCAAGTAACAACTTGTAATTAACAACTAGATTAGTTTTCTACAAAACTAAATATGTTAATCCACCTCACTAAACCATACACAATCAAACACAACTCATTTCCACAACAAACCCTAACCTAGTAATCAAAACCCTTTCTTTAAATTTCAAACCTTGAAATTTAAAACCCTAATTTAACACCTAATAGCCAGATTCAAGTAATTTAACAACAAATTAAGCATAAGGTTATGATTATACCTCACAAGCTTGAGATCAAACTTGCAAAAATCTTAGCCTCCAACAATGATTTCATGCTCCAAGATCCATGCTTGAATAGCTAAAGAATAATGGATAAAGCTTGGATTTAGAATTAGCTTTGAATTTTTGAGAAAAAGGGTGGATTTTTGATAGAAATTTTGGGGGTTTTGAAGGAAAAATGAGATGAAGTATTTGGGGATGTTTTGGTTCAGGTTTCGGCCAGAAATCTTGGGGGATTGGGTGAGGGAAGAGAGAGAGTGAGGTTGGGGAAAGTTAGTTCAAGTCAAAGTCAACTCAAATTATACCATTTTCTACTCTTTTTTTCTTTTCTTTTCTTTTCTTTCATTTCTTTTCTTTAAAATCCAAGTGGGGACAAAAGAGGGGGATGCTGAATTCTTCAAGGGGATAAGTGAATAGGGGTGTGTGGGTGTGGGTACGGGTGTGGGGTGATGAAAAATGATAAATACAGTACCCCAAACATCCATTTACGCTAAAAAAAAGCCTTTTTTCTTCAATAATTTCTAAACCGTTTTGGCAAATGATTTCGTTCCAAAAACCACATGATAAAATTTCATTTAATGTTTTATGATGCACAAAATTTGTTTCAACTCATTCCAATTTGTAATTTTCCCTAATTAAATGTATTAGTGGCGGCTTAAAATAATAATAAAATAATATTTTTTTTCAGAAAATTTGAAATTTCACCAGCGGCTCAATAAACACCAAATAATAGCAATTACATAGTTAGAATATGTATATTTAATTTTTTATAATAAGATATTTGTATTTTGACTTTTTACAGAAAACCCCCTTATTTTACCGATTTTTCGAAATTTCACCGAAACGATTTTCAAAACGTTACAATCTTCCCCCCTTAAAGAAATTCGGTCCCCGAATTTAAATTCAAACTCCCCCAAATACTAAAACATCTAAGAAAAACCATCAAGTCGTCGGGGCTCCGAAATTGTAACTACATATGCGCTTGAAAAATGAGCATATAACTCAAATCAAAACTCCGTCAAGCATCCCGCAATCGTCGGAGTCATGGAGAAGACATCAATGCCAAATATAAATCAAACCAATATGATATAACTCGAAACTATACATATAAACATCGAATCTATATCTGTAAGTATCTGAAGGAAATGCATGCCAAATCTCTTTAAGTCGCTGTGCAACGCGTATAACACTGCACAGTGGCGGACGTCTATCATAAGAAAATAACTATATACGTATATACCTTTGTTTGAAATGTACGTTCCGCCGTTTTGGAAACAATTTAGAAGGGTCTCCTTGTTTTAAATATTTCGTGTCAAATCAGACACGTAGGTAAATACTGAGGCTATAGCTCGCTTTTTGGAAATCCCTTCAATAACTATCAATGCATGTAAAATATATTCAGGTACTGTCCTCTGACTAGTCCTGCTCAGTACGAAAACACATAGCAATATCATAAAAACGTACTGCTCTATACGAAATCAATCCCAAAATATGCACATGAATGCTACGTGCGTCTGGTGCGCACGGAAATCAAAATCCATGAATGTGTCATACATGCGCAGAGAAACATCTAAGTGCATCGGGTGTGCACGAAATATCTGTCGTAGGCAACATGTGTGCCTGACCGCAAAATCAGGTGCATCTGACATGCACAAAAAAAAATCTCGATTTAGTGCCTTTGGTGTGCACCAAAATCACCCATCAAAACATGCACCCAACATGCGCGAAAATCCAAATCAGGTGCATCCATCGTGCACGAAATCATGAAATCCAATATCAAGCGCCGAATGTACGCAAAATCAATCAGGTGCACAAGGTGCACAAAACAAATATCGAGTATCACAATCGAAATTGAAGTCCAGTGCATCTAAGTGCACAAAAGGCGTATCCCTGCACTGCAAGCATATATAAACTATACAGAGTGCAGGAACGAAATCGCGTGCGTGCATATGCACAAAATCAACTCAAATGTCTAAAACCGTAAAATCACAAACATGTGAAACCCAAGCACGAAAACGATATCAAGTGCAACACTGTGCAAAGATCGTAAATCCTCAATCATCAAAATCCAATCATGCGAATAAATCACCGAAAACATCGAAATCAATAATGGCGGAATAGTACTGCTCAAGCGCATCCTCTAAGAATCTCGGCCAACTGTCGCGGTCACTAGTGGGACGTCTCGTCGATGATCATGAACTCTGTCCTGCTGGCGTGCGTAACCATGACCACTCCTGGGTCAAGGTCTTTACTGTGAATTACCAATCTTTCGGTCCATCGGCTCATCGGCCCTGTCAGGTGTGCTAACGGGGACGATTCCGTTCTGGCACTTCTCTGGTCATCTCTTGGTCAATCATCGCGACCACTCGTAAGACAGCATATTACTAGCGTAGGCCTCTGGCTCTCTGAATGTACGTGACACATCTGATCCTGGGTGCAAGTTTCATTGCAGCAGTGTCCTGGAAGAAATCTTGCTCACGGTCTCTTCCATGTCTCGTCTCTGCCAACTGTCCGGAAGTCATTGTCCTTTCCTATATCTGCATCTTGCTCTGGAACGACTGCATACTCATCGCGACTCCTTCTGGAAGGTAAGTCCAAGTACCATGCCTCGGTATGCGCATCGCATCTCTGATGTCGGCGGAGTGGAACGTCATCTCATCTAGATCTGGTACGAACCTCTTACTCCACTTTTCTCTAATGTCGTCTGCTTTGGACTCGTCTCGTCGCGGCCACATGGACTGAGCTCCAACGACTATCCTCGTATCTGGAGTCTCCCAAGAATGCATCTCACCACCTAGCATCCGAATTAAGTCGAGCCATCCAATCGATTCGTCAAAACCTCATAATCCCCCAAGAGCTCAACATCTTGGGTACAGATTAATAGTATCGAGTACATACCACAGCATCGGTGGTCCAGCCGTAGAAGGGCAAACCCTAGCCTCACTAATGGCGCCGCAGAACTGTCGCAAACCCTAAGGTTCAAAGGCTTTCACACGGTCATTAAGTCGAGTTAGGGTTTCATTCTTCTAGAGGGACCATAGAATTTCCTGCATGTCTTTCCGACTATCTTAAACTTGGAATAATAGGTTTCTGACATTCGATCGTCTCCGTCGACTCCCAACGTCTCCGTCGACTCCCAACGTCTCCGCGTGAAGTCGTCTCTAGTTGGAATCAATCTATCTGATGACCTCGCATCGGGGTAGGCGAACGATCCACATGTCCTAGTCATTCATCCTCGATGACTAGCGACCTTCTATCATCTCTTAGTACAACTTATACTGCAATAGCTCCAACATCTGGGGCGATATCTCGTCGTTCGCAGCAATAACTGGCTCACTCGTCTGCATGCTGAACCGTGCCTCAATCATCAGGAGTAAGAAACACACCAACGGTCATCAAAATCTGGCTGGTCTCCATCATTGGCTCAATTCTTTAGTGTCGATCAGCACCTCCGAGTAACCTCATGAAGGCGATCCGCCAAACGCTCGTGGCGCGGAAACACAGTAAAAAGACACATCTATGCAATCGTGTGTCGCCGGAATCACGCCATGGTCAGTCCTCATTCGTAACGAGCTCATGCTGACCGCAACTCTAGCTGTAGCTCTCCCTGCCGTAACCGTAGCAGCAAAACCAAACTGGTACAGATGAGGCTAGATCAGGAAGGAATATAATACTGAACAAGGAAATGTACATCCTAAGGCTTCATAAGTGGAGTGGCGTGTCGTAAATATGCCGCGGAACATATCAACGGTACGTCACTCTACTTTAGTCACCTATTCCATCAACCAAGGGTCATCCTACGCTCCGAAGGTTAAAACCTAACGCTCTGATACCAACTTTGTCACGACCCGAAAGTACGGAACATGACCGGCACTTAAACTACGAACGTCTCGAGACGTACGTAATCTAAGTAAACCGAAAACCCAGAAATCCAAACCAAGAAAAGTAGTAGAGTGCAGGAAAAACCAACTTAAAGCAAGTAATTTCAATAGCATAAGCCGAATTATGCGGTTTTTAAAACATCAAAAATTTACTGAAAATTTCGGCAGAGTCTCCTTTGTAAATATTGGCCCCCAAATGGGATACAAAATGATAGTATACGAAATCAAGAAAAGGGCATCCCTAAGCGGGAGCTAGCTCTTCGTCAATCGACGGTCACAACCACACAAATAATATAATATACAACGCCAACGGCGAGGATCAAAACTCAAAAGGAAACTCAAACCACCAGAAATATAACGAGCGACTCTAAGGTCGAAAGAATAAACAACACTGGTCTCTATCTCAAAAATACATGTTTGGTTGATGGAATTTACTAGATACAACGGAATAATGTTATACAAGGTAATATGATGGGTACGATACAAGAAAAACCCACCTACTAGCAAGTCACCCGAATGAAACCGAGCCCGCAAAGCCGTAATGAAACCTGTACGGCAAACCTACAAGAAACTGGGGCACAACGGGGGTGAGTTGCCAACTCGTGAGTAGAAAAACATCTACGCACAGAAATCGCATAAATAACGCAATCCTAGGTCAATGATCATAATATATCCTCAAATATATGAATAACACGTAGCCTATAACAAGGCTAGGGTAAATATCTAACCCGAGTGTAAACTCATGTGCCCGTGTTAGTGCTTCAGGTAGCAATATATCATATGAATGAGGTATGAATGCATGAAAACAGAATACATGTAAATGAAGAAACTGTCTTCATAAATTAATGAGATTTCCTTCGTATTTTTAAACTGAGGTATCATAATGAAATCAGTATCAACAGTGTCTAGCATCGACACAAAACATAAATCTCACTGTCTCGAAATATCAATGTCTCAATCTCAATATCTAGGGCGCCGTCAGTCCAGACCGGCCCGTACCATCCATCTCAGGACTACGACGGTATCCTCCGGATATCCGACGCGTCGGGTAATATCACCGGTAGGTAATCTGTCCCCTGCCAGGCTCAACGTCAACACCACATTCATCTTGCCCCGGGTACCATACCGGGTCCACCATGTACCCGTGACGGTTCCTCCACTCCTCGACACGGATCTCTAAAACCACAGCAAACTCATGGTGCACGACACTTTACATCACTAGAAAACCGCAACATTTTATATTTTAAAAGATCATAAGTTGTAAATTTTGCGGCTTTCCCCGAAATCCAGAAATATCATAAATCTCAAGAAATCATCACAAGTGCATATGTCAATGATAATGAATGCATATGGTATCAATAACCAAGTTGCAATGTATGATTAATAAACTAGGCATGTAAGGCAGGTACACTAATATCATATCAACTACTAACTAACAAGCTAAGTCAAGCAAATATATTCTCTAAAGTGTACGTGACATGGCAATTACCGATGAAGATGTGTGTGAGCCGGCAAGTAGGTGTACGTGGTACATACGCATCATCGGTAATGGTGCTGGTGTCCTAACAGCATGATATCAATAATGGAATATGCAGCAAAATAAGTATGCGAGGCAGAGTGAACAGCAATAATATGCGGGAGCTAAATACTAGACACAACGATAACTAATCTGTAATAATCTAATATAAGTCCTATAAATGGGGCCATTTGAAATAACACGAACCGCGGGGTTTTGAAAATAGGGCTACGGTGGTTTTTAAGAAAGGATACGTCTTTTGAAATATCCGTAGATCCCTTGACCTGTCTTGTTAAATACCCACGATCCGCTAGTTTTGAAATAGGTAGGAGTCTAATCTAATCTAACAACTACACTAAACTATACGGCTGAACTAACAAGCTGAACTACAGGTAAGGAAACCGCCTATCATCGAGTCGATACATATACATACATGTATATATACAGTCGGTGATCCCGCCTCAATAATATTATATCCATAACCAGACATCCCAAGTCAAGAGTGCGGATCAATTATCAAAATATGGCTCGTACGTAAATCCGTCGTACGGCATCCCCAAATCTGGGTACGGGTCAATATCACATTCATCATACTATTCATCTGATATCCTCTTTATCAAATATCATGATCGGGGTACTGATCTACGTCTAGTACAATATTGATACCATCTATGTATGCATGCATGTAAGAATCACTACGTCAAAAGACCCGCTAAAACATCATGTCGTATCTCAATACGAACCAAAACACATCACGGATCTTCTGGCCTCAAGCCCAATATCATCGACTCATCTCAAATCCCAATTACTATCCTCAAATCCAGTATATAAACACATAGTCCCACACCCATGTGTAAATATACACAACAATATATAATCCCATGTACGCACATATGAAAGAAGAATGTATGCAAATATGGGTGTGTGTGTATGTGTGGTGCAACCACTACCTAAGGTTTCGTAACCATGTACCAATCCAACACCAATATCCATCTAAAATCATCAATAATAAATCCTAACAACATATCATAAATTGTTGGTGTTTATACGCATCCGTATACATCACCACGGACTGCGGGGGTGCTATATGCCATCCACCCGACTTCTCCCCGTAGATATAAATCTACTCACCTGGTCCTCGTTCGCCGGTGCCGACGTCGCCACGCGCTTGCTTGTCGTCTTGAAGTTCACATGGGGTACCTACATATCATAACGCACCGTATCGCATTAAAACTAAATTCGAAATCGAAACGGCATACGAAAATCAATTCGGCACGTGTATCACGCATAGGTCCAAACCTATCGCCTACGCATGCAAGAATAGTCAAACCAACCCTCGATGTCGATGTACAGACGTCAAACAATCGAGAAAAATCCAATCACTC
Source organism: Agapanthus africanus (assembly GCA_030015575.1). Classification (NCBI taxonomy): domain Eukaryota; kingdom Viridiplantae; phylum Streptophyta; class Magnoliopsida; order Asparagales; family Amaryllidaceae; genus Agapanthus; species Agapanthus africanus. The sequence goes on from JASDDO010000031.1 coordinate 140,105,160, forward strand.
TCATTTGCACATTCACGAACACTAATTTTAATATAAACTAGGTTAAAACTCAAAAAAACCCTAATTTCACCTAAAAAGTCATTTTTCCGCAAATCTAGCAAGCACAATTCGCCGTTTTTGTACAAAACATGATATTTAAATGATTGTAGCGGCTAATATACTTATTAAATATCTTAAATAAGTCATAGAAAAAATTTCCGGAATTTAATCTCAATAAATTCCAAAAACCCTAATATTCTAGTTTACAAAATACCCTTTTTTAACAATTTCATAGCAAAAATGCACAAACTACAATTTAGGTTGGATTTCCATGAACTAAAGTGTTAAACTACACTTAATAAAGTTAATAATATGATAAAAACCCTAACCATATTTTTAATCTCATATTTCGAATTAAATCAAAAAAAACTAGTTTGCAACAAAAAGCTTAATTTGGACATTTTTCAAGTAACAACTTGTAATTAACAACTAGATTAGTTTTCTACAAAACTAAATATGTTAATCCACCTCACTAAACCATACACAATCAAACACAACTCATTTCCACAACAAACCCTAACTTAGTAATCAAAACCCTTTCTTTAAATTTCAAACCTTGAAATTTAAAACCCTAATTTAACAGCTAATAGCTAGATTCAAGTAATTTAACAACAAATTAAGCATAAGGTTATAATTATACCTCACAAGCTTGAGATCAAACTTGCAAAAATCTTAGCCTCCAACAATGATTTCATGCTCCATGATCCATGCTTGAATAGCTAAAGAATAATGGGTAAAGCTTGGATTTAGAATTAGCTTTGAATTTTTGAGAAAAAGGGTGGATTTTTGATAGAAATTTTGGGGGTTTTGAAGGAAAAATGAGATGAAGTATTTGGGGATGTTTTGGTTCAGGTTTCGGCCAGAAATCTTGGGGGATTGGGTGAGGGAGGAGAGAGAGTGAGGTGGGGAAAGTTAGTTCAAGTCAAAGTCAACTCAAATTATACCATTTTCTACTCTTTTTTTCTTTTCTTTTCTTTCATTTCTTTTCTTTAAAATCCAAGTGGGGACAAAAGAGGGGGCTGCTGAATTCTTCAAGGGGATAAGTGAATGGGGGTGTGTGGGTGTGGGTACGGGTGTGGGGTGATGAAAAATGATAAATACAATACCCCAAACATCCATTTACGCTAAAAAAAAGCCTTTTTTCTTCAATAATTTCTAAACCGTTTTGGCAAATGATTTCGTTCCAAAAACCACATGATAAAATTTCATTTAATGTTTTATGATGCACAAAATTTGTTTCAACTCATTCCAATTTGTAATTTGCCCTAATTAAATGTATTAGTGGCGGCTTAAAATAATAATAAAATAATATTTTTTTTCAGAAAATTTGAAATTTCACCAGCGGCTCAATAAACACCAAATAATAGCAATTACATAGCTAGAATATGTATATTTAATTTTTTATAATAAGATATTTGTATTTTGACTTTTTACAGAAAACCCCCTTATTTTACCGATTTTTCGAAATTTCACCGAAACGATTTTCAAAACGTTACAAGTCGAGACACCGACGAGGGGCGGTGGCCGGTCTCACAAGCCACTGGTGTCAGTTGGATCACCTAAGATGTATACAGGTGCTCATTGGGTTATGAGTACACCGGACAGGACTCGCCGGGAATCTGCTAGTTAGTATTATATCTACCGTCAGATAGCAGTTCCCTGGTGACATGTGTAAAGGTTAGTTCATCGACCTGAGGTCGTCATTTGTCTCGTGTGAGTTCCCACTGTGCTTTGATTTCTACCCTACCACGGCTCAAAGGAGTCGTGCAAACAGGTAGTTTTTGGGTACAGTCCCGAGCCATATGGAGGCACGTGAGCGGATCGGCAGGGGATTCGTCTCTCCCGGTATTGGGGGCGAGGTCGTACTGTGTCTAGGAGAGCCATTACACAAAGTCCATGGCCATGGCAGGAGATTTACTGGTAGGTACTCCAGTAGTATCTCAGGGTGTTATTGGGCTTCACTCCGACACGACTTATACTGCTATTGGGGATCTGACGTTACTAGCCCCCTAGGCAGATATGCGATACTCATAGACGAACGGACCGGACTGTATATACATTGTCACTGTTAGGCTCAGTAGGGTTTTCCGGATGAGTGCGCTCATCGGCATCCCTTAAGGTCAGTCCATGGGCAGCCGTTACGCATTGCTAGTGCCGCTGACGGTTTGTGGTTAAACCCACTGCCAGGGTACTGACGAGTCATTAGAGTCCCCCACAGACAGTTTCCCAAGTTCGGGCGAAACGCTGTAGAGGCCGTATGGTTTTATGGCAGGGTTCGAAAAATGCACGTGCGTTTACGCACGTGTTATTTTTCGGGCAGATGATACTGGTCGGCTTTGGTTTAAGCCGGATCCGAGTATTATAATGAGTAGGTATAAATCTTTGTCTCAGTTGCATTTGTATTCGGTCGTAATACAAATGCGGGTATATTTATACAGTTTCGGGGTTGTCCTGAAATTCGTTTCAGGATCACTTTTGGAAGTTGCCAGTTTCCAGTTTTCTATCAGCCGTCTTTTAACATTCGGTTAAAGACGGATTTATCTTTTCTTCAGATAAGAGTGAGTCATCATTCTAGAAGGTTCTAGAAGTGATGAAGTGGCTAATGAGTCATCTTGACATTAATGGTTGCATTAATGACTTGATGAGGTGTTTATGTGAGTCATGCTTTGTTTTAATGATTCTTGTTTTGGTTAAGATATTTTGAGTGAGAAGCTTTCTCTTGTGGTCACCCCCCCTCTCCTACGGTCACCTCCCTCTTGCTATATATGGCCGGCCTTCTCTCTCCTCTCTCTCTCTCTCACTTGTTGCTTCACTTGAAAAGATATGATAGTATTTGGGGTGCATGGAATTTTACAGTTCATTTCATTCCATCACCCAATTCCCTCGGCAACTTCATTAACCGATCGTCCACGGATTTGGACGAAGTGAGACAAAGTCATCTACTCATTCTCTACATCATTCTTGGTCGTCTCTTTAGCAAACTTGACGATCGAGTTGCCTCAAGTCAGAGGCGGGAGCCCGTTTAAAGAATCGTCGATGTGGTGCCACCTCGACGAGGATATCAGAGATCGACGAGATCAGAGCAGCCGCAACGGAGCGTGGGATGATGGTTAAAGAACGAAGGACTCGGATCGTTCGGTATAACCTTTCTACACTCTTTACAGTTTGTTAGTTTAGCAATAATGGCAGATCCGGGTTAAAGTATACGATAGCGCCAGTTAAAAAGTTTTTGTTCCGCATTTGGCGTCTGTAGACTGACGGGGCGCTAGCGTAGACTTACATTAAATACATTAGTTCACAGTATTTGTTAGTTATATGTATGCCCTAGAGGCCATTACTGTTCATTGGATGTATATTGTAGTGGATGCTGGGACATATATATGGAGGACTTTCTTGCTCGACATGATAGTATGCTATCTGGTTACTCTTTACCTTAACGTGTACACTGATTGTCTCTCTGTTACATGTTGGTAAAGCCCTTAGGATGTGTGCTTGACTACCTGGACTGTGATGCGGATCATACTAGTGGGGACATGGTAGTCCATAAGTACATCCTTCAAAGTCCCTAGTCGTGGGTGTATCGAGACGGGGCATCGATATACCAGAGTAGACTAGCGTGTACCTTCTCGACCCATACAGATGGGCGATGGATGATCCCATATCCATCGGTGTTTGACATCAGAGATGATATACGGGTGCTCAGTGGAGACTGGGTACACTAGACGGACTCACCGAGAACTCCCAGATGGTATTATACCTCACGTCAGATGGCAGTTCTCTGGTGACACTGGTACAGAGTAGTCTGTTGACCCGAGATCGTCATAGAGTCTTGTGTGGTTCCCACTGTGCTTTGATTTCCATCTTACCACGTCCAAGAGGGCGTGCAAAACGGTGGTTTTTGGGTACAGTCCCGAGTCACATGGAGGCAATGAGCGATAGGAGGGGATTCGTCTCTCCCGGTATAGGGAGTTGATGTTGCGCAGTGTTCGATTGGCTATAACAGGAAATCCCTGGCCAGGGTTACTGAGATTTACTGGTAAGTGTTACCAATAGTTTCTCTAATTGTTATAGACCTCGTATCGACACGACTTATCGAGCTATTGGGGTCTGACGTTAACCACCCCTAGGCAAGATATGCGACATATCAGACGATCAGACCGGACTGTACGGTAGTGTTACTGGTCGGATTCACTGGAGTGTGAGCGGGCTTGCTCGTCGATCTTCAGATCGCTCAATACCCGGGTGGCCGTTACGTTTAGTAGACCGCTTGCGGCTTGTGGGTGTTTGATATGATCATCACCTGCTGCCGGCGTATTGACGAGTCTTTAGAGTCCTACACAGAGGTTTCCTGGCTCAAGCGAAACGAAATAGGAGGGCATATGAGATATGTGCGGGACCGAGAATAATGCGTGTATGTGATACCGTATTTAATTCTCGCGATCAATGTATCGATTAGGTTATATGCGGTATACCCTAGTTATCGAATCAAGGGTTGATTCGATAAACCGATGCATTGCATACTAGTCGGTTATATACGATATGACCGGATCGTTAAATCAAGTGTTGATTTAATGATTTGATGCATAATTATATATTTGATATATTACTTTGCATTAACTGGTATCGGTTCACTTTAAATGGATTTTCTCGCTCGGATGTGCGCATTACATATGCGATATGATTTTGTGCACTTGATTGTATCATGTTTGATGATACATATCTTTTTGGTTAAGTGTAAAGATTTAAACCATGGTTAAGTGGATAATTAGGGTTTTACTTATTCATTTATTTATCCTTTTATTTTTGGAAAAAAGGAAATGAAATGAGAGAAAAATGGTGGCTTATTTTGTTTGCAACATGAAGCTTCATGAAGCATTCATGAAGTGACCATTTTTGTCTCATCTCCTTAACCCTAACCATTCTTTAACCTTGGTCAAATCTCTACACTTAACTTGGGTTAATATTATGATAAGAATAAATGTATTATTCTTTTTATCATAACTTATCATAACTATTATCTTCTTCTTCTTCCTTTCTTCAAGTGAAGAAAGCAAGGTCCATCAATGGTGATTAATGAAAATGAGTGAGAAATCCAAATCTAAAGTCTACCCACTTCCTATTTCTTCATCCTCTACCTCTTGCCAAGTAGTAGAGTGTGTTTCCTTCACAAGTTTTCATGGCAAGGTGAAGGTGGAGCTTGATTTAGCGATGCCTCGACGTAGATCATCTTCGGCATGGACATCGACGACCTAGCTCGCTTATTCTCCGACGAAGCCGACTCTAGAGCCCGGATTCTTTTTGGACAGCGGAGACGACTTCGTTGCGGAGCTATGGAGGTGGAGCACCGGATCTACAAAGGTTGTATTTCCGATATCCCATTAGTTAAGTTGTTAACTAGTTCTTTTTCGCCTAGTTTTCTAGCAAACGATCCGTAGTCGGGTCTCTCGGCACCTAGAATTTTTGAAAATGGCATGTTCGATGCCTTTTATAACCTCATTAGGGTGCCTAGGAACCTTTCACTGGTATCAGAGCCTAGCTAGAGTCTTAGGCGAAGTCTAGACGGAATTTGAAGTCCAAACGAACCCGAAACCCCGAATCAAACTTGCTCTCTGTCCAGATTTTAAAATTGTGGATTTTTCAAGATTAAAAATATCCAGAAAATCAAGCAGGGTTTTCTAAGAATTACTGTAAATTTCGGGGGCCTAAATCAACTTTTCCACCGCTGAACCGCGGCACGTGCTATGCACTACGCGGCGGTTCAGCGGCGGTTTTGTCGTTTTGTGTGTTTTTCTTTTCACAGAAATTCTCAGTATTCTGTTCTGGTTTTCCTGGGATATTTTATTATTTATTATACAGTTGAGTTTTCAGGGGTTGTTTTGGGTTTTCATGAGTTCGATCGGATTATCAAATTTTGTCTATTTGGCTTTCCAGATAATTTTTTAGAATATGTTAAAAAGTTCGACCGGATATAAATACCCAATTTTTCCCCTGTCGGGAAATTTCCAAGTGTTGGATTTTTCCGTAGTTTAACGACGTTCAAAGTAGTGCAAGTAACGTGATGGACCCTCTAGAAGACAACAAACCTTAACTCGATTATGTGACCGTCTTGAACTGCCCTTTGATCCTTCGGGTTTGGGGCAGTACGGCGTGCCACATGTGAGGCGTTGGCTTGACCCTTCTACGGCTGGACCGTTGGTACTGAAGCACGAACTGAATGTTGTTAGACTTATTTCATGTGTTGATCTGTATCGGGAAAACATGGGTGTTCGATTGTTCGATCGAAAAGTTTAACATTTTCTGTTTATCTGGAATGGGATACAATAATTGGAATTCACAAGAAGTTATGTGATAACTAAATGAATGTTATAAACATAGCAGTTTAGTCTCACTTGATCGGTTTCCACGGAATTTTGATGTGATCAAAAGTCCGTCGCAATCACGTAGCGTACGCGGATACTCGCCGGGTAAACTTAATAGACAGCTACACCCCATAGCCCCGACCAAGTGACTGTAGGAGAACCCCGTCGCCGAAAGCATCCGTTCGGGTGCTCGCGGTAGCGGTGTTCCGCCTTGGTGCACTTCGTCGACGGTATCGGGGGTACGGCCGCCTACTGAAGTTTGCGACGAGCATTCGATCAGGATGTCGGGAATCTTGTTGAATTGCCCGACTTGATATTGAAAAGTGTTTTCGATAATGAGACTAAAATGCGGGGTTTATAATTGTTAGGCATGAGATGTCCATGTAATTTATTTGGTCAGGCATGCGATGTCTGAGGTGGTTGCGGATTCCAACTGTTGTAGTTTTACACTTTCTTTTCTGTGACCGTAAGTGTAATATGTGATATCGCCGGTTTCGTTGCTATATGTCAACGACAATTGGGATGCGCATATTTACTTACGTTGATGACATGTGATGTTATGTGTTGCTGGATATGTTATATTGGATCGTCGTGTTTGAATAGCCGGGGTTTTTTTTATGTGAGATGAGTGTTTTTCATTTTCATTCATGTAAAAACTTGTATGTAATATTCTTTTATTGGGGCGCTTCCAGGTTGCGGAAGTAGTCACCCTATGTATATTATTTACTTTTCTGCACTAGGATAGACCCAAGGAGGAGGGCACAAGTGACCGGGTTCTGGAGTCCAGTGGGAGACCAACTCGAGGAGTCGAGGTCGGGTCTCCTAACTCTAGAATTGGTAGGGTTGCTTGCCGCTCTAGTAGAGGTCTAGGGGTGTGGGTTTGGCTATTCATCACGACCGTGGAATCCGTGTTTTATACTGGCTCGTATTGAAAACACGGACGTCCTAGTATATCCAATATTTCATATGTTTCTTCTGCTGCGATATCTGTGATGAGATTCTGTGATGGATATAGTATATAGTATATATGATATATTATATAGGCGTTACTTATGTTTTACACCCGCGCTAGCCCTGCCCTGCTCTGTCGTTAGTTACCTAACCTAACGGTGCACGAGGGGACATCGAGGCTAATGCGGATGGCATAAGTATACGTCATATCTATCTGTGATGTTTAGGTAACTTAAAATGATGGGACTTCATTAATGTGATTAATGAAATAAAAGAAACCTAAGATGTTGTAGAATCGAATTTCAAAATAAAACAGGTAGCTACAGTTCTTGCTTTGCACAGTGATATATATGATATATCCCGCACCTTATTCGATGAGGAAAGGACCGAGATCCCTTCACCGGGAGTGACTCCTTTAGCAATAACTGGCAGATGCTACACACTCGGTTTGTCTTTTGATTGCTTTTAAGTGTTTTTGCTTTGCACAGTGATATATATGATATATCCCGCACCTCATTCGACGAGGAAAGGACCGACGATCCCTTCACCGGGAGTGACTCCTTTAGCAAAACTAGAAAAGCCTCAAAAACACTCCATTTCAAAATCATTTGATTCTACAACGATATCAAGTTCATTACGCAATAGGTTTTCAGAAAAACCAGTCGTAGCCCTCCGTCATTTCAGATAAGTACTAGTTAGTATTCGTGCTGCGGTTGTTTGGCATGCGTCAAGGCGTAGTGTACGGTAGCTAACTAGTGCTTATCTGCTAGCATACGATGCGATTGGATTAGGGTATTCGTACGGTGTTGTTTGGCATGCGTCAAGGGTCGTGCGGGTGGGTTTAATTCAATCAGGTAATGACGGGTTGAACTTGACTAGCAGACTATGGGTTGTTTGGCATGCGTCAAGGTCATAGCGAGCTAGGGGCAAAATATTATCGGGAATTTCAAGTGTTGAAATTTGCAATGAGATTGCATACCTTCTATGAGATAGTTGGATCCCGATACCTGCTGCGAGTAAGAGTTACTCCTGGGAGAGTTTTATACATTACAATTAGCCGATCAAGTAGGTGTCTAGAAAGGTGTCAACGGGGTTACGCCTCTGGGAAAACGAGGTTTACATTAATTAGGTTCGTGCGAAAGCACGGGGTGTTAGTTATATGTATGCCCTAGAGGCCATTACTGTACATACGATGTATATTGTAGTGGATGCTAGGACATATATAAGGAGGACTTTCTTGCTCGACATGATAGTATGCTATCTGGTTGTACTTTATCTTAACATGTACTCTGATTGTCTCTATGTTACATGTTGATAAAGCCCTTAGGATATGTACTCGACTACTGGGACTATGATGAGATCATACTAGTGGGGCCTCGGTAGTCGACGAGTACATCCTATAACTGTTCCTAGTCGAGGGTGTATCGAGACAGGGCATCGATGCACCAGAGTAGACTAGCGTATACGCATCTTGACCGATATGATGGGCGATGGATGATCCCATATCCATCGGTGTTTGACATCAAGGATGGTATACGGGTGCTCAGTGGAGACTGGGTACACTGGACGGACTCGCCGAGAACTCCCAGATGCATACGTCAGATGGCAGTTCTCCGGTGACACTGGTACAGAGTAGTCTGTTGACCCGAGATCGTCATAGAGTCTTGTGTGGTTCCCACTGTGTTTTGATTTCCATCATACCAGGTCCAAGAGGACGTGCAAAAAGGTGGCTTTTGGGTACAGTCCCGAATCATATGGAGGCAATGAGCGATAGGAGGGGATTCGTCTCTCCCGGTATAGGGAGTTGATGTTGTGCTGTGTTCGATTGGCTATAACCGGAAATCCCTGGCTAGGGTTGCTGAGATTTACTGGTAAGTGTTATCAGTAGTTTCTCGAACTGTTATAGACCTCATATCGACACGACTTATCGAGCTACTGGGGTCTGACGTTTACCACCCCTAGGCGAGATATGCGACATATCAGACGACGAGACCGGACTGTACGGGAGTATTACTGTTTGGATCCACAGGAGAATTTACAGGCTTGCTTGTTGATCTTCTGAGCGCTCAATACCTGGGTAGCTGTTACGTTTAGCTGACCGCTTGCAGCTTGTGGGTGTTTGATATGATCATCACCTACTGCCGGCGTATTGACGATTCTTTAGAGTCCTACACAGAGGTTTCTTGACTCAGGCAAAACGGAGTAGGAGCACATATGTGATATGTGCGGGACCGAGGATAATGCGGTATGTGATATCGTATTGTATTCTCGCGATATTTGATATCAGCCGGGTCATCGGATCAAGTGTTGATTCGATGAATCGGTACGGATAAATATTAGCCGGTTATGTGCGATATAGCCGGATTGTCGGATCAAGTGTTGATTCGATAATTTAATGTATAATAATATATGAGATATATTAAATTGCATTAACTAATATTTGCTCACTAAAAGATTCTTTTTCTCACTCGGGTAATACATTGATATATATGCGATATATGTTAATTGTATTATTTTATTTTGTTACGATAAATATTATATATGTGATATATAATATTGTAACATGATATGATAACTAATGCAACTCGTTTAGTGGAGTTTAAACCTGATTAGGGTTCGGATTAGGGTTAATCTTTCTAGAAGTTTCTAGAAGGATTTTTTTTGTTTTTTGTGAAAGATATTTGTTCATGACTCATGCTTTAACTTTACCCAAAACCCTAACCATAGTCAATTCTCTACAATGGTTAAGTGAACCATGGTTGCATTATTCTTCATATTAATCCTTTCTTATTCATCACAAAAGAGGATGAAACACTATTCTTCTTCTTCCTCCATTTTCTTTCATGGAAAAACCTTTCTTGATTTTTCCAAGTGATGAATAATAGTGAGAAAATGATAAATAAATAGAGCAAAATTCATACTTCATCATCCTCATCTTCCCTTGCCATTTAGATGAGGGTGTTCACATCATTTCATGAGTGTTAGCTTGTGTTAAAGAAACTTCGAGGTAGATCATCGTAGTATCGAAGATCGGAAGCAAAGGTTGCGTCATTCTCTTCGTGGAACCTCTCGAGAGCCCGGAACCCGATGATCGCAGCGAAGGGACCACAACACGGAGCATATGAAGTGAAGGACCGGATCTACAAAGGTTGTGATCCCTCTCACTTAGTGTTAAATTGTTTAGCATGTTGTTTTTCGCCTAATCTCTAGTTTAAAGTTCCGTATTCGGGTAGTTCGGCACGGCTAAATTTTTATTCGGGCATGGTTGATGCCTCGTAGACCCTTGTGCGCGTGCCTAGCAACCCTACAGTGGTATCAGAGCCAAGCTAGAGCTTTAGGCGAAGTCTAGACGAAGTTTAAAGTCCGATTGAACCCGGAAAACCCGAAACACTAAACTCAAAATTGCTCTCTGGAAATTTTCTAAAATCTGGGATTTTTCCAAATTAAAAATGTCCAAAAATTACAGCAGGTAATTACAAGAATTACTGTGAAACACGTGCGCGTAATTCGACAACAGTAGCACGGAACCGCGGCCCCACCCCAGCTTGCGCGGCGGTTCCGCGGCCACGTGATCGATTCATGTCACGTGCGTTTCACAGTAACTCATATTTTTCAATGTTGTAATTTCTGGGAATTTTTAATATTTATTTTATAGTTGAGTTTTCTGGAGTTGTGTTGGGGATTCGATGTTTCGATCGGAGTATTAGATTTTGTCTATGTGTTTTTTTTCCGGATAACTTTTAGAAACTGTTAAAAAGTTCGAACGGATATCAATAACTCACTTTTTCCCCTGTCGGAAAATTTTTCAAAAGTTGGATTTTTCCTCGTGTTTAAGAATGTTCTAAGTCATGCAAGTAACTCGATGGACCCTCTAGAAGACAACAAACCTTAACTCGATTTTGTGACCGTCTTGAACTGCCCTTTGAACCTTAGGGTTTGGGGGAGTACGGCGTGCCACATGTGAGGTGTTGGCTTGACCCTTCTACGGCTGGACCATTGGTACTGTAGCATGTGATGAACGTTTTTAAACTGTTTTCAAGTGTTGAGATATATTGGGGAAATCTTGGGTGCTTGATGATTCGATCGGAAAGTTTAACTTTTTCTGTTTATCTGGAATGTGATACAATAATTGGAATCCAAAAATAGTTATGAGATAACTGATTTGAATATTATAAACATAGTAGTTTAGTCTCAGTTGATCGGTTGCTGCGGAATTTTGATGTGATCAAAAGTCCGTCGCAATCACGTAGTGTACGCGGATACTCGCCGGGTAAACTTAATAGACAGCCTCACTCCATAGCCCCGACCAAGTGACCGTAGGAGAACCCCGTCACCGAAAGCATCCGTTCAGGTGCTCCCGGTAGCGGTGTTCCGCCTTGGTGCACATCGTCGACGGTATCGGGGGTGCGGCCGTCTACTAAAGTTTGCGACGAGCATTCGATCAGGACGTCGGGAATCTTGTTGAATTGCCCGACTTGATATTGAAAAGAGTTTTCGATAATGAGACTAAAATGCGGGGTTTATAATTGTTAGGCATGCGATGTCTAAGGAATTCATTTGGTTAGGCATGCGATGTCTAAGGAGGTTGCGGATTCCAACTGTTGTAGTTTTACACTTTCTTTTCTGTGACCGTAAGCGTAGTATGTGGTGTATCGCCGGCTTCGTTGCTATACATCAACGACAATCGGGATACGCATACTTGCTTACGTTGATGATATGAGATATTATGTGTTGCTGTGATATGTTGTATTGGATCGTCGCGTTTGAATAGCCGGGGTTTTATGTGAGGTGAGAGTTTTTCTTTTTCATTCATGTAAAATTCATTTGTATGTAATATTCTTTTATTGGGGCACTTCCAGGTAGCGGAAGATGTCACCGTTGTATATTATTTACTTTTCCGCATTAGGTAGACCCAAGGCGGGGAGCACAAGTAACCGGGTTCTAGGGTCCAGTGGGAGACCATCTCGAGGAGTCGAGACCGGGTCTTCTAACCCTAGAATTGGCAGTGTTACTTGCCGCTCTCGTAGGGGTCTAGGGATGTGGGTTTGGTTATTCATCGCGACCGTGGAATCCGTGTTTTATACAGGCTCGTATTGAAAACACGGACGTCCTAGTATATCCAATATTTCATATATGTTCTTCTGCTGCAATGTTCTGTGATGAGATCATATTACTGCCTGAGACGAATGTTTATATATTATATATATGAGATATATGTTATATTGCAGATTTCGTTTCAAAAGAGATGCTTGTGAAGCATAATTAAAATGGGACTTCATTAATGAGATTAATGAAATAAAAGAAACCTAAGATGTTGTAGAAACTTGTTTAAAAAAACTGGTAGCTACAGTTCTTGCTTTGCATAGCGGTGTTCCTTGTAGAACATCCAGCACCTTATTCGATAAGGAAAGGACCGAGATCCCTTCACCGGGAGTGACTCCTTTAGCGATAACTGGCAGATGCTACAAACTCGGTTTGTCTTTTGATTGCTTCTATAGTTTCTGCTATGCACAGCGATATATATGATATACCCCGCACCTCATTCGACGAGGAAAGGACCGACGATCCCTTCACCGGGAGTGACTCCTTTAGCAAAACTAGAAAAGCCTCAAAAACACTCCATTTAAAATCACTCGATTCTACAACGATATCAAGTTCATTACGCAAAGGGTTTTCTGAAAAACCCGTCGTAGCCCTCCGTCATTTCAGATAAGTACTAGTTAGTATTCGTGCTACGTTTGTTGGCCTGCGTCAAGGCGTAGTGTGCGGTAGATAACTAGTATTTATCTGCTTATGCATATGATGCAGATTGAGTTAGGGTAGTCGTGCGACTTTGTTGGCCTGCGTCAAGGGTCGTGCGGGTGGGTTTAATTCAATCAAGAAATGAACGGGTTGAACCTGACAAGCGGACTATGAGAGTTTGGCCTTCGTCAAGGTCATAGGACGCTAGGGGTAAAATATTATTGGGAATTTCAAGTGTTGAAATTTGCAATGAGATTGCATACCTTCTATGAGATAGTTGGATCCCGATACCCGCTGCGAGTAAGAGTTACTCCTGGGAGAGTTTTACACATTACAATTAGCCGATCAAGTAGGTGTCTAGAAAGGTGTTAACGGGGTTACGCCTCTGGGAAAACGAGGTTTACTGTAATTAGGTTCGTGCGAAAGCACGGGGGACCTCCCTCAAAGTACCGAAACTGGCCTGGCTGAAAGATTGGCGAACTTGTAGCGTGTAATTAATCCCGGCTAGTCTTTCCTTTTAGGGTTTGAAGAAAGATTTGACTAAAACAGTGGGAGACATCCTGATTAGATATATTAGATAACCAATCTAATCTTGTAAGAGCATACGCCGAGTGTTTTCTTCTCTCTCTCTCTCCAGGTAGCGACCATATCACGCCTTAATCAAGATAATAAAACGGATATATTGACCGAACCCGCTTATTATACTGAGCTGGGGAACGTTGGTCCCGCTCCAACTTATAATTGTTATAAGACAGCAGGAAATTGGGGAATACCAGATTTCCCGTGCCGCCCAAACGAAGAAAGTGCATGTTGATGCATCATCTTCGGGTGTGTTCGTTACACAGAACTGTTTCTCAGTATCCTTTACGTCCTGGGTATGTGATACCGGATCAGGATCCCGTATATGTAATCTGTTACATGGGCTACAGATAGGTAGAGAACTGTGAACGGGTGATAAGTTTCATGAGGCAGAAAACGGTGCAAGTGTTGCAGCCAAGTCTGTTGGTCACTGTCACCCTGTATTACCAGAATACATTGATTCTGAACAAATGTTATTAGATACCGAACCTGATATACAAAATCATATCAGTCTCTTTATTAGTAAAGAGAGGATATAATTTTGTATTGTTGGATAATGTTTTGAACATTTCCTATATCAAGAGTTGATCGGTTCAGGCACGTTATCTAAAAGCATTGACGTTCTAAATCAAATTACAGTTCTTAGTATACAGAACACACACAAGAAGAAAAGTTCAGAAATGAACGAATCCTTCTTGAGGTATTGTAGACTAGGTCATATCAATGCGACCCGACTGGCTGAAGTTACATATAGATGCATATTTAAATTAGTTTGAATTTACATCTTATGAAACTTGCCGGTCATGTCACAAAGATAAGATGACCACAGCTCTGTTTGTTGGAAACAGAGAAAGAGTTAGTGAACTTTTGGGATTGATACATATTGATGTATGAAAGTCCCCTGTCTACACATGCCAAGACCGGTTCTTTTTACTTCATTACGTTCTCTGATAATCTCTCAAGATTCAAACATATGTTCCTGCTGAAACACAAGTCCGAACCTTTTGAGATATTCACAGAATATAAGTTAGAAGTAGAGAACCAAAATACGGGTAAAAGTATTATGTCCTTTGATAAAATCAAGGAGGAGAATACTTGAGCACGGAAATCCTGGACTATTCTAAAGGAGAATGAGATTCTCTCTCAGCATTACTCCTCCTATACACCATAGCACGATGGTATATCGGGGCGGAGCAATAACACCCTATGTGATATGGTGTCCTCTATGATGAGTACTACTGAGTTTCCTATTTCCTTTAGGGAGTTATGCACTTTTGAAGTTGCATACCTATTGAATAGGGTTCAAATCAAATCAGTTGCCTACCACTTCATATGTGATATGGAAAGGGAAGAGCCCATATCTTAAGTTTGTTAAGATTTGGGGTTGTCCGGCCTATGTCTGATAGCAAAATCCGGACAAGCTCGAGGCAAGGTCTGTTATGTAGAACTGGAAGGGTTCTAGCTATACAAAATACAGCAGATGATTTGGTACAACCAAAGGATTCAGTAGATACCAACGAACCTCAGCCTCTCCGCCGATCTAGCAGGGTTCCTCACCCACCTGAGAGATACTTCGGTTTCTCTATGACAGTGGGAGCGAGGATTGCATCATAAGATGATGACCCAACTAGTTTCGAGCTGGCCATCAGGAGTGGGACTCCGTAAGAATGGCTGGATGTTTATCGATCTGAGATGGAATCCTTATACACCAACAAAGTATGGACTTTGTTTGCTTTATCTGAAGGGTTAAATCCCCATCAGGAGCAAGAATATCTTGAGAAGATTACTTGGTGTACATGGAAAAGTTGAGACTTTCAAAGCTATGCTTAAGTCCATCCAGATCCTACTTACCACGGCTACATACCATGACTACGATATCTGGTGGTTGGGTGTCATGACTGCTTTTCTAAATGATGTTTTAGAATAGAGCGTCTATAAGTACACAGCCAGAGGGCTTCGTAGACAGTGGGAGCAGCGGAAACGTGCGCAAGATGTTTTATATGATAAAACAGGCATCGCGGAGTTGGAACATCTATTTTGATGTGGTAGTCAAAGAGTTTGACTTCATCAAAATGGTAGATGAACCTTGTATATACGAAAAGGTAGTAGAGAGTATGGTGGTGATCCTCGTAGAGTACGTGGATGACATACTCTTGATAGGGAAGGAGTTTCCTATGCTACGCTCGGTCAATCTCCGCTTATCACAAGGATTCTCCATATAGGATCAAGTTGATACCTCCTAAATCCTGGGTTTTGATCTATGAGATAGATCTAATTGGATGTTAGGATACTCACTAGTTGTAGTGAGATGGTATCAATCGATCCTGGGGAGAATCACTGGAATGGTTCCAGGGTGATAAGGACGACTGAATGTCAGTCGCAGGCATTGTATTTACCCTCGGTGGAGGGACGGTATGTTGGAAGAGTTCCAAGCTGGATACCGTGACATACTAGACGATTAAAGGCAAGATGCATCGTTACCAAAGATACTACCAAAGAGGCAGTCTGGATATATATATAAGTTCATAAGATGAACTTCGTTCCTACCATTGTGTGACAATGGAGTTGTGGCTTAAGCCAAGGAACTACCGTCCCATCAGAAATCCAGATATAATTCTTAGGCTGTATCACCTGATCATGGAGATGGTTGATCTCCAGGGAGATCGAGGTTAGGAGAGTAGACACAGAGGACGCAGCGCGGATCCACTCACGAAGGCCTTTTTCCCAGTAGAGACTTTTATGGGATGGTTGAGTATGAGATGCTTCAACCGCAGCTAATTGTTGGGTATGTGATACCATAACAGATGGCCCTAGTGCAAGTGGGAGATTGTTAGTTATATGTATGCCCTAGAGGCCATTACTGTACATACGATGTATATTGTAGTGGATGCTAGGACATATATAAGGAGAAATTTCTTTCTCGACATGATAGTATGCTATCTGGTTGTACTTTATCTTAACATGTACTCTAATTGTCTTTATGTTACATGTTGATAAAGCCCTTAGGATATGTACTCGACTAGTGGGACTATGATGAGATCATACTAGTGGGGCCACGGTAGTCGACGAGTACATCCTATAACTGTTCCTAGTCGAGGGTGTATCGAGACAGGGCATCGATGCACCAGAGTAGACTAGCGTATACGCATCTTGACCCATATGATGGGCGATGGATGATC
Source organism: Agapanthus africanus (assembly GCA_030015575.1). Lineage (NCBI taxonomy): Eukaryota > Viridiplantae > Streptophyta > Magnoliopsida > Asparagales > Amaryllidaceae > Agapanthus > Agapanthus africanus. The sequence continues at coordinate 140,122,009 of JASDDO010000031.1, forward strand.
CCATATCCATCGGTGTTTGACATCAAGGATGGTGTACGGGTGCTCAGTGGAGACTGGGTACACTGGACGGACTCGCCGAGAACTCCCAAATGGTATTATACCATACGTCAGATGGCAGTTCTCCGCTGACACTGGTACAGAGTAGTCTGTTGACCCGAGATCGTCATAGAGTCTTGTGTGGTTCCCACTGTGTTTTGATTTCCATCATACCACGTCCAAGAGGGCGTGCAAAAAGGTGGCTTTTGGGTACAGTCCCGAATCATATGGAGGCAATGAGCGATAGGAGGGGATTCGTCTCTCCCGGTATAGGGAGTTGATGTTGTGCTGTGTTCGATTGGCTATAACCGGAAATCCCTGGCCAGGGTTGCTGAGATTTACTGGTAAGTGTTATCAGTAGTTTCTCGAACTGTTATAGACCTCATATCGACACGACTTATCGAGCTACTGGGGTCTGACATTTACCACCCCTAGGCGAGATATGCGACATATCAGACGACGAGACCGGACTGTACGGGAGTGTTACTGTTTGGATCCACAGGAGAATATACAGGCTTGCTTGTTGATCTTCTGAGCGCTCAATACCTGGGTAGCTGTTACGTTTAGCTGACCGCTTGCAGCTTGTGGGTGTTTGATATGATCATCATCTACTGCCGGCGTATTGACGATTCTTTAGAGTCCTACACAGAGGTTTCTTGACTCAGGCAAAACGGAGTAGGAGCACATATGTGATATGTGCGGGACCGAGGATAATGCGGTATGTGATATCGTATTGTATTCTCGCGATATTTGATATCAGCCGGGTCATCGGATCAAGTGTTGATTCGATGAATCGGTACGGATAAATATTAGCCGGTTATATGCGATATAGCCGGATTGTCGGATCAAGTGTTGATTCGATAATTTAATGTATAATAATATATGTGATATATTAAATTGCATTAACTAATATTTGCTCACTAAAAGATTCTTTTTCTCACTCGGGTAATACATTGATATATATGCGATATATGTTAATTGTATTATTTTATTTTGTTACGGTAAATATTATATATGTGATATATAATATTGTAACATGATATGATAACTAATGCAACTCGTTTAGTGGAGTTTAAACCTGATTAGGGTTCGGATTAGGGTTAATCTTTCTAGAAGTTTCTAGAAGGATTTGTTTTGTTTTTTGTGAAAGATATTTGTTCATGACTCATGCTTTAACTTTACCCAAAACCCTAACCCTAGTCAATTCTCTACAATGGTTAAGTGAACCATGGTTGCATTATTCTTCATATTAATCCTTTCTTATTCATCACAAAAGAGGATGAAACACTATTCTTCTTCTTCCTCCATTTTCTTTCATGGAAAAACCTTTCTTGATTTTTCCAAGTGATGAATAATAGTGAGAAAATGATAAATAAATAGAGCAAAATTCATACTTCATCATCCTCATCTTCCCTTGCCATTTAGATGAGGGTGTTCACATCATTTCATGAGTGTTAGCTTGTGTTAAAGAAACTTCGAGGTAGATCATCGTAGTATCGAAGATCGGAAGCAAAGGTTGCGTCATTCTCTTCGTGGAACCTCTCGAGAGCCCGGAACCCGATGATCGCAGCGAAGAGACCACAACACGGAGCATATGAAGTGAAGGACCTGATCTACAAAGGTTGTGATCCCTCTCACTTAGTGTTAAATTGTTTAGCATGTTGTTTTTCGCCTAATCTCTAGTTTAAAGTTCTGTATTCGGGTAGTTCGGCACGGCTAAATTTTTATTCGGGCATGGTTGATGCCTCGTAGACCCTTGTGCGCATGCCTAGCAACCCTACACGGGGGACCTCCCTCAAAGTACCGACACTGGCCTGGCTGAAAGATTGGCGAACTTGTAGTGTGTAATTAATTCCGGCTAGTCTTTCCTTTTAGGGTTTGAAGGAAGATTTGATAAAAAGCAGTGGGAGCCATCCTGATTAGATAAAATAATAACCAATCTATTCTTGCAAGAGAGCACGCTGAGTGTTTTCTTCTCTCTCTCTCCTGGTAGCGACCATGTCACGCCTTAATCAAGATAATAAAACGGAATATTGACCGAACCCGCTTGTTATACTGAGCTGGGGAACGTTGGTCCCGCTCCAACTTATAAATGTTATAAGACAGAGCAGGAAATTGGGGATTACCAGAATTCCCGTGCCGCCCAAACGAAGAGAGTGCATGCTGATGCATCATCTTCGGGTGTGTTCGTTACAAAGAACTGTTTCTCAGTATCCTCCGCATCCTGGGTATATGATACCGGATCAGGATCCCAGATATGTAATATGTTACATAGGGCTACAAAAGGGTAGAAAAACTGAGAACGGGTGATAAGTTTCATGAGACAGAAAACGGGGCAAGAGTTGCAGCCAAGTCTGTCGGTCACTGTCACCCTGTATCACCAATACATTGATTCTGAATGAATGTTATTAGATACCGAACCTGATATACAAAATCATATCAGTCTCTTTATTAGTAAAGAAATGATATAATTTTGTATTATTGGATAATGTTTTGAACATTTCCTATATCAAAAGTTGATCGGTTCAGGCACGTTATCTAAAAGCATTGATGTTCTAAATCAAACTACAGTTCTTAGTATACGGAGCACACACAAGAGGAAGAGTTCAGAAATGAACGAATCCTTCTTGAGGTATTGTAGACTAGGTCAGATCAATGTGAACCGACTAGCTTGAGTTACATAAAGATGCATATTTAAATTAGTTTGAATTTACATCTTATGAAACTCACCAGTCATGTCACAAAGATAAGATGACCATAGCTCCGTTTACTGGAAACAGAGAAAGAGTTAATGAACTCTTGGGATGATACATGTTGATGTATGTAGGTCCCCAGTCTACAAATACCAGGACTGATTCTTTATACTTCATTACATTCTCTGATGATCTTTCGAGTTTCAGACCTATGTTCCTGTTGAAACACAAGTCCGAACCTTTTGAGATATTCACAGAATATAAGTTAGAAGTAGAGAACCAATACGGGTATAAGTATTATGTCCTATGATGAGATCACGGAGGGGAATACTTGAGCACGAAAATCCTGGACTATTCTAAAGGAAAATGAGATTTTCTCTCAGCATTACTCCTCTGTATACACCATAGCACGATGGTATATCGGGGCGGAGCATTCACACCCTATATGATAAGGTGTGCTCTATGATGAGTATTACTGAGTTTCCTATTTTCTTTTGGGAGTTATGCACTTATGAAGCTGCATACCTATTGAATTAGGGTTCGAATCGAATCAAAGCCTACCATTTCATATGTGATATGGAAAGGGAAGAGCCCATGTTTTAAGCTAGTTAAGATTTGGGGTTGTCCGGCCTATGTCTGAAAAGCAAAATCCGGACAAGCTCGAGGCAATGTCAGTTATGTACAACTGGAAATGTTCCAGCTATACAAACTGCAACTGATGATTTGACAGAACCAAAGGATTCAGTAGATTCCAACGAACCTCAGCCTCTCCACCGATCTAGTAGGGTTCCTCACCCACCTGAGAGATACTTCTGTTTCTCTATGACAGTGGGAGCGAGGATTGCATCATGAGATGATGACCCAACTAATTTCGAGCTGGCCATCAAGAGTGTGACTCTGGTAGAATGGCTGGATGCTTATCGATCTGCGATGGAATCCATATACACCAACAAAGTATGGACTTTAGTTGCTATATCTGAAAGGTTAAATCCCCATCAGGAGAAAGTATATCTTGAGAAGATTACTTGGTGTACATGGAAAGGTTGAGACTTTCAAAGCTAGAGTTGTTAAAGGTTTTCGTCATCAACCAGGCGTGGATAATGATAAAACCTTTTCCAGTACCTATGCTTAAGTCCATCCAGATCCTACTTGCCACGGCTACATACCATAACTACGATATCTGGCGGTTGGGTGCCATGACTGCTTTTCTAAATGATGTTTTAGAAGAGTGCGTCTATAAGTACACAGCCAGAGGGCCTCGTAGACAGTGGGAGCAGCGGAAACGTGTGCAAGATGTTTTATAAGATAAAGCAGGCATCGCGGAGTTGGAACGTCTGTTTTGATGCGTTAGTCAAAGAAGTTGACATCATCAAAATGGTAGATGAACCTTGTATAAACAAAAAGGTAGTAGGGATTATGGTGATGATCCTCGTAGAGTACGTGGATGACATACTCTTGATAGGGAAGGAGTTTCCTATGCTACACTCGATCAATCTCCGCTTATCACTAGGATTCTCCATATAGGATCAAAGTGATACCTACTAAATCCTGGGTTTTGGATCTATGAGATAGATCTAATTGGATGTTAGGACTCTCACTAGTAATAGTGAGATGGTATCAATCGATCCTGGGGAGAATCACTGGAAGTGTTCCAGGGTGATAAAGACGACTGAATGTCAGTCGCAGGCATTGTCTTTACCCTCACTAAAGGGACGGTATGTTGGAAGAGTTCCAAGCTAGATACCGTGACATACTAGACGATAAAGGCAGGATACATCACTACTTATGATGCTACCAAAGAGGCTGTTTGGATGTATAATGGTTCATGAGATGAACTACGTTCCTACCATTGTGAGACAATGGAGTTGTGGCTTATGCCAAGGAACGCCGTTCCCATCAGTGATCCAGACTTATTCTAAGGTAGTATCACCTGATCATGGAGATGGTTGATCTCCAGGTTGATCGAGGCAAGGAGAGAAGACTTAGAGGATAACGCGGCGGATCCACTCACGAAGGCCTATTCCCAGAGAGAGACTTTTATGGGATGGTTGAGTATGAGATACTACAACCACTGCTATAGATGGCCCTAGTGCAAGTGGGAGATTGTTAGTTATATGTATGCCCTAGAGGCCATTACTGTACATTGGATGTATATTGTAGTGGATGCTGGGACATATATAGGGAGTTCTTTCTTGCTCGACATGATAGTATGCTATCTGGTTACTCTTTACCTTAACGTGTACACTGATTGTCTCTCTGTTACATGTTGGTAAAGCCCTTAGGATGTGTGCTTGACTACCTGGACTGTGATGCGGATCATACTAGTGGCGACATGGTAGTCCATAAGTACATCCTTCAAAGTCCCTAGTCGTGGGTGTATCGAGACGGGGCATCGATATACCAGAGTAGACTAGCGTGTACCTTCTCGACCCATACAGATGGGCGATGGATGATCCCATATCCATCGGTGTTCGACATCAGAGATGATATACGGGTGCTCAGTGGAGACTGGGTACACTAGACGGACTCACCGAGAACTCCCAGATGGTATTATACCTCACGTCAGATGGCAGTTCTCTGGTGACACTGGTACAAAGTAGTCTGTTGACCCGAGATCGTCATAGAGTCTTGTGTGGTTCCCACTGTGCTTTGATTTCCATCTTACCACGTCCAAGAGGGCGTGCAAAACGGTGGTTTTTGGGTACAGTCCCGAGTCACAAGGAGGCAATGAGCGATAGGAGGGGATTCGTCTCTCCCGGTATAGGGAGTTGATGTTGCGCAGTGTTCGATTGGCTATAACAGGAAATCCCTGGCCAGGGTTGCTGAGATTTACTGGTAAGTGTTACCAGTAGTTTCTCGAATTGTTATAGACCTCGTATCGACACGACTTATCGAGCTATTGGGGTCTGACGTTAACCACCCCTACGCAAGATATGCGACATATCAGACGATCAGAGAGGACTGTACGGTAGTGTTACTGGTCGGATTCACTGGAGTGTGAGCGGGCTTGCTCGTCGATCTTCAGATCGCTCAATACCCGGGTGGCCGTTACGTTTAGCAGACCGCTTGCGGCTTGTGGGTGTTTGATATGATCATCACCTGCTGCCGGCGTATTGACGAGTCTTTAGAGTCCTACACAGAGGTTTCCTGGCTCAAGCGAAACGAAATAGGAGCGCATATGAGATATGTGCGGGACCGAGAATAATGCGTGTATGTGATACCGTATTTAATTCTCGCGATCAATGTATCGATTAGGTTATATGCGATATACCCTAGTTATCGAATCAAGGGTTGATTCGATAAACCGATGCATTGCATACTAGTCGGTTATATACGATATGACCGGATCGTTAAATCAAGTGTTGATTTAATGATTTGATGCATAATTATATATTTGATATATTACTTTGCATTAACTGGTATCGGTTCACTTTAAATGGATTTTCTCGCTCGGATGTGCGCATTACATATGCGATATGATTTTGTGCACTTGATTGTATCATGTTTGATGATACATATCTTTTTGGTTAAGTGTAAAGATTTAAACCATGGTTAAGTGGATAATTAGGGTTTTACTTATTCATTTATTTATCCTTTTATTTTTGGAAAAAAGGAAATGAAATGAGAGAAAAATGGTGGCTTATTTTGTTTGCAACATGAAGCTTCATGAAGCATTCATGAAGTGACCATTTTTGTCTCATCTCCTTAACCCTAACCATTCTTTAACCTTGGTCAAATCTCTACACTTAACTTGGGTTAATATTATGATAAGAATAAATGTATTATTCTTTTTATCATAACTTATCATAACTATTATCTTCTTCTTCTTCCTTTCTTCAAGTGAAGAAAGCAAGGTCCATCAATGGTGATTGATGGAAATGAGTGAGAAATCCAAATCTAAAGTCTACCCACTTCCTATTTCTTCATCCCCTACCTCTTGCCAAGTAGTAGAGTGTGTTTCCTTCACAAGTTTTCATGGAAAGGTGAAGGTGGAGCTTGATTTAGCGATGCCTCGACGTAGATCATCTTCGGCATGGACATCGACGACCTAGCTCGCTTATTCTCCAACGAAGCCGACTCTAGAGCCCGGATTCTTTTTGGACAGCGGAGACGACTTCGTTGCGGAGCTATGGAGGTGGAGCACCGGATCTACAAAGGTTGTATTTCCGATATCCCATTAGTTAAGTTGTTAACTAGTTCTTTTTCGCCTAGTTTTCTAGCAAACGATCCGTAGTCGGGTCTCTCGGCACCTAGAATTTTTGAAAATGGCATGTTCGATGCCTTGTATAACCTCATTAGGGTGCCTAGGAACCTTTCAGTATTTACATTATATCTGCGACCGTGAATGTCACTTGATCGATAAATCTAGTCTAACTGCTATAGCCCGGTTAGACGGATTTGCGAACGTGACTTTCACGTTGATGTTCTGTGTTATGCTGTGATGTTGCGGATCGGTCGTGGGGGATAGCCTAGATGAAATGCTAGTACGGATTTGGTTGTATTATGTACATTTGATATTGCGGGGCGAGCGTCCGACATGTGGACTGCCGTCACTGCCTGTTTGAATTATTATTTTGGGGCACGACCAGGTTGCTGTCGATGTACCCGTTGTATGTATATTTTACATTCTGTACTAGGATTACCCCAAGGAGGGGTGCACGGATAGCCGGATTCTAGAAGGCAACAAGCCCGCATCTCATGGCATTGAGACAGAGGGGGCTTCACTCTGGAATTGGCGGGCTATTCGCCGCACTCGTAGGGGGTACAGGTTGACCCAGGAGGGGTGCCCAAGTTGCCGGATTCCGTGAAGTGCTGGGTGGTCCATTCACGATACTGAAGGGGGCTGCCTCGCTTCAGGTTTTGGCGGGTGACTTGCCGCGCCCGTAGGGGTCTAGTATTTCATTGCACAGGCTATCCACACGACCAGGGGAACGTCGGGTTTCAGTAGTGGTTCTGTGAAACCCGGGGAACCCAGATATCTGTATTGTTCTGTGATGCTGTACATTTCTGTGATGTTGCATTTTTTATCACTCCTTGAGCGAAATATAATATATTGGTATATATATTAGTATATGTTGTATATGTTTTACATCCGCGCTAGTCCAGTCCCCGCTCTGTCGTTAGTTAGCTAACCTAACGGGTAATGACGGGACCCAGTGGCGAATGCGGATGGCATATACTTAAATCAGTATATTTTCGTTCTTTGTGGTGTGATCAATTGATGGGACTGCGTTGATTCGGATCAATGCAAGTTAAAAACAAACCTAATCTGATGTTGTTGGAACACTTTTCAAAAAGCTGTTATTGCAAGGGCGTTCTCTTTTGTTTTGCACAGTGATATTCAGTTGGAATATCCTGCTCCTCAGTCGACGAGGCAAGGGCCGAGATCCCTTTACCGGGAGTGACCCCTTGGACAAAAAGTTTGCGTCAGGGCATTAACTTCACTATAGCCGATTACCTTTGCTTTGCACCGTGGTATTCAGTTGGAATATCCTGCACCTCATTCTACGGGGAAAGAGCCGAGATCCCTTCACCGGGAGTGACCTCTTTAGCAACGGTTTTTCGTCACTATATTTTTAAAAAAGCTATCCGTTCCTTCAATGATATCAAGTTCTTTACGTTAAAGGTTTTCACCAGAAACCATTCGTAGCCCTCCGTCGTTTCATATGGGTGGTCAATAGTATTCAAGCTGTGTTTGTTGGCCAAAGTCAAGGCACAGTGTTTGGTAGCTGTTGGGTATTCATATGCAGCATAGATAGATGCGTTGGTTTGGGACAGTCGTACTACCTTGTTGGCTAAAGTCAAGGGTATGTACGGGTGGGTTCAAATTGACCTGGAGAATGACGGGTAGAACTTGACATGTGACTTATGATTTGTTGGCCAAAGTCAAGGTCATAAGAGCATAGGGCAGAAATCACATCGGGAGTTTCTAAAGAAACTGAAACTTGCCGGACATGCGCATACCTTTTGGAGAGTGACACCGTGAGCGGATTCCGTCACGTTATCATGCGATGATAGTTGGATCCCGATTCCCACTGATGAGTTAGTTTACTCTTCGGGTGACCCCGACTAATTCTTCTTTCAGGTTTGGAGGAGAATTTGACGGAACAGTGGGAGGTTTCCAGATTAGATAAATTGGTAACCATTCTGATCTAGGTTAGAGTGCACGCTGAGTGTTTCTTTTCTCTCTCTCTTTGGCAGCGACCATTGACCCGACCCTAAGACTATGACTCAGTGACCAAGTTGACCGAACCTTCTTAACACTGGTTTTTGGATTGTCAGAGTTGCAAACCTCATTGCCACTCCTACTTTTACCCTTTTCTCCAGGACACCCCGTATTACTACGAACTTCCACTTCCATTGGACAAAACCATCGTATGGTTATATACGAACTCGAAGGAATTTATTCGAGGATGGTTTCCGGTTCTGGAGAAAACGGATAGGACTATTCAGTTGCCTTTTCCTTTTACCTTCTCTCAGGTTGCGAGTACTCCTTGGTTTAGGAGTAGTACACCTATTACGCAAATTTGATAGTCTTCTTCCAAACCTTAGGCTGGTGCCAAACGGTGGGGAATGAAGAAAACTAATTAGAATAAAGATGGTGTGCTGGAGGTATTAAGTTAAGACAAAGAAAGGGATTAGTAAGAGGGCAAAGTAAATTGCAACTGATATTCACGACCAAACCAAGTTTTTCTTCGCCAATCCTAAATCACCTTTGTATTTCTCCAGGACACTCCGTATCACTACGAAGATCCACGGTTTATTGGATACTCCATCGTATGGTTATATACGAACTCGAAAGGAACTTGTTCCAGTTTGGGGATGAATTCTGGTTCAGGAGAAATAGGAATAAGGTTTATTCGGTTGTCTTTTATCTTCACCTTCTCTCGCTTTGCGAGTGTTCCTAGGATTAGGAAAGTACACCCATTATGCTTATTGGATAGTCTTCTTCCAAACCATAGGCTGGTGCCGAACGGTAGGGAAGGAAGAAAACCATTTGGCTTAAAGGGGTGTACAGAAGGTAATGACTAAAGACATATAAAGGGATTTGGAAAGATGGCAAGGAATTACACGGTTACAGTTGTGAATCTGGATAATGGAAGAGGCATTACTAGGAATACCAGGATACCCCAACGAAACATTTCAATGTTTCGGTTTCACTGTGTACTGTTAAAGGAAAACTGATTTCCCAATTAGACACTTTCTCCAGGGTATGTATTTACCAGGTATGATTCTCACATCTGTATGGTTTTACAGATGATGAGTGGGAGTAAGTTATTGGGAATTGAGTGATCATCCCCATTATATCGGGATTCGTTGTAATCGGTGATATTTGAGGAAATCACCTGGGCTGTTTGCCGGTCGGCAAATATTTGGTTTTGAATATTTGCTGTTATGCACCAATTTCAAATCTATATATCTGTACGTCTATTTTCATAGAGTGAGATATACTTTTTGAAATTATGTCAGTGACATTTACCTATATCATTGGATGGTTAGGTAAGGAGCATTAAACAGCGGTGTAATTCTTCTTAACCATAAGTACAGTTTTCAACCTACGACACACAGTGAATGAGTTATCAGTCTCAAGGGACTTATACAGAGTATTGTATGTTGTCCAGGGTCCATCAGGACAGAGGGGTTGGTCCTCGTACTATATTCGGTTTACTTATGACTTCTTTAGTTTTTAGACAAGTGTTTCGTAGAAACACAGGGTCCGAATTTTGAGAAGTTATAGGTATTTGAATAAAGTAGAGAACCAGATGTTGCAAGTATCGGGATTCTTCAAAGTGATCGAAGATGTAGATACTTGTGTATGGTATTCAGTTGATAGTAGTGATTAAGAGAACTTGCTTCTCTTTCAGGTTACTCATAATTGAAAGCATTCCTAAGTTGAGTAACGCTGATCGGCCTCCTTCCATTTAGTTGACATGCACTGGAGACATCTGCATGATTTGAATCTGGTTCAACTAAATCAGTGCCTCTGGTTCTATATTGGATATAGAACAGTTCATATCTTAACGATGTTAAGGTACGAGGAGTTTTCCGGCTTATGATTAAAACCAGACTCTGGATAACTCAAGGCACGTTTCTGTAATGGCTGTTTGTGGGTTGACCCAGGCTATGACGAGGGTTGACTTTCTACCATCTGGAAGATCAATAGTGATATTGTTCTTGACTCGCCACAGTTTTAATAAAAATGGATTTTTTCAGAAAACAGTAGTGGGAGTATGGTAGAACTGGAAGTGATTCCAGAACCACAAACGATTACTGAAGATTTGATAGGAACCTAAAGATTCAATCTGGTTTGACATTCCATTGGCCACTCCGCAGATAATGTGGGTAACTTCAGGCACCCGAGAGGTACTCCGGTAGCCTCAAGGACGGTGACAGGGAAATTCTTGTTTACCCACACTTGCCATTGCTGTTGTTCCAGACTGTGAGACCCGGCAGGAGGATGAGTATAGCGTCGTTCTAAACTCGCTTTAGAAGTGTACGTGTATATGACTCTGCCAGAGGGTTGTCGTAGTCAGTGGGAGCAGCGGAAGCATTGCTGGACAGGTGGCTTATGTCTATTTATAGACTAAAGCAGATATAGAGGAGAAAGATCATCTATTTCTGATGTGACAGTCATAGGTTTGACTTCATCAGAATAGGGGATGGATCTGTTGAGAAGGTAGTAGGGTGTGATGTCATGGTATTTGGATGACATACACTGAGCAGGAAGTGATATTCCTATACTAAAATCGGTTATACTTTGGTCGTCACACAGTAGTTTCTCCACATGGGACTTGGATATTATATCAAACATACTGGTTACTAGATATATGGTTTTAGATCTAGATTTGGGTGGTTTCCCAATTAAGGGTACATAGACAGCATTCTAAGAGTATTTAGAATGGACGACTCCTGGCATGGTAGTGTACCTGCAGGTGATGGAGTCACCCTCTCTAAAGGTGTCTTACAGACTAAAGGGGAGAGGGATGTGCATGATTGGCAGATCACTTGCTCAGGCAATTGAGTCTATCAAGAGATGTCAAGTACCACACCAGATGCTGTTCTTGCACTAGATGCAATAAGTTGACATTGATCCTATCTTGGAGAAACAGTCGGAAGCAGTTTTAGAACATAAGTGGATGTTCTAGGGATATGATAACGGCAGCCTCATTCGGGAGACAGTTATCATTCCAGGCTTCCAAGGTGACCTGGCAGACAAGGAGGTTGTCAGAGTTATAGTTTTTCCTTCTGAAGAGGGCAGTATTTTGGACAGGTAGTCCAAGGCAATACTGAGGGAGGCATGGCGCATGACACTGATTATGTTCAGTTGTCGATACAGTCTAAGAAGTTTGGATTTAGAGTTCATTTATGAGCTAGGTCCCATCAGACATCCAGACACATTCTAAGACAGGTATTGCTCATTTCGGGAGATGGGTTTCTCCGCGAACTTGAGATATAGAGAGACATAGAAAGGAACATCAAAGCGGATCCACTCACTGAGGCTATTCCTCAAACGCAATAGTTTCGCAAACGGGTTTTGTGAGACTGACTAGTAGAGAAGTTGGGTGTTCGGTATCACGCGGGCATTGAGTATGCGGCATCGCAATAATTAACCTTGAGTGCAAGTGGGAGATTGTTGGAGATAGTGCCATCAGAGTCAATTATTGGATCACAGGCACGTGATTGCAATGATTGAGGGAGGACCTATTCCGGTAGGACAGTCTTACTCAAGATGATAGTATTCTATCTGGTTTACCTTTATCATCGTGTACTGCTTTAGGTGACCTTACAGGTCACTATTGCACGTTGATATAGCCCCTAGGATTCTTGCTTGACTGCCAGCAGTATGAGGGCGATCATATACGTGGGAGCTGGTAGTCTATAAGCACATCCTTAAAAGGTCCCTAGTCGTGGGAGTTTCGAGACAGGGCATCGATACTCCAGAGTAGACTAGTGTATACAGTCGAGACCCCGACGAGGGGCGGTGGCCGGTCTCACAAGCCACTGGTGTCAGTTGGTTCACCTAAGATGTATACAGGTGCTCATTGGGTTATGAGTACACCGGACAGGACTCGCCGGGAACATGCTAGTTGGTCTTATACCTGACGTCAGATAGCAGTTCCCTGGTGACATGTGTACAGGTTAGTTCATCGACCTGGGGATCGTCATTTGTCTCGTGTGAGTTCCCATTGTACTGTGATTACTACCCTACCACGCTCAAAGGAGACGTGCAAACAGGTTTTAGTTGGGTACAGTCCTGAGCCACATGGAGGCAGTGAGCGGATCTTCAGGGGTTCGTCTCTCCCGGTATTGGGGGTGAGGTCGCGTTGTGTCTTGGAGAGCCATTACACAAAGCCCTCGGCCGAGGCAGGAGATTTACTGGTAGGTATTCCAGTAGTATCTCAGGGTGTTCTGGGCTACACTCCGACACGACTTGTACCGCTTTTGGGGGTCTGACTTTTACCAACCACCTAGGCCCGCCATACGATGCTCATAGACGAACGGACCGGACTGTACGGATATTGTCACTGACATGCTCAGTAGGGTGTCAGGATGAGTTCGCTCATCGACGTCCCTTTTGGTCAATAGCTGGTGGCCCGTTACGTATTGGCTTATACCTCTGACATGCTAGTGGTTAAATCCACAACCATAGTATTGACGAGTCTTTAGAGTCCCCCACATTCAGTTACTCAAGCTTTCGGGCGAAACGCTGTAGAGGCCGTATGGAGATATGGCAAGGTCCGATCAGATACGTGCGGTATTGCACGGATCAGGATCAGACAGTTTGTACTATAGGCCGTATGGATATATGGCAGGGTTCGATCAGATACGTGCGGTATTGCACGGATCAGGATCGAACGGATTATACTAGCCGGCTTTGGTTTAAGCCGGACCCTAGTATAGTAGAGTGTAGATTTTGTCTCATTGCATTTGTATTTCGGTCGGAATACAGATGCGGGTGTGTATACACAGTATCGGGGTTTTCGTGTAATTTATTACAGGACCAGTTTTCTGGAGTTGCCAGTTTGCTTTCCGTGTCGGCCATTTTCATTTGTATCTTTCAATGGCCGAAGATTGGTAGAGGAGGGCTTATTTGCAATTGTGCAAATAAGCATTTGTGGAGGGTGGACTTTGCATATTGTGACATCATGATTGTTTCTCCTCCATTGACTTCATAACCTCATGATTGCTTGACTTTCTTTATCATCATGGTTATTGTTGAGTGTAGTTGTGGTTATGATCATTTCTTTTGATCATAACCCTTTTCTCTCTCTTGCCTTATTGGACTTACAATCCTTTTGATAAAATCTCTCTCCCTCCCATTCTCACATGACACAAGGGGGCCGGCCACAATTGTAGGATGGAGGGATTCATTTTTCATGTGTGGCATTTGGCTTTCTAAGGGTGCTAAGAAAAGCTCTCTAGTTCATCTCAAAAAAATCAATTCCTCCACCATCTCAAAAGGCAACCTCGAAAACCCCAAAATGAGACACAAGTTCCACACTATATTCTACAGCAAATCTTGGGCACGTCGACTCGCCAGCTTCGTGCCCGAGTTGCCTCGGTATTGAGGTGGGAGCCCGTAAAAGAACAAGGCGACGTGGTGCCCTTCCGGCGACGAGGTGGAGACCGGAGATTCCGCGGGAGATCGGGACGACGACGAGAAGACCGGAGGACTCGGATCACTCGGTATATCTCTCTTTCCCATCTAGTAGTTAGCTAGGACTAGTTAATGGCCCGATCCGGGTTCTAGTGCGCGGTGGTGCCGGTCCAAGAAAATTTAAAGTTAGCCATCGCTTCCGCATTTGGCCTCGGGATGGAGGCCGGGGTGCCGCCGTGCACTTACAATCGCATGTCTATTATACCCTATGCTTCTGCGGTAGGCTCTATAATGTATGCGATGTTGTGCACCAGACCAGATGTAGCTTAAACAATGAGCGTGGTAAGCCGGTATCAGTCAGACCCAGGGGAGAAGCACTGGATAGTAGTAAAGAACATTCTCAAGTACCTGAGAAGGACTAAGGAGATGTTCTTGGTTTACGGCGGAAAAGACCTCAAGATCGAGGCCTTTGCTGATTCCAGCTTCCAGAGTGATAAGGATGACTCCAAGTCCATGTCAGGTTATGTCTTTACCCTCAATGGAGGGGCGGTGTGATGGAAGAGTTCCAAGCAGGACACCGTTGCTAACTCGACGATGGAAGCGGAGTATATCGCTGCTTGCGATGCCGCAAAAGAAGCGGTTTGGATAAAGAAGTTCCTAACAGAACTTCAGGTGGTTCCTACCATTGTTGATCCAATACCGCTGTATTGCGACAACAATGGAGATATAGCTTTAGCGAAGGAACCCAGGTCTCATCAGAGGTCCAGACAAATCTTAAGGCGGTATCACCTGATCAGGGAGATTATAGATCGCCAGGAGATCGAGATCCGGAGAGTTGCTACAGAGGAGAACACGGCAGATCCATTCACTAAGGCCTTACCTCATATTCAGTTCGAGAGGCTACTCGAGATGATCGGTCTTCGATACGCCAGTACATAGCCCTAGTGCAAGTGGGAGATTGTTAGTGTATATACCCTAGGGGCCATTATTGTATCATACTAGCTTGTATATTACTTAATGGAAGCTTAGGATATTCACAGTTATATTAACAGACTTACAAAACATGGTAGTATGCTACTTGGTTTATATCTATCTTAATATGTATGTACGTATTGATAGAGCCCTTAGGATCCTGCTTGACTACCAACGTTGTGATGGCAGTCACACTAGTGGGGGCTGGGTAGTCTACAAGCACATCCTTTTTCGGGTCCCTAGTTGTAGGATTATCGAGACAGGGAATCGATACTCCGGAGTAGACTAGTGTGTATGCTTCTCATCCCAGTTGGGAAGATGGTCTGTCCCACAGCCATCAGTACGTCGTACTGGAGATAGTATACAGATGCTCGTTGGGTTACGGGTACACCGGACAGGACTCGCAGGGAACTGTTGGTTGGTATTATACCCGTCGTCAGTTAACAGTTCACAGGTAACATGAGTACATCATAGTCCGCAGACTTGACACTGCTGCTTCGCCTCGAGTGTGTTCCCACTGTTCTTAGATTGCTATCCTACCACGGCTCAAAGGAGTCGTGCAAACAGGTAGCAGTTGGGTGCAGTCCCGAAGCACTTGGAGGCAGTGGCGGTTAGACATGATTCCTCTCTCTCTGTATTGGGAGTTGATATCGCGCTGTGTCTGGAGAGCCATTACGCAAAGTCCCTGGCCAGGGCAAGCAAGATTTTCTGGTAGGTTTTCCAGTAGCTTCTCAAGGTGTAATGTGCTTCGCTCCGACATGACTTATACCGCTTTTAGGGGACTGACGCTTGCCGCCCCCCTATGACCGATATGCGATAGTCATAGACGAACATACCGGACTGTATGGAGATTGTCACATCAGGCTCAGTAGGAGTTCGGATGGATTTCCTCATCGGCATTCTTATCGACATCTACCTGGGGACCGTTACGTACATCTGGTGCCGCTTACGGTCTGTGGTTAAACCTGCTGCCAGCGTAGTAGTCGAGTCTTTAGAGTCCCACACAGAGAGTTTCCCTGCTTCGGGCGAAACGATATAGAGGTCGTATGGTTTTACGACAGGGTTCGGACACATACGTGTTTTTACGCACGTACGATGTTCGGACAGTTTATACTAGCGTGCTTTAGTTTAAGCCAGATTCTGGTATTGGATTATTGGATTTATACAGTCTCAGTTTTTCCGTGTTTTCACAGATAGGAGGGGTGTTCTCGTAATTACTCGAGAAGCTTCTAGAAGAAAGTGACTCATTATGCTTTAATTCATTTGTGAATTAATCTTAATGAGGTGGAGGAGATGATGTGTGATTTGCATTAATTACATCATGAGTCATGAGGTGATTTACCTCAAGGTAATTAATGAAGCATGGATGATATTTTGGGATATTATTTTCTAGATATTTTGATGCTTCATTATTTATCCAAATGACTTAAGATATTTATTTAGTCTCACTTACACATTCTCTCTCCTCAAGCCCTCTCTCTTCAAACCCTAACCCTAATCCTCTCATGTGTTGAGATCCTAGGGTTAGCAAGACTCAAAGATCCCTAATCCTATTCTATATCTTCTAGGTTGCTTTGATTAGCACTCATAGTTACCTAGTTACCTCAAGTGTGATGTCACGACCCGCAGGGTACGTTACGTGACTGGCACTTAAGTTTACGAAACGTCTAGAGACGTCCGTAAAATAAGTAAGCCAAAACCCAGAAAACAAAACCAATTATGCAAAAGAGTGAAGAAAACCCAATCAATTGAAAGCGAGTTTATCAAATAAGTCATGTAAAACCCTTTTTAAAAACAATACCAATTTTTCCGAAAATTTCGGCAAAGTCTCCTTTGTAAATACTGGCCCCCAAAATGGGTACAACAAAATGTATATGAATCCACCAAAATAGGGCATCCCCAAGCGGGTGCTAGCTCTTCGCCACAAGGCGGTCACAAATCCCACGCAATATAAAATGACAACAAGCAAAATAATCATAATGAAGCATAAGAAAACATCATGTCGACTCAAGTGAGCTCGACCCCAAAATACAGCATAAAAGTCCACAACCTCACAGTCTCATCTCTAGGTCGATATACAATAATACTGGTAGAAACAGTAGATGGAGTACACTAGATACAAAGAATATACAAGGTGGTACAAAAATAATAACATAACCCACCTATGAGCAAAATCTCGAGCCCAGGCAAAAGAAGCAAAAGAACAAGTGCGCCCGCCGCTACTGAACTGACGGAGCGGACCTGCAAAAGACTGTGGCACAACGGGGGTGAGTTGCCAACTCGTGGGTAATAAATAACACCTACAAAGGCTATCGTATGCATGCACACAAGCATCCTAGCATCTATAATACAGGTATGACTAGATGCACTAGCAGGTGTGTATACAACATCAGTGTACGAATATGTATGCAACATGAATATCTGAGGTCTCAATAGGTATATATAAGAAACATTTATCTCTTTTTGTTTTTGAAACTCTTTTAGAATGCCAGCATAATACTCAAAGAATCGACGAGAACCGGTGTCCAGCAACGACACCCAAAAGCTGTCTCAAATCTCATAAATGTATCTCTGGCCTCAGCCGTCCGGCTGACCCATCTCAAATATCAATATCTCATCATCTAGCGGCCACGGTCGGTATCCTCTGGATATCCGCCGTCCCAAACAGTCATCGGTAGGTAATCCGTCCCCTGCCAGGCTCAACGTCAACACCACATTCCTCTTGCCCCGGGGTACCTTACCGGGCCCACCATGTACCCGTGCCGGTTCCTCCACTCCTCGACACGGATTTCCAAAACCACAGCAAACTCATGGTGGACGACACTTACATCACTAGAAAACCGCAATTTACATATTTTAAAAATATAACAAGTTTAGAAATTTTGCGGCTTTCCCCCGAAATCCAGCAATATCATAAAATCTCAAGAAATCCTCATAAGTGCATATATCAGTGATAATGAATGCATATGGTATCAATAATCAAGTTGCGATGTGTGATTAATGGATTAAGCATGAACAATTAATATGATGAAGTACATGCACATGAATAGCAATCCTACGGTTTCATTTTAAGGAATTAAAGGCAATAGCACAAGTTTAAGTATCAATTAGTAAAAGGTTTAAATTTAAAGGTTATCTAGTGTGGTGGCATGGCAATTACCAGGGTGTGTGTGTAAGCATGAATAGTGCTCGTGCTGCATATAAAAACCCTGGCAATGGTGCAGGTGTCCTATAAAATGGTTTCGTATAGGTATGTCAATATAATGCATGGATGCAGCAAATAGTCAACTAAGTATTTCACCCCTAATTACTAACATCACTAAGGATCTTGTAAGTTACTAAAACTATCGGGCGGCTTGCGCCATCCAACGATAGTCCCCCATAGATGTTACATCTACTCACCGGAATCCCTGGCTAGCTGTGTCCAATCACCGCTTTCCCCTTTCGCGCCGCGTCTGACGTCTCCGCGTCCGAACCTGGAATTTACATCAATACAAAACATAAGGTTACGTATCAAGGACGACGCAAAACCCAAACGAAACTACTAATGTTCACTAGCTAGGTACAACGTGCGCGGGGTGCGCGGAACATACGCGAAAATCGCAAAAACTGCCAAAAATCGCCGATTTGGTCGCCCGGCAAAACTAAAACCCGACTACTCAAAAATCCGCACACACGCATCCTAAACGTCATAGGATAAGCCAACACAATCATCAAGATGTCGAAAATAATCCATCACATAATTTTATAACAAAACTAGTAAGCAGATGCATTCCAAAAATCGGTGCAACATCGCCGATTTGCTACAAAGACTACTATCAAGCTTGAACAACCAACCACACTACAAGCAATCTACAAACACTATAATTACAACACATTAGCAATGATTCAAAACCTATTTCCATACATAAACCCTTTCTTGAATCTCCTAAAACAACAATTTACAACCAAAATCACACTTTTAAAATTTAGTAAATTAGCATAGTTTAAAGACCACATAACAAGGTAACCTCTTAGATTAGGTTGTGTAGGAACTAGATTAATTACAAAACAATTTAATTAACTAACATGGCTTCAAGAACCCTAGTTTAATTTCTGTAATTAGCAATCACAAATCAAATTCCATACTACAAATTTAAATTAACACAATTAAAAGCCCACATAAGAAAATTAACCTCTTAGATTAGGTTAGCAAAATAACTAGATAGAAAAATAGATTTAATTAGCCTAGTAATGGTATGCTAAAACCCAAGTTCATATCAAACTACCCTCTTTAGACAAAAATAGATTAGGAATTAAGTAAAGATTTAACACTAAACAATTTCAAGGTTCTAATTAGCACCCTTAAGCAACAATGTAACCATTTGATTAGAAATTATCCCTCCAAAGTTCAAACCCTATGATGCTAAAGCCTCCCAAGATGCCATCTTTCTCCAAGATTTGAGTCAATTTGGGTTTGAGAAGAGAGGGAATAAGGTTTTGCTTTGAAATTGTAAAAGGAATTGTTGATTTTTAAGGATTTTTGGATGAACTTTGAAGAAGAAAAGAGATGATGCAAGGAGGGGGAGGGGGCTGATGTTTGCAGCTGAAACTTCAGCTGATGAGGAGTGGGGGAGATGTGTGGGGGAGTGTGAGAAAAGTCAAGGTCAAAGCCATACCAATCAACGAAAAACCCATACCCAATTATATATATTAAAACCCTTTACATATCATTTTGTGCAAATGAGTTGGGGAAAATTTTTTTGTGGGCTTGCTGCTGAGGTAGGGCCGGCCTAGAGGTGAGGAATGAGTGAGAGAGAGTGCACAAAAAAAATTTTATGCAAAAAGACCCCCTACAAGTCCAAAATTGCAAATTTAAGCTTAAATTCAATAAATTTCGTTTCCTATAATAAAAATTAGTTAAAAATCAAAATAAAATACTAAAAATTTATGTCACAACTAGATTTTAATTAACATAATTTTGAAGATTAAAATTAGCCCGGAAAAATTTGTATTTATCGCTAATTTAATGTATTTTCTTACCGGCTTAAAATAATATTAAAAAAATGAAAAATAGGGAAAAATTTTTAAATGACCAAAATTTCCTAAGTAACTCATTAGCTACTAAAAACAAGCAATTACCTATCCATTTTAGGTTTAATTAGCCCTAAACTGCAAAATAACGAGAAAGACGGTTTTCGGAAAAATACCGAATTTTCACCGATTTTCAGGAAAACACCAAAACGACTTTTCAAGACGCTACAATCTTCCCCCCTTAAAGAAATTCGGTCCCCGAATTTATAAATATAACTACGCGTACCTTCAAAGAGATGGGGATATTTCTTCCTCATCTCGCCCTCGGCCTCCCAGGTAACCTCCTCGCTGCTCGGGCTACGCCAAAGGACCTTGACGGTTGGTATAATCTTCGTCCTCAACTTCTTCACCTGCCGATCCAGGATGGCCACCGGCTGCTCTGCAAAAGAAAGGTCGCGCTCTAGCTGGACTGTCGGGTGCTGAATCGCATGCGAAGGGTCGTGAAGGTACTTGCGGAGCATCGAAACATGGAAGACGGGGTGAACATCGGGAAAGCTGGGAGGAAGAGCCAAACGATATGCAACAGCGCCAACACGCTCGAGGATCTCGAAGGGACCTACGAATCTAGGGCTAAGCTTCCCCTTTCGCCCAAAACGCATCACGCCCTTCATCGGAGAGACCCTCAGAAAAACATGGTCGCCAACTGCGAACTCTAACCTGCGACGGCGCCTGTCTGCATAGGATTTCTGCCTGCTCTGAGCCGCTCTCATCCGGTCTCGGATCAACTGTATCTTCGCTGTCGTCTCCTCAACAAGCTGCGGCCCCAAAATGCTGCTCTCGCTGAGCTCTGTCCAACAGACGGGCGATCTGCATCTCCTCCCATACAATGCCTCGAAAGGTGCCATCTGAATAGTATCCTGGAAGCTGTTGTAGTAGGAGAACTCCACTAGAGGTAAATGACGATCCCAGCTACCACCAAAGTCTAAAACGCACGCTCTGAGCATGTCCTCAAGAGTCTGAATGGTCCGCTCTGACTGTCCGTCTGTCTGCGGATGAAACACTGTGCTGAAGCTCAAACGAGTGCCAAAAGCCTCCTGAAGTCTCTGCCAAAGTTGGCTGGTGAACTGGGTGCCTCGATCTGACACGATACAAGTCGGTACGCCATGAAGTCGCACGATCTCGTCAATATAGAGCTGAGCATACTGAGCGAAGCTGAAAGTGGTCTTCACTGGTAGGAAGTGAGCCGCTTTCGTCAATCTATCCACGATCACCCAGATGGAGTCGTACCCTCGACTGGTCCTGGGTAGACCCACAACGAAATCCATCGAAATCTGTTCCCATTTCCACTCTGGAATGGGTAACGGCAGTAGCTCTCCTGCGGGCCTCTGGTGCTCGGCCTTGACTTGCTGACAAGTTAGGCATCTCGAAAAGAACTCCGCAATGTCCCTCTTCATCCCGTCCCACCAGTAGGTCTCTCTCATATCATGGTACATCTTGGTGGAACTGGGTGGACACTATACACTGATCGGTGTGCCTCCTCAAGAATGTCGCGCCGCAATCCATCAGCATCTGGTACGCACAGTCTAGATCCATATCGTAAAATCCCCTGATCGTCAACCACGAACTCGGAAAATCTGCCCTGTCCCATCTGTGCCATGATCTCTGAGCAACAGTCGTCACTGCGCTGTGCCTCATATATACGTCAAGCAACTGTGGGCGTGCACGAACATGCGCGAGCTGTCCCCCTGTCTGAGTGAACTCGAACTCAACCCGGCTGTCGCATAACATCTTCCAATCTGCTAACGACTGCCTCTGCACTACGCGCAAAAAGGATAGACTACCCCCGGGCCTCCTACTCAACGCATCTGCCACCACATTTGCCTTGCCGGGGTGATATAAGATCTCGCAGTCGTAGTCTTTCACCAACTCCATCCAACGACGCTGTCTGAGGTTCAGGTCTCGCTGCTGAAATATGTACTTTAAGCTCTTCTGATCGATGAATATCTGACACGACTCGCCATACAGGTAATGTCGCCAAATCTTCAGTGCAAAGACCACTGCAGCCATCTCCAAATCATGAGTGGGGTAGTTCTGTTCATGCTTCTTCAACTGCCGAGAAGCATAAGCGATCACCCGGCCATGCTGCATCAATACGCATCCTAATCCCACTCGCGAAGCATCACAGTAGACAACAAACCCGCCTGATCCCGAAGGCAAAGATAATACCGGCGCCGTAGTCAAACAAGTCCGTAGCTGCTGAAAACTGCGCTCGCACTCCTCTGTCCAGACGAAAGGAACTCCCTTCCGGGTCAAACCGGTCAACGGTGCAGCTATACGGGAGAAGTCCTGAACAAAACGCCTGTAGTAGCCCGCCAGGCCTAGAAAACTACGGATCTCGGTAACCGATGTAGGTCGGGGCCACTGCTGAACAACCTCAATCTTCTTCGGGTCCACACAAATGCCGTCTCTCGTAACCACGTGACCCAAGAATCCGACGCTGTCTAGCCAGAATGCACACTTGGAGAACTTCGCGAACAGCTGGTGCTCCCTCAGAGTCTGTAACGTAATCCGCAAATGCTGCTCGTGCTCCTCTCTGCTCTGGGAGTACACCAAGATATCGTCGATAAACACGATGATGAACAAGTTAAGATACGGCCTGAATGTACGGTTCATCAAATCCATGAATGCTGCTGGGGCGTTGGTGAGTCCGAACGACATCACCAAAAACTCGTAGTGGCCGTAGCGCGTGCGGAAAGCTGTCCTCGGTATATCCTCCTGTCGAACTCGCAGCTGATGGTATCCTGATCGCAAGTCGATCCTCGAAAAATACCCCGCACCCTGAAGCTGGTCGAACAAATCATCAATGCGCGGCAACAGATATCTGTTCCGAACGGTAACTTTGTTCAGCTGGCGGTAGTCGATACATAAGCGCAAACTTCCATCCTTCTTCTTGACAAACAGGACCGGAGCACCCCACGGAGAAACACTCGGTCGAATAAGCCCCTTATCTAACAAATCCTGCAACTGATCCTTCAGCTCTCGAAGCTCTGCCGGGGCCATCCGATAAGGCGGTATAGAAATAGGCCCCGAGCCGGGAATCAAATCAATGCAGAACTCAACATCGCGCTCAGGCGGTAGCCCAGGTAGCTCATCAGGGAAAACATCAGGGAACTCACAAACTACCGGGACCCGGTCTAACGGAACCTCTGCAGCTCGAGTATCACAAATAAACGCTAAGAATCCCTGACATCCCTTCCGCAAGAGCTGACCAGCGCGAAGAGACGAAATCAAGCTGGGAAGGGTGACGCTGCGGTCTCCCTGAATAACAAGGACTGGCTCTCCCGGAAAGCTAAATATGACTGCCTTCTCACGGCAGTCCACCGAAGTATAACAAGTGGCTAGACAATCCATGCCCAGAAGCACATCAAAGTCCAACATATCGAGGAGAATCAAATCAACTGATGAATCCCTCTCCCCGATACGAACGGAACACAAACGAAATACAAACCGAGCGACAAACGACTCGCCTACCGGAGTAACAACAACAAGCGGATGATCTAACGACGACGACTCACGACCCAACATCGGTGCAAAGTGTGTAGATACGTACGAATGTGTGGAACCAGGGTCGAATAATACCCGTGCGTCGAAAGAACAAACTGGCAAGGTACCTGTCACAACGGCATTGGATGCCTGCGCATCCTGCGGTGTCAAAGCAAAAACTCGGGCCTGTCCTCCACCGATAGCGGGCTGACCTCGACCTCGGCCTCTGCCTCCTCGTCCTCTCTGAATAGGACCGCCGCGTCCACGGCCTCTGGATGCACCTAACTGGCGTGGAGCATCGCCTGGGGTAGGAAGCAGGGCCCTCTGAGGAGGGGGTGGTGATGGTGGCAGGGTCACATGCGGAACTGTCGCTGCTCCCTGTCGTCTCGCCGGACAGTCTCTGACAAGATGGTGCAAACTCCCGCACCCAAAACACCCTGGCGACGGCTGCTGCCCCTGGGGATAAGAACCATATAACTGTCCCCGCCCAAATCCTCTGCCAGGCTTATCTCTCGGAAAGAATCTGGCGCGCTGCCTCTGAGACGGTACATCGGTGCGCATCCTCTTCGGCCCAGAAACGGCCGAAGTCCGTGATATGCGTGCCTCCATCCGCAATGCCGTATCCATAGCAGCTGAATAAGTGTCGTAGTGCTGGGCGCAAATGGCAAGATATAGCTGGGCATCAAGTCCCTGTACGAACCTCTTCACCATCTTCTCCTCGGTATCCACCAAATACTGAGCATATCGGGATAACTGTGTAAACTGGATGTCATACTCAGACACCGTCATCCCAGGTGTCTTGACTAAGGCCTCGAAGCTACGAGCTCTGGCGTCACGAACGCTCTCTGGAAGGAAACGGGCTAGAAAGACCGCTGTAAACTCGGCCCAAGTCATAGGCGGTAGACCTGCAGCACGACCTCTCAAGACTGACTCCCACCATGTCTGCGCGAGACCCTCTAGTCGGAAACTCGCAAGCTCTACCCATCGATCATCCGAACATCTCAGCGAACGGCAGATCCTGGCTAAACTGTCAAGGAATGTCTGTGGGTCCTCCGCTGCCTCGGTGCCGGTGAATACTGGAGGTCTCAGCCTCATGAAATCCTGTAGTGAAACCGGAATGGCCACGATGGTAGTAATAGGAGCAGGTATCATGGTCGTCTGTGATGTAGTAGGTACGTCATCCGGCCTCGGTGTACGACTGGCTGCAACTAGGGATCCTACCATCTGACGTAGCTCCTTCATGCCTCCCATCATCTGTCGCAACTCCTCCATACCAGTCTCGAGCCTATCCATACGGCCTGGGGAAGGTGGATCGGTCTGTCCCTGCGGCGTAGGAATACCACCCTGCTCAGTCCTTGTCTCGGACGAGCCAGCTCGAATCTCGTCTCTGGCGGCAGCCCTCTGTGCCCTCGTAGCCTTCGGCGGCATAGTGGCTGTTACAGGAAAACGGATAGTAAGAACAGTGCAATAGGATCAAAGGATACACGGAATTGAAGAAGGAATTTTCAAGCAAGTATATCCTAAAGTCACTTAGGCGGAGTACCGTATCGTAAGTATGCCGCGGACATACACACGCTACGTTACCCTACTTAAGTCACTTACTCCATCTACCAAGGGTCATCCTACACTCAAAAAGGTAAAACCTATCGCTCTGATACCAACTTTGTCACGACCCGCAGGGTACGGAACGTGACTGGCACTTAAGTTTACGAAACGTCTAGAGACGTCCGTAAAATAAGTAAGCCAAAGCCCAGAAAACAAAACCAATTATGCAAAAGAGTGAAGAAAACCCAATCAATTGAAAGCGAGTTTATCAAATAAGTCATGTAAAACCCTTTTTAAAAACAATACCAATTTTTCCGAAAATTTCGGCAGAGTCTCCTTTGTAAATACTGGCCCCCAAAATGGGTACAACAAAATATATATGAATCCACCAAAATAGGGCATCCCCAAGCGGGAGCTAGCTCTTCGCCACAAGGCGGTCACAAATCCCACGCAATATAAAATGACAACAAGCAAAATAATCATAATGAAGCATAAGAAAACATCATGTCGACTCAAGTGTGCTCGACCCCAAAATACAGCATAAAAGTCCACAACCTCACAGTCTCATCTCTAGGTCGATATACAATAATACTGGTAGAAACAGTAGATGGAGTACACTAGATACAAAGAATATACAAGGTGGTACAAAAATAATAACATAACCCACCTATGAGCAAAATCTCGAGCCCAGGCAAAAGAGGCAAAAGAACAAGTGCGCCCCCCGCTACTGAACTGACGGAGCGGACCTGCAAAAGACTGTGGCACAACGGGGGTGAGTTGCCAACTCGTGAGTAATAAATAACACCTATAAAGGCTATCGTATGCATGCACACAAACATCCTAGCATCTATAATACAGGTATGACTGGATGCACTAGCAGGTGTGTATACAACATCAGTGTACGAATATGTATGCAACATGAATATCTGAGGTCTCAATAGGTATATA
Organism: Agapanthus africanus; assembly: GCA_030015575.1. Taxonomy (NCBI): domain Eukaryota; kingdom Viridiplantae; phylum Streptophyta; class Magnoliopsida; order Asparagales; family Amaryllidaceae; genus Agapanthus; species Agapanthus africanus. Next base: position 140,148,358 of record JASDDO010000031.1, read on the forward strand.
TAAGAAACATTTATCTCTTTTTGTTTTTGAAACTCTTTTAGAATGCCAGCATAATACTCAAAGAATCGACGAGAACCGGTGTCCAGCAACGACACCCAAAAGCTGTCTCAAATCTCATAAATGTATCTCTGGCCTCAGCCGTCCGGCTGACCCATCTCAAATATCAATATCTCATCATCTAGCGGCCACGGTCGGTATCCTCTGGATATCCGCCGTCCCAAACAGTCACCGGTAGGTAATCCGTCCCCTGCCAGGCTCAACGTCAACACCACATTCCTCTTGCCCCGGGGTACCTTACCGGGCCCACCATGTACCCGTGCCGGTTCCTCCACTCCTCGACACGGATTTCCAAAACCACAGCAAACTCATGGTGGACGACACTTACATCACTAGAAAACCGCAATTTACATATTTTAAAAATATAACAAGTTTAGAAATTTTGCGGCTTTCCCCCGAAATCCAGCAATATCATAAAATCTCAAGAAATCCTCATAAGTGCATATATCAGTGATAATGAATGCATATGGTATCAATAATCAAGTTGCGATGTGTGATTAATGGATTAAGCATGAACAATTAATATGATGAAGTACATGCACATGAATAGCAATCCTACGGTTTCATTTTAAGGAATTAAAGGCAATAGCACAAGTTTAAGTATCAATTAGTAAAAGGTTTAAATTTAAAGGTTATCTAGTGTGGTGGCATGGCAATTACCAGGGTGTGTGTGTAAGCATGAATAGTGCTCGTGCTGCATATAAAAACCCTGGCAATGGTGCAGGTGTCCTATAAAATGGTTTCGTATAGGTATGTCAATATAATGCATGGATGCAGCAAATAGTCAACTAAGTATTTCACCCCTAATTACTAACATCACTAAGGATCTTGTAAGTTACTAAAACTATCGGGCGGCTTGCGCCATCCAACGATAGTCCCCCGTAGATGTTACATCTACTCACCGGAATCCCTGGCTAGCTGTGTCCAATCACCGCTTTCCCCTTTCGCGCCGCGTCTGACGTCTCCGCGACCGAACCTGGAATTTACATCAATACCAAACATAAGGTTACGTATCAAGGACGACGCAAAACCCAAACGAAACTACTAATGTTCACTAGCTAGGTACAACGTGCGCGGGGTGCGCGGAACATACGCGAAAATCGCAAAAACTGCCAAAAATCGCCGATTTGGTCGCCCGGCAAAACTAAAACCCGACTACTCAAAAATCCGCACACACGCATCCTAAACGTCATAGGATAAGCCAACACAATCATCAAGATGTCGAAAATAATCCATCACATAATTTTATAAGAAAACTAGTAAGCAGATACATTCCAAAAATCGGTGCAACATCGCCGATTTGCTACAAAGACTACTATCAAGCTTGAACAACCAACCACACTACAAGCAATCTACAAACACTATAATTACAACACATTAGCAATGATTCAAAACCTATTTCCATACATAAACCCTTTCTTGAATCTCCTAAAACAACAATTTACAACCAAAATCACATTTTTAAAATTTAGTAAATTAGCATAGTTTAAAGACCACATAACAAGGTAACCTCTTAGATTAGGTTGTGTAGGAACTAGATTAATTACAAAACAATTTAATTAACTAACATGGCTTCAAGAACCCTAGTTTAATTTTTGTAATTAGCAATCACAAATCAAATTCCATACTACAAATTTACATTAACACAATTAAAAGCCCACATAAGAAAATTAACCTCTTAGATTAGGTTAGCAAAATAACTAGATAGAAAAATAGATTTAATTAGCCTAGTAATGGTATGCTAAAACCCAAGTTCATATCAAACTACCCTCTTTAAACAAAACTAGATTAGGAATTAAGTAAAGATTTAACACTAAACAATTTCAAGGTTCTAATTAGCACCCTTAAGCAACAATGTAACCATTTGATTAGAAATTATACCTCCAAAGTTCAAACCCTATGATGCTAAAGCCTCCCAAGATGCCATCTTTCTCCAAGATTTGAGTCAATTTGGGTTTGAGAAGAGAGGGAATAAGGTTTTGCTTTGAAATTGTAAAAGGAATTGTTGATTTTTAAGGATTTTTGGATGAACTTTGAAGAAGAAAAGAGATGATGCAAGGATGGGGAGGGGGCTGCTGTTTGCAGCTGAAACATCAGCTGATGAGGAGTGGGGGAGAGGTGTGGTGGAGTGTGAGAAAAGTCAAGGTCAAAGCCATACCAATCAACAAAAAACCCATACCCAATTATATATATTAAAACCCTTTACATATCATTTTGTGCAAATGAGTTGGGGAAAATTTTTTTGTGGGCTTGCTGCTGAGGTAGTGCCGGCCTAGAGGTGAGGAATGAGTGAGAGAGAGTGCACAAAAAAATTTTATGCAAAAAGACCCCCTACAAGTCCAAAATTGCAAATTTAAGCTTAAATTCAATAAATTTCGTTTCCTATAATAAAAATTAGTTAAAAATCAAAATAAAATACTAAAAATTTATGTTACAACTAGATTTTAATTAACATAATTTTAAAGATTAAAATTAGCCAGGAAAAATTTGTATTTATCGCTAATTTAATGTATTTTCTTACCGGCTTAAAATAATATTAAAAAAATGAAAAATAGGGAAAAAATTTTAAATGACCAAAATTTCCTAAGTAACTCATTAGTTACTAAAAACAAGCAATTACCTATCCATTTTAGGTATAATTAGCCCTAAACTGCAAAATAACGAGAAAGACGGTTTTCGGAAAAATACCGAATTTTCACCGATTTTCAGGAAAACACCAAAACGACTTTTCAAGACGCTACATGTGAGGTTAAGCTTGGAGAAGTAGCTCTCGGGTGGATCTTCTATCACAAAGAGGAGGCCGACGAGGAGGTGGTCAACGAGAACAAGAAGGACTTGATTCATTAAGTACAATCTTCTTTCATAGTAGCTAATCCCTCCTATGTTGTTGTTAGTTAGGGTTTGGCAAAGATCCGTAAGTTAGTCGATGTTGGTTTAAACAAAATGATTGTTTTACCTATTCCGCCTCCCCGCATCATGTGGGGTGTCTAACGTCGACTTACAGGTGTAAGCCGATCAAAGACCGACTTCTTCTGAGCTTCTTGCGATGGTACAGGGGTGTTGCAGCTCATCGGTGGGAGAATGATCCCGAAGAATAGCCCAGTGGTGGCTTGGGTCACTTGTTCTACCGGCATTGTGAAAAGGGAGGCCGCTTGGGGCCCATAGGTTACTCCTCCAGATGAGGCGGAACGGGAGTTGCTGTTGCAGATGGAGCAGTTAGAGGCCATTGATGTTCTTTTTTCTGCACGGGAGCAAAACCAAATGTTAGTACCTCGAATCCAAGGGCAACCATATTAAACCGTGATTCGTTCGCGAATACGACACACGAAGTGTGGAGTGGAAAGAGGAAAAGGTCCTACCGGGCGTGCCAGAATATGTTCTCCGCCGAACACAGAGATGAACCGCGTAGGTTCGTCTTGCCTGAATTTAGAGGGCAAATGCTATTTGGTGCTATTCCTCCACCTCTCCGAAGATTCCAAGTTGATTTATGGCGCCGTATATCGGAGGTTTAGATGGATGCGGCCGTTGTAGCAGACTTCGTCAGATTCCCCCTCGTTGAGGGGTTTTTGATTGTGGGGACGCTCTTCCCTACAGGTGCAAGCCCCTACAGTTAATTACGCTACCGCATCGCGGTAACTTTCTCCTTCTCCAGATGGTCACTTCGTGTCGTGTATGTTTGTTTTATTTTTGGTTGCCCGTGGATTGTATACAGAGACTAATTTATATTGTCGCCCATAGGGCGTGGATTAGTCCAAATCCGTATCTTCTTAGATTTGGGTTTGGGGTTGGGTTTAAGGATACGTTAGTCTCATTTGAGACTAAGATCAACTTAAACATTTGTTAAGGATACGTTAGTCTAATTTCAGACTAAGATCAACTTAACAGGATCATTTAGATCCAACAAAAGAGCATTTCGACTCTGTTGTTTAGTTTAGAGACATTGCGGTCCATTGTTAGTTTAAGGACATTACGGTCCAATGTTAGTTTAAGGACATCTCAGTCTAGTTTAAAGACATCTTAGTCTGTAAAGGTTAATGACATCATAGCCCATGAGTTTAAGGACCCCACAATCAAGGTTAAGGAAATCATAGTCCATGTGTTTAAGGACCCCACAGTCCAAGGTTATGGACATCATAGTCCATGGGTTTAAGGTCCCCACAGTCCATAGTTTAAAGACATCATAGTCTGTAAGATTTTCTGGTTTTCGGAACCCGTCACCTCTTTGAAGACGTTGAGAATTACAACGATAAATATCAGAGGAGTAAAGAGATGAACCCTTGAACCAATATTGGTTGGGGGATCTGTAGTTGGATTGATTTAAGGATCGTTAATCTCGTTTGGGATTAAGATCAAATTAAATGTTTGTTAAGGATACGTTGGTCTAATTTTAGACCAAGATCTACTTAACAGGATCATTTAGATCCAACAAAAGAGCATTTGGGCTCTGTTGTTTAATTTAGGGACATTGCGGTCTAAGTTCAGATGCCAACATGGATTTGGAAATGCACCCGATAGTTATTGACCATTGGGACCCACCACCTCTCTGAAGACGTTGAAGAATTACAACGACATGCATCAGAGGTGTGGAGAGATGTACACTTGAACCAAAGTTGTCTGAAAGGCTCTGAGTTCTACTTTGAATGTCACATGAGATGACCAATTTTGGAAGACAAAAGTGTGTTTGAGGTTCAGTCAAAGGGGAGTCTTGTCTCTGGAAGACTTAGCCAATTTAGGCTAAGACTGTTTTGGATATAGTATTAAACACTAGCACATATCTTGCGATCACGTGTTCCCACGTGATGCACTAAAAATAGTGTTAAACACTAAGGATGCAGCACATAAAACAGTGTTGGGCCCGAACTTCTTTTATTTTATTCTCAGGATATGCAGGTAAGTGTTAAACACTTTAGTCTTCACAGCCATCACGTGTGGGCACATGATGGGTACCCATGCACTGGATATCAAAAGGATTTGCTAGGGATCATGTAGGACACGTGAGGGCGCCCATGCATTGGATTTTAATCCTTCAGTTCTTTCCACCTTCTCCTTTTTTAAAGAAGTGTTTGTCAGGGGTCACGTGGGGACACGTAAGGGCGCCAAAAGTCTATTCTGCCTTTATTTTTAAGAAGTTTGTTCAAGGGTCACGTGGGAGCACGCGAACCGATCTCATTCATTCTTTTTTGTCCATTGAGGGGAGGGTCACGTGTTGCCACGTGATCAGGTTGGGTACTTGATCTTTTTTCGTGCATGAAAAGTCCCTTGTTTAAGAATTAAATTCTTTTATAGGGTTAAACCCTGATTTTATTTAGAGGAATTAAATTCCTATATATTTGGAAGAATTATATTCTTTAAATCCAATTCTCCCTCTAAGTTTTGGATCTGCATGGCAGAATCTCCCCGTTGAGAATTAAATTCCCAACTTATGGGGAGATCTGCTTTTGCAGATCTTCAACCATGAAGAAGAACTAAGTTCTTATATTAAGAGTTAAACCCTATCTTTGTTGGAGGAATTAAATTCCTATGTGCTTTTGTGGGAGAATAAAATTCTCTGAATTTAGGTCATCCCTTAGGCTTTAGATCTACACGGCAGAATCCCCCCGATGAGAATTAAATTCTTAACTTATGGGAAGATCTTCTTCTGCAGGTCTTCAAACAAAGGAAGAACTAAGTTCTTATTCAGAAGAGTTGAACTCTTAATTTGAGAATTAAATTCTCTTATAGGGTTATGGGAGCTTATAGAATAATCTCTTTCTCTCTCTCTCTCTTACCTAGGGTTTCTTTCTTTTCTGAAGAAATCTTCTTTTCTCTCTGGAGAATTAAATTCTCTTTTTTTTCTCTGTTGTTGTATCTATTCCTCTTCACTTCTTGGCTCCTATTTATAGGAGAAAGAAAAGAATCAGTTTGTTTAGTCAATCTTTCATTGAAAGACTTTGATTGATTTTGTAACCAACATGATCTTTTAGATCACTCGGTGAATTTTATTCACCATTGGATTTTAATCCAAAAGATATTTTATCTGTTATTCCTGGAAAATTTCAGGGAAATATCTCCTTGTATAGAATCTTTCTATAGATTGGTGATTTTTAATCACCATTGGATTTTTAATCCAACGGTGCTCCACTTTACAGAGCGCAATCTTTTTGTTTGGAAAGATCTAGGAAAATATTAGGGTTTTTGATTTCCCTTAATTAGAATTTAATTCTATTAGTTCAGAAGGCTTAAGAGTCTATCACGTGTTGGCACGTGACCCCACTGATTGACCATTTAATTAGAATTTAATTCTATCAGTTTAGAGATCTTAGGAACCCATCACGTGTTGGCACGTGACCCCCTGTCACGTGTGGGCACGTGATGCCCCATTTAGGGTTTTCTTTCCTTTAACTCAGAGAGTTTTTAAGACCCCATCACGTGGTGGCACGTGACCCATGGATTAAGAATTTAACCAGAATTTAATTATGTTATTTTAAAGAACTCAGGAACTTATCACGTGTCAGCACGTGGCCCTTGGTCACGTGTGAACACGTGATGCCCCTTTGGGGTTTTTTCTTACCGTTTTATTATACTTCAGTGGTCTTAAAGGCCCATCACTTGCGGGCACGTGACCCCATTTGATCAGGATTCAATTCTTATCATTTCAGAGCCCTCAGGAAGCCATCACGTGTCGGCACGTGACCCCCGATCACGTATGCGCACGTGATGCCGCATTGGGGTTTTTCCTTGTATTTTATGAGGGAACAATTCCTACCCACCAGTAGATATCTCTCAAATCATGATACATCTTGATGGAACCCGGATGAATGCTGTATACTGACTGATGTGCCTCCTCTAGGATCTCACTTCTCAGCCCCTCAGAATATGGTACACATAGACGAGTCCCAAATCGTAGCTCTCCCTGGCCATCAATCACAAACTCCAAATCTCTCCACTGCCGAACCTTCTCCATAATCTCTGACAAACGAGCATCGTCGGACTGTGCCTCCCGGATGCGATCAAGTAAAAGTGGACGGAACATGACCAATCTGTCCTCCTGTGGAAGTGAACTTGAACTATACTCTGTTGTCGCATAAGATTTGCCAATCTGTAGAATACTGTCTCTAATATGCGCTCAAGTGGAAAAAACTACCTCCGGGCCTTCGACTCAACGCATCAGCTACAACATTCGCCTTGCCCGGGTGATAAAGGATTTCATAATCATAGTCCTTTACAAGCTCCATCCAACGGCGCTGCCTCAAATTCAGATCCCGCTGTTGGAAGATATACTTCTGGCTTTTGTGGTCTGTAAAGATCTGACACGACTCGCCGTACAAGTAATGTCCTAAATCTTGAGCGCCAAGACCACCATGGCCATTTCTAGATCGTGAGTGGGATAGTTCTGCTCGTGCTTCATCAACTGCCGAGAAGCATAAGCGATAACTCTACCATGGTGCATCAACACACAACCTAGACCTACTCAAAAAGCATCACAATAAACAATATAGCCACCTGAGCCTGAAGGCAAAGATAGAACCGGTGCAGTCGTCAAACGAGTCTTTAACTGCTGAAAAATCTGCTCACATGCCTTGTTCTAACGAAATGGAACTCCCTTATGTTAGGATATGTATGCCCTAGAGGCCATTATTGTATGATATAGTGGATGCTTGGACATATATATAGATGACTTTCTTGCTCGACATGATAGTATGCTATCTGCTTTCTCTTTATCTTAACATGTACACTTGTATTATTATACTTTCTCTCTGATACATGTTGATAAAGTTCTTAGGATGTTATCTTGACTACCAGGACTATGATGCAGATTATACTACTGGGACTTGTGTAGTCTGCAAGCACATACTTTAATTGTTCCTAGTCGAGGGAGTATCGAGACAGGGCATCGATATTCCAGAGTAGAATAGTGTGTACGTTTCTTGACCCTGTAGGGAGCGATGGTTGATCCCATAACCATTGGTGTTTGACATCAAAGATTGTACATAGGTGCTCATTAGAGAATGGGTACACCGAACAGGACTTGCCGAGAACTCTTAGATAGTAATATACCTATCATCAGATAGCAGTTCTCTAGTGACACTGGTACATGTTTGTCTATAGACCCGAGATCATCATAGAGTCTTGTATGGTTCCCACTGTGCTTTGATTTCCTCCCTACCACGGCTCAAAGTGTCGTGTAAACAGGTGGATTTTGGGTACAATCCCGAGTCACATGGAGGCAGTGAGCGATAGGAGGGGTTTCGTCTCTCTCGGTATTGGGAGTTGATGTTGCGCTATACTCGATTGGCTATAACAGTAAATCCCCGGCCAGAGCCGATAAGATTTACTGGTAAGAGTTATCAGTAGTTTCTCGAACCGTTATGAGTAATACATTAGCATGAATTATCAAGTTACTCGGGTCTGACAAATCCACCCCTAGACTCGATATGCGACATATCAGAAGAAGAGACCGGACTGTACGGTAAGTGTTACTTATAGGCTTCATGGGAGTTTGGACAAGCTTGCATGTTGATCTCCTATTCGCTCAATACCTGGGTAACCGTTATGTCCAGCTAGTACCGCTGAGGCTTGTGTGTAACTGATGTGATCATTACTTACTGCTGGCGTATTGATGAGTCTTTAGAGTCCCACACAGAGGTTTCCTAGTTCAAGTGAAATGAAGCAGGGCACGTATGTTGATATGTGCGGGGGCCTGATTTAATACAGTTAGTGATATATGCCCTAGAGGCCATTATTGTATCATACTGGTTTGTATATTACTTGATGAAAGCTTGGGATATTCACAGTTGTATTGGCAATCTTTCTCAAAATTGTAGTATGCTACTTGGTTTGTTTCTACCTCAATATGTGCATGTGTTTCTTTTAGCATATCGCTTAAACATTTTGGTAGAGCTCTTAGGATCTTGGCTTGATTACCATTGTTGTGATGGCAGTCATACTAGTGGGGGCTGGGTAGTCTATAAGCACACCCTATACAGGTCCCTAGTGTAGGATTATCGAGACGGGGCATCGATACTCTAGAGTAGACTAGTGTATACGCTTCTCATCCTAGAAGGGGAGATGGTCTGTCCCACAACTATTAGTACGTCTTACTGGAGATAGTATGCAGGTGCTCATTAGGTTATGAGTACACTGGACATGACTCGTCGGGAACTGTTGGTGGGTATTATACCTATCGTCTGGTAGCAGTTCCCAGGTGACATGAGTATAGCTTAATCCGTTGACTTGACACTGCTACTTCTCCTCGAGTGTGTTCCCACTGTACTTTGATTACTACCCTACCACGACTCAAAGGATTCATGAAAAAATCTAGTAGTTGGGTGCAATCCCGAAGCACTTGGAGGCAGTGGCGGTTAGATAGGATTCGTCTCTCCCGGTATTAGGGGTTGATATCGCGCTGTGTTTGGAGATCCATTACACAAAGTCCCTGGCCACGACAAGCAAGATTTACTGGTAGGTATTCCAGTAGTTTCTCAGGGTGTTTTGGGCTACACTCCGGCACGACTTATTGCGCTATTAGGGGTCTGACGATTACCGCCCCCTAGGCCCGATATGCAATACTCTTAGACGAACAGACATGACTGTACGGAGATTGTCACATACAGGCTCAGTAGGAGTTTAGATGAGTTTGCTCATCGGCATTCTCATCGACAGATACCTGGGTAGCTGTTACGTGCAGCTAGTACCGCTTGCGGCTTGTGGTTAAACCCACTGCCAGCGTACCGTCGAGTCTTTAGAGTCCAACATAGAGGGTTTCCCTGCATCGGGTGAAAGATGTAGAGGCCGTATGGTTTTACAGCAGGGATTCGATCACGTACGTGTAGGAATGCCTGGCACGACAGCAAGGTTTCGGGTCCATGCCATTTTCAAAAAATTGCCATGGTAAACAACCCTAACTCTAGAATCTTAACTAGAGAATTAGACAATAGAACATGTAAACAACTTTACATCTAAGTAAACAAAGAATACAACCTTTGTAGACCGGTCCTTCACTTCAATAGCTCCGTGTAGAAGTCCCTTCGCTGCAAGTAGTGTTCTCCCGGTCTCTAGTTGGACTCCACAAGGTGAAAGGAACAAGCTTGCTTGAAGTCTTCGAGGACGAAGATGATCTACGTCGAGGAGACTCTAACTCAAGCTACCTCTTCACTAATTAAGGATTAGTGAAGCTAACACCCTAAACTAAATGGCTAGTCTACTAGAGGATGATGAACTAGGATTTTTGCTCATTTTAGAATTAATTTTCTCAATTGTTTTCTTCACCTCTCCAAAACCTAGAGAGCTCTCTCTTGATGAAGAAGAAGATGAAGAGGAAAATATAATGAGTGAGAATAGCAACCATGGGTGAGAAAATATCTCATATAACTCATGTAGAGACTTAACCATGGCTAATGACAATGGTTGGGTTAATAAATATCTAATGTAAGAAAAAATTAGTGGATCAAGTTAATGTGTTCTACAAGCTTCCACTAAGTATCAACCATGACTAATTTCCAACCAATTTGTGATTTACTTTAAATAAATAAACCATACATTATCATGAGCATGGTGTGAGTCTCATACCCCCATGTAGCATGTATCAACTAGCATGACACAATAATAATATATATCACATATATATTAAGTGTGTAATAGTGAGAAAAAGAAATGCATAAGTGAGCTAATATTAGTTAATGTAAATTAGTATATAAAATATACAATTATACATTAAATTATCAAATTAACACTTGATTGAATAATCCGGCTATATCACATATAACCGACTAATATCATATATATCAACTTATCGAATCAACACTTGATTCGATAACCCGGCTATATCACATATAACCGACCGATATCAATATCACGAGAATAGAATACGGTATCACATACTCGTATTAATTTCGGTCCCGCACATATCACATATGTGCTCCTACTTCGTTTTGCCTGAGCCAGGAAACCTCTGTGTAGGACTCTAAAGACTCGTCGATAAGCCGGCAGTAGGTGATGATCATATCAGTCACCCACAAGCCGTCAGTGGTACTAGCTGGACGTAACGGTTACCCGTGTATTGAGCGATTAGAAGATCAATAAGCCAGCTTGTCTAAACTCCCGCAAAGCCTGTCAGTAACATTACCGTATAGTCCAGTCTCTTCGTATGATATGTCGCATATCCGGTCTAGTGGTCGTAAACGTCAGACCCTAGTAACCGATAAGTCGTGCCGATGTGAGGCTCATAACGGGTCGAAAAACTACTGATAATACTTACCGGTAAATCTCCGTATCATCCCTGGCCAGGGACTTCCTGTTATAGCCAATCGAGCACAGTGCAACATCAACCCCCAATACCGGGAAAGACGAATCCCCTCCTATCGCTCATTGCCTCCATGTGACTCGGGACTGTACCCAAAAGCCACCGTTTTGCACGTTCTCTTGAACATGGTAAGGTGGAAATCAAAGTACAGTAGGAATCACACAAGACTCTATGACGATCTCGGGTCTACAGACTAACCTGTACCAGTGTCACCAGAGAACTGCTATCTGACGCTAGGTATAATTCCATCTAGGAGTTCTCGGTGTTAGTTATATGTATGCCCTAGAGGCCATTACTGTACATACGATGTATATTGTAGTGGATGCTTGGACATATATAGATAGGACTTTCTTGCTCGACATGATAGTATGCTATCTGGTTGCTCTTTATCTTAACATGTACTCTGATTGTCTCTATGTTACATATTGATAAAGCCCTTAGGATGAGTACTTGACTACCAAGACTATGATGCAGATTATACTAGTGGGGACAGTGTAGTCGCTAAGTACATCCTTCAAATGTTCCTAGTCGTGGGAGTACCGAGACAGGGCATTCTCCAGAGTAGACTAGCGTATGCGCTTCTTGACCCATATGATGGGCGATTGATGATCCCATATCCATTGGTGTTTGACATCAGAGAAGGTATACGGGTGCTCAGTGGAGACTGGGTATACTGGACGGACTCGCCGAGAACTCCGAGATGGTATTATACCTCACGTCAGATGGCAGTTCTCTGGTGACACTGGTACAGGTTAGTCTGTAGACCCGAGATCGTCATAGAGTCTTGTGTGATTCCCACTGTGCTTTGATTTCTATCATACCACGTTCAAGAGGGAGTGCAAAACGGTGGCTTTTGGGTACAGTTCCGAATCACATGGAGGCAATGAGCGATAGGAGGGGATTCGTCTCTCCCGGTATAGGGAGTTGATGTTGCGCTGTGTTCGATTGGCTATAACTGGAAATCTCTGGCCAGGGTTGCTGAGATTTACTGGTAAGTGTTATCAGTAGTTTCTCAAACTATTATGGACCTCATATAGACACGACTTATCAAGCTACTAGGGTCTGACATTTACCACCCCTAGGCGAGATATGCGACATATCAAGCGAAGAGACGGGACTATACGGGAATGTTACTGATTGGATTCGCAGGAGAATGTACAGGCTTACTTTTTGATCTTCTGATCGCTCAATACCTGGGTGGCTATTACGTTTAGTTAACCGCTTGCAGCTTGTAGGTGTTTGATATGATCATCACCTACTGCCGGCGTATTGACGATTCTTTAGAGTCCTACACAGAGGTTTCCTGGCTCAGGCAAAACGGAGTAGAAGCACATATGTGATATGTGCGGGACCGAGAACAATACGTGTGTGTGATACCGTATTAGATTCTCATGATATGTGATACCGGCCGGGTATATGTGATATAGCCGGGTCATCGAATCAAGTGTTGATTCGATGAACTGATACAAATTATATTAGTCGGTTATTTGTGAAATAACCAGATTATCGGATCAAGTGTTGATTCGATAATTTAATGTATAATTATATATTTGATATATTATATTACATTAACTAATATTAGCTCACTTAAAGATTCTTTTTCTCATTTGGATAATACATTGATATATATGTGATATATGTTAATTGTATTATTTTATTTTGTTACAATACATATTGTATATGTGATATATAATATTGTAACATGTTAGGGTTACAAATGCAACATGTTTTGTGAAGTTTAAATATGGTTAGGGTTTGGATTATGGTTAAGTTTGGATGATGCTTTCAAGAAGCTTCTTGAAGCTTTGACTTTGACTTGTGATATTTTGTGTAGATATTTTCCTTAACCCAACCCAAACCCTTTACCATGGTTATTTATCTACAAGGGTTAAGTTTATATTCTTAACCCATGGTTGCATTTCTAACCTCACACTTGATTTCATTATTCATCAAAAAAGAGTTTGCTTCTTCTTCTTCTTCCTTCTTCTTGCTTGAAAAGTTTTCTAGCTTTTTAAGAAGTGATGAAAATGAGTGAGAAATCGAAAACAAATGAGAGCTAAATTCCTACTTCATCACCCTCATCTATTCTTGCCACTTAGATTAGGGTGTTTGCTTTGCTAATACTTGATTAGCAAAGCAAGAGCTTGAGTTTGAGTTTCTTCAAGGTAGATCATCTTCGAAATGGAAGACTTCAAGCAAGCATGCATCATTCGACTTGTGGAGCATCTATAGAGTTTGGGAGTTCATGGATCGCAGCGAAGGGACTACTATTCGGAGCTTATGAAGCGAAGGAACGGACTGCAAAGGTTGTAATCCCTTTCTCTTAGAAGTAAAGTTATTTACTTATTCATTGTTTCGCCTAATCTCTAGTTTACGATCTTTCTTGGGTTGTTCGGAACATGAAAAATTTGATTTTGGCATGGTTGATGCATTTTAGAACCTTGTTCTAGTGCCTAGTAACCCTACAGTGGTATCAGAGACAAGCTAGATCTTTAGGCATCGTTTAGACGAAGTTTAAAGTCCGATCGAACCCTGAAACGTCGATATACACCCCTCTCTGGGAATTTTTTAAAATGTTGATTTTTTCCGTATTAAAAATACTCAGAAAATTAAGCAGGTGATTTTATGGATATGTGTGAAAAACGAACCCCTGAATCCATCAAAGCGCCGCGGAACCGCGGCCAAACCAAGGTATTGGCGGCGGTTCCGCGGCAAGTCTTGAGGATTGTGGGATCGTATTTTCTACAGTTGATCCGTAGGTGTTACTACATGCTTCTGGGAATTTTTTATTTTACTCAAGTGTTGAGTTTTCTGGAGATATTTTGTATTCATTGATTCGATCAGAAAGTTTAACATCGTTTAGTTTTTCGGGTAATTTAGAACGTGTTAAAAAGTTCGAACGGATATCAATAACACACTTTTTTCCCTGACGGAAAATTTTCAAGTGTTGGATTTTTTCACGAGTTTGAAACTTCCGGAAAATCATGCAAGCGTATCTGTGGACCCTCTAGAAGAACGTAACCTTAACTCGATTATGTGACCGTCAAAACCGCCACATGTACCCTCGGGTTTGTGGTAGTTTAGCGTTGCCACATGTGAGGCGTTGGTTTGACCCTTCTACGGCTGGTTCATTGGGGCTGTGACATGTTCTGGGATTTTTGAACTCCGCTCAAGTGTTGAGCTCTTTGGGAAATCTTGGGTGTTTACTTATTCGATCGGAAAGTTTAACATTGTTTATCTATCTGGAATGTGATACAATATTTGGAATCCACAAGTAGTTATGAGATAACTAATTTGAATGTTATAAATCTAGCAGTTTAGTCTCAGATGATCGGTTGCCACGGGATTTTGATGCGATCAAAAGTCCGTTGCAATCACGTAGCATATGCGGATACTCATCGGTTAAACTTAATAGACAGCCACGCCCCATAACCCCGACCAAGTGACTGTAGGAGAACCCCGTCGCCAAAAGCATACGTTCGGGTGCTCGCGGCAGCGGTGTTCCGCCTTAGTGCACTTCGTCGACGGCATCGGGGGTGCGGCCGTCTACTAAAGTTTTCGACGTGCATTCGATCAGGATGTCGGGAATCTTGTTGAATTGCCCGACTAGATATTGAAAAGTGTTTTCGAGATCGAGACTAAAATGCGGGGTTTATAATTGTTAGGCATTAGATGTCTAAGGAATTCATTAGGTTAGGCATGCGATGTCTAAGGAGGTTGCGGATTCCAACTGTTGTAGTTTTACACTTTCTTTTCTGCGACTGTAAGTGTAATATGTGGTGTATCTCCGGTTTCGTTGCTATACATCAACAATTGGGATACACATATTTACTTACGTTGATGATATGTGATATTATGTGTTGCTGTGATATGTTATATTGGATCATCGTGTTTGAATAGCCGGGGTTTTTATGTGAGATAGGAGTTTTTCATTTTCATTCATGTAAAATTCATTATATATAATATTCTTTAATTGGGGCACTTCCGGGCTGAGGATGATGTCACCATTGTATATTATTTACTTTTCCGCATTAGGATAGACCCAAGGCGGGGAGCACAGGTAACCGGGTTCTAGGGTCCAGTGGGAGACCATCTCGAGGAGTCGAGACCGGGTCTCCTAACTGTAGAACTGGCAGGATTACTTGCCGCACTCGCAGGGGTCTGGGGATGTGGGTTTGGCTATTCATCGTGACCGTGGAATCCGTGTTTTATACAGGCTCGTACTAAAACACGGACCTCCTAGTATATCCAATATTTCATATATGTTCTTCTGCTGCAATGTTCTGTGATGAGATCATATTACTGCCTGAGACGAATGTTTATATTATATATATGTGATATATATTATATATTGTTGATTTCGTTTCATATCTGTTGCTTGTGAAGCATAATAAAATGGGACTTCATTAATGAGATTAATGAAATAAAAGAAACCTAAAGATGTTGTAGAAACTTTTTCGAAAACTGGTAGCTCTAGTTCTTGCTTTGCATAGCGGTATTCCTTGTAGAATATCCTGCACCTTATTCGATAAGGAAAGAGCTGAGATCCCTTCACCGGGAGTGACCTCTTTAGCGAAACTAGCAGATGCTACAAACTCGGTTTGTCTTTTGATTGCTTTTTATAGTTTTTGCTTTGCATAGTGATATATATGATATATCCCGCACCTTATTCGATAAGGAAAGATCCGACGATCCCTTCACCGGGAGTGACCTCTTTAGTAAAACTAGAAAAGGCCTAAAAAACATTCCATTTAAAATCACTCGATTCTACAACGATATCAAGTTCATTACGCAAAAGATTTTCTTAAAAACCTGTTGTAGACCTTCGTCATTTAAGATAAGTACTACTTAGTATTCGTGCTGCGGTAGTTTGGCATGCGTCAAGGCGTAGTGTACAGTAGCTAACTAGTGCTTATCTGTTAGCATACGATGCGATTGGATTAGGGTATTCGTACGGCGTTGTTTGGCATGCGTCAAGGGTCGTACGGGTGGGTTTAATTCAATCAGGAAATGTACAGGTTGAACTTGACTAGCGGACTATGGGTTGTTTGTCATGCGTCAAGGTCATAGCACGCTAGGGGTAAAATATTATCGGGAATTTCAAGTGTTGAAATTTACAATGAGATTGCATACCTTCTATGAGATTGCATACCCACTGCGAGTAAGAGTTACTCCTGGGAGAGTTTTACACATTACAATTAGCCGATCAAGTAGGTGTCTAGAAAGGTGTTAACGAGGTTACGCCCCTTGCAAAACGAGATTTATTTTAATTAGGTCTGTGCGAAAGCACGGGGAACCTCCCTTAAAGTACCGACACTGGCCTGGCTGAAAGATTGTCAAACTTGTAGCGTGTAATTAATCCGGGCTAGTCTTTCCTTTTTGGGTTTGAAGGAAGATTTGACTAAAACAGTGGGAGACATCCTGATTAGATATATTAATAACCAATCTAATCTTGCAAGAGCATACGCTTAGTGTTTTCTTCTCTCTCTCACCAGGTAGCGACCTTGTCACGCCTTAATCAAGATAATAATACGGATGTATTGACCGAACCCGCTTGTTATATTGTGCTAGGGAACGTTGGTCCCGCTCCAACTTATAAATGTTATAAGACCGAGCAGGAAATAAGGGATTGCCAGAATTCCCGTGCTGCCCAAAGGATGAAAGTGCATGCTGATGCATCTTCTTCAGGTGTGTTCATTACCGAGAACTGTTTCTCAGTATCCTTTACGTCCTGGGTATGAGATACCGGATCAGGATCCCGCATATGTAATCTGTTACATGGACTACAGATAGGTAGAGAACTGAGAACGGGTGATGAGTTTCAAGAGTTGGAAACGATGCAATTGTTGCAAGCCATGTCTGTTGGCAGTTATCACCCTGTATTACCAGAATACATTGACTCTGAACGAATGTTATTAGATACCGAACCCGATATACAACATCATATCAGTCTCTTTATTAGTAAAGAAGGATATAATTTTGTATTATTGGATAATGTTTTGAACATTTCCTATATCAAGAGTTGATCGGTTCAGGCACGTTATCTAAAAGCATAGACGTTCTAAATCAAACCACAGTTCTTAGAACACACACAAGAGGAAGAGTTCAGAAATGAACGAATCCTTCTTGAGGCATTATAGACTAGGTCATATCAATGTGACCCGACTAGCTGAAGTTACATTTAGATGCATATTTAAATTAGTTTGAATTTACATCTTGTGAAACTTGCCGGTCATGTCACAAAGATACGATGACCACAGCTCTGTTTATTGGAAACAGAGAAAGAGTTAGTGAACTCTTGGGATTGATACATGATGATGTATGTAAGGTCCCCTGTCTACAGATGTCATTACTGGTTCTTTGTACTTTATTATATTCACATATGGTCTCTCAAGATTCGCACATGTGTTCCTTTTGAAACACAAGTCTGAACCTTTTCAGAAATTCAATGAATATAAGTTAGAAGTAGAGAACCAAAACGGGTTTAAGTATTATGTTCTTTGATGTGATCAGAGAGGAGAATACTTGAGCACGGGATTCCTGGACTATTCTAAAGGAGAATGAGATTCTCTCTCAGCATTACTCCTTCATATACAGCACAACACGTCGGTGTATCGGGGCGGAGCAATCACACCCTATTTGATATGGTGTGCTCTAGATGAGTACTACTGAGTTTCCTATTTCCTTTTGGGAGTTATGCACTTGAGAAGCTGCATACCTATTGAATACGGTTCTAATCAAATCAGGTGCCTACCACTCCATATGTGATATAGTATGGGAAGAGCCCATCTCTTAAGGAAGTTAAGATTTGGGGTTGTCCGGCCTATGTCTACAAGCATAATCCAGACAAGCTCGAGGCAAAGTCAGTTCGTGGAAGTTTGTTGGATATCCCAAGCATTCGCAAAGGAATATCTTCTACCACATCGAGGAACAAAAGATGTTTTGTTTCTCAGCATGCCACCTTTGTGAAAGGGAATTTCTTGTGAAGAAATTAGTGGACATGAGGTAGAACTGGAAAGAGTTCCAGCTATACAAACTGCAGCTGATGATTTGGTAGAACCAAAGCATTCAATAGTTTTCAACGAACCTCAGCCTCTTCGCCGATCTAGTAGGGTTCCTCACCCACCTGAGAGATACTTCGGTTCCTCTATGAAAGTGGGAACAAGGATTGCTTCATGAGATGATGACCCAACTAGTTTCGAGCAGGCCATCAGGAGTGGGACTCTGTAAGAATGGCTGGATGCTAAAGCGATCTGACATGGAATCCTTATACACCAACAAAGTATGGACTTTGGTTGCTTTATCTGAAGGGTTAAATACCTACCAGAAGCAAGTATATCTTGAGAAGATTACTTGGTGTACATGGAAAAGTTGAGACTTTCAAAGCTAAGCTTAAGTCTATCCAGATCCTACTTGCCATTGCTACATCCCAAGACTACGATTTTTGGCGGTTGGGTATCATGACAGCTTTTACTAAATAGTAATTTAGAAGAGCGCGTCTATAAGTACACAGCCAGAGGGCTTCATAGACAGTGGGAGCAGCGGAAACGTGTGCAAGTTGTTTTATGCGATAAAGCAGGCATCGCGGAGTTGGAATGTCTGTTTTGATGTAGTAGTCAAAGAGTTTGACTTCATCAAAATGGTAGATGAACCTTGTATATACAAAAAGATAGTAGGGAGTATGGTGGTGATCCTCGTATAGTACATGGATGACATGCTCTTGATAGGGAAGGAGTTTCCAATGCTACGTTCGGTCAATCTCCTCTTATCACAAGGATTCTCCATCTAAGGATCAAAGTGATACTTCCTAAATCCTAAGTTTTATATCTATGAGATAGATCTAATTAGATGTTAGGTTTCTCACTAGTTGCAGTGAGATGGTATCAATCGATCCTGGGGAGAATCACTGGAATGGTTCCAGGATGGTAAGGACGACTGAATGTCAGTCACATGCATTGTCTTTACCCTCAGTGCAGGGGCGTTATGTTGGAAGAGTTCCAAGCTAGATACCGTGACACACTAGACGATAAAGGCAGGATAAATCACTACCAAGGATGCTACCAAAGAAATAGTCTGGATGTGCACTAGTTCATGAGATGAACTTCGTTCCTACCAATGTGTGACAATGGAGTTGTGACTTTGGCCAAGGAACCCCTCTGTCCCATCTGAGATCCAGACATATTCTTAGGCAGTATCGCCTGATCATGGAGATGGTTGAACTCCAGGGAGATCGAGGTTAGGAGAGTAGACAAGAGGACAACAACGCGAATCCACTCACAAAGGCCTATTTCCCAGTAGAGACTTTTATGGGATGGTTGAGTATGAGATACTTCAACCACAGCTTATTGTTGGGTATGCGATACCACAAAAGATGGCCCTAGAGCAAGTGGGAGATTGTTAGTTATATGTATGCCGTAGAGGCCATTACTGTACATACGATGTATATTGTAGTGGATTCTTGGACATATATAGGTAGGACTTTCTTGCTCGACATGATAGTATGCTATCTGGTTGCTCTTTATCTTAACATGTACTTTGATTGTCTCTATATTACATGTTGATAAAGCCCTTAAGATGAGTACTTGACTACCAAGACTATGATGCAGATCATACTAGTGGGGACAGTGTAGTCGCTAAGTATATCCTTCAAATGTTCCTAGTCATGGGAGTACCGAGACAGGGCATCGATACTCCAGAGTAGACTAGCGTATGCGCTTCTTGACCCATATGATGGGCGATGGATGATCCCATATCCATTGGTGTTTGACATCAGAGAAGGTATACGGGTGCTCAGTCGAGACTGGGTACACTGGACGGACTCGCCGAGAACTCCCAGATGGTATTATACCCCCACGTCAGATGGCAGTTCTCTGGTGACACTGGTACAGGTTAGTCTGTAGAACCGAGATCGTCATAGAGTCTTGTGTGATTCCCACTGTGCTTTGATTTCCATCAAACCATGTCCAAGAGGGCGTGCAAAACGGTGGCTTTTGGGTACAGTCCCGAATCACATGGAGGCAATGAGCGATAGGAGGGGATTCGTCTCTCCCGGTATAGGGAGTTGATGTTGCGCTGTGTTCGATTGGCTATAACTGGAAATCCCTAGCCAGGGTTGCTGAGATTTACTGGTAAGTGTTATCAGTAGTTTCTCGAACTGTTATGGACCTCATATCGACACGACTTATAAAGCTACTGGGGTCTGACGTATACCACCCCTAGGAGAGATATGCGACATATCAGGCGAAGAGACCGGACTGTACGGGAGTTTTACTGATTGAATACGCAGGAGAATGTACAGGCTTGCTTGTTGATCTTCTGATCGCTCAATACTTGAGTGGTTGTTTCGTTTAGCTGACCGCTTGCAGCTTGTGGGTGTTTGATATGATCATCACCTACTGCCGGCGTATTGACGATTTTTTAGAGTCCTACACAGAGGTTTCCTGGATCAGGAAAAATCGAGTAGGAGCACATATGTGATATGTGCGGGACCGAGAACAATACGTGTATGTGATACCGTATTAGATTCTCGCGATATGTGATACCGGCCGGGTATATGTGATATAGCCGGGTCATCGGATCAATTGTTGATTCGATGAACTGATACAAATTATATTAGTCGGTTATTTATGAAATAGCCGGATTATCGGATCAAGTGTTGATTTGATAATTTAATGTATAATTATATATTTGATATATTATATTACATTAACTAATATTAGCTCACTTAAAGATTCTTTTTCTCACTTGGATAATACATTGATATATATGTGATATATGTTAATTGTATTATTTTATTTTGTTACAATAAATATTGTATATGTGATATATAATATTGTAACATGTTAGGGTTGCAAATGCAACATGTTTTGTGGAGTTTAAATATGGTTAGGGTTTGGATTAGGGTTAAGCTTGGATGAAGCTTTCAAGAAGCTTCTTGAAGCTTTGACTTTGACTTGTGATAGTTTGTGTAGATATTTCCTTAACCCAACCCAAACCCTTTACCATGGTTATTTCTCTACAAGGGTTAAGTTTATATTCTTAACCCATGGTTGCATTTCTAACATCACACTTGATTTCATTATTCATCAAAAAAGAGTTTTCTTCTTCTTCTTCCTTCTTCTTGCTTGAAAAGCTTTCTAGCTTTTTGAGAAGTGATGAAAATGAGTATCGAAAATAAATGAGAGCTAAATTCTTACTTCATCACCCTCATCTATTATTTCCACTTAGATTAGGGTGTTTGCTTTGCTAATACTTGATTAGCAAAGCAAGAGCTTGGGTTTGAGTTTCTTCAAGGTAGATCATCTTCGAAATGGAATACTTCAAGCAATCATGCATCATTCGACTTGTGGAGCCTCTCTAGAGTTCGGGAGTTCATGGATCGCGGCGAAATGACTACTACTCGGAGCTTATGAAGCGAAGGAACGGACTACAAAGGTTGTAATCCCTTTCTCTTAGAAGTAAAGTTGTTTACTTGTTCATTGTTTCGCCTAATCTCTAGTTTACGATCTTGCTTGGGTTGTTCAGCACATGAAAAATTTGATTTTGGCATGGTTGATGCCTTGTAGAACCTTGTTCTAGTGCCTAGTAACCCTACACTCGGCGAGTCCGTTCAGTGTACCCAGTCTCAACTGAGCACCCGTATACTATCTTTGATTTCATACACCAATAGATGTGGGATCATCCATCGCCCATCATATGGGTCAAGAAGAGTATACGCTAGTCTACTCTGGTGTATCGATGCCCTGTCTCGATACTCCCTCGACTAAGAACAATTAAAGGATGTACATGTGGACTACCCTGGCCCCACTAGTATGATCTCCATCATAATCCTGGTAGTCAAGTACACATCATAAGGGCTTTATCAACATGTGCGAGAAAGAAAGTATCACAATACAAGTCTACATGTTAAGACAAAGAGCAACCAGATAGCATACTATCATTTCGAGTAAGAAAGTCCTCTCTCTATATGTCCAAGCATCTACTATAATATACATCATATGTACAATAATGGACTCTGGGACATACATATAACTAACAGTACGTGTACTTGTGCGCGTATGATGTTTGGGCGGATAATACTAGTGTGCTTTGGTTTAAGCCGGATCCTAGTATTGTATTGATGGATTTATTTCGACTCTTTGTATTCGTATTCTTCGGAATGCGGATACGTGTATGTATATACATATGAGGTCCATTCTCGTAATTTGTCGGGAAAGCTTCTAGAAGTGGACACCTATTAGGGTTTGATTTCTTTATTGGATTAAATTTTATTAGGTGAGGAAATGAGGTGGATTATTACATTGATTCTGGCATGGCTACTTAGTGACTCATGGTCATGACCCACCACAAGATATTTTGTAAAGCTAATTAAATATTTGTGTGAGATATTTCTCTTCAATTATATATGTTTCACATTCATCTAAAGAGGCAGCCATCTCTTTTCATTGTTCACAACACCATTCTCATTTCCTCACAACACCTAGGGTTCTAAGAGACAAACTATTCCATCTTCACTCTCTACATCACCTAGGCCTTCTAGTTCAGCAAGCTAGTTGCCCTAGTTACCTCGGATTTGAGATTTGAGCTTGGACTATAGACTCTCGGGTGGATCGTCTTTGCTCGAGTAAGCCGACGAAGAAGCTACGATCTGTTACGATCCTCGGAGCTTACGATGACGAGGAGGACAACGACTAAAAGACCCGAAGGACTTGGTTTCGTGAGTTCTAACTTTCATCCGAGTAGTTAAGCTTCACACAGTATTTGTAGGGTTGCCTAGCACGACAGCAAGGTTTCGGGTGGCATTGTCCATGCCAAATTAAAAAAATTTCATTCTAAATAACCCTAACCTTAGGTTCTTAACTAAAGAATCATACAGAATCGATACAGCAAACATCTTTGCTACTAAGTGATTAGGGATTACAACCTTTGTAGTCCGTTCCTTCACTTCATAAGCTCCGAGCAGTGGTCCCTTCTCTGCGATCCAAGAACTTCCGGACTCTTGAGAGGCTCCACAAGGTGAATGATCCATGCTTTCTTGAAGAATTCGAAATCCAAGATGATCTACTTCGAGGAAACACGAACTCAAGCTTTCTCTTCACTAATATGAAATTAGTGAAGCTAACACCCTAATCTAAATGGCTAGTATAGATGAGGATGATGAAGTAGGAAGTTGGCTATCTTTACTTTTCTTTTTCTCACAATTTTTCTTCTCCTTTTCAAATCCTAGAGAGAGAGCTTGAAGGAGATGAAGGTGGAAGAAGATGAATGAATGAGATGGGGTTAGAAATGCAACCTTGGGTTAATATGTGTCATGGCTAACTCATGTAGAGAATGGACCATGGCTATGTGATTAGGGTTAGGTTAATAAATATCTTAGAAATATCAAAATTGGTGGACTATGTCAACACAAAATAACTTAGCAAAATCCACACAATTTTGAATTATATAAAACAAATATAAATTCAACCATTATCACAATTATGGTGTGATTCTCATAAACTCTAGTTCCATGTATAACCCGTTAGTGGATGTTGCACACCCTCACAACACTTGTGAGGAGGCAGAAGTGGTAAACAATAATTTTTCTTGCATGCAACACCCACATAACACAAGATTAGTGCTTAAACCCTAACTAGCAAAAACCATCAAAAGATCTAATCTACTATGATAGTATTTATACCTAATGGAACCGGTCTTTCGGGTCTTCACTTGAATGTGACTCCTAAGCTCCTTGTGGTTGCAATGAGCTTGATCTCCGGCCATCTCAAGATCCAAGACGATCCACCAGAGAGCTATCGATCAGGCTACAAACTTTTCACAAGAGTTCAACTTAGAGATCAGGTTTTCTAGAAGTGATCACTAAGATGATGTAGAGATTAAATATTGGATTATGATTTTTTGCTCTAAGCTTTTGATTCACAACTCATGTGAGGTTAAAGCAAAGAGGAGGAAGAAGGAGAGAAATGAAGAGAGAGAATGTGAGAGTGATAATTAAAAGTTCAAGTATGGAAAAATATCATATGGCTCAAAATGAAATAATTGAAGCATACAATAAAAAATTGCACCATGCTTCAATAGTAACTACAAATGAATAAATAATTAAACAAGCCATTCCTTCATCCATGCTTAGACTTTTCCAAATGCCACCTCATTTATTTATTTTCACAAAATAAATATCCATATATGAGGTGTCTCCAATTCTTGTAACAATTACAAGAATACCCCTTCACCGTATACCGTATAAGTATACCCGTATCGGAATTCTGAAAAATACGAATACAAATAATCCAATAATATAATACCGGCATGCGGCTTAAACCAAAACCCACCGGTACTAACCTTCCGATCATTATTCCTGTAACGATTAAACGAACATGATCGAAACCCTGCCGTAACAACTTACGCCCTCTACATCTTTCGCCTGAACCAGGGAACTCTCTGTCTGGGACTCTAAAGACTCGACAGTACGCTGGCAGTGGGTTTAACCATAAGAACGTCAGCGGCACTAACTGTGTGTAATGGCTACCCAGGTACATGACGAAAAAGAGGTGGCTGACGAGCGAACTCATCCCAACCCTAACGAGCCTGTAAGCAACACTTACCATACAGTTCGGTCTCTTCGTCTGATACGTCGCATATGAAGTCTAGGGGTGGTAAATGTCAAACCCCAGTAACTTTATAATTCATGTTGATTTACGGCCCATAACGGTTCGAGAAACTACTGATAACTCTTATCAGTAAATCTCGAGAACCCTTGCCAGGGATTTTCTGTTATGGCCGATCAAGCATAGCCGACATCAATTCTCTATACCGGGAGAGACGAAACTCCGCCTATCGCTCACTGCCTCCATGCGATTCGGGACTGTACCCAAAATCCACCTGTTTGCAAGACTCAGTAGAGCCGTGGTAGGGAGGAAATCAAAGGACAGTAAGAATCACACAAGATACTATGACGATCTCGGGTCTACAGACTAACCTGTACAAGTGTCACCAGAGAACTGATATCTGACAATAGGTATATATACCATCTAGGAGTTCTCGGTGAGTCCTGTTCGGTGTACCCATTCTCCAATGAGCACCTGTGTACAATCTTTGATGTCAAACACCAATGGTTGTGGGATCAACCATTACCCCCAGGGTCAAGAAACGTACACACTAGTCTACTCTGGTAATATTGATGCCCTGTCTCGATATACCCTCGACTTGGAACAATTAAAGGATTTGCTTATAGACCGCCCAGGCCCCACTAGTATGATCTACATCATAATCCCGGTAGTTAAGCATAATCCTAAGGGATTCATCAACATTTATATAAAGATATGAAATACAACACATCACACGTTAAGATGAAGATAAACCATATATCATAGTATCATTTCGAGCAAAGATTGTTTCTGTACATAAACATGCCTATCATCCTATACAATACAGGCCTCTAGGGCATACATATCTAACAATCTCCCACTTGCACTAAGGCTTGTAGTTGCTACAATAAGTACCCACTGTCTACACTAGAACCAATTGTCGGCGTACCGCATGCCCAACAGCTCGAACAGTTTCTCAAAATGGACTTGAGGGATGGCCTTGGTGAATGGATCTGCTGTGTTGTCTTTCGTGTTTATTCTCCGTAACTCGATGTCCTGGCGATCCACTATCTCCCTGATGAGGTGATACCGCCTCAAGATATGTCTAGATTTCTGATGGGACCTTGGTTCCTTTGCCAAAGCCATTGCTCCATTGTTATCGCAATACAGAGGTATTGGATTAGCAATGGTTGGAACCACCTGAAGTTCAGAAATGAACTTCCTCATCCAGACTGCCTCTTTTGCGGCATCATTAGCAGTAATATACTCATCTTCCATCGTGGAGTCAACGACGGTATCTTGCTTGGAACTCTTCCAACATACCGCCCCTCCATTTAAGGTAAATACAAACCCTGAGATGGACTTACTATCATCCTTTTCGCTCTGGAAGCTGGAGTCGGTAAAGCCCTCCATTTGGAGATCTCCGTTACCATGCACCAAGAACATTTTTCTAGTTCTTCTCAAGTACTTCAGAATGTTCTTCACAACATTCCAGTGTTTCTCCCCTGTGTTGGATTGATACCTGCTTACTGCACTCGATGCATAAGCTACATCTGGGCGAGTACACAACATCGCATACATTATAGATCCTACCGCCGAAGCATAGGGTATAATTCTCATGCGAGCCATCTCCTCATCAGTCTTTGGAGACATCTCTTTGGAAAGGGTGATCCCGTGACAAGCGGGTAAATACCCCTCTTGGAATCTTCCATACTAAACCTCTTTAGTATGGTGTCAATGTATCTTGATTGGGACAATCCCAATAATTTCTTATATCTATCACTATAGATTTTAATCCCCAGAATGTACGAGGCATCACCCAGGTCTTTCATGGAGAAACTCTACGATAAGAATAGTTTGACCGATTGTAGCATAGGAACATCATTTCCTATCATGAGAATGTCTCCCACGTACAATACGAGGAATGTAACAGTACTCTCTACAATCCTTTTATAAATACATGGTTCATCTACATTTTTGAAAAAACCAAACTCTTTGATTGTATTATCAAAGCAGATGTTCCAACTCCGTGATGCCTGCTTTAATCCATAGATGGATTTAAGCAATCTGCATGCTTTTCCGCTGCTCCCACTATCAATGAAGCCTTCTGGCTGATCCATAAAAATGCAATCTTCTAAATCACCATTTAGAAATGCCGTTTTAACATCCATCTGCCAAATCTCATAGTCATAGTGAGCAGCTATAGCAAGCAGGATCCGAATTGATTTGAGCATCACGACCGGTGAAAAGGTTTCGTCATAGTCCAAGCCTGGTCTTTGACGAAATCCTTTTGCGACCAGCCTAGCTTTATAGGTCTCCACCTGACCATCCACACTGATCTTTCTCTTAAAGATCCATTTTCACCCTATGGGTTTTACTTCAGAAGGCACAACCTCCAAACTCCATACTTTGTTGGTGTGCATGAATTCCATTTCGGATCTCATGGAATCCAGCCACTTCACAGAGTCACCACTCGTGATAACTTGCTGAAAACTAGTAGGATCATCATCGTCCATGATGCAATCTTCTCTATCACCATCAATTAGAAATTCGTAGTATCTATCAGGTGGGCGAGAAATCCTACTAGATCTACGGAGTGGATGAGGTTCGTCAGGTTCTATTGAAATCTCAGGTTCAACCAAATCATCAGTAATTGTTTGTGTATCGGGAATTTCTTCCAGTTCTAACGCATTGCCAACATTATCATTTGTAAAAAATTTATTTTCTAAAAATATGGCATACTGAGAAACAAACACCCCTTGTTCCTCCTTGTGGTAGAAAAGATATCCTTACGAGTCTTTTGGATATCCCATAAATCACAAAACCGATCGTGTCTCGAGTTTTTCCGGATTCTGCTTTTTCACATAAGACGGACAACCCCATATCCTAACTCTTTTAAGAGATGGTCTCTTCCCATACCATATCTCATATAGAGTGGTAGACACGGTTTTGGTCGGAACCCTATTCAATAGATAAATCGCAGTCTCCAATGTGTGCCCCCAGAATGATATTGGTAATTTAGCATCACTCATCATAGATCATACCATATCTAATAGGGTACGATTCCTCCTTTCCGATACACCGTTGTGTTGTGGTGTGTACGGAGGAGTGAGCTGAGAGAGAATCTCATTCTCTTTTTGGAAATCTAGAAACTCTGAGTATAGATACTCACCTCCTCGATCCGATCGAAGTTTCTTGATACTTAAGCCTATTTGTTTTTCTACTTCAGATTTATACTCCTTGAATTTTTCGAAGGCTTCGGACTTATGTTTCAACAAGAACACGTGCCCGAATCTCGAGAAATCATCAGTTAAAGTTATGAAGTACGAAAAACCACCTTTCGCATGTGTAGACATTGGTCAACATACATCACTATGTATGAGGCCTAAGAGTTCAGTAGCTCTCTCTCCGTGTCCAGTAAACAGAGTTTTGGTCATTTTACCTTTGATACAAGACTGGCAAGTCGCATAAGATTTATATTCAAACGGGTTTAAATATCTATATTTATGTAGCTTGGTTAGTCTTATCTCGTTAATATGACCAAGTCTACCATTCCAAATGAAAGCTTTATTTATGTCTGAAACCTTTCTTTTGTTTGTGTGTTGTATATTGAAAACCGTGTGCTGGTTTATGACGTATATCCCGTTATTTAATGTACCAGACCCAATAAACTCTTGATTAAGGTTAATGTTCATAATATTAGATTGTAATACAAAATTATATCCAGCATTTTCCAACAACGATACAGATATAATATTACATAATATCGAAGGTACAAAATGTCACGGCCCGAAATGGCATGTGACTGGCACTTGAATCATATGAAGTATATAGGACCCTATCTAATTCAAGTAAGCCAAAAATCCCAGAAATATAAACCATTTTAAGGAAGAAGTGAAGAAAACCTATTTTAATGCAAGTAGTTTTAATAACATAAACCGAAGTATGCATTTTTAAAATCTCAAGCGTTTTCTGAAAAGTTCGGCAGAGTTTCCTTTGTAAATACTGGCCCCATAAGGGTACAACACATGAAATATATATAAAGACATCCCCAAGAGGGTGCTAGCTCTTCACAAATTGGCGGTCACAACCACGCAAGCAATATAATATACAACGCCGAAGGGCGAGGATCAAAACACAAAAGGAAACCAATATCTTCATGAAAACCAAAATAGTACAAGCGCGACTCTAAGGTCGAAAGAATATACACTGGTCTTCTAAGTCTATAAATTAATACAAGTCTTGTTGATGGAGTTTACTAGATACAACAGAATGTAAATAAAATACAAGGGTGGTCACGATGCGAGTGAACCCACATACCGGAGCAATCACCCGGAAAGAAGCAGTTTGCCAGCAAAGCCGCCAAGGAAACCTGTACGGCTAAACCTACAAGAACTGTGGCAAAACGGGGGTGAGTTGCCAACTCGTGAGTAGAAAACATCACCGAGCAGAAATCACTTGTATGACTCTATCCTAGGTCATACCAATATCCATACAATATATGACCCTGAAACCATCTACACATAAGTGTAATATCAAGTGCTTGTGTCAGTGCCTCAGGTAGCAACATAATACATATATAATGTATGAATGCATTAAAATGAAAACAGAATACAACATCAATGAGAAGACCATTTTCTTTATTTAGTGAGATTTTTGTATAAAAATCGAAGTATCAACAACGAAATCATCCGAGAATCGGTGTCAAGCATCGACACAAAATATATATCCCAATATCTCAATATCTCAGGCTCCGGCAATCCGGACTGGCCCGTATCATCAAATCTCAATATCGAGGGCTCCGGCAATTCGGACTGGCCCATACTCTAATCGGTATCCTCCGGATATCCGTCGAGCCACAATACAACTACTGGTCGGTATGCTCCCCTGCCAGGCTCAACGCCATCATCTGCGACCATCTTGCCTCGGGGTACCGCACCGGGTCCACCATGCACCCACAGACGGTTCCTCCTCCTCCTCGAATCGGGTGTATGATATCGCTCAAGAGCCGAGATAACTCATGGTGGAAACCTCTCAAATCATATCATGAGAAAACCACAACTTTCTATCTTTAAATGATAATAAGTTTATAAAAATCTTTGCGGTTTCTCCAAATCCAGAAAACTCAGGGAAATCCGAAATCCAAATCTCAAGAGTAAATAACAGTGCATTACCGGCATAAAACTCCATAATATTGCATGACACATAAATATATGAATTCTTCTGATATCAAGCAAGGAATGCAATAATTAAACTAGCATATAAAAGCAATAACATATTGGAACTATCAGCTAGCAATTTATACTAATGAAATAGTGTTTTCTGATGTGTACATGACATGTCAATTACCGATGATGATGTGTGTGAGCCGGCAAGAAGGTGTACGTGGAGTATACGTATCATCGGTAATGGTGCTGGTGTCCTGACAACAGGTTTCATAATAACTAACGAAAACACATATAAGCATGCAATGCGATACGAACAACAGGAATATATGAAAAATGAATAGTAAATGAAACAATAAAGAATGCACATAATATATATGAGTCATCCAGTTTTGGCATTTGAAATAACACGAATCGTGGTGTTTAGAAAATAGGGGCTACAGTGTTTTTAAAAAAAGGTACATCCTTTGAAATATTCGTAGTATCCCTTAGTCTGTCTTTGAAATACTCACGATTCGTTAGTATTAAAAATAGATATGACTCGAGCCCAGTCTAACATCTACTAAGTAAACTACAGTACTAAACTAACAGATTAATCGAAAGGGTAAGGAAAACCACCTATGTCTAAGTCGATATATATATATAGTAGTCGGTGATCCCGCCTCAATAGTATCTCGTACCCCGTACGATACAATATATATAATATGACATTCTCGAGTCAAGAGTGCGGATCTATCATCATAATTATAGCTCGTACGGTAAATCATCGTACGATATCCCAAATCAGGGTACGGGTCAACTATCACATTTATCTCATTATTTATCTGGTATCATTATCGTTATATCCTGAATTAAGGGTACTGATCTAAAGACTAGTACATACTGATACCATCAACATATATCTGTGTGTGTACGAAAACACATCGCTAAATGATCCGCTAAAATCTTATGTCGTATCTCATAATACGACCCAAGTCACATCACCGAT
This sequence comes from Agapanthus africanus, assembly GCA_030015575.1. Lineage (NCBI taxonomy): Eukaryota > Viridiplantae > Streptophyta > Magnoliopsida > Asparagales > Amaryllidaceae > Agapanthus > Agapanthus africanus. The sequence goes on from JASDDO010000031.1 coordinate 140,179,432, forward strand.
CTCGTGACATCATGCCCAATCACATCGACTCATCTCCAAGTACCATATACTATCCTCATTATCCATGTATATTTATATATATATATATACATACTCACATACATATATGTATATATATATATATATATCCCCATATACGCACAAGTAAAACAAATGTATGCGTGTGCGTGCGTGTGTGCAAATCTTTACTCTAGGGTTTCGCAACAAAGAAGCTAAACAAAGTTACTTCTAATTACACTAAAACTATCCCATGAACACATAAACCTATCTTGAAAATCATTAGTCTCAAAATACACACATTTATATATATATATATATATATATATATATATATATATATATAATATAACGTGTTCGTATTTTACATTACGAAACTGCGGGGGTGCTATACGCCATCCACCCGACTTCCCCCGTAGATATATATCTGCTCACCTGATCCTTGCTTGCCGAATTCGATGACGCCACGCTCGTCCTTGTCGTTAAATTCCACTCGAGGGTAACTGTAAGTCCACGTTGCCCACCCCGGTGCTTGCGGGGAGGCGGAAACGTTATGAAAAATCTGATTTTTACAACACTAGGCAACATGGACTATGTAAAAGAGGGATCTTTGCTAAACAAAAACTAACAACAAGCTAAAAGAGTTTAGCTACTCGGAAAAGGGGTTATACCTAGGTCTTCAAGTCCTTCTCTTCTTGCTCCTTGGAGTGAAAGAACGGATTGTCTCGTCGCCTTCTCTTGCCGAAGAAAGATCCACTCGAGGGCCTCTACCTTTGGCTCCAACTTCAAACTAGAAGTAACTAAGGTGCTTGGTGTGCTAAACCTAGGACCTTAGAAAGAGTAGAGAGTATTTTTGAAGGGATTATCTCAAGCTCAAATGGTTCTCAACTCATGAGAGGGGAGAGCTAGAGAGAGAGGAAGAGGAGGAGAGAGAATGAAAATGATCAAGTGAGAAGAATAATGCAACCTTCTCACATATATGTGATATATGAAAAATAGATAATTAGCTAAAGATAATTGTCATGGTTAATCAAGAAATGACCATTATCAATTCACATTAAATGCTTTTGCAAGGATCAAAGAGCATCTTTCATATGGAATGATGATGGTCAACTTGTCAACTTAGGTTAACAAGTCAACTATAGTCAAATGGTCAACAACCCTAATCATGCACAATTATAATTAACTAATATTAATAAATCATAATTCACACATAAACATTAGGGTTAAGAAAATGACAATGGTCATCAACCCTAACGAAAGTCCTCTGCCTCTGTCTCAGTCAACTGTGCATACACACCCGTATCTGTGTTCCGAGAAACACGAATACAATGAGATAAAATCAATCCCAAATCATATACTAGGATCCGGCTTAAACCAAAGCCCGCTAGTATAAGCTGTCGGGACACCAAACGTGCACAAGTGCGCGGATGTGAACGAACCCTGTCGCAAAACCATGCGACCTCTACTCATTTTTCCTAAAGGCGAATAACCCTCTGTGTGGGACTCTAAAGACTCGACTCTACGCTGGCAGTGGGTTTAAACACAGACCGCAAGCGGCACTAGCTGTACGTAACGGTCCCCAGGTAGATGCCAATAAGAAGACTGACGAGGTAAACCCATCTGAACTCCTACTGAGCCTGAATGTGACAGTCTCCGTACAGTCCGGTCTGTTGGTCTAAGAACATCGCATTGCGGGCCTAGGGGGCGGTAAACGTCAGTCCCCTACTAGCGGTACAAGTCGTGTCGGAGTGTAGCCCAGAACACCTGAGATAACACTGGAAACCTACCAGTTTATCTCGCTTGCCCTGGCCAGGGACTTTGTTTAATGGCTATCCTAGACACAGCGCGATATCAACCTCCAATACCGGGAGAGACAAATCCTGTCTAACCGTCACTGCCTCCAAGTGCTTCGGGACTGCACCCAAAAACTACCTGTTTGCACGACTCCTTTGAGCCGTGGTAGGGTAGTAATTAAAGTACAGTGGGAACACACTCGAGGCGAAGTGACAGTGTCAAGTCAACGGACTAAGCTGTACTCATGTCACCTGGGAACTGATAACTGACGATAGGTATAATACCAACCAATAGTTCCCGACGAGTCCTGTCCTGTGTACTCGTAACCTAACGAGCACCCGCATACTATCTCAAGTACGACGTACTGACGGCTGTGGGACAGACCGTCTCCCAAGTTGGGATAAGAAGCGTGTTAGTTATATGTTTGCCCTAGAGGCCATTACTGTACATACGATGTATATTGTAGTGGATGCTAGGACATATATAGGGAGGACTTTCTTGCTCGACATGATAGTATGCTATGTGGTTGTACTTTATCTTAACATGTACTCTGATTGTCTCTATATTACATGTTGATAAAGCCCTTAGGATATGTACTCGACTACTGGGACTATGATGAGATCATACTAGTGGGGCCACGGTAGTCGGCGAGTACATCCTATAACTGTTCCTAGTCGAGGGTGTATCGAGACAGGGCATCGATGCACCAGAGTAGACTAGCGTATACGCATCTTGACCCATATGATGGGCGATGGATGATCCCATATCCATCGGTGTTTAACATCAAGGATGGTGTACGGGTGCTCAGTGGAGACTGGGTACACTGGACGGACTCGCCGAGAACTCCCAGATGGTATTATACCATACGTCATATGGCAGTTCTCCGGTGACACTGGTACAGAGTAGTCTGTTGACCCGAGATCGTCATAGAGTCTTGTGTGATTCCCACTGTGATTTGATTTCCATCATACCACGTCCAAGAGGGCGTGCAAAAAGGTGGCTTTTGGGTACAGTCCCGAATCATATGGAGGCAATGAGCGATAGGAGGGGATTCGTCTCTCCCGGTATAGGGAGTTGATGTTGTGCTGTGTTCGATTGGCTATAACCGGAAATCCCTGGCCAGGGTTGCTGAGATTTACTGGTAAGTGTTATCGGTAGTTTCTTGAACTGTTATAGACCTCAAATCGACACGACTTATCGAGCTACTGGGGTCTGACGTTTACCACCCCTAGGCGAGATATGCAACATATCAGACGACGAGACCGGACTGTACGGGAGTGTTACTGTTTGGATCCACAGGAGAATGTACAGGCTTGCTTGTTGATCTTCTGAGCGCTCAATACCTGGGTAGCTGTTACGTTTAGCTGACCGCTTGCAGCTTGTGGGTGTTTGATATGATCATCACCTACTGCCGGCGTATTGATGATTCTTTAGAGTCCTACACAGAGGTTTCTTGACTCAGGCAAAACGGAGTAGGAGCACATATATGATATGTGCGGGACCGAGGATAATACGATATGTGATACCGTATTATATTCTCGCGATATTTGATATCAGCCGGGTCATCGGATCAAGTGTTGATTCGATGAATCGGTACGGATAAATATTAGTCGGTTATATGCGATATAGCCGGATTGTCGGATCAAGTGTTGATTCGATAATTTAATGTATAATAATATATTTGATATATTAAATTACATTAAGTAATATTTGCTCACTAAAAGATTCTTTTTCTCACTCGGGTAATACATTGATATATGCGATATATGTTAAATGTATTATTTTATTTTGTTACAATAAATATTGTATATGTGATATATAATATTGTAACATATTATAATTATTAATGCAACATGATTAGAGGAGTTTAAACATGATTAGGGTTTGGATTAGGGTTAAACCTTCTAGTTGATTCTAGAAGCTTTTACTTTGTCATGATAAAGATATTTGTGTTGATCTTTATCCATGAGTCACACTTAACCCTACCCAAACCCTAACCCTAGTAAATTCTCTACAATGGTTAAGTGAACCATGGTTGCATAAATAATTATGATAACCTTTTTCTATTCATCACAAATGATTTATCATCTTCTTCCTCCTTCATTCTTCCATGGAAAAGCTTGCTTGTTTTTCCAAAGGTGATGAATAAATATGAGAAAAAGATAAATAAATAGAGCAAAATTCCTACTTCATCATCCTCATCTACCCTTGCCATTTAGATGAGGGTGTTCACATCATTTCATGAGTGTTAGCTTGTGTTAAAGAAACTTCGAGGTAGATCATCGTAGTATCGAAGATCGGAAGCAATGGTTGCGTCATTCTCTTCGTGGAACCTCTCGAGAGCCCGGAACCCGATGATCGCAGCGAAGGGACCACAACACGGAGCATATGAACTGAAGGACCGGATCTACAAAGGTTGTAATCCCTCTCACTTAGTGTTAAAGTGTTTAGCATGCAAGTTATCGCCTAATCTCTAGTTTAAAGTTCCGTATTCGGGTAGTTCGGCACGGCTAAATTTTTATTCGGGCATGGTTGATGCCTCGTAGACCCTTGTGCGCGTGCCTAGCAACCCTACAGTGGTATCAGAGCCAAGCTAGAGCTTTAGGCGAAGTCTGAACGAAGTTTAAAGTCCGATCGAAACCCGAAACCCCGATATAACATGCTCTCTGGAAATTTTCTAAAATCTGGGATTTTTCCAAATTAAAAATGTCCAAAAATTACAGCAGGTAATTACAAGAAGTACTGTGAAACACGTGAGCGTAATTCGATCAAAGAGCCGCGGAAGCGCGGCCCTACCCCAGCTTGCGCGGCGCTTCCGCGGCCACGTGATCGATTTGGCGCACGTGCTTTTCACAGTAACTCATATTTTCTAATGTTGTATTTTCTGGAAATTTTTATTTATTTTTATTCAACTGTTGAATTATCCAGGTTGTATTGGGGACTTAAAGTTTTGATCGGATATTATAACTTTGTTTAGTTTTATCCGGATAATTTTTTAGAAACTGTTAAAAAGTTCGAACGGATATCAATAACTCACTTTTTCCCCTGTCGGAAAATTTTTCAAAAGTTGGATTTTTTCTCGTGTTTAAGAATGTTCTAAGTCGTGCAAGTAACGCGATGGACCCTCTAGAAGACAACAAACCTTAACTCGATTATGTGACCGTCTTGAACTGCCCTTTGAACCTTAGGGTTTGGGGCAGTACGGCGTGCCACATGTGAGGCGTTGGCTTGACCCTTCTACGGCTGGATCATTGGTACTGTGGCATGTAATGGATGTTTTTAAACAGTTTTCAAGTGTTGAAATATATTGGGAAAATCTTGGGTGCTTGATGATTCTATCGGAAAGTTTAACTTTTTCTATTTATCTGGAATGTGATACAATAATTGGAATTCACAAGTAGTTATGAGATAACTAAAATGAATGTTATAAATCTAGCGGTTTAGTCTCAGTTGATCGGTTGCCACGGAATTTTGATGTGATCAAAAGTCCGTCACAATCACGTAGGGTACGCGGATACTCGCCGGGTAAACTTAATAGACAGCCTCACTCCATAGCCCCGACCAAGTGACTGTAGGAGAACCCCGTCGCCGAAAGCATCCGTTCGGGTGCTCCCGGTAGCGGTGTTCCGCCTTGGTGCACTTCGTCGACGGTATCGGGGTGCGGCCGTCTACTAAAGTTTGCGACGAGCATTCGATCAGGACGTCGGGAATCTTGTTGAATTGCCCGACTTGATATTGAAAAGAGTTTTCGATAATGAGACTAAAATGAGGGGTTTATAATTGTTAGGCATGCGATGTCTAAGGAATTCATTTGGTTAGGCATGCGATGTCTAAGGAAGTTGCGGATTCCAACTGTTGTAGTTTTACACTTTCTTTTCTGTGACCGTAAGCGTAGTATGTGGTGTATCGCCGGCTTCGTTGCTATACATCAACGACAATCGGGATACGCATACTTGCTTACGTTGATGATATGAGATATTATGTGTTGCTGTGATATGTTCTATTGGATCGTCGCGTTTGAATAGCCGGGGGTTTTATGTGAGATGAGAGTTTTTCTTTTTCATTCATGTAAAATTCATTTGTATGTAATATTCTTTTATTGGGGCACATCCACGTAGCGGAAGATGTCACCGCTGTATATTATTTACTTTTCCGCATTAGGTAGACCCATGGCGGGGAGCACAAGTAACCGGGTTCTAGGGTCCAGTGGGAGACCATCTCGAGGAGTCGAGACCGGGTCTCCTAACCCTAGAATTGGCAGTGTTACTTGCCGCTCTCGTAGGGGTCTAGGGATGTGGGTTTGGCTATTCATCGCGACCGTGAAATCCGTGTTTTATACTGGCTCGTATTGAAAACACGGACATCCTAGTATATCCAATATTTCATATATGTTCTTCTGCTGCAATGTTCTGTGATGAGATCATATTACTGCCTGAGACAAATGTTTATATATTATATATATGAGATATATGTTATATTGCAGATTTCGTTTCAAAGGAAATGCTTGTGAAGCATAATTTAAAATGGGACTTCATTAATGAGATTAATGAAATAAAAGAAACCTAAGATGTTGTAGAAACTTGTTTAAAAACTGGTAGCTACAGTTCTTGCTTTGCATAGCGGTGTTCCTTGTAGAACATCCAGCACCTTATTCGATAAGGAAAGGACCGAGATCCCTTCACCGGGAGTGACTCCTTTAGCAATAACTGGCAGATGCTACAAACTCGGTCTGTCTTTTGATTGCTTCTATAGTTCTTGCTTTGCACAGCGGTATATGTGATATATCCTGCACCTTATTCGATGAGGAAAGGGCCGACGATCCCTTCACCGGGAGTGACCCCTTTAGCAAAACTAGAAAAGCCTCAAAAACACTCCATTTAAAATCACTCGATTCTACAACGATATCAAGTTCATTACGCAAAGGGTTTTCATAAAAACCCGTCGTAGCCCTCCGTCATTTCAGATAAGTACTTCATAGTATTCGTGCTGCGTTTGTTGACCTTGTCAAGGCGTAGTTTGCGGTAGCTATTTATGCTTATCTGCATAAGCATATGATGCGATTGGATTAGGGTAGTCGTGCGACTTTGTTGACCTTGTCAAGGGTCGTGCGGATGGGTTTAATTCAATCAGGAAATGACGGGTTGAACTTGACTTGCGGTCTATGGTTTGTTGACCTTGTCAAGGTCATAGATCGCTTGGGGCAAAATATTATTGGGAATTTCAAGTGTTGAAATTTGCAATGAGATTGCATACCTTCTATAAGATAGTTGGATCCCGATACCCGCTGCGAGTAAGAGTTACTCCTGGGAGAGTTTTACACATTACAATTAGCCGATCAAGTAGGTGTCTAGAAAGGTGTTAACGGGGTTACGCCTCTGGGAAAACGAGGTTTACATTAATTAGGTTCGTGCGAAAGCACGGGGGACCTCCCTCAAAGTACCGACACTGGCCTGGCTGAAAGATTGGCGAACTTGTAGCGTGTGATTAATCCCGGCTAGTCTTTCCTTTTAGGGTTTGAAGGAAGATTTGATTAAAACAGTGGGAGACATCCTGATTAGACATATTAGATAACCAATCTGATCTTGCAAGAGCATACGCTGAGTGTTTTCTTCTCTCTCTCTCCAGATAGCGACCATATCACGCCTTAATCAAGATAATAAAACGGATATATTGACTGAACCCGCTTGTTATACTGAGCTGGGGAACGTTGGTCCCGCTCCAACTTATAATTGTTATAAGACAGAGCAGGAAATTGGGGAATACCAGATTTCCCGTGCCGCCCAAACGAAGAAAGTGCATGTTGATGCATCATCTTCGGGTGTGTTCAATACACAGAACTGTTTCTCAGTGTCCTTTACGTCCTGGGTATGTGATACCGGATCAGGATCCCGCATATGTAATCTGTTACATGGGCTACAGATAGGTAGAGAACTGAGAACGGGTGATAAGTTTCATGAGACAGAAAACGGTGCAAGTGTTGTAGCCAAGTCTGTTGGTCACTGTCACCCTGTATTACCAGAATACATTGATTCTGAACGAATGTTATTAGATACCGAACCTGATATACAAAATCATATCAGTCTCTTTATTAGTAAAGAAAGGATATAATTTTGTATTGTTGGATAATGTTTTGAACATTTCCCATATCAATAGTTGATCGGTTCAGGCACGTTATCTAAAAGCATTGATGTTCTAAATCAAACTACAGTTCTTAGTATACGGAACACACACAAGAGGAAGAGTTCAGAAATGAACGAATCCTTCTTGAGGCATTGTAGACTAGGTCATATCAATGCGACCCGACTGGCTGAAGTTACATTTAGATGCATATTTAAATCTGTTTGAATTTACATCTTGTGAAACTTGCCTGTCATGTCACAAAGATAAGATGACCACAGCTCTGTTTATTGGAAACAGAGAAAGAGTTAGTGAACTTTTGGGATTGATACATGCTGATGTACGAAAGTCCCCTGTCTACACATGCCAAGATTGGTTCTTTGTACTTCATTACATTCTCTGATAATCTCTTAAGATTCAGACATGTGTTCCTGTTGAAATATAAGTCCGAACCTTTTGAGATATTCACAGAATACAAGTTAGAAGTAGAGAACCAAAATACAGGTAAAAGTATTATGTCCTTTGATAAGATCAAGGAGGAGAATACTTGAGCACGGAATTCCTGGACTGTTCTAAAGGAGAATGAGATTCTCTCTCAGCATTACTCCTCCGTATACACCATAGCACGATGGTATATCGGGGCGGAGCAAACTCACCCTATGTGATATGGTGTGCTCTATGATGAGTACTACTGAGTTTTCCTATTTCCTTTTGGGAGTTATGCACTTGTGAAGCTGCATACCTATTGAATGTGGATTCAATAGTTACCAACGAACCTCAGCCTCTCCGCCGATCTAGTAGGGTTCCTCACCCACCTGAGAGATACTTTGGTTTCTCTATGACAGTGGGAGCGAGGATTGCATCATGAGATGATGACCCAACTAGTTTCGGGCTGGCCATCAGGAGTGGGACTCTGTAAGAATGGCTGGGTGCTTATTGATCTGAGATGGAATCCTTATACACCAACAAAGTATGGACTTTGGTTGCTTTATCTGAAGGGTTAAATCCCCATCAGGAGCGAGTATATCTTGAGAAGATTACTTGGTGTACATGGAAAAGTTGAGACTTTCAAAGCTATGCTAAAGTCCATTCAGATCCTACTTGCCACGGCTACATACCATGACTATGATATCTGGTGGTTGGGTGTCATGACTGCTTTTCTAAATGATGTTTTAGAAAAGAATGTCTATAAGTACACAGCCAGAGGGCTTCGTAGACAGTGGGAGCAGCGGAAACGTGTGCAAAATGTTTTATATGATAAAACAGGCATCGCGGAGTTGGAACATCTGTTTTGATGTGGCAGTCAAAGAGTTTGACTTCATCAAAATGGTAGATGAACCTTGTATATACAAAAAAAGGTAGTAGAGAGTATGGTGGTGATCTTCGTAGAGTACGTGGATGACATACTCTTGATAGGGAAATAGTTTCCTATGCTACGCTCGGTCAATCTCCGCTTATCACAACGATTCTCCATATAGGATCAAAATGATACCTACTAAATCCTAGGTTTTGGATCTATGAGATAGATCTAATTGGATGTTAGGACACTCACTAGTTGTAGTGAGATGGTATCAATTGATCCTGGGGAGAATCACTGGAAAGGTTCCAGGGAGATAAGAACGACTGAATGTCAGTCGCAGGCACTGTCTTTACCCTCAGTGGAGGGACGGTATATTGGAAGAGTTCCAAGCTATATACCGTGACATACTTGACGATTAAAGGCAAGATACATCATTACCAAGGATGCTACCAAAGAGGCAGTCTGGATATATATAAGTTCATAAGATGAACTTCGTTCCTACCATTGTGTGACAGTGGAGTTGTCGCTTCAGCCAAGGAACTTCCGTCCCATCAGAAATCTAGATATAATTCTTAGGCAGTATCACCTGATCATGGAGATGGTTGATCTCCAGGGAGATCGAGGTTAGGAGAGTAGACACAGAGGACAACAGCGCGGATCCACTCACAAAGGCCTTTTTCCCAGTAGAGACTTTTATGGGATGGTTGAGTATGAGATACTTCAACCGCAGCTAATTGTTGGGTATGCGATACCATAACAGATGGCCCTAGTGCAAGTGGGAGATTGTTAGTTATATGTATGCCCTAGAGGCCATTACTGTACATACGATGTATATTGTAGTGGATGCTAGGACATATATAGGGAGAACTTTCTTGCTCGACATGATAGTATGCTATCTGGTTGTACTTTATCTTAACATGTACTCTGATTGTCTCTATATTACATGTTGATAAAGCCCTTAGGATATGTACTCGACTACTGGGACTATGATGAGATCATACTAGTGGGGCCACGGTAGTCGGCGAGTACATCCTATAACTGTTCCTAGTCGAGGGTGTATCGAGACAGGGCATCGATGCACCAGAGTAGACTAGCGTATACGCATCTTGACCCATATGATGGGTGATGGATGATCCCATATCCATCGGTGTTTGACATCAAGGATGGTGTACGGGTGCTCAGTGGAGACTGGGTACACTGGACGGACTCGCCGAGAACTCCCAGATGGTATTATACCATACGTCAGATGGCAGTTCTCCGGTGACACTGGTACAGAGTAGTCTGTTGACCCGAGATCGTCATAGAGTCTTGTATGATTCCCACTGTGCTTTGATTTCCATCATACCACGTCCAAGAGGGCGTGCAAAAAGGTGGCTTTTGGGTACAGTCCCGAATCATATGGAGGCAATGAGCGATAGGAGGGGATTCGTCTCTCCGGGTATAGGGAGTTGATGTTGTGCTGTGTTCGATTGGCTATAACCGGAAATCCCTGGCCAGGGTTGCTGAGATTTACTGGTAAGTGTTATCGGTAGTTTCTCGAACTGTTATAGACCTCAAATCGACACGACTTATCGAGCTACTGGGGTCTGACGTTTACCACCCCTAGGCGAGATATGCAACATATCAGACGACGAGACCGGACTGTACGGGAGTGTTACTGTTTGGATCCACAGGAGAATGTACAGGCTTGCTTGTTGATCTTCTGAGCGCTCAATACCTGGGTAGCTGTTACGTTTAGCTGACCGCTTGCAGCTTGTGGGTGTTTGATATGATCATCACCTACTGCCGGCGTATTGACGATTCTTTAGAGTCCTACACAGAGGTTTCTTGACTCAGGCAAAACGGAGTAGGAGCACATATGTGATATGTGCGGGACCGAGGATAATACGATATGTGATACCGTATTATATTCTCGCGATATTTGATATCAGCCGGGTCATCGGATCAAGTGTTGTTTCGATGAATCGGTACGGATAAATATTAGTCGGTTATATGCGATATAGCCGGATTGTCGGATCAAGTGTTGATTCGATAATTTAATGTATAATAATATATTTGATATATTAAATTACATTAAGTAATATTTGCTCACTAAAAGATTCTTTTTCTCACTCGGGTAATACATTGATATATATGCGATATATGTTAAATGTATTATTTTATTTTGTTACAATAAATATTGTATATGTGATATATAATATTGTAACATATTATAATTATTAATGCAACATGATTAGAGGAGTTTAAACATGATTAGGGTTTGGATTAGGGTTAAACCTTCTAGTTGATTCTAGAAGCTTTTACTTTGTCATGATAAAGATATTTGTGTTGATCTTTATCCATGAGTCACACTTAACCCAACCCAAACCCTAACCCTAGTAAACTCTCTACAATGGTTAAGTGAACCATGGTTGCATAAATAATTATGATAACCTTTTTCTATTCATCACAAATGATTTATCATCTTCGTCCTCCTTCATTCTTCCATGGAAAAGCTTGCTTGTTTTTCCAAAGGTGATGAATAAATATGAGAAAAAGATAAATAAATAGAGCAAAATTCCTACTTCATCATCCTCATCTTCCCTTGCCATTTAGATGAGGGTGTTCACATCATTTCATGAGTGTTAGCTTGTGTTAAAGAAACTTCGAGGTAGATCATCGTAGTATCGAAGATCGGAAGCAAAGGTTGCGTCATTCTCTTCGTGGAACCTCTCGAGAGCCCGGAACCCGATGATCGCAGCGAAGGGACCACAACACGGAGCATATGAAGTGAAGGACCGGATCTACAAAGGTTGTAATCCCTCTCACTTAGTGTTAAAGTGTTTAGCATGCAAGTTATCGCCTAATCTCTAGTTTAAAGTTCCGTATTCGGGTAGTTCGGCACGGCTAAATTTTTATTCGGGCATGGTTGATGCCTCGTAGACCCTTGTGCGCGTGCCTAGCAACCCTACAAAGCGCATACGCTAGTCTACTCCGGAGTATCGATGCCCTGTCTCGATAGTCCTGCGACTAGGGACCTGCATAAGGATGTGCTTGTAGATTACCCAGCCCCAATGAGTGTGAATGCCATCACAACGCTGGTAATCAAGCAAAGATCCTAAGGGCTCCACTAATGTGTAAAGGCGATATGCTAAAAGAAACACATGCACACATTAAAGCAGAAACAAACCAAGTAGCATACTACCATTTTGAGCAAGAATGTCAATACAAGGTGAATATCCCAAGCTTCCATCAAGTAATATAAAATCCAGTATGATACAGTAATGGCCTCTAGGGCATATACACTAACAGTAAATACATATACACACACAAGATATCGTAAACCAAAATCGCGCACGAAAACCAAAACGACATGCGTATCACATATAGGTTAAAACCTATGGTCTACGCATGCAAGAATAACCAACAATCCTCGATGTCGATGTACAAACGTCAAACCATCGAGTTAAAACCCAAATACAAAAACCAAAGTTAAAACGAAGTTGCAAAACAAAGCAGCAACTCAAGAAAACACCTCCAGATTTTACCCTAGGTTGAATTAGCCAATTTTGCACATGGGAGGGGTCTAGTTTACTGAAGATAAAGCCCTGGACCAAACACGAATCATTTCTACACTACCCAGGCCGCAATTTGCGGCCAATGGGAATAAATCTGCGACCAGGAAGTTGATAGGGGGTCTCAGGTTTTCAGGGTAGCTTCTAGGTTGCCTGCACGACTCACTGTGATCACTATAAAATTTTCAGGTGCCCCGGGCCGTAGCAGATTTCAATTTCTCATCACAAATTCGACAAAATACGACATCGGGGATTTCTAAGTTTGCTAAATAAGGTTCTAGTCTCTGGTTTAGTCTAATATATCATCACTACAGGGGTTGTATGGCATCTACTAAACTCAATTATACCTTCACAACTCAAGAATTCCTCAAACTTCATCTAGGAATTTTCTAAGTTCACTAAACCAAACCAAACCACTTCTAAACATGCATGGAAGCTAAAGTGTATGAAATACTACACTAATGGTGTAAGAATTAGCTCATTTGGCAACTCAAGAATTTTCTTGAGTTGCCCCAAGTCTTCAAAATCCAAACTTTCTTGGTCCAAGGTGTTTGTAGTGAGCTTGTGCATGTTCTTAATGAAAGGGAGATGATGTTTTGATGTTGATTTGGGGTTGTTTGTGTGGATGAAGAGGAGGTGGAGAAGAGGGTAGCCATGAAAGAGAAAGAAGAAGAAGAAATGATGAAGAGAATGAAGATGAGGTGGAGAAGAGGGTAGCCATGAAGGAGAAAGAAGAAGAGGAAATGATGAAGAGAATGAAAAATGAGCCCATGGTCAAAGACCCCTCACCTCTCTCTCTCTTCTCTCTCTTGCCCATACCCATTTGTTTATTCCCTTTTCTTTTCTTTTCCTTTTTCTTTTCTTTTCTTCTCATTATCTTTTCATCTCACTTAAGAAAACAAAGACATGCAAGAAAAATAAAGAAAATACCATGGTAGGAAAATTTAACAAAGTGTAATATGACATGGTACATGTCATGTGCATAAATCAAGCTTAATGCACAATTAGTGATATTTAATCGCGATTAGTATTAAAATGGAATATAATTAATAATAAAGAATTTATAATTGCTTAAATCATATAAAACACCCTCATTTCAGTAATTCCTATAATTTTCCAAATATTTCCCAATTTATCGGTAATTAATTATACCGCCTTATCAAAATATTCATAATATTTATTATTTAATTATATAAATTCCTAAAAAAAAAATTTATTTTTCTGAAATATTACACAAAATAACATGGGTTCAAAACCAATATACAACCCGACGGCAAACCAAGGTGATACTCTTCCACTGCCGTAGCATGTACTAAGGAACATTCCCAACCCGGAGAATGTGATCACTTTTCTGCAAAAACCTGCTATTTCTCAGCCCCTGCACACAATTGCAGATGTGAGATCCTGACCCGGTATCTAATACCCAGGAAGCAGAGTTAATTGAAAAACAGTTTTCTGTTACAAACACACCTGAAGTGGAAGCATCACCATGCTTCTTCTTGAGGCCGGCCAGGTATCTAATGCAGTTTCTCTTCCAGTGCCCAGTCTGGTGGCAGTGGAAGCATTCCCCTCGTCATGTCGCAGCATCCCCTATCTTGTCTTTTCCCTGTGCCTTTTTCACTCCTCCTCTCGGCTTGATGGGATTCTTCTTCTTCTTTCCTTTGGCCTTGGCTTTCGGGATGGAAGAGGAAGATGGTTCAGCAATTAGAGCGGGAGTTTTCGTTACCTTTAGCGTGCTCTCTGCAGTCCTCAACATATTGAGGAGTTCAGGTAAGGACTTCTCTATGTTGTGCATGTTGAAGTTTACAATGAACTGAGCAAAGGCAGGGGGAAAGGACTGTAGAACAATATCAACATACTGTTCGTTCTCCATGGTCCAACCCAGGTCTTCAAGTTCTTCGATAAGTCCAATCATCTTCAATACATGGTCACCTACAGACGTGCCAGCAGCCATCCGCATCTGAAACAACTTTCGAGATGCCTCGTATCGGAGAGTACGAGATTGCTACCCATACAACTCCTTTGTATGGAGAAAGATGGATTGTACGTCCATCATCTCGTGCTGCTTCTGATGTTCATTCTTCATAGAATAAAGTGCGAGGCACTTGGCTATTGTGCAGTCTATATCCCATGTCTTGCGGATTTCTTTATCCTCAACTGAAGAATCAGGTCCTGGGCTAGGAGGGGCTGGAGTAGTCAGGACGTATCCGACCTTATCATTGGTCAGGGCAATATTTACGTTCCTTAGCCAATCTTTGTAATTCGGTCCCGTGAGTTTATTCTTGTCTAATAAAAGCTTAAGTCCTGTCATAGGTATATGCCATTAAGAGAGAGAAAAGAAGACACTCAGCGATTGCTCTTGCATATTTAGATTGGTTATTAATCTTATCTAATCGATGTCTCCTACTGCTTTTTATCAAATTTTCCTTCAAACCTTGAAAAGAAAATTAGCCAGGATTAATTGCAATCTACAAGTTCGCTAACCGGTCAGCCAGGCCAGTGTCGGTACTCCGAGGGAGGTTCCCCGTGCATTCGCACAGATCTAATTAAAATAAACCTCATTTTCCTAGAGGCGTAACCCCGTTGACACCTCTCTAGACACCTACTGGATCTGCTAATTGTAAAGTGCAAAACTCTCCCAGGAGTAACTTTTACTCATAGTGGGATCGAGATCCAACCATCAAATAGAAGGCATGCAATCTCATTGCAAATTTCAACCCTTGAAATTCACGATATGATTTTTACCCCTAGTGTCTTATGACCTTAACTATGGTCAACAAATCATAAGCACTAGTCAAGTTATACTCGCCATTTCATGATTGATTTAGACCCACCCGCATGACCCTTAACTTTGGTCAACAAAGTTATACGAATGACCTAATCGATCGCATCAAATGGTTTGTAGGAATACATCACTTAGCTACCGTACACCACACCTTAACTATAGTCAACAAACGTGGCACGAATACTAAGTACTCTGCTTCCTAAAATAGCGGAGGGCTACGGATGGTTTTTATGAAAAACTTTAACGTTTTGAACTTGATATCGTTGTAGAATCGAGTGAGAAGGAGTGGTTTAAGCTCTAGTTTAAAAGGTCGAATGGTTTTATAACATCTTTCTAATCTTGCTAAAGAGGTCACTAGCGGTGAAGGGATCTTGGCTCTTTCCTTATCGAATAAGGTGCTGGATATATAAATACCACGATGCAAAGCAAAAATTAGATCAACTATAAAATCAAATTGAGTGCTTTGTAACATTTGCTAGTTTCGCTAAAGGGGTCACTCCCGGTGAAGGGATCTCGGACCTTTCCTCATCGAATGAGGTGCAGGATATTCTAGAATACCACGATACAAAGCAAAAGCTAGAGTTGCCCATTTTAAAAAGTTTGATTCTACAACATCTTTAGGTTTCTTTTGCTTAACATTAATCACATTAATGTTGTCCCATCATTTACGTTTCTTAAACATCACAGAAAAGAAACGAAAATAGAACGTACGCTTATGCTATCCGCATTCTCCACTGGGCCCCGTCATGCACCGTTAGGTAACTTAACTAACGACAGAGCGAGACTGGACTAGCGCGGTTGAAAAACATGAGCAACGTTTATTATATATTGTTAGTGTATATGCCCTAGGGGCCATTATTGTATCATACTATCTTGTATATTACTTAATGGAAGCTTAGGATATTCACAGTTATATTAACAGACTCGCTCAACATAGTAGTATGCTTCTTGGTTTACATCTATCTTAATATGTGTATATGTTTCTTTTAGCATATCACGAATACATATTGATAGAGCCCTTAGGATCTTTCTTGACTACCAGCGTTGTGATGGCAGTCATACTAGTGGGGGCTGGGTAGTCTACAAGCACATCTTTCTTTTTCAGGTCCCTAGTCGTAGGATTATCGAGACAGGGCATCGATACTCCGGAGTAGACTAGTGTGTACGCTTCTCATCCCAGTTAGGCAGATGGTCTGTCCCAATGCCATCAGTACGTCGTACTGGAGATAGTATACAGGTGCTCGTTGGGTTACGGGTACACCGGACATGACTCGCAGGGAACTGTTGGTTGGTATAATACCCGTCGTCAATTAACAGTTCCCAGGTGACTTGAGTACGGCATAGTCCGCCGACTTGACACTGCTGCTTCGTTTCGAGTGTGTTCCCACTGTTCTTAGATTGCTACCCTACCACGGCTCAAAGGAGTCGTGCAAATAGGTAGCAGTTGGGTGCAGTCCCAAAGCACTTGGAGGCAGTGGCGGTTAGATAGGATTCGTCTCTCCCGGTATTGGGAGTTGATATAACGCTGTGTTTGGAGAGCCATTACGCAAAGTCCCTGGTCAGGGCAAACGATATTTACTGGTAGGATTTCCTGTAGCTTCTCAAGGTGTAATGAGCTTCACTCCGACACGACTTATACCGCTTTCAGGGGACTGACGCTTGCCACCCCTAGGCCCGATATGCGATAGTCCTAGTCGAACAGACCGGACTGTACGGAGATTGTCATATCTGTTGGCTATAATGCCCTCAAGGCAATTATCGTAATCGCAGGCAGATGATTATGATGATTGAGGTGTAAGTCGATGTGCAACACCCCACTACTTGCGGGGAGGCGGAAATATGAAAAACGATCTTGTTCTTTGCTTAAACATCGACTAACCGCATGAATCGAAGCTAAACGATAACTAACAACTAACATAGAAGTTCTAAACTACTATGTGAAGTGATTATACCTAAAGAACCGTGTCCTTCATCTTTATGAACTACACCTCCTCCTCGGTCTTCTCCAAGTAGTAGACGATCCACCACGAGAGCTTTACTCCAAGCTTTTCCTCTAAACTTGAGGCAACTAGGTTTCTTTAAGTGCTAATCAAAGTACCTAGATGATATAGAGTGAGCGTTATGGATTAAGTAGTCTAACTAATCCTTGTACCCAACACATGAGAGGGGAGGATTAGGGTTTGAAGAGAGGAAGCTTGAGGAGAGAGAAGGTGAGAATAATAATGAAATGAGAAAAATGAGTTATCATAATATATATCAAGCATTATTGTTTTTCAAGAAAAGAAAAGAAAATGATTTACAACCATGCTTGATAAATATCTAATGGTGATTCATCTCCATGAGTCATTAAGCATTTATGATGCATTAATGACATGGATGAATCATCCATATGACTCACTAATCTCATTTAATGCATATGCCACCTTAACCCCCTTAGTCACCATCTTCTAGAAGCTTCTCGCGCAATTACGAGAACGCCCCTCCTATCCGTGAACACGGAAAAACTTTAGACTGTACAAATCCAATAACCGGATACTAGTAACTGGCTTAAACCAAAGCCGACTAGTAAAAACTGTCCGAAAGTCGTACGTGCGTAAACATACGTATGCGTCCGAACCCTTGTCGTAAAACCATACGACCTCTATATCGTTTCTCCTGGAGTAGGGAAACTCTCTGTGTGGGACTCTAGAGACTCGACTACTACGCTGGCAGTGTGTTTAACCACATACCGCAAGCGGCACTAGCTGTACGTAACGGTCCCCAGGTAGATGTCGATAAGAAGGCCGATGAGGAAACCCATCCGAACTCCTACTGAGTCTGATGTGACAATCTCCGTACAGTCCGGCCTGTTCATCTAAGACTATCGCATATCGGGCCTAGGGGGCGGCAAGCGTCAGTCCCCTAATAGCGGTATAAGTCGTGTCGGAGCGAAGCCAATTACACCCTGAGAAACTACTGGAACCTACCAGCAAATCTCACTTGCCCTGACCAGGGACTTTGCGTAATGGCTCTCTGACACAGCGCGATATCAACCCCCAATGCCGGGAGAGACGAATCCTGTCTAACCGCCACTGCCTCCAAGTGCTCGGGACTGCACCCAACAGCTACCTGTTTGCACGACTCGTTTGAGCCGTGGTAGGGTAGCAATCTAAGAATAGTGGGATGTAAGTCGATGTAGTACACCCCAGTACTTGTGGGGAGGCGGAATTTTCAAAAACGATCAAGTTTAAACAACGAACATCGACTAACCGCTTGAATCGAAGCTAAACAAATAATAACCAAACACATAGCTAAACTAAACTATAGTGTTAAGGGATTATACCGATCGAAACTAGTCCTTCGTCTTTGTGTCCTCCTTTGTTCTCCTCGACCTTCTCTAGGTAGTAGACGATCCACCCGAGAGCGAAACTCCAAGCTAAACCTCTAACTTGAGGTAACTAATCAACTTTGATTGCTAATCAAAGATGAAAGGATGATGTAGAGTGTAGGTTATGGATTGTTTAGTCTAACTAATCCTTTGATCTCAACACATGAGGATTAAGGATTAGGGTTTGAAGATGAGAGCTTGAGGAGAGAGAATGTGAGATAAGATAATGAGAGAAGAGAGAGAGTGTATCATAATATTATGAAGCATTCTTATTTTTCAATAATGAATAAAAAGAAATGAATAAGCATGCTTCATGAAATATCTAGTGGTGATTCATTAGCATGAGTCATTAAGCAATAAATGTGCATTAATGAAATGAATGAATCACCACCATGACTCACTCTCTTATCCAAAAGAAACCTCCTTAGTCACATCTTCTAGAAGCTTCTCGAGTAATTACGAGAACGCCCCTCCGATCCGTAAAAATACGGAAAAACTTTAGACTGTAAAAATCCAATAACCAGATACCAGTAACTGGCTTAAACCAAAGCCGACTGGTAAAAACTGTCCGAAAGTCGTACGCGCGTAAACGCACATATGCGTCCGAACCCTTTGTCGCAAAACCATGCAACCTCTATATCGTTTCGCCTGGAGTAGGAAACTCTCTGTGTGGGACTCTAGAGACTCGACTACTACGCTGGCAGTGGGTTTAACCACAGACCGCAAGCGGCACTAGCTGTACGTAACGGTCCCCAGGTAGTTGTCGATAAGAAGGCCGATGAGTAAACCCATCCGAACTCCTACTGAGTCTGATGTGACAATCTCCATACAGTCCGGTCCGTTCGTCCAAGACTATCGCATATCGGGCCTAGGGGGGCGGCAAGCGTCAGTCCCCTAATAGCGGTATAAGTCGTGTCGGAGTGAAGCCCATTACACCCTGAGAAACTACTGGAACCTACCAGCAAATCTCGCTTGCCCTGGCCAGGGACTTTGCGTAATGGCTCTCTGACACAGCACGATATCTACTCCCAATACCGGGAGGGACGAATCCTGTCTAACCACCACTGCCTCCAAGTGCTCGGGACTGCACCCAACTGCCACCTGTTTGCACGACTCCTTTGAGCCGTGGTAGGGTAGCAATCTAAGAACAGTGGGACACACTCGAGGCGAAGTAGCAGTATCAAGTCTGCGGACTACGCTGTACTCATGTCACCTGGGAACTGTTCACTGACGACTGGTATCAAACCAACCAACAGTTCCCTGTGAGTCCTGTCCGGTGTACCCGTAACCCAACGAGCACCTGTATACTATCTCCAGTACAACGTACTGACGGCTGTGGGACAGACCATCTCCCCAACTGGGATGAGAAGCGTACACACCAGTCTACTCCGGAGTATCGATGCTCTGTCTCGATAATCCAACGACCAGGGACCTGAATAAGGATGTGCTTGTAGACTACCCAGCCCCCACAAGTGTGACTGCCATCACAACGCTGGTAGGCAAGCAAGATCCTAAGAGCTCTATCAATACGTACACTCACATATTAAGATAGAAAAAACCAAGTAGCATACTACCATGTTTAGCAAGACTGTTATATACATGTGAATATCCCAAGCTTCCATTAAGTAATATACAAGCTAGTATGATACAGTAATGGCCTTCTAGGGCATAAACACTAACAATCTCCCACTTGCACTAGGGCCATGTACTGGCATATCGCAGACCAATGATCTCGAGCAGCCTCTCGAACTGAATCTGAGGAAGGGCCTTCGTGAATGGATCAGCAATGTTCTCTTCTGAAGCAACTCTCCGAACCTCGATCTCCTGACGATCAATGATCTCCCTGATCAGGTGATACCGCCTCAAGATGTGTCTGGACTTCTGATGGGACCTTGGTTCCTTCGCTAAAGCTATAGCTCCGTTGTTGTTGCAATACAGAGGTATCGGATCAACTATGGTAGGAACCACCTGAAGTTCTGTTAGGAACTTCTTCATCCAGACTGCTTCTTTTGCGGCATCGCAAGCAGCTATATACTCCGCTTCCATCGTCGAGTCAGCAACGGTGTCCTGCTTGGAGCTCTTCCAGCACACCGCCCCTCCATTGAGGGTAAAGACATAACCCGACATGGACTTGGAATCGTCCTTATCACTCTGGAAGCCGGAATCAGCAAAGGCCTCCAACCTGAGGTCTTTTCCGCCGTAAACCAAGAACATCTCCTTAGTCCTCCTCAGGTACTTGAGAATGTTCTTTACTGCTATCCAGTGTTTCTCCCCTGGGTCTGACTGATACCGGCTTACCACGCTTAGTGCGTAAGCTACATCTGGTCTGGTACACAACATCGCATACATTATAGAGCCTACTGCAGAAGCGTAGGGTATAATAGACATGCGTTCCCTTTCCAAATCAGTCTTGGGAGACATCTCTTTGGAGAGGGTGATTCCGTGACAAGCCGGTAGATTACCGCGCTTAGAATCTTCCATACTGAATCTTTTCAGTACAGTGTCGATATACCTGGACTGCGAAAGTCCCAACATCCTCTTGGATCTATCACGATAGATCCGGATCCCCAGTATGTAAGAGGCATCACCCAGGTCTTTCATGGAGAACCTGTGTGACAAGAATCCTTTGACAGATTGTAGCATAGGAATGTCATTTCCTATCAATAGAATGTCATCCACGTACAAGACGAGGAATACGACACTTCTGGCCACAACTTTACTATATATGCACGGTTCATCTGGATTTTTGATAAAGTCATATTCTTTGACTGTCTCATCAAAACAGATGTTCCAACTCCGCGATGCCTGCTTTAGTCCGTAAATGGACTTAAGCAGCTTGCATACTTTCCCGCTGCTCCCACTCTGATTGAAACCCTCTGGCTGATCCATATAGACGCTCTCTTCTAAATTTCCATTCAGAAAAGCCGTCTTTACGTCCATCTGCCAGATTTCATAATCATGGAAGGCGGCAATAGCAAGAAGGACCCGAATGGATTTGAGCATAGCCACTGGAGAAAAAGTTTCGTCATAGTCCAAACCAGGTCTTTGACGAAAACCCTTTGCAACAAGTCTAGCCTTATAGGTTTCCACCTGTCCATCTACACCAATCTTTTTCTTGAAGATCCATTTGCATCCTATGGGTTTTACCCCATCTGGAGCAAAGTCCAAAGTCCATACTTTGTTGGTGTACATGGACTCCATTTCGGTCCGCATTGCATCTAGCCATCGTACCGAGTCGCCGCTCTGGATGGCTTGCTGGAAGTCAGTAGGTTCATCATCATCTATGATGCAATCCTCTCTATCCCCGTCTATGAGAAAACCGTAGTATCTCTCAGGCGGACGAGACGGCCTACTACTCCTGCGGAGGGGTGCGGGAATGTTCTGTTCTTCTTGAACCTCTGGTTCTACCAAACTTTCAGTAGCAGTTTGTGGTTCTGGAATTTCTTCCAGTTCTATTTCGCTCCCACTTATTTCCTTTTCTAAAAACTGATTTTCCAGAAAATGGGCATTACGAGAAACAAAAACCTTTTGTTCCTCTGCGTAATAGAAATAATATCCCTTGGAGTTCTTTGGATATCCCACAAACAAACATTTTACTGATCGTGCCTCGAGCTTGTCCACATGCTGCTTTTTAACAAAAGCTGGACATCCCCAAATCTTCATATGCTGAAGATGGGGTTTCTTCCCAGTCCACATCTGATATGGAGTGGTAGGCACAGTCTTGGTTGGAGCCCTGTTCAGAAGATATGCCGCTGATTCTAGCGCATAACCCCAGAAAGATCGCGGTAACTCAGCATTACTCATCATGGATCGTACCATATCCAATAGGGTTCGATTCCGTCTCTCCGATACACCGTTATGCTGTGGAGTGTACGGAGGAGTAAGCTGAGAGAGAATTCCTTTCTCTTTTAGGTAACCTAGGAACTCGGCACTCAAGTATTCACCACCTCGATCAGATCTAAGTGTCTTTATACTTTTGCCGGTTTGGTTTTCTACTTCATTCTTATACTCTTGGAATTTCTCAAAAGCCTCGGATTTATGTTTCATCAGATAAATGAATCCGTATCTTGAGTAATCATCCGTGAAAGTAATGAAATAGGAAAAACCACCTCTCGCATGTGTAGACATTGGACCGCATACATCACTGTGTATGAGTCCTAAGAGCTCGCTCGCTCTTACTCCTTGTCCAGTGAATGGAGTCTTTGTCATCTTTCCTTTGAGACAAGATTGACAAGTGTCATAAGTTTGATATTCGAAAGTGTCCAAATATCCTTCTCTATGCAACTTAGTCAACCTTCTCTCATTGATGTGACCCAGTCTACAATGCCATAAGAAAGCTTTATTTAAATCTGGAGACTTTCTTTTTAGTGTGTTCTGGACATTGAAAATTTGGAGTTGGTTTAACACATATATGCCGTTATTTAGAGTACCTGACCCAATCAAACCATGATTAAGGTGGATGTTGACAACATCTCTTACAAACGTGAAATCATAACCTTTATTTGATAACAAGGAAACTGATATGATATTACACGTTAAGCTGGGTACAAAATAACAGTTATGTAAAACCAAAATGTGTCCACTCGTCAATCCTAGGTGATAATCCCCGACGGACGCAGCTCCCACGCTAGCTCCGTTAGCAACCCTGAGGATCATATCACCTTCCTTCAGCACTCTACGGTTTCTCAGTGCCTGCAATGAATTGCAAATATGAGATCCTGATCCGGTATCCAATACCCAGGAAGTAGAGTTGATCGACAGACAATTCTCAATTACAAACACACCTGAAGTCGAAGCCACAGCTTGCTTCGGTTCCTGGTTCTTGGCGTTCCACGCCTTGCAATCCTTCTTCCAGTGCCCTTTCCTGTGACAATGGAAGCACTCATCCTGGCCAACTATCGGTACTGCTTTCTTTTGCTTTCCCTTCCCTCTCACCTTACTAACACCTCCTCTAGGTTTGGGTGCGGCCTTCTTCTTCCTTCCTTTGGCCCTAGCCTTGGACCCGGAAGAAGATGCACCGCCAACAAACATAGCGGGTGTTTCCCTTGCCTTCTGCAAGGTGCCCTCTGCACTCCTTAACATGTTCAGGAGTTCCGCAAGTTCAACTTCTTTTCCTTGAAGATTGAAGTTGAGGATAAACTGGGCGTAGGTGGGAGGAAGGGACTGGAGAACAAGGTCTGTATAGAGCTCATTATCCAAAGTCGTCCCAAGGTCTGCGAGCTCTTCTATATAGCCAATCATCTGTAGGACATGTTCACCTACCGATGACCCGACAGCCAACCTCGCTCGAAACAATTTCTTTGAGGTCTCGTATCTTGCTATACGAGATTGCTCTCCATAAAGTTCCTTTGTATGGAGAAATATGCCATCTAAGGACATATCCTCGTGCCTCCTCTGATGTTCATTGTTCATCGAGGCAAGCACGATGCACTTGGCTCTCGCGCAATCTAAATCCCAGGTTTTGCGGATTTCTTTATCCGCATCACTGGATTTGGGACCAGGGACAGCAGGTGCCGTAGCGGTGAGGATGTACCCCAATTTGTCGTAGGTCAAGGCCATCTTGACATTCCGCAGCCAATCTTTATAGTTTGGCCCCGTCAGTATATTTTTCTCTAAAATTAACTTAAGTCCAGTCATTTTCAGGGTCGCTGCAATTAGGAGAGAGAGAAGAAAACTCTTTAGCATGATGCTCTTGCAAGTTTAGAGTGGTTTTTAGTTTATCTAAACTGGATGGCTCCCACTGTTTCTCGAATCCTTTCTCAAACCATAAAAGAAGAATTAGCCAAGACTATTCTCACCGTACAATACTTGCTTAACCGTTCAGCCAGGCCGGTGTCGATACTTCGAGGGAGGTTTTCCAACGCTTTCGCGAAGTTCCTTAATTAAGTAACCTCTTTTCTCTGGGGGCGTAACCCCGCTGACACTTTTCTGGACACCTACTAGATTTATAGCATTGATCGTTAAGTGACGAATATCCTGATAAGTAGCATATACTCACAGTAGGATCGGGATCCAAATATCATCGTCTGATAATGTTGTAGGAATGCTACCAACATTCATCAAACTCAAAATGGTATGCATCTCTTTGCAAATTTCAGTTTCTTTAGAAATTCCCGATATAAGTTTTTGCCCCATGCTCTTATGACCTTGGCTTTGGTCAAAATGTCATAAGTCACATGTCAAGTTCTACCCGTCATTATCTTGTCAATTTGAACCCATCCGTATATACCCCTGACTTTGGTCAAATGGTAATACGACTGTCCCAAACCAACTCATCTATCTTATGCAACAAATGAAAACCCAGTAGCTACCAAACACTATGCCTTGACTTTGGCCAAAATGCATAGCTTGAATACTACTGAATACCCAAATGAAATGACGGAGGGCTACGACTGGTTTTGGCGAAACCGTGAACGTAGTGAACTTGATATAACCGAAGGAACCTGATAGCTTTTTAAAAGGAGTGGTTAAGTCTCCGCATTTAAAAATATCTGTTTTAAAAATAACCGAGTGGTTTCTTTTAAATTGTTCCAACGATTTAAACTTTGGTTTGTTTTACTTTGCATTATAGATAATGCGTCCCATCATTAACCTATCATTGCAGAAAACAACGAAAATACAACGTCCTCTTATGCCATCCGCATTCGCCACGGGGTCCCGTCATCACCCGTTAGGTTACTTAACTAACGACAGAGCGGGGGCTGGGCTAGCGCGGGTGTAAAACATAAGTGACGTCTAAATAGCTACAATATATATAGATATTTTACATTCGTCTGACGCAATGATATACATTCCAGAACACAGATAAACAATATTGGATTTGCAAGCAATCTGTATTTCTTTTGAGCCTGCAAGAAAAGACAGATTACACAGTTGTGATGAATAGCCGTTTACCCCACCCTCGACCCCTACGGGTACGGCAAACTACCCACCCGGTAGTCTGTGTACCCCACCTTGGGCCAGTCCTAGGAGCAAAAAACAGTAAAATGAAATAATACAACGGTGGCTACGACCGCAACCTGGAAGTGCCCCGCGAAAATAATATTACAACAAATTACATTTACAACAAATGAATTAAACGATAACCCATTGCGAACCCCGGCTATACACCACAACAGTCCAATACAGTTTATATGCACAAACAGATATAACCATTTCAGAAATGTGCAACCCCCTGCCAACCGACATACTAGCAGTTGGGGGAGGTTTACGAACACATTAAACAATCACAGATATAATCCAATACGCAAATACTGTACAATTCGATCGAATAAACAACATCAATATTGCTCCAAAATCTGCTCTGTTAAACAGTAACCTGAGCAATAATTAAATATTCCAGAAAACACTAAATATCACAGGGGACCCACACAAAAAATTTGGGATCATGACTCGGCAACTCGGCGGCGGAACCGCGGCGGATCGGTGGGATCCGCCGCGCTTCCGCGGCGCTTTAGCCGAGTCATGGGCCCAATTTTCTTGGGTGTTCTCCTGGACCCATGTCAAGCTTTCTGAACATCCCTGAAAAATTTTAGGACATCATTTTGGATTCGACAGAAACTGATTTTTATTAGGGTTTTCCGGCTTCGTTTTTCCGCTCGAAATTCGTACAAATTTGCAACTAGGTTATTTATTGTTTAGCGAGGCTCTGATACCACTGTAAGTCGATGTAGTACACCCCAGTACTTGTGGGGAGGCGGAATTTTCAAAAACGATCAAGTTTAAACAACGAACATCGACTAACCGCTTGAATCGAAGCTAAACAAATAATAACCAAACACATAGCTAAACTAAACTATAGTGTTAAGGGATTATACCGATCGAAACTAGTCCTTCGTCTTTGTGTCCTCCTTTGTTCTCCTCGACCTTCTCTAGGTAGTATACGATCCACCCGAGAGCGAAACTCCAAGCTAAACCTCTAACTTGAGGTAACTAATCAACTTTGATTGCTAATCAAAGATGAAAGGATGATGTAGAGTGTAGGTTATGGATTGTTTAGTCTAACTAATCCTTTGATCTCAACACATGAGGATTAAGGATTAGGGTTTGAAGATGAGAGCTTGAGGAGAGAGAATGTGAGATAAGATAATGAGAGAAGAGAGAGAGTGTATCATAATATTATGAAGCATTCTTATTTTTCAATAATGAATAAAAAGAAATGAACAAGCATGCTTCATGAAATATCTAGTGGTGATTCATTAGCATGAGTCATTAAGCAATAAATGTGCATTAATGAAATGAATGAATTACCACCATGACTCACTCTCTTATCCAAAAGAAACCTCCTTAGTCACATCTTCTAGAAGCTTCTCGAGTAATTACGAGAACGCCCCTCCGATCCGTAAAAATACGGAAAAACTTTAGACTGTAAAAATCCAATAACCAGATACCAGTAACTGGCTTAAACCAAAGCCGACTGGTAAAAACTGTCCGAAAGTCGTACGCGCGTAAACGCACGTATGCGTCCGAACCCTTTGTCGCAAAACCATGCAACCTCTATATCGTTTCGCCTGGAGTAGGAAACTCTCTGTGTGGGACTCTAGAGACTCGACTACTACGCTGGCAGTGGGTTTAACCACAGACCGCAAGCGGCACTAGCTGTACGTAACGGTCCCCAGGTAGTTGTCGATAAGAAGGCCGATGAGTAAACCCATCCGAACTCCTACTGAGTCTGATGTGACAATCTCCATACAGTCCGGTCCGTTCGTCCAAGACTATCGCATATCGGGCCTAGGGGGGCGGCAAGCGTCAGTCCCCTAATAGCGGTATAAGTCGTGTCGGAGTGAAGCCCATTACACCCTGAGAAACTACTGGAACCTACCAGCAAATCTCGCTTGCCCTGGCCAGGGACTTTGCGTAATGGCTCTCTGACACAGCACGATATCTACTCCCAATACCGGGAGGGACGAATCCTGTCTAACCGCCACTGCCTCCAAGTGCTCGGGACTGCACCCAACTGCCACCTGTTTGCACGACTCCTTTGAGCCGTGGTAGGGTAGCAATCTAAGAACAGTGGGACACACTCGAGGCGAAGTAGCAGTATCAAGTCTGCGGACTACGCTGTACTCATGTCACCTGGGAACTGTTCACTGACGACTGGTATCAAACCAACCAACAGTTCCCTGTGAGTCCTGTCCGGTGTACCCGTAACCCAACGAGCACCTGTATACTATCTCCAGTACAACGTACTGACGGCTGTGGGACAGACCATCTCCCCAACTGGGATGAGAAGCGTACACACCAGTCTACTCCGGAGTATCGATGCTCTGTCTCGATAATCCAACGACCAGGGACCTGAATAAGGATGTGCTTGTAGACTACCTAGCCCCCACAAGTGTGACTGCCATCACAACGCTGGTAGGCAAGCAAGATCCTAAGAGCTCTATCAATACGTACACTCACATATTAAGATAGAAAAAACCAAGTAGCATACTACCATGTTTAGCAAGACTGTTATATACATGTGAATATCCCAAGCTTCCATTAAGTAATATACAAGCTAGTATGATACAGTAATGGCCTTCTAGGGCATAAACACTAACATGGGACACACTCGAGGCGAAGTAGCAGTGTCAAGTCTGCGGACTATGCTGTACTCATGTCACCTGGGAACTGTTTACTGACGACTGGTATAAAACCAACCAACAGTTCCCTGTGAGTCCTGTCCGGTGTACCAGTACCCTAACGAGCACCTGCATACTATCTCCAGTACAACGTACTGACGGCTGTGGGACAGAACATCTCCCCAACTGGGATGAGAAGCGTACACACTAGTTTACTCCGGAGTATCGATGCCCTGTCTCGATAATCCAACGACTAGGGACCTGAATAAGGATGTGCTTGTAGACTACCCAGCCCCCACTAGTTTGACTGCCATCACAACTCTGGTAGTCAAGCAAGATCCTAAGAGCTCTATCAATGCGTATACTTACATATTAAGATAGAAAAACCAAGTAGCATACTACCATGTTTAGCAAGACTGTTATATACATGTGAATATCCCAAGCTTCCATTAAGTAATATACAAACTAGTATTATACAATAATGGCCCCTAGGGCATATACACTAACATCTCCCACTTGCTCTAGGGCCATGTACTGGCATATCGAAGACCGATGATCTCGAGTAGCCTCTCGAACTGAATCTGAGGTAGGGCCTTCGTGAATGGATCAACAATGTTCTCTTCAGAAGCAACTCTCCGAACCTCGATCTCCCGACGATCAATGATCTCCCTGATCAGGTGATACCTCCTTAAGATGTGTCTGGACTTCTGATGGGACCATGGTTCCTTTACTAAAGCTATAGCTCCTTTCTTGTCGCAATACAGAGGTATTGGATCAACTATGGTAGGAACCACCTGAAGTTCTGGTAGGAACTTCTTCATCCAGACTGCTTCTTTTGCGGCAACGCAAGCAGCAATATACTCCGCCTCCATCGTCGAGTCAGCAATGGTGTCCTGCTTGGAACTCTTCCAGCACACCGCCCCCCATTGAGGGTAAAGACATAACCCGACATGGACTTGGAATCGTCCTTATCACTCTAGAAGCCGGAATCAGCAAAGGCCTCCAACCTAAGGTCTTTTCCGCCGTAAACCAAGAACATCTTTTTAGTCCTCCTTAGGTACTTGAGAATGTTTTTTACTGCTATCCAGTGCTTCTCCCCTGGGTCTGACTGATACCGGCTTACCACGCTCAGTGCGTAAGCAACATCTGGTCTGGTGCACAACATCGCATACATTATAGAGCCTACCGCAGAAGCGTAGGGTATAATAGACATGCGTTCCCTTTCCAAATCAGTCTTGGGAGACATCTCTTTGGAGAGGGTGATTCCGTGACAAGCCGGTAGATTAGCGCGCTTAGAATCTTCCATACTAAATCTTTTCAGTACAGTGTCGATATACCTGGACTGCGAAAGTCCCAACATCCTCTTGGATCTATCACGATAGATCCGGATCCCCAAAATGTAAGAGGCATCACCCAGGTCTTTCATGGAGAACCTGTGTGACAAGAATCCTTTGACAGATTGTAGCATAGGAATGTCATTTCCTATCAATAGAATGTCATCCACGTACAAGACGAGGAATACGACACTTCTAGCTACAACTTTACTATATATGCATGGTTCATCTGGATTTTTGATAAAGTCATTTTCTTTGACCGTCTCATAAAAACAGATGTTCCAACTCCGCGATGCTTGCTTTAATCCATAAATAGATTTAAGCAACTTGCATACTTTCCCGCTGCTCCCACTCTGATTGAAACCCTCTTGCTGATCCATATAGACGCACTCTTCTAAATTTCCATTCAGAAAAGCCGTCTTTACGTCCATCTGCCAGATTTCATAATCATGGAAGGCAGCAATAGCAAGAAGGACCCGAATGGATTTGAGCATAGCCACTGGAGAAAAAGTTTCGTCATAGTCCAAACCAGGGCTTTGACGAAAACCCTTTGCAACAAGTCTAGCCTTATAGGTTTCCACCTGTCCATCTACACCAATCTTTTTCTTGAAGATCCATTTGCATCCTATGGGTTTTACCCCATCTGGAGCAAAGTCCAAAGCCCATACTTTGTTGGTGTACATGGAGTCCATTTCGGTCCGCATTGCATCTAGCCATCGTACCGAGTCGCCGCTCTGGATGGCCTGCTGGAAGCCAGTAAGTTCATCATCATCTATGATGCAATCCTCTCTATCCCTATCTATGAGAAAACCGTAGTATCTCTCAGGCGGATGAGACGGCCTACTACTCCTGCGGAGGGGTGCGGGAATGTCCTGTTTTTCTTGAACTACCGGTTCTACCAAACTTTCAGTAGCAGTTTGTGGTTCTGGAATTTCATCCAGTTCTATTTCGCTCCCACTTGTTTCCTTTTCTAAAAACTGATATTCTAGAAAATGGGCATTACGAGAAACAAACACCTTTTGTTCTTCTGCGTAATAGAATAGATACCCTTTGGAGTTCTTTGGATATCCCACAAACTTACACTTTACTGATCGTGCCTCGAGCTTGTCCGCATGCTGCTTTTTAACAAAAGCTGGACAACCCCATATTTTTAGATACTGAAGATAGGGTTTCTTCCCACTCCACATCTGATATGGCGTGGTAGGCACAGTCTTGGTAGGAACCATGTTCAAAAGATATGCCGCTGATTCTAGCGCATAACCCCAGAAAGATCGCGGTAACTCAGCATTACTCATCATTGATCGTACCATATCCAATAGGGTTCGATTCCGTCTCTCCGATACACTGTTATGCTATGGTGTGTATGGAGGAGTAAGCTAAGAGAGAATTCCTTTCTCTTTTAGGTAACCTAGGAACTCGGCACTCAAGTATTCACCACCTCGATCAGATCTAAGTGTCTTGATACTTTTGCCGGTTTGGTTTTCTACTTCATTCTTATACTCTTGGAATTTTTCAAAAGCCTCGGATTTATGTTTTATCAGATAAATGAATCTGTACCTTGAGTAATCATCCGTAAAAGTAATGAAATAGGAAAAATCACCTCTTGCAAGTGTAGACATTGAACCGCATACATCGCTGTGTATGAGTCCTAAGAGCTCGCTCGCTCTTACTCCATGTCCAGTAAATGGAGTCTTTGTCATCTTTCCTTTGAGACAAGATTGACAAGTGTCATATGTTTGATATTCGAACGAGTCCAAATATCCTTCTTTATGCAACTTAGTCAACCTTCTCTCATTGATGTGACCCAGTCTACAATGCCATAAGAAAGCTTTATTTAAATCTGGAGACTTTCTTTTTAGTGTGTTATGAACATTGAAAATTTGGAGTTGGTTTAAAACATATATACCATTATTTAGTGTACCAGACCCAATCAAACCATGATTAAGGTGGATGTTAACAACATCTCTTACAAATGTGAAATCATAACCTTTATTTGATAACAAGGAAACTGATATGATATTACACGTTAAGCTTGGTACAAAAAAACAGTTATGTAAAACCAAAATGTGTCCACTCGTCAATCCCAGGTGATAATTCCCGACGGACGCAGCTCCCACGCTAGCTCCGTTAGCAACCTTTAGGGTCATATCACCTTCCTTCAGCACTCTACGGTTTCTCAGTGCCTGCAATGAATTGCAAATATGAGATCCTGATCCGGTATCCAATACCCAGGAAGTAGAGTAAATTGACAGACAATTCTCAATTACAAACACACCTGAAGTCGAAGCCACAGCTTGCTTCGGTTCCTGGTTCTTGGCGTTCCACCCCTTGCAATCCTTCTTCCAGTGCCCTTTCCTGTGACAATAGAAGCACTCATCCTGGCCCACTACCGGTACCCCAAACTTTTTCTTTCCCTTCCCTACCACCTTACTAACACCTCCTCTAGGTTTGGTGGCGGCCTTCTTCTTCCTTCCTTTGGCCCTAGCCTTGGACCCGGAAGAAGATGTACCGCTAACAAACATTGCGGGTGTTTCCCTTGCTTTCTGCAAGGTGCCCTCTGCACTCCTTAACATGTTTAGGAGTTCCGGAAGTTCAACTTCTTTTCTTTGAATGTTGAAGTTCAGGATAAACTGGGCGTAGGTGGATGGAAGGGAATGGAGAATAAGGTATGTATAGAGCTCATTATCCAAAGTCGTCCCAAGGTCTGCGAGCTCTTCTATATAGCCGATCATCTTTAGAACATGTTCTCCTACCGATGACCCGACAGCCAACCTCGCTCGAAACAAGTTCTTAGAGGTCTCGTATCTTTCTATACGAGATTGCTCTCCATAATGTTCCTTTGTATGGAGAAATATGGCATCTAGTTCCATATCCTCGTGCCTCCTCTGATGTTCATTGTTCATCGAGGCAAGCACGATGCACTTGGCTTTCGCGCAATCGAAATCCCAGGTTTTGCGGATTTCCTTATCCGCATTACTGGATTTGGGACCAGGGACAGCAGGTGCCGTAGCGGTGAGGACGTACCCCAATTTGTCATAGGTCAAAGCCATTTTGACATTCCACAGCCAATCTTTATAGTTCGGCCCTGTCAGTATATTTTTCTCTAAAAGTAACTTAAGTCCAGTCATTTTCAGGGTCGCTCCAATTAGGAGAGAGAGAAGAAAACTCTTTAGCATGATGCTCTTGCAAGTTTAGAGTGGTTTTTAGTTTATCTAAACTGGATGGCTCCGACTGTTTCTCGAATCCTTCCTCAAACCATAAAAGAAGAATTAGCCAGGACTATTCTCATTGTACAATACTTGCTTAACCGTTCAGCCAGGCTGGTGTCGGTACTTCGAGGGAGGTTTTCCAACGCTTTCGCGAAGTTCCTTAATTAAATAACCTCTTCTTTCTGGGGGCGTAACCCCGCTGACACCTTTCTTGACACCTACTTGGTTTATAGCATTGATCGTTAAGTGACGAATATCCTGATGAGTAGCATATACTCACAGTAGGATCGGGATCCAAATATCATCGTATGATAAGGTTGAAGGAATCCTACCAATATTCATCAAACTCCAAATGGTATGCATCTCTTTGCAAATTTCAGTTTCTTTAGAAATTCCCGATATATATTTTTGCCGCATGCTCTTATGACCTTGGCGTTGGTCAAAATTTCATAAGTCACATGTCAAGGTCTACACATCATTATCTTGTTAATTTGAACCCATCCGTACATATCCTTGACGTTGGCCAAAATGATCATACGACTGTCCCAAACGAACTCATCTATCTATGCAATAAATGAATACCCAGCAGCTACCAAACACTATGCCTTGGCGTTGGTCAAAATACATAGCTTGAATACTACTGAATACCCAGATGAAATGACGGAGGGCTACGAATGGTTTTGGCGAAACCGTGAACGTAGTGAACTTGATATGACCGAAGGAACCTGATAGCTTTTAAAAGGAGTGGTTAAAGCTCCGTATTTAAAAAAATCTGTTTTAAAATTAACCGAGTGGTTTCTTTTAAATTGTTCCAACGATTTAACTTTTGGTTTATTTTCTTTGCATTATAAATAATGCGTCCCATCATTAACCTATCATTGCAGAAAACAACGAAAATACAACGTCCTCTTATGCCATCTGCATTCGCCACGGGGTCCCATCATCACCCGTTAGGTTACTTAACTAACGGCAGAGCGGGGGCTGGGCTAGCGCGGGTGTAAAACATAAGTGACGTCTAAATAGCTATCATATATAGATATTGTACATTCGTCTGACGCAATAATAGGCATTCCAGATCTCATATGAACTTTATTGGATTTGTAAGCAATCCGCGTTTGTTTAGAGCCTGCAACAAAAGACGGATTACACAGTTGTGATGAATAGCCATTACCCCACCCCAGACCCTTACGGGTACGGCGAACTACCCGCCAAATACCCGAAGTGAAGCGGTCTCTCTCAACAAAGTGAGTAGGCCACTAAACACTTCAATGTACCCGGTAGTTTGTGCACCCCATCTTGGGTCTATCCTAGGAGCAAAAACAGTAAAATGAAATAATACAACGGTGGCTACAACCGCAACCTGGATGTGCCCCGCAAAATAATATTACAACATATTACAATTACATCGAATGAATTAAAATAATAACCCATCACAAACCCCGGCTAATCATCACAACAGTCCAATACAGTTCACATCCACAAACAGTAAAAACCATTACAGAAATGTGCAACCCCCTGCCAACCGACATACTAGCAGTTAGGGGAGGTTTACGAACACATTATACAAACACATATATAATCAAATTAGCAAACATCGTAAAATTTGGATCGAGCAAAATACTTTTAGATTCTACTCCAATACTTCTCTGTGAACCTGAGATCTTAGCAGAAAATAAAACATCCCAGAAACATCACTGTTAACACCTAGGAGTTACTGAATAAATTTGGGCCGACTCGGCCCAAACTCGGCCGCGGATCCGCCGCGGATCGCATGGATCCGCTGCGGTTCCGTGGTGAGATGGCCGAGTTAGGGGTCTAAATTTTTTCAGTAGCCCTAGTTTTTCCTGCTTGTTAATCTGAAGCACCCTGAAAAATTTTTAGAGCCAGTTTAAAAATCGACAGCAAGTGTGATAATCGACGATGTTTCTGGTTCCTTTTTGCGTTCGAAATACTTACGACTTTGCTAATAAGTTAATTATTGTTTAGAGAGGCTCTGATAACACTGTAAGTCGATGTGCAACACCCCACGACTTGCGGGGAGGCGGAAATATGAAAAACGATCTTGTTCTTTGCTTAAACATCGACTAACCGCATGAATCGAAGCTAAACGATAACTAACAACTAACAACTAACATAGAAGTTCTAAACTACTATGTGAAGTGATTATACCTAAAGAACCGTGTCCTTCGTCTTTACGAACTACACCTCCTCCTCGGCCTTCTCCAAGTAGTAGACGATCCACCACGAGAGCTTTACTCCAAGATTTTCCTCTAAACTTGAGGCAACTAGGCTTCTTTAAGTTCTAATCAAAGTACCTAGATGATATAGAGTGAGGGTTATGGATTAAGTAGTCTAACTAATCCTTGTACGCAACACATGAGAGGGGAGGATTAGGATTTGAAGAAAGGAAGCTTGAGGAGAGAGAAGGTGAGAATAATAATGAAATGAGAAAAATGAGTTATCATAATATATATCAAGCATCATTGTTTTTAAAGAAAAGAAAAGAAAATGATTTACAACCATGCTTAATAAATATCTAATGGTGATTCATCTCCATGAGTCATTAAGCATTTATGATGCATTAATGACATGGATGAATCATCCATATGACTCACTAATCTCATTTAATGTATATGACACCTTAACCCCCTTAGTCACCATCTTCTAGAAGCTTCTCGCGCAATTACGAGAACGCCCCTCCTATCCGTGAAAACACGGAAAAACTTTAGACTGTATAAATCCAATAACCGGATACTAGTAACTGGCTTAAACCAAAGCCGGCTAGTAAAAACTGTCCGAAAGTCGTACGTGCATAAAGATACGTATGCGTCTGAACCCTTGTCGTAAAACCATACGACCTCTAAATCGTTTCTCCTGGAGTAGGGAAACTCTCTGTGTGGGACTCTAGAGACTCGACTACTACGCTGGCAGTAGGTTTAACCACAGACCGCAAGCGGCACTAGCTGTACGTAACGGTCCCCACGTAGATGTCGATAAGAAGGCCGTTGAGGAAACCCATCCGAACTCCTACTGAGTCTGATGTGACAATCTCCGTAAAGTCCGGTATGTTCGTCTAAGACTATCGCATATCGGGCCTAGGGGGCGGCAAGCGTCAGTCCCCTAATAGCGGTATAAGTCGTGTCGGAGCGAAGCCTATTACACCCTGAGAAACTACTGGAACCTACCAGCAAATCTCGCTTGCCCTGGCCAGGGACATTGCGTAATGTCTCTCTGACACAGCCCGATATCAACCCCCAATACCGGGAGAGACGAATCCTGTCTAACCGCCACTGCCTCCAAGTGCTCGGGACTGCACCCAACTGCTACCTGTTTGCACGACTCCTTTGAGCCGTGGTAGGGTAGCAATCTAAGAACAGTGGGACACACT
Organism: Agapanthus africanus; assembly: GCA_030015575.1. Lineage (NCBI taxonomy): Eukaryota > Viridiplantae > Streptophyta > Magnoliopsida > Asparagales > Amaryllidaceae > Agapanthus > Agapanthus africanus. The sequence continues at coordinate 140,215,843 of JASDDO010000031.1, forward strand.
CGAGGCGAAGTAGCAGTGTCAAGTCTGCGGACTATGCTGTACTCATGTCACCTGGGAAATGTTTACTGACGACTAGTATAAAACCAACCGACAGTTCCCTGTGAGTCCTGTCCGGTGTACCCGTAACCTAACGAGCACCTGCATACTATCTCCAGTATAACGTACTGACGGCTGTGGGACAGACCATCTCCCCAACTGGGATGAGAAGCGTACACACTAGTCTACTCCGGAGTATCGATGCCCTGTCTCGATAATCCAACGACTACGGACCTGAATAAGGATGTGCTTGTAGACTGCCCAGCCCCCACTAGTGTGACTGCCATCACAATGCCGGTAGTCAAGCAAGATCCTAAGAGCTCTATCAATGCATATACTTACATATTAAGATAGAAAAACCAAGTAGCATACTACCATGTTTAGCAAGACTGTTATATACATATGAATATCCCAAGCTTCCATTATGTAATATACAAACTAGTATGATACAATAATAGCCCCTAGGGCATATACACTAACATGAGGGAGGACCTATATCGATAAAACAGTCTTACTCAAGATGATAGTATGCTATCTGGTTTGTCTTGATCATCATATACGTGTTGATAGAGCCCATATGATTCTTGCTTGACTGCCAGCATTAAGATGGCGATCATATATGTAGGAGTTGGGGTCTATAAGCACAGCCTTAAATGTCCCTAGTCGTAGGAGTATCGAGACCGGGCATCGACACTCCAGTGTAGACTAGTGTATACCGATCGAGACCCCGACGAGGGGCGGTGGCCAGGTCTCACAAGCCATTGGTGTTAGTTTGTTCACCGAAGATAGTATACAGGTGCTCATTGGGTTATGAGTACACTGGACGGACTCGCCGGGAACCTGCTGGTTGGTATTATACCTATTGTCAGATAGCAGTTCCCAGGTGGCATGTGTACAGGTTAGTCTATCGACCTGAGATCGACATTTGTCTCGTGTGAGTTCCCACTGTGTTTTTATTACTACCCTACCACTGCTCAAAGGAGTTGTGCAAACAGGTTTTAGTTGGGTACAGTCCCGAGCCACATGGAGGCAGTGATCGGATCGTCGGGGATTCGTCTCTCCTGGTATTGGGGGTTGATGTCATATTGTGTACGGATGACCATCACCATAAACCGTGGCCACGGTGGACGAGAATTATCGATCCAGGATCGATAGTTTCTTAGGTGGTGATGGGTTTCATCCCGACACTAAATGTCGCGTTGTTAGGGGTCTGACTTTATCCACCCCCTTAGACTCGATATGCGATACTCTTAGACGAACAGACTGGACTGTACGGATATTGTCACTGACTGGCTCTGTAGGGGTTCAGGATGAGTTTTCTCGTCGGCCTCCTTTTCGCTCAATACCTGGGTAGCCGTTACGTACAGCTAGTGCCGCTGACGTGTTTGTGGTTAAACACACTGCCAGCGTATTGACGAGTCTTTAGAGTCCCACACAGAGGGTTTTCACGGTTCAGGCGATATGGTGTACATGAGGTATGTTGATACATACAGGTGTCCGATCAAATTTTTGCACATGCTGCGCAGACTTTAATCGGACGGTTGATAATACTAGCGGCTTAGGATTAAGCCGGAGTATTAAATCGGGTTTTGATTTAATAATTTATATATGTATTTGCATATACGTATTCTAGTATTATTGTTCACTATTCATTTTCTATCTTGGCTATTCGTATTTTTGTACGAATACGCGTATATGTATTTTGATACATGTACCGGGAAGTATTCCGTATTTTGTACGGAATAGCTTCTAGAAGATGCCACCTCATTTATATGATTTTCCATATATGGAAATTCATTTGTTTTATTAATGAGGTGGAAAAGGTGACATGACTTTGGGCATGGGTCAAAGCATGGTATTTGGGTATGGTTTGCTTTGTTTAATAAAAAAAGGAAAATGACTTTTTTTTGTGGAGGAGAGAGGAGGGGCCGGCCACCTTTTAGTGGTGGAGGGTTTTCATTTTTCATGGGATGATTAACACATTACACACTTGCTTCATTGGCCCTCCACTCTCTCATTCACACAAAAAATACTTAGCCAATTCTTTGCTCATGCCAAAAGTTTCATCACCTCTTTCATCTTCTTCTTGAGTTTGTCCATGGAGCATATGTATGAGAGAAAAATTATAGTGACACTTTCATACACCCCCACTCTCCATCGCTAGCGACTTTGGAGCGTCGGTGACCTCGTTCGACGAGGTTGGAGCTTGCGTCGTTTCCCTCGGGTGGATCATCGGAGATGGAGGAAGACCGGCAACCAAACATCATCAAAGGATCACTAGGAGCTTGGAATGAAGACCGAAGGACACGGATCAACTCGGTATAACGATTCTAACCTCTTCTTAGTTTGCTAGTTTCGGGCTTAAGGTCGATCCGTAAATCGAGTAATGGTAGCGCCGGTTTTAGAAATTTTGTTCCGCATTTTGGCCACGTTTTGATGGCCGGGGCGCTGCCGCAACCCTTCATGGTATCAGAGCCACCCTTTAAACCCCTTACTATCTTGTTTAAATGTGCTTAATAGATCGATCTATGGAAATTTCTGAAATCACGATTCCATTTTTGATGTTTCTGCCGATTTTCAAAAGTGGTCAAAAATTATTTTCCAGTGGCTTAAAAATCCGTGCAGGCGATTTTGAGGGTACAGAAAAAAGTTGGGCTCCTGATGCTTCCAAGTCGCCGCGGAACCGCCGCACTTACCCCATATTGGCGGCGGTTCCGTGGCCATTTAGTGGCGACTGGCTTCGAAATTTTTCCTGTAGCCCCCTGACTTGGAATTGTGATTTTTGACATATTCTGTTTTGGCCCAGATTTCTGTTTCAGTGCTGGTTTTTCTATTGGGGCCAATTTGGAAATTTAGTCGATCGATATTTTAAGTGGGCGTTTAACAGTACTTACATTACTATCTGCGACCGTGAATGTCATTTGATCGGTAAACCCGTCTAACTGCTATATGTTCTTTTAGACGGGTTTACGAACGTGACATTCACGTTAATGTTCTGTGTTGTGCTGTGATGTTGGTTGGATCGTCATGGTGGATAGCTATGGTGCAATGTTAGTACAGGTTTAATTTCATTTGTACATTTGATATTAAGGGGCGAGCGTCCGACATGTGGACTGCCGTCACTGCCAGTTTGTATATTATTCTTTTGGGGAACGACTGGGTTGAGGTCAATATCACCCTTGTATATTATTTTCTTTTCTGTACTAGGATTACCCCACGGTGGTGTCACGACCCGAAATTGGTACGTGATGGCCCTAATACTACGCAACGCCTCCAGACGTAACGCAGTAAAAGAAAGCCAAAACCCAGAAATCTAAACCATAAAAATACGGAAAAGATAATAAAAGTTTTTGAAACGTTTGAAATCACAACCCAAATTTTTTAAAAGAGTCCACTTTTTCTTTAAAATTTTGGCAGCACCTCCTTTGTAAAACAAGCCCCCAAATTGGGTACAACATAAATATAAAGTAAAGCATCCCAAACGGGAGCAAAATCCACGCCCAACGGCGGAAAACAACACCACAACAGATATACGACGCCGTAGCTAAGAAATAAGAGACAAAAGAAAGGAACCTGTATAAAAGGCACAAATCCACAATAATATACAATATCGTCCTTACCAAGCCTCTAAGTCACAACAAACTGGTAGTAGATGGAGAGTACAAGATACAAAGAATATACAATACAACATCAGATAACCACAAAACCCACCTGGGCAAAACTGCACACTGACAGGCGAAGTGGTATCCGCGGCCAAAAGATGATAGATAGGTGAATAGCAGAATAGCTTGCCTCGAGTACTCTGGGGAAACAACTGCAATACCTGTGGCACAACGGGGGTGAGTTGCCAACTCGTGAATAGTAAATAACATATGCAGGTAATCGCAAGAATGTACGTACAGCATGAATCTAAGATATGTCAATTGCAGTAATAACAGGTCATGAGTACGAAATAATGGAAAGTACACTAACAAGTACCACCAATATATAAAACAATAATGATATGACAACAGTATGCAATAATCATGCACTGGGGATATGAGAAAGTAAATGTGCAACACTCATGAAAGGTACACTCATAGGTACTCCTAATACATGGAAAAGTGTACAAGTATATAAAGATGAGGTATGGAGTGAAATATGTCATTTCCACGGAATCCTGACATCGTGGTAGGATCACAATCCAGCAAGACAAATCAAAATCCTAATTCCTCAAATCAGCCCCCCAAATTGGCTCTCATATCATCTAAGTGTCACATCTCCTCAACCGCACAATATCAAGTATATCTCGCATATGCATCGAATGTACAACACCAAGTAGATCTCACATATCTAGTATGTACAATATCAGGTATATCTCACATATATCAAATGTACAACAGCAAGTGGATCTCACATATCTCATATGTACAATATCAGTATATCTCACATATATCAAATGTACAACATCAAGTGGATCTCACATATCTCGTATGTACAATATCAGTATATCTCACATATATCAAATGTACAACATCAAGTGGATCTCACATATCTAGTATGTACAATATCAGGTATATCTCACATATATCAAATGTACAACAGCAAGTGGATCTCACATATCTCGTATGTACAATATCAGTATATCTCACATATATCAAATGAACAACATCAAGTGGATCTCACATATCTCGTATGTACAATATCAGTATATCTCACATATATCAAATGTACAACATCAAGTGGATCTCACATATCTAGTATGTACAATATCCGGTATATCTCAATGAATCTCTTATATCCCAAATCAAATCTCCAGCACAGTTCTAACATCCTAAATATAATGACATAAATAAATATGATGAGGGCAATACACATATATTAGCGTCCCATTCCACTAATATTGGTGTAAGGGCATATATAACAGCGGCTCAATCCCCTGTTATATATACAAAAGAGTATTTAGAAATATCATGAAACCAATGTGCCAACCATCGACACAGAAATACTGATCCTTCAGGTGCTGTCTCCATGACTGGCCCCCTGATAAGTACGTATCACACGCTATCCGAAAAGCATGAGTGCCAAGCTCTGACCCCCGTCTTTCCACGTATCCATACGTACATGACTCCCAACGGTATTCCCATGATAACCGCCGAGTCACTGGTAATGTTACCGGAAAGTATGGTTCCCCTAAGCCTCATCGCCTCCATCGCGACGTCGACTCACACTGCGACAACGTTCTTGCTTCTGGGTACCTCCGGGCCCCACCATGTACCCGTACACAGATCCCTCCTTTCCTCGCGTAGGGTATATATATCAGCACCGATAAATCTCATGGTGGATGCTATAATATCATATCAAGGAAACCGGGTTTTTCAATGTATGCATAATTTCATGAACTACCACGGTCCCCAAATCCAGAAAACATCATGAAAAATCCATATAACAATGCGATAATCCATGAATAAAGTATACGCAACATAAAAACTGTAATGAAAGCGTATAAAAGAAAAGCATAGCATTCACCACATATAAATGAACACATGAATGGTATAGTAGAAAATATAGGTATCTACCTACATGATGATGTAATATACCTATCAGGTATAAGTAAAGTATGAAATGCAAGTACACCTGTAGCTATGTCCTTGGGTGTATATGTACCTAACACTAATGGTACAAAACCCTATAAGTAAACATGAACTAGCATATCAAAGTCTTAGTTATAAAGGTTAAGAAATATGTATCAAGGTCACAATGTCCCTAACCAGACAATATTATTTCTAAATATGGATTGTGTATGACATGGCAATTATTGACGGTGTGTGTGGCATACAATCAGTGCTCTCGCAATCTGAGCAGTCAATAATAGTGCAGTGTCCTAAGGATACTAGTCCAAGCACAACTATCACTAAACAGTAAGGTAATTGCGCAATTCTAAACATGACATAGAATATGCGACAAATGTAAATATTTCTAGCCCAGACGCATAACGCCATGCGGGCGATTCCCCTGTAGATGTTAAATCTACTCACCCACACTCCAAGCTAGATGAAGTCTACCACCTGAATCCCCCTGTGGCAGTGTCCGTAGTCTCCGCCTGTGAACCTGCAACATATAAACAACAAGCAAATATATATTAATAATAACTCTAAAACACGAAAAAGCTACACATAACCGACACAACAACACACAACCACCTCTTAAGTGTTCGTATCGTGGCTAATGAGAGTAGCGACACGACGAAAACAACTTAAGAGCAAAACCACGAAAACTGCACGACCCGTGTCGTAACACGTATCGCGCGGACACAAAACACTAGAAACTACCTAATTGATCCCAGATTTTGCGTACTGTGAAAACTAAACAAACAAACAAGACCAGAAGAACCCAAACCATAGTAGACACCTACAGACAAAAACCCAAACCCTAACTCTTCACCATGGCCGGCGTCGCCGGCCCCTCCTTTAGCCGTCGCCGGCCCTGGCCGGTGGCCTGGGTGTCATCTCTCAGGTGGTGCTCCAGGTTCCCTAGTACAACACTACAACTTTGTTTAATTTCTCAGTAAACTACCCGGGTCAATGCAGATCCTAGAAGTCACAAACCGATACAAAAATACGATATTTCGCAACAAAACCTAATTTAAACATTCTAAACTGAAACTATCAAACAACCAAGCACAAAAACTAACTAAAGAAGAGATAAGGATCATTACCTACAACAAGGAAGCCAAAGATCCATGCTTTGTGCACTCCAAAGCAAGAACAAGAGATGAAGTGAAGAAAATGAGAATTTCCATGAACTTTGAATGAGAATTGAAGGATTTGTGAATGTTTTTAGGAAGAAATGAGAGAAGAAATTGCTAAGTGTAGAAGAGAGGGGAGAGGGAGCTCGGCCAAGGAGAGAGGGAGGAGAGAGAGAAAGGAAATTTCCAAGCAAAAACCAACATTTAATGCATTCACACTCAATAATTCACATTCATGCACCTTCTCATTAATTCTTTTCTATTCTTTTCTTTTCTTATTCCCTTTAAAACCTTATCCACACACACACTTAGATATTATGTGGTTTAGTTCACTTAAGAAAAAAATTAAGAAAAGAAGCAAAGAAAAGATTTCTCAAAATGTGCAAACCGGATTAAAATAACATTAAAATTGTAAAAAATTCAAATTGGACCAAAACGTCACATATACTCCCAAAGTTTGCGCACTAGCTTTATTTTATCAAAACTAGGTGCTGGCAAGTCGATATGGCCGTTTGATTACAATCGGTATAAAACTGAAAATACCGACGAATTTCACCCAAAAACAGAAACAAACACAAAACGATTCTAAAACGTTACAATCTCCCCCCTTATAAAAATTCATCCCCGAATTTAAAATTTTCACCAAGCATACCTTCAAAGAGAAGAGTACAAAATTCCCAAATCTCGCTCGCAGCTTCCTAAGTGATCACTTCACTAAACAGCTACGTCCAAGAAAACTCTCCACGGATGGCAAGACCCTTGACCGAATTTTCTCCACCTGCCGAGCCACTAACACCTATGGCTCCCGGTGAACGAAAAGATCGAGTCCAAACCAATGGTCTGTGCTGAATCATGTGAAAAAGTCATGAAGGTAATTGCAAAAATCAACACCATGAAAACGAGGTGAATAATCGATAATCTGGGCGGAAGTACCAAATTTAAAGGCAAAGAAAAGTAACTCGCCTTAAAGGATCTCAAAAGGACCTAAGATTCTGGGATAAGCTTCCCAAAACTCAACATGTCATTCATCGGAAAGTCCGTAAGAATACATGATCTCCCACTGTGAACTCAAGTCTGCGACCTACATGGTCGGCATATGACCTTTGTCTGCACTGGGCTACTCATCCTGACCTGAACCAACTGGATCATCTCCGAAGTCTCTAGACTAGCTGAGGTCCTACAATCCTACTACGCCGAGTCAGAAATACAGACTGGTGATCGACACTACCTGACTAAACCTAAAGGTTGCCAATTGGAATGTCTCCTGATAACAGCTATCAAAAAGTATCCTAACAATGGCGAGTGACGATCCCAACTGCCGCAAACCATTAACACAAACGCACAACAAGACAAACACCTTGAAACGAAACCTGAAATTTCTCTTCACATTCCTGTCCACCCGTAACTATCTCACCAGTCACGTCAATGTTGGCGGAACTTGAATGAACATAGAGAGTTGACTGATGTGCTTGCTTTAGGATTTCACGTCTCTACCCGATAACATCAGGTACACAAACGCATTCCTAACTTAACACAACCTTGTCACAATCAAGGAATCCGAATCATTACCCAGCCGAGTATACTCAAGTATCTCTAACAAACGAGCGTCGGCGGGCAGTGTCACAACCACACACAATCGAGCCACTTTCGTGAAACATTACAGTCAAATCACAAGGTCGCCCGAACCAAAAGCAAAGAACTGATGCAATTGATAACCAAATCTCCAACTGCTGAAAACTCCGTACGCATGCCTCAGTCCAAAGAAAAGAACCTCCTTTCAGGTCTGTACAGTCAACGGTGCAACAATACGCTAGTAATCCTGCACGAAACGGCGGTAAAAACCTGCTAAGCCCAAAATCAGCGGATCTCCGTCCTGCACACAAGTCTGGGCCTAAGCTGTACGGTCACGATCTCCCTCGGAACCATACGAAACCGTCTCCCGTAACTACAAGACCTAGGAGTCGGCACAAACAAGCCTGAAAGAACACTCCGAGAATCTAGCAAACAACTGGGGCTCTCCCAATGTCTGCAAAACAAATTCTCAAGTGCTGCTCCTGTTCCTCAAGAAACAAAGAATAGACCAGAATGTCGTCAAAACACAACAACAACTGGTCGAGGAACGGCCTGAAGAAATCTGGTGCATCATAACTACAAATGCTGATAGGGCATTGGCGAGTTCAACGACACCACCAAAACACGAACTGCCCATAGCACGCACAAAAACAGTATTCGGAATGCCACCACTCCGAACCCGCAACAATGATGACCTGATCCCAAACAAACTTAGAAAACGTCTCGCACTTTGGAGCTGATCGAAGAAATCGTCAAAGCGAGGTAAATGATACCTAACCGCACCGTAAGCCGGTTCAATTGACGATCTATCAATCCACAACCGCAATCTGTCGTCTTTCACCTTGACGAACAGAAATAGAAACTCCCAAAATCGAAACACTCGGACACACAAACCTCCCAACAAACAACTCTGCAGCAGATTCTTAAGCTCCCCGAATTTCGCTAGCTCTCCTGGAACATCGTCGGAAAACTCTCGCACGATAAGTACCCGGTCCAACAATCCCAATGTGGCTCCGGTATCACGAATGAACGCCAAGAATCCACGACATCTCCTCCAAAGCTGACTAGCGGAAAAGGCTGAATTCAAGCTGTGAGAGGCGGCACAACTATCCACCTGCACAACAAGAACTGACTCGCCGGGAAAACAATTCCTGACTGTTTCCACACGGTAGTCCACCGACACCTAACACGTAGCTAACCAATCCATGCCCAGGAGAACGTCAAATCCAACATCTTTAGAAGGATCCAATGACGGCAAAATCTCCTCATCGATTGGCATACGACTGAAATACGTGTCGCGCAACAAAAGAATCGCTGACAGAAGTTAACACAACAAAACGGCTGATCTAGCTAACACGATCCTCATCCCAACCACGGCACAATGTGCGAAAACCAACAAGTACAACAAAAGAACAAGAACAAGGATACCTGACAAATCTGCACTGGACGCCCGTGCGTCCGGATGAGTAGAAACAAACTCTCGTGTCTGCCTTCTAACCGGAACTGTCAAAACTCTTCCTCTGCCAGACTGACCCCTCTGAGCAAACCTTCCGCGTCCACGGCCTCTTAGAACAAGACTCTGACGCGGCGCTAAGGAACAATCCCTGATGAAGTGATGAAGGCTCCCGCATCGAAAACATCCATACAACGGCTGCTGGTCCTCCCAGGGATGAGAGCTGAACGTCTGTCCACGTCCTATGCCTCTGCTGCTCCCGCGATGGTCACGAAATCTATCTCGACGACTGAACCTCTGTCCCTGGACTGGCACACCAGTACGGGTCCTCCACTGTCCTGGAACTCGCAAAGTCTCTGGAATACGGGTCTCGTAGACTGGGGCTACATCCACTGGTGCTACGTAGGTGACAGACTGCTGCATGCTGATCCCAAGGAACAACTGAGTAACAAGGGTGTCAACCTCCTGTCGCTGCGCTCGAATGGCATCAACCAATGATCTCATCGTCTGGCGCAAGTCCAGCATCTCTGTCACAAGCCTAGCGAGCTGATCTGTCGAAGGCTGATCCGTCTGCACCTGTGCAACAAGAGTGCCATCCTGGTCAGTGCTCGTCTCACCCGAGCTAACTCTGACCTCGACCCTCGCTGCATCACTCTGAGTCCCCATAGTCATCGGCGGCAAGGCTATAAATAGAGATAGGATTCGATAAGAACAAGGAAATCGAATCACAAGGATATGAATCATCAAGGAAGGAATTTCAAGCAATTTGTACTTAGGCACTTTAGGCGAAATACTGCATCGTGAGTATGCTGCAGACATACACACACTACGTTACTCCGCTTAGGTTACCTACTACATCATACCTAGGTCATCCTACACTCCGAAAGGTAAAACCACGCTCTGATACCAACTTTGTCACGACCCGAAATTGGTACGTGATGGCCCTAATACTACGCAACGCCTCCAGACGTAACGCAGTAAAAGAAAGCCAAAATCCAGAAATCTAAACCATAAAAATACGGAAAAGATAATAAAAGTTTTTGAAACGTTTGAAATCACAACCCAAATTCTTTAAAAGAGTCCACTTTTTCTTTAAAATTTTGGCAGCACCTCCTTTGTAAAACAAGCCCCCAAATTGGGTACAACATAAATATAAAGTAAAGCATCCCAAACGGGAGCAAAATCCACGCCCAACGGCGGAAAACAACACCACAACAGATATACGACGCCGTAGCGAAGAAATAAGAGACAAAAGAAAGGAAACGGTATAAAAGGCACAAATCCACAATAATATACAATATCGTCCTCACCAAGTCTCTAAGTTACAACAAACTGGTAGTAGATGGAGAGTACAAGATACAAAGAATATACAATACAACCTCAGATAACCACAAAACCCACCTGGGCAAAACTGCACACTAACAGGCGAAGTGGTATCCACAGACAAAAGATGATAGATAGGTGAATAGCTGAATAGCTTTCCTCGACTACTCTGGGGAAACACCTGCAATACCTGTGGCACAACGGGGCTGAGTTGCCAACTCGTGAATAGTAAATAACATATGCAGGTAATCGCAAGAATGTACGTACAACATGAATCTAAGATATGTCAATTGCAGTAATAACAGGTCATGAGTACGAAATAATGGAAAGTACACTAACAAGTACCACCAATATATAAAGCAATAATGATATGACAACAGTATGCAATAATCATGCACTGGGGATATGAGAAAGTAAATGTGCAACACTCATGAAAGGTACACTCATAGGTACTCCTAATACATGGAACAGTGCACAAGTATATAAAGATGAGGTATGGAGTGAAATATGTCATTTCCACGGAATCCTGACATCGTGGTAGGATCACAATCCAGCAAGACAAATCAAAATCCCAATTCCTCAAATCAGCCCCCCAAATTGGCTATCATATCATCTAAGTGTCACATCTCGTCAACCGCACAATATCAAGTATATCTCGCATATGTATCGAATGTACAACACCAAGTAGATCTCACATATCTAGTATGTACAATATCAGGTATATCTCACATATATCAAATGTACAACAGCAAGTGGATCTCACATATCTCATATGTACAATATCAGTATATCTCACATATATCAAATGTACAACATCAAGTGGATCTCACATATCTCGTATGTACAATATCAGTATATCTCACATATATCAAATGTACAAAATCAAGTGGATCTCACATATCTAGTATGTACAATATCAGGTATATCTCACATATATCAAATGTACAACAGTAAGTGGATCTCACATATCTCGTATGTACAATATCAGTATATCTCACATATATCAAATGTACAACATCAAGTGGATCTCACATATCTCGCATGTACAATATCAGTATATCTCACATATATCAAATGAACAACATCAAGTGGATCTCACATAGCTAGTATGTACAATATCCGGTATATCTCAATGAATCTCTTATATCCCAAATCAAATCTCCAGCACAGTTCTAACATCCTAAATATAATGACATAAATAAATATGATGAGGGCAATACACATATATTAGCGTCCCATTCCTCTAGTATTGGTGTAAGGGCATATATAATAGCGGCTCAATCCCCTGTTTTATATACAAAAGAGTATTTAGAAATACTGATCCATCAGGTGCTGTCTCCATGACTGGCTCCTTGATAAGTACGTATCACACGCTATCCGAAAAGCACGAGTGCCTAGCTCTGACCCCCGTCTTTCCACGTATCCATACGTACATGACTCCGAACGGTATTCCCATGATAACCGCCGAGTCACTGGTAATGTCACCGGAAAGTATGGTTCCCCTAAGCCTCATCGCCTCCATCGCGATGTCGACTCACACTGCGACAACGTTCTTGCTTCAGGGTACATCCGGGCCCCACCATGTACCCGTACACGGATCCCTCCTTTCCTCGCGTAGGGTATATATATCATCACCGATAAATCTCACGGTGGATGCTATAATATCATATCAAGGAAACCGGGTTTTTCAATGTATGCATAATTTCATGATCTGCCACGGTCCCCAAATCCAGAAAACATCATGAAAAATCCATATAACAATGCGATAATCCATGAATAAAGTATACGCAACATAAAAACTGTAATGAAAGCGTATAAAAGAAAAGCATAGCATTCACCACATATAAATGAACACATGAATGGTATAGCAGAAAATATAGGTATCTACCTACATGATGATGTAATATACCTATCAGGTATAAGTAAAGTATGAAATGCAAGTACACCTGTAGCTATGTCCTTGGATGTATATGTACCTAACACTAATGGTACAAAACCCTATAAGTAAACAGGAACTAGCATATCAAAGTCTAAGTTATAAACGATAAGAAATATGTATCAAGGTCACAATGTCCCTAACCAGACAATATTATTTCTAAATATGGGTTGTGTATGACATGGCAATTATTGACGGTGTGTGTGGCATACAATCAGTGCTCTCGCAATCTGAGCCGTCAATAATAGTGCAGTGTCCTAAGGATACTAGACCAAGCACAACTATCTCTAAACAATAAGGTAATTGCGCAATTCTAAACATGACATAGAATATGCGACAAATGTAAATATTTCTAGCCCAGACGCATAACGCCATGCGGGCGATTCCCCTGTAGATGTTAAATCTACTCACCCACACTCCAAGCTAGATGAAGTCTACCACCTGAATCCCCCTGTGGCAGTGTCCGTAGTCTCGGCCTGCGAACCTGCAACATATAAACAACAAGCAAATATATATTAATAATAACTCTAAAACACGAACAAGCTACACATAACCGACACAACAACACACAACCACCTCTTAAGTGTTCGTATCGTGGCTAACGAGAGTAGCGACACGACGAAAACAACTTAAGAGCAAAACCACGAAAACTGCACGACCCGTGTCGTAACACGTATCACGCGGACACAAAACACTAGAAACTACCTAATTGATCCTAGATTTTGCCTACTGTGAAAACTAAACAAACAAACAAGACCAGAAGAACCCAAACCATAGTAGACACCTACAGACAAAAACCAAAACCCTAACTCTTCACCATGGCAGGCGTCGCCGGCCCATCCTTTAGCCGTCGCCGGCACTGGCCGGTGGCCTGGGTGTCGTCTCTCAGGTGGTGCTCCAGGTTCCCTAGTACAACACTACAACTTTGTTTAATTTCTCCGTAAACTACCCGGGTCAAAGCAGATCCTAGAAGTCACAAACCGATACAAAAATACGATATTTCGCAACAAAACCTAATTTAAACATTCTAAACTGAAACTATCAAACAACCAAGCACAAAAACTAACTAAAGAAGAGATAAGGATCATTACCTACAGCAAGGAATGTAGGGTTCCTAGGCACTCTAATTGAGTCTCACAAGTGATCAAACATGCCAATTTCTAAAAATTACGGTGCCGAGAAAACCTAGAACGGATCGTTGGCTAGAAGTATAGGCAAAGCAAGCATGTAAACGGAAATATAGCTAAAGGGAAGGGGCTACAACCTTTGTAGATCCGGTCCACCACCTCCTAGGCTCCGTGATGAAGTCCCCTCGCTGTCCAAATAGTATCTTGGGCTCTAGCGTCGGCTTCATCGGAGGAAAAACGGGCTAGGTCATCGACGACGTGCCGAAGATGATCTACGTCGAGGCATCACTAGATCAAGCTCCACCTTCACCAAGCCATGAAAACTTGTGAAGGAAACACCCTATACTACTTGGCAAGAGGTAGAGGATGAAGAAATAGGAAGTGGGTAGACTTTAGTTTTGGATTTCTCACTAGTTTTCATCACTTGCCATTGGAGTAGCAAGCTTTCTTCATGGAAGAAGAAGATGAAGAAGAAGAAGAAGATGTGATAAGTTATTTTAAAAAGGAAAATAAAAAGAATACTTATCATAACTTCAACCATGGTTTAGTGTAGAGATTTAACCAAGGTTTAGATGAGTGGTTAGGGTTAAAGAAGAGACAAGAATGGTAGACTTGTTCAAAGCTTCAAGAAGCTTCAAAGAAAAAAACAAGCTAAGCCACCATTTCTTTTTCACTTTATCTTTTCCAAAACAATAATAAATGGATAAATAAATAAGAGAAAAGAAACCCTAACCATTCACTAAACATGGTTTAATCTTTACACAAACCCAAAAGAGCAAGTATCATCAAACATGATACAATCTTGTGCACAAAAGTATATCACATATACAACTTGCAGAATTCAAGTGAGAAAATCCTTTTAAAGTGAACCAATACTAGTTAATGCAAAGTAATATATCAAATATATATAATTATGCATTAAATCATTAAATCAACACTTGATTTAACGATCCGGTCATATCGCATATAACCGACTAGTATCCATTGTATCGGCTTATCAAATCAATCCATGATTCGATAACTAGGTAATATCGCATATAACTAATCGATACATTCATCACGAGAATATAATACGGTATCATATACACGCATTATTCTCGGTCCCGTACATATCTTATATGCGCTCCTATTTCGTTTCGCTTGAGCCAGGAAACCTCTGTGTAGGACTCTAAAGACTCGTCAATACGCCGGCAGCGGATGATGATCATATCAAACACTCACAAGCCGCAAGCGGTCGGCTAAACGTAACGGCCACCCGGGTATTAAGCGATCAGAAGATCGACGAGCACGCCCGCTCACACTCCTGTGAATCCAACCAGTAACACTTACCGTACAGTTCGGTCTGTTCGTCTGATATGTCGCATATCTCGTCTAGGGGTGGTAAACGTCAGACCCCAATAGCTCAATAAGTCATGCCGACGTAAGGTCCATAACTATCATGAAACTACTGATAACTCTTACCAGTATATCACTGCAACCCTGGCCAGGGATTTCCTGTTATGGCCAGTCGAGCATAACACAACATCAACCCCCAATACCGGGAGAGACGAATCCCCTCCTATCGCTCATTGCCTCCATGTGAATCGGGACTGTACCCAAAAACCACCTGTTTGCACAACTCAGTAGAGCCGTGGTAGGGTGGAAATCAAAGCACAGTGGGAGACACACAAGACTCTATGACGATCTTGGGTCAACAGACTAAGCTGTACCGGTGTCACCAGAGAACTGCCATCTGACGTGAGGTATAATACCATCTGGGAGTTCTCGGTGAGTCCGTTCAGTGTACCCAGTCTTCACTGAGCACCCGCATACCATCTTCGATGTCAAACACCAATGGATATGGGATCATCCATCGCCCATCGCATGGGTCAAGAAGATATACGCTAGTCTACTCTGGAATATCGATGCCCCGTCTCGATATTCCCTCAACCAGGAACATTTTAAGGATGTACTCATGGACTATCCAGGCCCCACTAGTATGATCTGCATCACAGTCCTGGAAGTCGAGTACACATCCTAAGGGCTTTATCAACATGTAACAGAGAGACAGAAAGTATACACGTTAAGATAAAGAGCAACCAGATACCGTACTATCATGTCGAGCAAGAAAGTCCTACCTATATATGTCCCAGCATCCACTACAATATACATCCAATGTACAGTAATGGCCTCTAGGGCATACATATAACTAACAATCTCCCACTTGCACTAGGGCCATCTGTAGCAGTGGTTGCAGTATCTAATACTCAACCATCCCATATGAGTCTCTCTCTGGGAAAAGGCCTTCGTGAGTGGATCCGCCGTGTTGTCCTCTGAGTCTACTCTCCTAACCTCGATCACCCCGGAGATCAACTATCTCCATGATCAGGTGATGCTTCCTCAGAATATGTCTGGGTCACTGATGGGACCAGGGTTCCAGGGCCTAAGCCACACTTCCATTGTCATACAATGGCAGGAACGTAGTTCATCTTATGAACCAATATACACCCAAACTACCTCTTTGGTAGTATCTTTAATAGCGATGTTACCAGCCTTTATCGTCTAGTTTGACACGGTATCTAGCTTGGAACTCTTCCAACATACCGTCTCTTTACTGAGGGTAAAGACAATGCCTGCGACTGATATTCAGTCGTCCTTATCACTCTGGAACCTTTCCAGTGATTCTCCCCAGGATGAACTGATACTATCTCACTGTTACTAGTGAGAATCCTAACATCCATTTAGATCTATCTCATAGATCCAAAACCTAGGATTTAGGAGGTATCACTTTGATCCTCATTGGAGAATCCTTGTGATAAGCGGAGATTGACCGAGCGTAGTATAGGAAATCCTTTTCCTATCAAGAGTATGTTGTCCACGTACAATACGAGGATGACCACCTTACTCTCTACTACCGTTTTATATATACAAGGTTCATCTACTATTTTGATGATGTCAAACTGTTTGACTAACTCATCAAAACAGATGTTCCAACTCCACGATGCCTGCTTCATCACATAAAACATCTTGCACACGTTTCCGCTGCTCCCACTGTTTACGAAGCCCTCTGGCTGTGTTCTTACAGACGTTCTCTTCTAAATCAGTATTTAGAAAAGCAGTCATGGCACCCAACCGCCAGATATCGTAGTCATGGTATGTAGCCGTGGTAAGTAGGATCTGGATAGACTTAAGCATAGCTACTGGAAAAAGGTTTCATCATTATCCACGCCTGGTCGATGACGAAAACCTTTAACAAGTCTAGCTTTGAAAGTCTCAACTTTTCCATCTACACCAAGTAATCTTCTCAAGATATAGTTGCTCCTGATGGGGATTTAACCCTTCAGATATAGCAGCTAAAGTCCATACTTTGTTGGTGTACATGGATTCCATCTCAGATCGCTAAGCATCCAGCCATTCTTACAGAGTCCCTACTCTCGATGGCCTGCTCGAAACTAGTTGGGTCATCATCTTATGATGCATTCCTCGCTCCCACTGTCATCGAGAAACCGAGGTATCTCTCAGGCGGATGAGGAACCCTACTAGATCGGCGGAGAGGCTGAGGTTCGTCGGGAACTATAGAATCCTTTGGTTCTGTCAAATCATCAACTGCAGTTTTGTATAGCTGGAACCTTTCCAGTTCTACAGAACTGATCCTGCCTCGATCTTGTCCGGATTTTGCTTTAAACATAGGCCGGACAACCCCAAATCTTAACTAGCTTAAGAGATGGGTTCTTCCCATACCATATCTCATATGGAGTGGTAGGCACTGATTTGATTCAAACCTAATTCAATATGTATGCAGCTTCTCAAGTGCATAGCCCCCAAAAGGAAACAGGTAACTCAGTAATACTCATCATAGAGCACACGATATCTAATATTGTGTGATTGCTCCGCCCCGATACACCGTTGTGCTGTGGTGTATTCAGAGGAGTAACACTGAGAGAAAATCTCATTCTCCTTTAGAATAGTCCAGGAATTCTATGCACAAGTATTCTCCTCCCTGATCTTATCATAGGACATAATACTTATACCCGTATTTTGGTTCTCTACTTCTAACTTATATTCTGTGAATATCTCAAAAGGTTCGGACTCATGTTTCAACAGGAACATATGACTGAATCTTGAGAGATTATCAGAGAACGTAATGAAGTATAAAGAACCAGTCCTGGCATGTGTAGATAGGAGACCTTACATACATCATAATGTATCAGTCCTAAGAGTTTGCTAACTCTTTCTCTGTTTCCAATAAACAGAGCTATGGTCATCTTATCTTTGTGACATGACTGACAAGTTTAACAAGATGTAAATTCAAACTGATTTAAATATACATCTAAATGTAACTTCAGCTAGTCGGGTCGCATTGATATGACCTAGTCTACAATACCTCAAGAAGAATTTGTTCATTTCTGAACTCTTCCTCTTGTGTCTGTTTAGTATACAAGGAACTGTAGTTTGATTTAGAACGTCAATGCTTTTAGATAACGTGCATGAACCGATCAACTTTTGATATAGGAAATGTTCAAAACATTATCCAACAATACAAAATTATATCATTTCTTTACTAATAAAGAGACTGATATGATTTTGTATATCAGGTTCGGTATCTAATAGCATTTGTTCAGAATCAATGTATTGGTAATACAGGGTGACAGTGACCAACAGACTTAGCTGCAACACTTGCCCCATTTTCTGCCTCATGAAACTTATCACCCGTTCTCAGTTTTTCTACCTTTTTGTAGCCCTACGTAACATATTACATATCTGGGATCCTGATCCGGTATCATATACCCAGGATGCAGAGGATACTGAGAAACAGTTCTTTGTAATGAACACACCCGAAGGAGATGCATCTCATGCACTTTCTTCGTTTGGGCGGCATGGGAATCCTGGCATTCCCCTATTTCCTGCTCTGTCTTATAACAATTATAAGTTGGAGCGGGACAACGTTCCCCAGCTCAGTATAACAAGCGGGTTCGGTCAATACATCCATATTATTATCTTGATTAAGGGGTGATATGGTCGCTACCTTGAGAGAGAGAGAAGAAAACACTCAGCGTGCGCTCTTGCAAGATCAGATTGGTTATATATTTTATCTAATCAGGATGGCTCCTACTGTTTTTATCAAATCTTCCTTCAAACCTTAAAAGGAAAGACTAGCCGGGATTAATTACACTCTACAAGTTCGCCAATCTTTCAGCAAGGCCAGTGTCGGTACTTTGAGGGAGGTCCCCCATGCTTTCGCACGAACCTAATTAATGTAAACCTCGTTTTCCTAGAGGAGTAACCTCGTTAACACCTTTCTAGACACCTACTTGATCGGCTAATTGCAAAGTCCAAAACTCTCCCAGGAGTAACAATTACTCGCAGTGGGTATCGGGATCCAACTATCATATAGAAGTTATGCAATCTCATTGCAAGTTTCAACACTTGAAACTCCCGATAAAGGTTTTTACCCCTAGCACCTATGACCTTAACTATGGTCAACAAATCATAAGTACTAGTCAAGTTCTACCCGTCATTTCGTGATTAATTAGACCCACCCACATGACCCTTAACTAAGGTCAACAAAGTCACGCGACTGTCCTAACTAATCGCATCATATGCGGTGTAGGAAGACATCACTTAGCTACCGTACACTGTGCCTTAACTAAAGTCAACAAACACAACACGAATACTAAGTACTCTACTTCCTAAAATGACGGAGGGTTGCGAATGGTTTTTGTGAAAACCTTTAACGCTTTGAACTTGATCTCGTTGCGGAATCAAATGGTTTTTAAATGGAATGTTTTCGAGGCTTTTCTAGTTTTGCTAAAGGGGTCACTCCCGGTGAAGGGATCGTCGGCCCTTTCCTCGTCGAATGAGGTGCGGGATATATCATATATATCACTGTGCAAACCGGAAACTATAGAAGCGATCAAATGACAAACCGAGGGTTGTAGCATCTGCCAGTTATTGCTAAAGGAGTCACTCCCGGTGAAGGGATCTCGGTCCTTTCCTCATCGAATAAGGTGCAGGATGTTCTATAATGAACACCGCGATGCAAAGCAAGAACTATAGCTACCTGTTTTATTTTGAAATTCGATTCCACAACATCAATTAGGTTTATTTTCTTTCATTAATCTCATTAATGAATATCCCATCATTTAAGTCCACCTAATCATCACAGATAAATATAACGTATGCTTATGCCATCCGCATTCGCCTCGATGTCCCGTCTGCACCGTTAGGTTAGGTAACTAACGCCAGAGCGAGGCAGGGCTAGTGCGGGTGTAAAACATAAGCAACGTCTATATAATATATCATATATACTATATACTATATCTATCTGAACAGAGCACAGAACATCGCATGATCACATCACAGATAACGCAGCAGAAAGAATCATATGAAATATTGGATATACTAGGACGTCCGTGTTTTCAATACGAGCCAGTATAAAACACGGATTCCACGGTCGTGATGAATAGCCAATCCCACACCCCTAGACCCCTACGAGAGCGGCAAGAAACCCTACCAATTCTAGGGTTAGGAGACCCGGACTCGACTCCTCGAGTTGGTCTCCCACTGGACCCCAGAACTCGGTTACTTATGCTCCCCTCCTTGGGTCTATCCTAGTGCAGAAAAGTAAATAATATACATCAACGGTGACAACTTCCGCAACCTGGAAGTGCCCTAATAAAAGAATATTACATACAAGTTTTTACATGAATGAAAATGAAAAACACTCATCTCACATAAACACCCCCCGGCTATTCAAACACGACGATCCGATATAACATATCCAGCAACACATAACATCACATGTCATCAACGTAAGTAAATATGTCCATCCCAATTGTCGTTGACATATAGCAACGAAACCGGCGATATCACATATTACACTTACGGTCACAGAAAAGAAAGTGTAAAACTACAACAGTTGGAATCCGCAACCTCCTCAGACATCGCATGCCTGACCAAATGAATTACTTAGACATCGCATGCCTAACAATTATAAACCCCGCATTTTAGTCTCAAAATCGAAAACACTTTTCAATATCAAGTCGGGAAATTCAACAGGATTCCCGACATTCTGATCGAATGCTCGTTGCAAACTTTAGTAGGCGGCCGCACCCCCGACGCCGTCGACAAAGTGCACCAAGGCGGAACACCGCTACCGCGAGCACCCAAACGGATGCTTTCGGCGATGGGGTTCTCCTACAGTCACTTGGTCGGGGCTATGGAGTGAGGCTGTCTATTAAGTTTACCCGGCGAGTATTCGCGTACACTACGTGATTGCGACGGACTTTTGATCACATCAAAATTCCGTGGCAACCGATCAAGTGAGACTAAACTGCTATGTTTATAATATTCATTCCGTTATCTCATAACAATTTGTGAATTCCAATTATTGTATCAAATTCCAGATAAATAGAAAATGCTAAACTTTTCGATCGAACAATCGAACACCCAAGTTTTCCCGATACAGCTCAACACATGAAATAAGTCTAACAACATTCAGTTCGTGCCTCAGTACCAACGGTCCAGCCGTAGAAGGGTCAAGCCAACGCCTCACATGTGGCACGCCGTACAGCCCCAAACCCGAAGGTTGAAAGGGCAGTTCAAGACGGTCACATAATCGAGTTAAGGTTTGTTTTCTTCTAGAGGGTCCATCGAGTTACTTGCACTACTTAGAACGTCGTTAAACTACGGAAAAATCCAACAATTGGAAATTTCCCGGCTGGGGAAAAAGTGGGTATTTATATCCGGTCGAACTTTTTAACATATTCTAAAATTACCCGGAAAAGCACACTGACAAAATTAGACAGTCCGATCGAATACACCGAGTCCCCAATACAACTCAGAAAATACAACTCTGGAATAAATATTAAAAGCATCCAGAACACACAAGAAACACCAACAGAAACAACTGAAGAAAACTCACAGCCTGATCATCACAGACGGCCGCGGAACCGCCGCAGAAGGGGGGTCAACGCCGCGGTTCCGAGGTCGTACTGTAGAATCAGGCTGTCGTTTTCTGCAGTTTTTCTTAGAATTTCCTGCACATTTCTCTGCATATTTTTAATTCCAAAAAATCCACATTTTACAGAAATGTCCAGAGAGCATTTTCAAAGTCGGGGTTTTGGGTCGATCGGACTTCTAACTCGTCAGGACTTCGCCTAAGGCTCTAGCTAGGCTCTGATACCACTGTAGGGTTCCTAGGCACTCTAATTGAGTCTCACAAGTGATCAAACATGCCAATTTCTAAAAATTACGGTGCCGAGAAAACCTAGAACGGATCGTTGGCTAGAAGTATAGGCAAAGCAAGCATGTAAACGGAAATATAGCTAAAGGGAAGGGGCTACAACCTTTGTAGATCCGGTCCACCACCTCCTAGGCTCCGTGATGAAGTCCCCTCGCTGTCCAAATAGTATCTTGGGCTCTAGCGTCGGCTTCGTCGGAGGAAAAACGGGCTAGGTCATCGACGACGTGCCGAAGATGATCTACGTCGAGGCATCACTAGATCAAGCTCCACCTTCACCAAGCCATGAAAACTTGTGAAGGAAACACCCTATACTACTTGGAAAGAGGTAGAGGATGAAGAAATAGGAAGTGGGTAGACTTTAGTTTTGGATTTCTCACTAGTTTTCATCACTTGCCATTGGAGTAGCAAGCTTTCTTCATGGAAGAAGAAGATGAAGAAGAAGAAGAAGATGTGATAAGTTATTTTAAAAAGGAAAATAAAAAGAATACTTATCATAACTTCAACCATGGTTTAGTGTAGAGATTTAACCAAGGTTTAGATGAGTGGTTAGGGTTAAAGAAGAGACAAGAATGGTAGACTTGTTCAAAGCTTCAAGAAGCTTCAAAGAAAAAAACAAACTAAGCCACCATTTCTTTTTCTCTTTATCTTTTCCAAAACAATAATAAATGGATAAATAAATAAGAGAAAAGAAACCCTAACCATTCACTAAACATGGTTTAATCTTTACACAAACCCAAAAGAGCAAGTATCATCAAACATGATACAATCTTGTGCACAAAAGTATATCACATATACAACTTGCACAATTCAAGTGAGAAAATCCTTTTAAAGTGAACCAATACTAGTTAATGCAAAGTAATATATCAAATATATATAATTATGCATTAAATCATTAAATCAACACTTGATTTAAGGATCCGGTCATATCACATATAACCGACTAGTATCCAATGTATCGGCTTATCGAATCAATCCATGATTCGATAACTAGGTTATATCGCATATAACTAATCGATACATTCATCACGAGAATATAATACGGTATCATATACACGCATTATTCTCGGTCCCGCACATATCTCATATGCGCTCCTATTTCGTTTCGCTTGAGCCAGGAAACTTCTGTGTAGGACTCTAAAGACTCGTCAATACGCCGGCAGCGGATGATGATCATATCAAACACCCACAAGCCGCAAGCGGTCTGCTAAACGTAACGGCCACCCGGGTATTGAGCGATCAGAAGATCGACGAGCACACCCGCTCACACTCCTGTGAATCCAACCAGTAACACTTACCGTACAGTCCGGTCTGTTTGTATGATATGTCGCATATCTCGCCTAGGAGTGGTAAACGTCAGACCCCAATAGCTCGATAAGTCATGCCGACGTAAGGTCCATAACTATCGTGAAACTACTGATAACTCTTACCAGTATATCACTGCAACCCTGGCCAGGGATTTCCTGTTATGGCCAGTCGAGCATAGCACAACATCAACCCCCAATACCGGGAGAGACGAATCCCCTCCTATCGCTCATTGCCTCCATGTGAATCGGGACTGTACCCAAAAACCACCTGTTTGCACAACTCAGTAGAGCCGTGGTAGGGTGGAAATCAAAGCACAGTGGGAGACACACAAGACTCTATGACGATCTCGGGTCAACAGACTAAGCTGTACCAGTGTCAACAGAGAACTGCCATCTGACGTGAGGTATAATACCATCTGGGAGTTCTCGGCGAGTCCGTTCAGTGTACCCAGTCTTCACTGAGCACCCGCATACCATCTTCGATGTCAAACACCAATGGATATGGGATCATCCATCGCCCATCGCATGGGTCAAGAAGATATACGCTAGTCTACTCTGGAATATCGATGCCCCGTCTCGATATTCCCTCGACCTAGAACATTATAAGGATGTACTCATGGACTATCCAGGCCCCACTAGTATGATCTGCATCACAGTCCTGGAAGTCGAGTACACATCCTAAAGGCTTTATCAACATGTAACAGAGAGACAGAAAGTATACACGTTAAGATAAAGAGCAACCAGATAGCGTACGATCATGTCGAGAATGAAAGTCCTACCTATATATGTCCCAGCATCCACTACAATATACATCTAATGTATAGTAATGGCCTCTAGGGCATACATATAACTAACAAGGAAGCCAAAGATCCAAGCTTTGTGCACTCCAAAGAAAGAACAAGAGATGATGTGAAGAAAATGAGAATTTCCATGAACTTTGAATGAGAATTGAAAGATTTGTGAATGTTTTTAGGAAGAAAAGAGAGAAGAAATGGCTAAGTGCAGAAGAGAGGGGAGAGGGAGCTCGGCCAAGGAGAGAGGGAGGAGAGAGAGAAAGGAAATTTCCAAGCAAAAACCAACATTTAATGCATTCACACTCAATAATTCACATTCATGCACCTTCTCATCAATTCTTTTCTATTCTTTTCTTTTCTTATTCCCTTTAAAACCTTATCCACACACTCACTTAGATATTATGTGGTTTAGTTCACTTATGAAAAAAATTAAGAAAAGAAGCAAAGAGAAGATTTCCCAAAATGTGCAAACCGGATTAAAATAACATTAAAATTGGAAAAAATTCAAATTGGACCAAAACGTCACATATACTCCCAAAGTTTGCGCACTAGCTTTATTTTTTCAAAACTAGGTGCTGGCAAGTCGATATGGCCGTTTGATCACAATCGGTATAAAACTGAAAATACCGACGAATTTCACCCAAAAACAGAAACAAACACAAAACGATTCTAAAACGTTACAGGTGGAGTGCAGGAATAGCCGGAATCTAGAAGGAAACGTGTCCGCATCTTATGGCGTTGGGACGGAAGGGACCTTACTCTAAAATTGGCGGGCTATTCGCCGCACTCGTAGGGGGTATAGGATGACCCATGGGGGGTGCTCAAGTTACCGGATTCCATGAAGTGCTGGGTGACCCATTCACGTAGCTGAAGGGGGCTGCCTCACTTCTGGTTTTGGCGGGTAACTTGGCGCGCTCGTATGGGTCTAGGTTTTCATTGCACAGGCTATCCACACGACAGGGAACGTCGGGTCTCATTTTTGGCTCAAATGAAACCCGGGGCTCCAGATTATCCACCATTCTGTGTTGCTTCTGTGATGTTTCTGTGATGTTGCTTTGAGATTGTTGGAGATAGTGCCCTCAGAGTCAATTATTGGATCACAGGCACGTGATTGCAATGATTGAGGGAGGACCTATCCCGGTAGGACAGTCTTACTCGAGATGATAGTATGCTATCTGGTTTACCTTTATCATCGTGTACTGCTTCAGGTGACCTTACAGGTCGCTATTACACGCTGATAGAGCCCCTAGGATTCTTGCTTGACTGCCGTCAGTATGATGGCGATCATATACGTGAGAGCTGGTGGTCTATAAGCACATCCTTAAAAAGGTCCCTAGTCGTGGGAGTTTCGAGACAGGGCATCGATTCTCCAGAGTAGACTAGTGTATACAGTCGAGACCCCGACGAGGGGCGGTGGCCGGTCTCACAAGCCACTGGTGTCAGTTGGTTCACCCAAGATGTATACAGGTGCTCATTGGGTTATGAGTACACCGGACAGGACTCGCCGGGAACATGCTAGTTGGTCTTATACATGACGTCAGATAGCAGTTCCCTGGTGACATGTGTACAGGTTAGTTCATCGACCTGGGTATCGTCATTTGTCTCGTGTGAGTTCCCACTGTACTTTGATTACTACCCTACCACGGCTCAAAGGAGTCGTGCAAACAGGTTTTAGTTGGGTACAGTCCCGAGCCACATGGAGGCAGTGAGCGGATCTTCAGGGGTTCGTCTCTCCCGGTATTGGGGGTGAGGTCGCGCTGTGTCTAGGAGAGCCATTACACAAAGCCCTCGGCCGAGGCAGGAGATTTACTGGTAGGTATTCCAGTAATATCTCAGGGTGTTCTGGGCTACACTCCGACACGACTTGTACCGATTTCGGGGGTCTGACTTTTACCAACCCCCTAGGCCCGCCATGCGATGCTCATAGACGAACGGACTGGACTGTACGGATATTGTCACTGACAGGCTCAGTAGGGTGTCAGGATGAGTTCGCTCATCGACGTCCCTTTTGGTCAATAGCTGGTGGCCCGTCACGTATTGGCTTATACCTCTGACGTGCTAGTGGTTAAATCCACAGCCATAGTATTGACGAGTCTTTAGAGTCCACCATACTTTCAGTTACTCAAGTTTCGGGCGAAACGTTGTAGAGGCCGTATGGAGATATGGCAGGGTCCGATCAGATACGTGCGGTATTGCACGGATCAGGATCGGACAGTTTGTACTAGTGGTCGTATGGTTATATGGCAGGGTTTGATCAGATACGTGCGGTATTGCACGGATCAGGATCGGGCGGATATTACTAGCCGGCTTTGGTTTAAGCCGGATCCTAGTATAGTACAGTGTAGATTTTGTCTCATTGCATTTGTATCCGGTAGGAATACAGATGCGGGTGTGTATGCATAGTATCGGGGTTTTCCTGTAATTTATTACGGGACCAGTTTTATGGAGTTGCCAGTTTGCATTCCGTTCCGGCCGGTTTTCCTTTGTTCTTTTCCGGCCGGACTTTTCGTTGGAGGGTGTTATTTGCAAGTTTGCAAATAACACATTGTGAAGGGGTTTCTTGCAAATGTATTGATTATGATGGCATCTTTTCTTTTCAACCATCATTTGATTCTCTTTACATCACTTGATTTGCATTAATGGTGATTAGAGTTGATTTGGAGTTGATGTGAGATTGTTATCATGATGTTTTGGATGTGGTCACCCATTCTCTTCTCCTACCATCACCTCCCTTCTTGTTATGGTTTTCATTTTCATTCCTCCACCATTCTCACATGAGGAGAGAGGCTTCACTTGAGAGAAAAGGATGAGAGAGTTCATTTTTGGTGATGTGAGGATTCCTTCATCTCTATCCTTCTTGCTAGAAAATTGAAAACACCAATTTTCTTAACCTCCTCCTTCATCCTCCCTGGCAACTAGAACCCCAAATGAGATATAGCATCTACACTACATTCTATAGCATATCTTGGGCACGTCGACTTGCCAGCTTCGTGCCCGAGTTGCCTCGGTATTGAGGTGGGAGCCCGTAAAAGATGCAGGCGACGTGGTGTCCTTCCGGCGAGGAGGCGACGACATGGAGACAGGACTTTCCGCGGGAGATCGGGACGATGACGAGAAGACCGGAGGACTCGGATCACTTGGTATACTTCTCTTCCTATCTCTTGTTAGCTAGTATAGGTTAATGGTTAACGATCCGGGTTTTTATTGTCCGCGGTAGCGCCAGTTTCCAAGTAAGGAAAATTTTTGATTCCGCATTTTGGCCTCGGTAAGACGGCCGGGGCGCTGCCGTGGCGCAACATGGTATCAGAGCCCCGCCATTAACCTTGTCTAGCTTGCTCTAGTATGTTTAAAGACCCGATCGAACAAAAATCCCAAAAACCGTATTTTTCTTCATATCAGTTTCTGTCGAAATTTTTTGGACTCTAAAATTTTTTCAGGTGATTGCAGAATGATGTACAGAGAATCCTAAGAACACTGCAAAAATTTGGTAGCTTGATCATTCCGTACGACCGCGGAACCGTGGCAATGACCCCTCTTTTGCCGCGGTTCCGCCCAGTATGTTTGCTTCATTTGGCCAATTTTTTTGTGGTGGGCTTTTGGGCTGAAAATAAGGGTTTTGGTATATTTTGTTTGGGCCCAGATTTTCTGCGAGTACTATAGTAATGCTTTGGGGCCCACTTGGTATATTTTATTCGATCGGATATTTTAAACTTGCTAGTTCACAGTATTTACATTATATCTGCGACCGTGAATGTCACTTGATCGGTAAATCCAGTCTAACTGCTATAGCCCGGTTAGAAGGATTTACGAACGTGACTTTCACGTTGATGTTCTGTGTTTATGCTGTGATGTTGCGGATCGGTCGTGGGGGATAGCCTGGATGCAATGCTAGTACAGTTTTGTTTTATATGTACATTTGTTATTGCGGGGCGAGCGTCCGACATGTGGACTGCCGTCACTGCCTGATTGTATTATTCTTTTGGGGCACGACCTGGTTGCGGTCGATGTACCCGGTGTATGTATATTTTTTTACTTTCTGTACTAGGATTACCCCAAGGTGGGGTGCACGGATAGCCGGGTTCTAGAGGGCAACGGGCCCGCATCTCATGGCATTGAGACGGAGGGGGCTTCACTCTAGGATTGGCGGGCTATTCGCCGCACTCGTAGGGGGTACAGGTTGGCCCAGGAGGGGTGCCCAAGTTACCGGATTCCGTGAAGTGCTGGGTGGTCCATTCACGGGGCTGAAGGGGGCTGCCTCGCTTCAGGTCTTGGCGGGTGACTTGCCGCGCCCGTAGGGGTCTAGGTTTTCATTGCACAGGCTATCCACACGACCAGGGGAACGTCGGGTTTCAGCAGCGGCTCTGTGAAACCCGGGGCTTCCAGATATCTGTATTGTTCTGTGATACTGTATATTTCTGTGATGTTGCATTTTATCACGCCTTGAGCGAAAATAATATATTGGTATATATATTAGTAGATGTTGTATATGTTTTACATCCGCGCTAGTCCAGTCCCCGCTCTGTCGTTAGTTAACTAACCTAACGGGTAATGACGGGACCCAGTGGCGAATGCGGATGGCATATACGGACATCAGTATATTTTCGTTCTTTGTGGTGTGATCCATTGATGGGACTGCGTTGATTCGGATCAATGCAAGCTAAACAAACCTATTCTGATGTTGTTGGAACATTTTTCAAAAAGCTGTTATTGCAAAGGCGTTCTCTTTTGTTTTGCATCGTGGTATTCAGTTGGAATATCCTGCTCCTCAGTCGACGAGGCAAGGGCCGAGATCCCTTCACCGGGAGTGACCCCTTGGACAAAAGTTTGCGTCAGGGCATTAACTTCACTATAGCCGATTACTTTTGCTTTGCATCGTGGTATTCAGAAGGAATATCCTGCACCTCATTCTACGGGGAAAGAGCCGAGATCCCTTCACCGGGAGTGACCTCTTTAGCAAAGGTTTTCGTCACTATATTTTTATAAAAGGCTATGCAGTTCCTTCAACGATATCAAGTTCATTACGTTAAAAGGTTTTTCGCCAAAAACTAGACGTAGCCCTCCGTCATTTCTTACAAGTATTACTTAGTATTCGTGCTACGTTTGTTGACTGTGTCAAGGCGTAGTGTGCGGTAGCTAAGTAGTGTTTGTTTGTTGCATATTAATGGGATTGGTTAGGACAGTCGTGCGGCCTTGTTGACTGTGTCAAGGGCTCGTACGGGTGGGTTTAATGCAATCCAGGATAATGACGGGTTGAACTTGACTAGGACTCTTGGATTTGTTGACTGTGTCATGGTCACTTGGGTCCTAGGGGTAAAACATTCATCGGGAGTTTCAAAAGAACTAAAACTTGCCAGGCATGCGCATACCTTCTGGAGTGTGGTGACTTGAGTGGATTTCGTCAAGTTATCATGCAATGATAGTTGGGTCCCGATTCCCACCGATGAGTTGGTTTACTCCTCGGGTGATCCCGACTAATTCTTCTTTCAGGTTTGGAGGAGAATTTGACGGTACAGTGGGAGGTTTCCTGATTAGATAAATTGGTAACCATTCTGATCTAGGTTAGAGTGCACGCTGAGTGTTTCTTTTCTCTCTCTTTGGCAGCGACCATTGACCCGACCCTAAGACTATGACTCAGTGACCAAGTTGACCGAACCTTCTTAACACTGGCTTTTGGATTGTCAGAGTTGCAAACCTCATTGCCACTCCTACTTTTACCCTTTTCTCCAGGACACCCCGTATTACTACGAACTTCCACTTCCATTGGACAAAACCATCGTATGGTTATATACGAACTCGAAGGACTTCGAGGATGGTTTCTGGTTCTGGAGAAAACGAATAAGACCATTCAGTTGTCTTTTCCTTTTACCTTCTCTCTCAGATTGCGAGTACTCCTTGGCTTAGGAGATAGTACACCTATTACGCAAATTGGATAGTCTTCTTCCAAACCTTAGGCTGGTGCCGAGAGGTGGGGAATGAAGAATACCAATTAGCCTAAACGGTCTACAGAAGGTATTAAGTTCAGACAAAGCAAGGGATTAGTAGGAGGGCAAAGTAAATTGCGACTGATATTCACGACCAAACCAAGTATTTCTTCGCCAATCCTAAATCACCTTTTGGATTTCTCCAGGACACTCCGTATCACTACGAAGATCCACAGTTTATTGGATACTCCATCGTATGGTTATATACGAACTCGAAAGGAACTTGTTCCAGTTCGGGGATGGATTCTGGTTCAGGAGAAATAGGAATAAGGTTTATTCGGTTGTCTTTTATCTTCACCTTCTCTCGTTTTGCGAGTGCTCCTAGGATTAGGACAGTACACCCATTATGCTTATTGGATAGTCTTCTTCCAAACCATAGGCTGGTGCCGAACGGTAGGGAAGGAAGAAAACCATTTGGCCTAAAGGGTGTACAGAAGGTAATGACTAAAGACATATAAAGGGATTTGGAGAAATAGCAAAGAATTATACGGTTACAGTTGTGAATCTGGATAATGGAAGAGGCATTACTAAGAATACCAGGATACCCCAACGAAACATTTCAATGTTTCAGTTTCACTGTGTACTGTTAAAAGAAAGCTGATTTCCCAATTAGACACTTGCTCCAGGGTATGTATTTAACAGGTTTGATTCTCACATCTGTATGGTTTTACAGATGATGAGTGGGAGTAAGTTATTGGGAATTGGGTGATCATCCTGATTATATCGGGATTCGTTGTAATCGGTGATATTTGAGGAAGTCACCTGGGTTGTTTGCCGGACGGCAATTATTTGGTTTTGAATATTCGCTATTATGCACCGATTTCAAATTGATATATCTGTACGTCTATTTTTATAGAGTGAGATATACCTTTTTGAAATTATGTCTACGACATTTACTTATATCAGTGGATGGTTAGGTAAGGAGCATTAAACGGCGGTGTAATTCTTCTTAACCATAAGTACAGTTTTCAACCTACGACACACAGTGAATGAGTTATCAGACTCAAGGGACTTATACAGAGTATTGTATGTTGTCCAGGGTCCATCAGGACAGATGGGTTGGTCCTCTTACTATATTCGGTTTACTTATGACTTCTCTAGTTTTTAGACAAGTGTTTCGTGGAAACACAGGGTCCGAATTTTGAGAAGTTATAGGTATTTGAATAAAGTAGAGAACCAGGTATTGCAAGTATCGGGATTCTTCAAAGTGATCGAAGATGTAGATACTTGTATATGGTATTCAGTTGATAGTAATGATTAAGAGAACTAGCTTCTCTTTCAGGTTACTCATAATTGGAAGCACTCCTAAGTTGAGTAACGCTGATCGGGCTCCTTCCATTTAGTTGACATGCACTGGAGACAGCTGCAAGATTTGAATCTGGTTAAATTAAATCAGTGCCTCTGTTTCTATATTGGATATAGAACAGTTCATATCTTGACACTGTTAAGGTACGGGGAGTTGTCCGGCTTATGCTTAAAACCAGACTCCGGATAACTCAAGGCACGTTTCTGTAATGGCTGTTTGTGGGTTGACCCAGGCTATGACGAGGGTTGGCTTTCTACCATCTGGAAGAGCAATAGTGATATTGTTCTTGACTCGCCACAGTTTTAATAAAAATGGATTTTTTTCAGAAAACAGTAGTGGGAGTATGGTAGAACTGGAAGTGATTCCAGAACCACAAACGATTACTGAAGATTTGATAAGGAACTCAAAGATTCAATCTGGATTGACATTCCATTAGCCACTCCGCTGATATGGTGGGTAACCTCAGGCACTCGAGAGGTACTTCGGTATGCTCAAGGACGGTGGCAGGGAGGTTCTTGTTTACCCAGACTTACCATTGCTGTTGTTCCAGACTGTGAGACCCGGCAGGAGGATGAGTATAGCGTCGTTCTAAACTAGCTTTAGAAGTGCACGTCTATATGACTCTGGCAGAGGGTTGTCGTAGTCAGTGGGAGCAGCGGAAGCATTGGTGGAAAGGTAGCTTATGTCTATTTATAGACTAAAGCAGATATAGCGAAGATAGATCATCAGTTTCTGATGTGACAGTCATAGGTTTGACTTCATCAGAATAAGGGATGGATCTGTTAAGAAGGTAGTAGGGTGTGATGTCATGGTATTTGGATGACATACACAGAGTAGGAAGTGATATTCCTATACTACGATCGGTTATACTTTGGTCGTCACACAGTGGTTTCTCCACATAGGACTTGGATATTTTATCGTACATTCTGGTTACTAGATCTATAGTTTTAGATCTAGATTTAGGTGGTTTCCCAATCAGGGTACTTAGACAGCATTCTAAGAGTATTTAGAATGGACGACTCCTGGCACGGTTGTGTACCTGCAGGTGATGGAGTCACCCTCTCTAAAGGTGTCTTACAGACTAAAGGGGAGAGGGATACGCATGATTGACAGATCACTTGCTTAGGCAATTGAGTCAATCATGAGATGTCAAGTACCACACCAGATGTTGTTCTTGCAGTAGGTGCAATAAGTTGATATTAATCCAATCCTGGAGAAACAGTCGGAAGCAGTTTTAGAACATAAGTTGATGTTCTAGGGATGTGATAACGACAGCCTCTTTTAGGAGACGGTTATCATTCCAGGCTTCCAAGGTGACATGGATGGCAGAGTGGCTGTCAGAGTTATAGTTTCTCCTTCTGACAAGGGGCAGTATTTTGGACAGGTGGTCCAAGGCAATACTGAGGGAGGCCTGGCGCTGGGTACTGATTAAGTTCATTCATCGATACAGTCTAAGAAGTTTGGATTTGGAGTTCATTTATGAGCTAGGTCCCATCAGATATCCAGACATACTCTAAGACAGGTATTGCTCATTTCGGGAGATGGCTTTCTCTGCGAACTTGAGACATAAAGAGACATAGAAAGGAACATCACAGCGGATCCACTCACTGAGGCTATTCCTCGAACGCGTTGTTTCATAAACGAGCTTTGTGAGACTGACCAGTAGAGGAGTTGGGTGTTCGGTATCACACGGACTGTGAGTATGCGACATCGCAATAATTAGCCTTGAGTGCAAGTGGGAGATTGTTGGAGATAGTGCCCTCAGAGTCAATTATTGGATCACAGGCACGTGATTGCAATGATTGAGGGAGGACCTATCCCGGTAGGACAGTCTTACTCGAGATGATAGTATGCTATCTGGTTTACCTTTATCATCGTGTACTGCTTCAGGTGACCTTACAGGTCGCTATTACACGCTGATAGAGCCCGTAGGATTCTTGCTTGACTGCCGGCAGTATGATGGCGATCATATACGTGAGAGCTGGTAGTCTATAAGCACATCCTTAAAAAGGTCCCTAGTCGTGGGAGTTTCGAGACAGGGCATCGATTCTCCAGAGTAGACTAGTGTATACAGTCGAGACCCCGACGAGGGGCGGTGGCCGGTCTCACAAGCCACTGGTGTCAGTTGGTTCACCCAAGATGTATACAGGTGCTCATTGGGTTATGAGTACACCGGACAGGACTCGCCGGGAACATGCTAGTTGGTCTTATACATGACGTCAGATAGCAGTTCCCTGGTGACATGTGTACAGGTTAGTTCATCGACCTGGGTATCGTCATTTGTCTCGTGTGAGTTCCCACTGTACTTTGATTACTACCCTACCACGGCTCAAAGGAGTCGTGCAAACAGGTTTTAGTTGGGTACAGTCCCGAGCCACATGGAGGCAGTGAGCGGATCTTCAGGGGTTCGTCTCTCCCGGTATTGGGGGTGAGGTCGCGCTGTGTCTAGGAAAGCCATTACACAAAGCCCTCGGCCGAGGCAGGAGATTTACTGGTAGGTATTCCAGTAGTATCTCAGGGTGTTCTGGGCTACACTCCGACACGACTTGTACCGCTTTTGGGGGTCTGACTTTTACCAACCCCGAAGGCCCGCCATGCGATGCTTATAGACGAACGGACCGGACTGTACGGATATTGTCACTGACAGGTTCAGTAGGGTGTCAGGATGAGTTCGCTCATCGACGTCCCTTTTGGTCAATAGCTGGTGGCCCGTCACGTATTGTCTTATACCTCGACGTGCTAGTGGTTAAATCCACAGCCATAGTATTGACGAGTCTTTAGAGTCCACCACACTTTCAGTTACTCAAGTTCGGGCGAAACGCTGTAGAGGCCGTATGGAGATATGGCAGGGTCCGATCAGATACGTGCGGTATTGCACGGATCAGGATCAGACAGTTTATACTAGTGGCCGTATGGTTATTTGGCAGGGTTTGATCAGATACGTG
The DNA here is from genome assembly GCA_030015575.1 of Agapanthus africanus. Lineage (NCBI taxonomy): Eukaryota > Viridiplantae > Streptophyta > Magnoliopsida > Asparagales > Amaryllidaceae > Agapanthus > Agapanthus africanus. Next base: position 140,250,571 of record JASDDO010000031.1, read on the forward strand.
AGGTATTGCACGGATCAGGATCGGGCGGATATTACTAGCCGGCTTTGGTTTAAGCCGGATCTTAGTATAGTACAGTGTAGATTTTGTCTCATTGCATTTGTATCCGGTAGGAATACAGATGCGGGTGTGTATGCCCAGTATCGGGGTTTTCCTGTAATTTATTACGGGACCAGTTTTCTGTAGTTGCCAGTTTGCATTCCGTTCCGGCCGGTTTTCCTTTGTTCTTTTCCGGCCGGACTTTTCGTTGGAGGGTGTTATTTGCAAGTTTGCAAATAACACATTGTGAAGGGGTTTCTTGCAAATGTATTGATTATGATGGCATCTTTTCTTTTCAACCATCATTTGATTCTCTTTACATCACTTGATTTGCATTAATGGTGATTAGAGTTGATTTGGAGTTGATGTGAGATTGTTATCATGATGTTTTGGATGTGGTCACCCATTCTCTTCTCCTACCATCACCTCCCTTCTTGTTATTGTTTTCATATTCATTCCTCCACCATTCTCACATGAGGAGAGAGGCTTCACTTGAGAGAAAAGGATGAGAGAGTTCATTTTTGGTGATGTGAGGATTCCTTCATCTCTATCCTTCTTGCTAGAAAATTGAAAGCACCAATTTTCTTAACCTCCTCCTTCATCCTCCTTGGCAACTAGAACCCCAAATGAGATATAGCATCTACACTACATTCTACAGCATATCTTGGGCACGTCGACTTGCCAGCTTCGTGCCCGAGTTGCCTCGGTATTGAGGTGGGAGCCCGTAAAAGATGCAGGCGACGTGGTTCCCTTCCGGCGAGGAGGCGACGACATGGAGACAGGACTTTCCGCGGGAGATCGGGACGATGACGAGAAGACCGGAGGACTCGGATCACTTGGTATACTTCTCTTCCCATCTCTTGTTAGCTAGTATAGGTTAATGGTTAACGATCCGGGTTTTTATTGTCCGCGGTAGCGCCAGTTTCCAAGTAAGGAAAATTTTTGATTCCGCATTTTGGCCTCGGTAAGACGGCCGTGGCGCTGCCGTGGCGCAACAATATCATGCGTTGGATGATTGTTATATATATTTATATATATATATATATATACTAGTAGATGTTGTATATGTTTTGCACCCGCGCTAGTCCATCCCCGCTCTGTCGTTAGTTAAGTAACCTAACGGGTGATGACGGGACCCAGTGGCGAATGCGGATGGCATATTGTCACGACCCAAAATTGGCCCATGACGGCCCTAATACTATGCAACGCCTAAAGACGTAACACGGTAAAAGAAAGCCAAACCCAGAAATCTAAACCAAGAAAATACGGAAAAGATAATATAAGTTTTTGAAACACTTGAAATCGCAACCCAAATTCTTTAAAAGTTGTACTTTCTTTCCTTAAAATTTTGGCAACACCCCCTTTTGTAAAAAAACTAGCCAAGATGAATACAATACAAATATACGACGCCGTAGCGAAGAAATAAAGACAATAGAGAGAAAACTGTATATAAAAGACAACAAATCCACAATAATATACAATACCGTCCTCACGAAGTCTCTAAGTCAACCACATAAAAGTAGATGGAGAGTACAAGATACAACGAATGTACAATATGAAATACAGATAATCACCTAACCAACCTAAGCAAAATAGTATTGTGAGCTGATACGGTATCTGTAGCAAAAGATGATAGCTGAATAGCTGAATAGCTTGCCTCGACTACTCTGGGGAACAACCTGAAACACCTGTGGCACAACGGGGGTGAGTTGCCAACTCGTGAATAGTAGATAACATATGCAGATAATCGCAGGAATGTACGTACTGCATGAATCTAAGGTATGTGATTACAGTAATAACATGCCATGTGAATGCAAAATAATAGAAAGTACACTAGCAGGTACAATCAATATGTGAAGCAATAGTAACATGACAATAGTATGCAATAACCATGCAATAGGGATACGAGAATGTAGATGTGCAACTATCATAAGGGTACACTAACATGTACTACCAATATATGAAACTGTGCAAAAAATAGATAAGTGTGAGGTATGGGGTGGAATATGTCATTTCCACGGAAACCTGACATCGTGGCAGGATCACAATCCATCAAGACACTCAAATCCACAATTCCTCAAATCAGCCCCAAAACTGGGCTCTCACATCATATAAGTCTCACATCACCTCAATGTACAATATCGAATAGCTCTCCTATATCTCGAATGTACAAATCAACAATCTCTTTCATATCCAATATCCAATCTCAATGAATCACCTATATCCCAAGTCGAATCTCAAGTAAGTTTCTAACATCCTAAATAAATATATATGCAGAAATAAATATGATGGGGTCAATACACATATATTAGCGTTCCATTCCACTAATATTGGTGTAAGGGTATATATTACAACGGCTAAATCCCCTGTTATATATACAAAGGTATTAAAAGAAATATCATGAAAACAATGTGCCAAGCATCGACACAGAAATCCTGATAGGTACGTATCACACGCTGTCCCAAAAGCACGAGTGCCTAGCTCTGACCCTCGCCTTTCAATGTATGATACGTGCATGACTCCCAACGGTGTCTCCATGACCCCCGCCGAGTCATCAGTACTGTCACCGGTAGGTACTAGCCCGCCTCCATGCTCAATCGGCAAAATCCATCGATCTTCTTGCCGAGGGGAACCATACCGGGCCCCACTATGTACCCTCTACGGCCTCGACGCCTCCTCGTAGGGGTATATATAATCAGCACCGATAAAACCCATGGTGGATGCGCAAATATCATATCAAGGAAACCGGGTTTTTCAATGTATGCATAATTCCATGAACTCCCGCGGTTCCCAAATCCAGAAAACATCATGTAAAATAAAAATAATAATGCACAATCCAGGAATAAATATATACGATATATCTGAAATGTGAGCATATAACAGAGGATATGTAGCTGAAACCAGATGTATGCGAAACCAATAAGGTACAGCAAAGTAACATCAGTAAAGGTAAATATGTGACTGCAACTGAATATGTGTGTAACATACAGGTGTAGCAATGTATAGGTATCTACATATAAGTACTGATGTCGTATACCCCCTGGGTATAAGCAAAACATGTGCAAGGTATACCTGTAGCTGTATCGCAAGGTGTATCTGTACCTATCACTAAAGGTATGATACACTATAGGTATACCGATAAGCTAGATGTCATGCGCGATAAGCAATAGTATCTATAATGGTTAGTGTGTGATATGGAAATTATTGACGGTGTGTGTGTAGCATAGAATCCGTGCTCGTGCAACATGAACCGTCAATAATGTGTGCAGTGCCCTACGGCTACTAGTCACAGTACAACTATATCTAAGTAAATAGGGTAAATGCGCAACTCTAACAATGACGTAGAATATGCGACAAGTATTGAATCCTAGCCCAGACGCATAACGCCATGCGGGCGATTCCCCTGTAGATGTTAAATCTACTCACCTATGCTCCACGCTAGGTGAATCCTACCATCTGCTCCCCCCTGTAGCAGTGTCCGTAATCCCTACCTGCAAACTTGCAAATAAGACATGGAAATCATATATAAGCCAAATATTGCGCAAAACGCGATATCGAACCCAAACGAGAAACTCGCGTCGCGAACTAAACGCGCGTGTGCACGATACGCTGAATCGTGTGTGTACGCGTCTAAAACCATCGCGACATGCTGGATCACAGAACCCTCTCACGTATCGTGCGTATCACGGAAACAAACAGACATGCAAAACGATATATAGTCCCAGATTTTCCTACAGGTCAAATATTACAAAACTAGACATGCCAAAACACTATACAACACATAAGAGAGCCCTACACAAAAAACCCAACACCTAACTCCTATTCCTGGCCGCAAATTGCGGCCATATGGATTAAATTGGCGGCCGGGGTTGGGACTGGGATGCTTGTGTTCATGTGGTGTGTTCTATACCTAGTGTACATGCTCCAGTCTTCTCAATTTTATCCTGAAGTGTCTGGGTCAATAGCAATCACAGAATGTCACAAATATCGCTTAAAAACACCAATTTTGCACAAAACACAAACCCTATGGTATTTTAGTGAAATCTGGGTTATTTCTCAGTTGAAGTGACCCTAATAACACTAAAATAATCTAGGTTAACTAACACAATCATCACTTAACCACAACATCTCACAAATCACCATAATTAGGACTAAACTAGCTAATTAATACTAACCGACACCAATTAACACATAAACTAAGTAACTAGGAGATTGGGTTCAGAAAATATACCCTAACGAACCCTAGAAGGCAGGTGAAGAAGTGAAAGAGCTGCTGCAAGTTGCTGGAGCTCCTGCTACTTCTGTTGCTGCCTGCAGCTCCTGCTGCTGCTGATGATGATGATGATGCTGTTGCTGATGATGCTGGTGGAGCTGATGCTGCAGCTGCTGCTGATGGATGCTGGTGGAGCTGATGCTGGAGCTGCTGCTGCCTCTGCTGCAGTTGAGTGTGTGTGTGTGTGTTTGAGAGAGAGAAATGAGAGATAAGTGAGAGTGAGAGCAACAACACAACCCCTCCTTGTCTTTCTCTTTCATCATTAAATGGGCATGGCTTGGGCCATATAGCCCCATGCCCATCTCTCTCTCACAAGGTCAACCATTCAAACTAATTTAAAATCCTTTTTAAATTCATCTTATTTAAAAACAACCATACACATTATTTAAACCCAAAACTCCTAAACAATTAATAAAACAAGCTTAAAGGAAAATGGTTAGCTAACCATGATTGCTAATCATGATCAACCTCCAATAAAATACTCATTAAATAGGATAAAATAATTAAAAACCAATTTGGTAAACTTTTTATTAAAATCCATACATTAAAATATAATTAACCACAAAACACATTCTAAGGTGTTACACATATACGTACATTTTATTTTCATTCTTTTCTGGTGTGATTAATTGATGGGACTGCGTTGATTATGATCAATGCAAGGATAAAACAAACCTATATATGATGTTGTTGGAACCACGTTTTTAAAAACTGACATTACAGACGTTCTCTTTTGCTTTGCACAGTGGTATTCAGTTTGGAATATCCTGCAACTCATTCGACGAGGCAAGGGCCGAGATTCCTTCATCGGGAGTGGCCCCTTGAGTAAAAGTTTTCTTCAACGTAATAAATTCACTATAGTCGATTACTTTTGCTTTGCATCGTGGTATTCAGTTTGGGATATCCTGCACCCCATTCGACGGGGAAAGAGCCGAGATCCCTTCACCGAGAGTGACCTCTTTAGCAAAAGTTTTCGCCACTATATATTTATAAAACCACTTGGATTCCTTCAATGATATCAAGTTCATTACGTTAAAGGTTTTTTGCCAAAAACCAGCCGTAGCCCTCCGTCATTTGTGATAAATAGCGCATAGTATTCGTGCGGTGTTTGTTGGCCAAAGTCAAGGCATCGTGTGCGGTAGATGTGTGTTGCTTGTCCTTTGCATGGATATGCATTGGTTTAGGACAGTCGTACCACTTTGTTGACCAAAGTCAAGGGTGTGTGCAGGTGGGTCTAAATCAATCAGGACAATGACGGGTAGAACTTGACTTGCGGGTTATGATTGGTTGGCCAAAGTCAAGGTCATAAACCGCTTGGGGTAAAAATCATATCGGGAGTTTCAAACATACAGGAAACTTTCCAGGCTTGCGCATACCTTCTGGAGTGTGGTAACTTGAGTGGCTTCCATCAAGTTATCATGCGATGATAGTTTGATCCCGATTCCCACTGATGAGTAGGATTACTCCTTGGGTGATTCTGACTAATTTTCCTTTTGGGTTTGGAGGAGAATTCGAGGAAACGGTGGGAGCCATTAAGTTATCATGCGATAAAGTTCATTACGCAAAGGGTTTTCTTAAAAACCTGTCGTAGCCCTCCGTCATTTCAGATAAGTAATAGTTAGTATTCGTGCTGCGTTTGTTGACTCAGTCAAAGCGTAGTGTGCGGTAGCTGATTAGTGTTGGAGATAGTGCCCTCAGAGTCAATTATTGGATCACAGGCACGTGATTACAATGATTGATGGAGGACCTATCCCGCTAGGACAGTCTTACTCATGATGATAGTATGCTATCTGGTTTATCTTTATCATCGTGTACTGCTTTAGGTGACCTGACAGGTCACTATTGCACGTTGATAGAGCCCCTAGGATTCTTGCTTGACCACCAGCAGTATGAGGGCGATCATATACGTGGGAGCTGGTAGTCTATAAGCACATCCTTAAATGGTCCCTAGTCGTGGGAGTTTCGAGATAGGGCATCGATACTCCAGAGTAGACTAGTGTGTACATTCGAGACCCCGACGAGGCGCGGTGGCCGGTCTCACAAGGCACTGGTGTCAGTTCGTTCACCTAAGATGTATACAGACACTCATTGGGTTATGAGTACACCGGACAGGACTCGCCGGGAACATGCTAGTTGGTCATATACCAGACGTCAGATGGCAGTTCCCTGGTGACATGTGTACAGGTTAGTTCATCGACCTGGGGATCGTCATTTGTCTCGTGTGAGTTCCCACTGTACTTTGATTACTACCCTACCACGGCTCAAAGGAGTCGTGCAAACAGGTTTTAGTTGGGTACAGTCCCGAGCCACATGAAGGCAGTGAGCGCATCTTCAGGGGTTTGTCTCTCCCGGTATTGGGGGTGAGGTCGCGCTGTGTCTAGGAGAGCCATTACATGAAGCCCTAGGCCGAGGCAAGGAGATTTATTGGTAGGTATTCCAGTAGTATCTCAGGGTGTTCTGGGCTACACTACGACACGACTTGTACCGCTTTTGGGGGTCTGACTTTTACCAACCCCCTAGGCCCGCCATGCGATGCTCATAGACGAACGGACCGGACTGTACGGATATTGTCACTGACAGGCTCAGTAGGGTTGTCAGGCTGAGTTCGCTCACAAACGTCCCTTTTAGTCAATACCTGGTAGCCCGTTACATATTGGCTTATACCTCTGACGTGCTAGTGGTTAAATCCACAACCAAGGTGTTGACGAGTCTTTAGAGTCCCCCACATTCAGTTACTCAGTTTTCGGGCGAAAAGCTGTAGAGGCCGTATGGAGATATGGCAAGGTCCGATCAGATACGTGCGGTATTGCACGGATCAGGATCGGACAGTTTGTACTATTGGCCGTATGGATATATGGCAGGGTTCGATCAGATACGTGCGGTATTGCACGAATCAGGATCGAACGGATATTACTAACCGGCTTTGGTTTAAGCCGGATCCAAGTATAGTATAGTGTAGATTTTGTCTCATTGCATTTGTATTTCGGTTGGAATACAGATGCGGGTGTGTATACACAGTATCGGGGTTTTCCTGTAATTTATTACGGGACCAGTTTTCTGGAGTTGCCAGTTTGCTTTCCGTTTCGGCCATTTTCATTTGTATCTTTCAATGGACGAAGATTGGTGGAGGAGGGCTTATTTGCATTTGTGCAAATAAGCAATTGTGGAGGGGGTCTTTGCATATTATTGTATCATGATAGCTCTTGTTGACCTTGATTTGTTCATGATGGTTTGACCATTTGGAGTCATCATGCTTGAGGTGATGGTTGTGCTTGAGTGTGGTGTTGGTTTTAGCTAGTGATCATTTTCTTTTGCATGATGGCCTTTTTCTCTCTCTTGCATTATTTTTCTTTTGGCTAGATCTTTTGTTACTCTCCCACACACTCTCTCTCACTCTCTTGCAATTGCAAAGGCCGGCCACTTAAGGGGAGGGCTGCCCAATTTTGTAGGTGTGGGTTTTTGCTTCATTTCATGCTCCAAAAATCCCCAAGTCCCTCCACATAGTTCTTGTATCATACCTCCACCAATATGGCAATTCCTACAACCCCAAATGAGACACAAGCCTCTACACTACGATTCTACAGCAAACCTTGGGCACGTCGACTAGCCAGCTTCGTGCCCGAGTTGCCTCGGCATTGAGGTGGGAGCCCGTAAAAGATGTAGGCGATGTGGTGCACTTCCGGCGATAAGGTGGAGACAGGACATTCCGCGGGAGATCGGGACGATGACGAGAAGACCGGAGGACTCGGATCAGTCGGTATATCTCTATTCCATATCTTGTAGTTAGCTAGGACTAGTTAATGGTTCGATCCGGGTTTTAGTGCGCGGTGGTGCCGGTTTGCTAAGTTCGCAAAATTAAAGTTTATCACCGCTTCCGCATTTTGGCCTCGGAATGGAGGCCGGGGCGCCGCCGTGCACTTACAGTGGTATCAGAGCCTCGCCATTAACTTAGTCTAGCTTTGTTTAATGTGTTTACATTTCCGATCGACCAAAATTCCAAAATCCGCGTTTTTGTTCACATCAGTTTTCTGTTGAAATTTTTTGGAGTCGAAAATTTTTTCAGGTTGTAGAAAAGTGATGTACTGGAAATTATAAGCACTATGTAGAAATTCGACACAGTGAAACGACCACTGAAGCGCGGAACCGCGGGCAAACCCCCCTTTAGGCCGCAGTTCCGCCGCACATTGGTGTCCTCGCTGTATCAAATTTTTTCAGTCGCTTTCTAGGTTAAAAATAGGGGTTTTGGAATATTAATTTTGGGCCCAGAATTTCTTGATGTGCTACAGTAGTACTTGGGGGCGCACTTGTTAAAATTTGATCGATCAGAATATTTTAAACACATTAGTTCACAGTATTTACATTATATCTGCGACCGTGAATGTCACTTGATCGGTAAATCCTGTCTAACTACTATAGCCCGGTTAGACGGATTTGCGAACGTGACTTTCACGTTGATGTTCTGTGTTATGCTGTGATGTTGCGGATTGGTCGTGGGGGATAGCCTGGATTCAATGCTAGTACAGTTTTGTTGTATTATGTACATTTGATATTACGGGGCGAGCGTCCGACATGTGGACTGCCGTCACTGCCTGATTGTATTATTATTTTTTGGCACGACCAGGTTGCGGTCGATGTACCCGTTGTATGTATATTTTACTTTCTGTACTAGGATTACCCCAAGGTGGGGTGCACGGATAGCCGGGTTCCAGAGGGCAACGGGCCCGCATCTCATGGCATTGAGACGGAGGGGGCCTCACTCTAGGATTGGCGGGCTATTCGCCGCACTCGTAGGGAGTACAGGTTGACCCAGGAGGGATGCCCAAGTTACCGGATTCCGTGAAGTGCTGGGTGGTCCATTCACGGTACTGAAAGGGGCTGCCTCGCTTCAGGTTTTGGCGGGTGACTTGCCGCGCCCGTAGGGGTGTAGGATTTCATTGCACAGGCTATCCACACGACCAGGGGAACGTCGGGTTTCAGTAGTGGCTCTGTGAAACCCGGGGATCCCAGATATCTGTATTGTTCTGTGATGCTGTACATTTCTGTGATGTTGCATTTTTTATCACGCCTTGAGCGAAATATAATATATTGGTATATATATTAGTAGATGTTGTATATGTTTTACATCCGCGCTAGTCCAGTCCCCGCTCTGTCGTTAGTTAGCTAACCTAACGGGTAATGACGGGACCCAGTGGCGAATGCGGATGGCATATACGTACATCAGTATATTTTCGTTCTTTGTGGTGTGATCAATTGATAGGACTGCGTTGATTCGGATCAATGCAAGTTAAAAACAAACCTAATCTGATGTTGTTGGAACACTTTTCAAAAAGCTGTTATTGCAAGGACGTTCACTTTTGTTTTGCATCGTGGTATTCAGTTGGAATATCCTGCTCCTCAGTCGACGAGGCAAGGGCCGAGATCCCTTCACCGGGAGTGACCCCTTGGACAGAAGTTTGCGTCAGGGCAATGACTTCACTATAGCCGATTACTTTTGCTTTGCATCGTGGTATTCATTTGGAATATCCTGCACCTCATTCTACGGGGAAAGAGCCGAGATCCCTTCACCGGGAGTGACCTCTTTAGCAATGGTTTTCGTCACTATATTTTAAAAGCTATCCGTTCCTTCAACGATATCAAGTTCTTTACGTTAAAGGTTTTCGCCAGAAACCATTCGTAGCCCTCCGTCGTTTCATATGAGTGTTCAATAGTATTCAAGCTGTGTATGTTGGCCAAAGTCAAGGCACAGTGATTGGTAGCTATTGGGGCATTCATATGCAGCATAGATAGATGCGTTGGTTTGGGACAGTCGTACTGCCATTTTGGCCAAAGTCAATGGTAGGTACGGGTGGATTCAAAACAACCTGGAGAATGACGGGTAGAACTTGACATGTGACTTATGATATGTTGGCCAAAGTCAAGGTCATAAGAGCATGGGGCAGAAATCACATCGGGAGTTTCTAAAGAAACTGAAACTTGCCAGATATGCGCATACCTTCTGGAGTGTGACACCGTGAGCGGATTCCGTCACGTTATCATGCGATGATAGTTGGATCCCGATTCCCACTGATGAGTTGGTATACTCCTCGGGTGACCCCGACTAATTCTTCTTTCAGGTTTGGAGGAGAATTTGACGGTACAGTGGGAGGTTTCCAGATTAGATAAATTGGTAACCATTCTGATCTAGGTTAGAGTGCACGCTGAGTGTTTCTTTTCTCTCTCTCTTTGGCAACGACCATTGACCCGACCCTAAGACAATGACTCAGTGACCAAGTTGACCGAACCTTCTTAACACTGGCTTATGGATTGTCAGTGTTGCAAACCTCATTGCCACTCCTACTTTTACCCTTTTCTCCAGGACACCCCGTATTACTACGAACGTCCACTTCCATTGGACAAAACCATCGTATGGTTAGATACGAACTCGAAGGAATTTATTCGAGGATGGTTTCCGGTTCTGGAGAAAACGGATAGGACTATTCAGTTGTCTTTTCCTTTTACCTTCTCTCAAGTTGTGAGTACTCCTTGGTTTAGGAGATAGTACATCTATTACGCAAATTGGATAGTCTTCTTCCAAACCTTAGGCTGGTGCCGAACGGTGGGGAATGAAGAAAACCAATTAGCATAACGATGGTGTGCAGAAGGTATTAAGTTAGACAAAACAAGGGATTAGTAAGAGGGCAAAGTAAATTGCGACTGATATTCACGACCAAACCAAGTATTTCTTCGCCAATCCTAAAATCACCTTTGTATTTCTCCAGGACACTCCGTATCACTACGAAGATCCACAGTTTATTGGATACTCCATCGTATGGTTATATACGAACTCAAAAGGAACTTGTTCCGGTTCGGGGATGGATTCTGATTCAGGAGAAATAGGAATAAGATTCATTCAGTTGTCTTTTATCTTCACCTTCTCTCGCATTGCGAGTGCTCCTAGGATTAGGACAGTACACCCATTATGCTTATTGGGTAGTCTTCTTCCAAACCATAGGCTGGTGCCGAACGGTAGGGAAGGAAGAAAACCATTTGGCCTAAAGGGGTGTGCAGAAGGTAATGACTAAAGACATATAAAGGGATTTGGAGAGGTGGCAAAGAATTATACGGTTACAGTCGTGAATCTGGAAGAGGCATTACTAGGAATACCGGGATACCCCATCGAAACATTTCAATGTTTTAGTTTCACTGTGTACTGTTAAATGAAAATTGATTTCCCAATTAGTCCTTACTCCAGGGTATGTATTTACCAGGTATGATTCTCACATCTGTATGGTTTTACAGATGATGAGTGGGAGTAGGTTAGTGGGAATTTGGTGATCATCCTCATTATATCGGGATTCGTTGTAATCAGTGATATTTGAGGAAGTCATCTGGGTTGTTTGCCGAACGGCAAATATTTGGTTTTGAATATCCGCTGTTATGCACCAATTTCAAATTGATATAACTGTACGTCTATTTTCATAGAGTGAGATATACCCTTTTGAAATTATGTCTGTGACATTTACCTATATCAGTGGATGGTTAGGTAAGGAGCATTGAACACCGGTGTAATTCTTCATAACCAAAGGTACAGTTTTCAACCTACGACACACAGTGAAAGGGTTATCAGACTCAAGGGACTTATACAGAGTATTGTATGTTGTCCAGGGTCCATCAGGACAGAGGGGTAGGTCCTCGTACTATATTCGGTTTACTTATGACTTCTCTAGTTTTTAGACAGGAGTTTCGTGGAAACACAGGGTCCGAATTTTGAGAAGTTATAGGTATTTGAATAAAGTAGAGAACCAGATATTGCAAGTATCAGGATTCTTCAAAGTGATCGAAGATGTAGATACTTGAGTATGGTATTCAGATGAAAGTAATGATTAAGAGATCTTGCTTCTCTTTCAGGTTATTCATAATTGGAAGCATTCCTAAGTTGTGTAACGCTGATCGGCCTCCTTCCATTTAGTAGACATGCACTGGAGATAACTGCATGGTTTGAATCTGGTTCAATTAAATCAGTGCCTCTGGTTCTATATTGGATATAGTACAGTTCATATCTTAACATTGTTAAGGTACGGGGAGTTGTCCGGCATATGATTAAAACCATACACTGGACAACTCAAGGCACGTTTCTGTAATGGCTGTTTGTGGGTTGACCCAGGCTATGACGAGAGTTGACTTTCTACCATCTGGCAGATCAATAGAAATATTGTTCTAGACTCGCCACAGTTTTATTAAAAATGGATTTTTTCAGAAAACAGTAATGGGAGTATGGTAGAACTGGAAGTGATTCCAGAACCACAAGCGATTACTGAAGATTTGATAAGAACCTAAAGATTCAATCTGGTTTGACATTCCATTGGCCACTCCGCAGATAAGGTGGGTAACCTCAGGCACCCGAGAGGTACACCGGTAGCCTCAAGGACGGTGGCAGGGAGGTTCTTGTCTACCCACACTTGCCATTGCTGCTGTTCCAGGCTGCGAGACCCGGCAGGAGGATGAGTATAGCGTCGTTCTGAACTGGCTTCAGAAGTGTACGTGTATATGACACTGCCAGAGGGTTGTCATAGTCAGTGGGAGCAGCGGAAGCATTGGTGGACAGGTAGCTTATGTCTATTTATAGACTAAAGCAGATGTAGTGGAGACAGATCATCTATTTCTGGTATGACAGTCATAGGTTTGACTTCATCAGAATAGGGGATGGATCTGTTGAGAAGGTAGTAGGGTGTGATGTCATGGTATTTGGATGACATACACGGAGTAGGAAGTGATATTCCTACACTACAATCGGTTATACTTTGGTCGTCACACAGTGGTTTCTCCATATAGGACTTGGATATTATATCAGACATACTGGTTACTAGATCTATGGTTTTAGATCTAGATTTGGGTGGTTTCCCAATCAGGGTACTTAGACAGCATTCTAAGAGTATTTAGAATGGACGACTCCTGGCACGGTAGTGTACCTGCAGGTGATGGAGTCACCCTCTCTAAAGGTGTCTTACAGACTAAAGTAGAGAGGGATGTGCATGATTGACAGATCACTTGCTTAGGCAATTGAGTCAATCATGAGATGTCAAGTACCACACCAGATGTTGTTCTTGCACTAGATGCAATAAGTTGACATTGATCCAATCCTGGAGAAACAGTCGGAAGCAGTTTTAGAACAAAAGTGGATGTTCTAGGGATATGATAACGACAGCCCCATTCTGGAGACAGTTATCATTCCAGGCTTCCAAGGTGACATGGACGACAAGGAGGTTGTCAGAGTTATAGTTTTCCTTCTGATGAGGGGCAGTATTTTGGACAGCTGGTCTAAGGCAATACTGAGGGTGGCATGGCGCAGGACACTGATTAAGTTCAGTTGACGATACAGTCTAAGAAGTTTGGATTTGGAGTTCATTTATGAGCTAGGTCCCATCAGACATCCAGACACATTCTAAGACAGGTATTACTCATTTCGGGAGATGGGTTTCTCCACGAACTTGAGATATAGAGAGACATAGAAAGTGACATCAAGGCGGATCCACTCACTAAGGCTATTCCTCTAACGCAATAATTTCGCAAGCGAGCTTTGTGAGACTGACTAGTAGAGGAGTTGGGTGTTCGGTATCACACGTGCTGTGAGTATGCGACATCGCAATAATTAGCCTTGAGTGCAAGTGGGAGATTGTTGAAGATAGTGCCCTCAGAGACAATTATTGGATCACAGGCACGTGATTACAATGATTGATGGAGGACCTATCCCGCTAGGACAGTCTTACTCATGATGATAGTATGCTATCTGGTTTATCTTTATCATCGTGTACTGCTTTAGGTGACCTGACAGGTCACTATTGCACGTTGATAGAGCCCCTAGGATTCTTGCTTGACCACCAGCAGTATGAGGGCGATCATATACGTGGGAGCTGGTAGTCTATAAGCACATCCTTAAATGGTCCCTAGTCGTGGGAGTTTCGAGATAGGGCATCGATACTCTAGAGTAGACTAGTGTGTACATTCGAGACCCCGACGAGGGGCGGTGGCCGGTCTCACAAGCCACTGGTGTCAGTTCGTTCACCTAAGATGTATACAGGCGCTCATTGGGTTATGAGTACACCGGACAGGACTCGCCGGGAACATGCTAGTTGGTCATATACCAGACGTCAGATGGCAGTTCCCTGGTGACATGTGTACAGGTTAGTTCATCGACCTGGGGATCGTCATTTGTCTCGTGTGAGTTCCCACTGTACTTTGATTACTACCCTACCACGGCTCAAAGGAGTCGTGCAAACAGGTTTTAGTTGGGTACAGTCCCGAGCCACATGGAGGCAGTCAGCGCATCTTCAGGGGTTTGTCTCTCCCGGTATTGGGGGTGAGGTCGCGCTGTGTCTAGGAGAGCCAATACACGAAGCCCTCGGCCGAGGCAAGGAGATTTATTGGTAGGTATTCCAGTAGTATCTCAGGGTGTTCTGGGCTACACTCCGACACGACTTTTACCGCTTTTGGGGGTCTGACTTTTACCAACCCCCTAGGCCCGCCATGCGATGCTCATAGACGAACGGACCGGACTGTACGGATATTGTCACTGACAGGCTCAGTAGGGTTGTCAGGCTGAGTTCGCTCACAGACGTCCCTTTTAGTCAATACCTGGTAGCCCGTTACGTATTGGCTTATACCTCTGACGTGCTAGTGGTTAAATCCACAACCAAGGTGTTGACGAGTCTTTAGAGTCCCCCACATTCAGTTACTCAGCTTTCGGGCGAAAAGTTGTAGAGGCCGTATGGAGATATGGCAAGGTCCGATCAGATACGTGCGGTATTGCACGGATCAGGATCGGACAGTTTGTACTATTGGCCGTATGGATATATGGCAGGGTTCGATCAGATACGTGCGGTATTGCACGAATCAGGATCGAACGGATATTACTAACCGGCTTTGGTTTAAGCCGGATCCTAGTATAGTACAGTGTAGATTTTATCTCATTGCATTTGTATTTCGGTTGGAATACAGATGCGGGTTTGTATACACAGTATCGGGGTTTTCCTGTAATTTATTACGGGACCAGTTTTCTGGAGTTGCCAGTTTGCTTTCCGTTTCGGCCATTTTCATTTGTATCTTTCAATGGCCGAAGATTGGTGGAGGAGGGCTTATTTGCATTTGTGCAAATAAGCAATTGTGGAGGGGGTCTTTGCATATTATTGTATCATGATAGCTCTTGTTGACCTTGATTTGTTCATGATGGTTTGACCATTTGGAGTCATCATGCTTGAGGTGATGGTTGTGCTTGAGTGTGGTGTTGGTTTTAGCTAGTGATCATTTTCTTTTGCATGATGGCCTTTTTCTCTCTCTTGCATTATTTTTCTTTTGGCTAGCTCTTTTGTTACTCTCCCACACACTCTCTCTCACTCTCTTGCAATTGCAAAGGCCGGCCACTTAAGGGGAGGGCTGCCCAATTTTGTAGGTGTGGGCTTTTGCTTCATTTCATGCTCCAAAAATCCCCAAGTCCCTCCACATAATTCTTGTATCCTACCTCCACCAATATGGCAATTTCTACAACCCCAAATGAGACACAAGCCTCTACACTACGATTCTACAGCAAACCTTGGGCACGTCGACTAGCCAGCTTCGTGCCCGAGTTGCCTCGGCATTGAGGTGGGAGCCCGTAAAAGATGTAGGCGATGTGGTGCACTTCCGGCGATAAGGTGGAGACAGGACATTCCGCGGGAGATCGGGACGATGACGAGAAGACCGGAGGACTCGGATCAGTCGGTATATCTCTATTCCCTATCTTGTAGTTAGCTAGGACTAGTTAATGGTTCGATCCGGGTTTTAGTGCGCGGTGGTGCCGGTTTGCTAAGTTCGCAAAATTAAAGTTTATCACCGCTTCCGCATTTTGGCCTCGGGATGGAGGCCGGGGCGCCGCCGTGCACTTACAATTAGTGCTTATCTGCAAAGCATATGATGCGATTGGATTATGGTAGTCGTGCGGCCTTGTTGACTCAGTCAAGGGTCGAGCGGGTGGGTTTAATTCAATCGGGAAATGACGGGTTGAACTTTACTTGCGGTCTATGGTTTGTTGACTCAGTCAAGGTCATAGATCGCTTGGGGCAAAATATTATTGGGAATTTCAAGTGTTGAAATTTGCAATGAGATTGCATACCTTCTATGAGATAGTTGGATCCCGATACCCGCTGCGAGTAAGAGTTACTCCTGGGAGAGTTTTACACATTACAATTAGCCGATCAAGTAGGTGTCTAGAAAGGTGTTAACGGGGTTACGCCTCTGGGAAAACGAGGTTTACTTAATTAGGTTCGTACGAAAGCACGAGGGACCTCCCTCAAAGTACCGACACTGGCCTGGCTGAATGATTGGCGAACTTGTAGCGTGTAATTAATCCCGGCTAGTCTTTCCTTTTAGGGTTTGAAGGAAGATTTGATTAAAACAGTGGGAGACATCCTGATTAGATATATTAGATAACCAATCTAATCTTGCAAGAGCATACGCTGAGTGTTTTCTTCTCTCTCTCTCCAGGTAGCGACCATATCACGCCTTAATCAAGATAATAATACGGATATATTGACCGAACCCGCTTGTTATACTGAGCTGGGGAACGTTGGTCCCGCTCCAACTTATAATTGTTATAAGACAGAGCAGGAAATAGGGGAATACCAAGATTCCCATGCCGCCCAAATGAAGAAAGTGCATATGATGAATCATCTTCGGGTGTGTTCATTACAGAGAACTGTTTCTCAGTATTCTTTACGTCCTGGGTATGTGATATCGGATCAGGATCCCGCATATGTAATCTGTTACATGGGCTACAGATAGGTAGAGAACTGAGAACGGGTGATAAGTTTCATGAGACAGAAAACGGTGCAAGTGTTGCAGCCAAGTCTGTTGGTCACTATCACCCTGTATTACCAGAATACATTGATTCTGAACGAATGTTATTAGATACCGAACCTGATATACAAAATCAAATCAGTTTCTTTATTAGTAAAGAAGTGATATAATTTTGTATTGTTGGATAATGTTTTGAACATTTCCTATATCAAGAGTTGATCGGTTCAGGCACGTTATCTAAAAGCATTAACGTTCTAAATCAAACTACAGTTCTTAGTATACGGAACACACACAAGAAGAAAAGTTCAGAAATGAACGAATCCTTCTTGAGGCATTGTAGACTAGGTCATATCAATGCGACCCGACTGGCTGAAGTTACATTTAGATGCATATTTAAATTAGTTTGAATTTACATCTTGTGAAACTTGCCGTTCATGTCACAAAGATAAGATGACCACAGCTCTGTTTATTGGAAACAGAGAAAGAGTTAGTGAACTCTTAGGATTGATACATGCTGATGTATGAAAGTCCCCTGTCTATATATGCCAGGACCGGTTCTTTGTACTTCATTCCATTCTCTGATAATCTTTCTAGATTCAGACATATGTTCCTATTGAAACACAAGTCCGAACCTTTTGAGATATTCACAGAATATGAGTTAGAAGTAGAGAACCGAAAAATACGGGTAAAAGTATTATGTCATTTGATGCGATCAAGGAGGAGAATACTTGAGCACGGAATTCCTGGACTATTCTAAAGGAGAATGAGATTCTCTCTCAGCATTACTCCTTCGAATACACCACAGCACGTCGGTGTATCGGGGCGGAGCAATAACACCCTATGTGATATGGTGTGCTCTATGATGAGTACTACTGAGTTTCCTATTTCCTTTTAGGAGTTATGCACTTGTGAAGTTGCATACCTATTGAATAGGGTTCAAATCAAATCAGTTACCTACCACTTAATATGTGATATGGAAAGGGAAGAGCCCATATCTTAAGCTCGTTAAGATTTGGGGTTGTCCGGCCTATGTCTAAAAGCAAAATCCGGACAAGCTCGAGGCAAGGTCTGTTATGTAGAACTGCAAATGTTCCAGCTATACAAACTGTAGCTGATGATTTGGTAGAACCAAAGGATTCAATAGTTTCCAACGAACCTCAGCCTCTCCGCCGATCTAGTAGGGTTCCTCACCCACCTGAGAGATACTTCGGTTTCTCTATGACAGTGGGAGCGAGGATTGCATCATGAGATGATGACCCAACTAGTTTCTGGCCATCAGGAGTGAGACTCTGTAAGAATGGCTGGATGCTTAGCGATCTGAGATGGAATCCTTATACACCAAAAAAGTATGGA
This sequence comes from Agapanthus africanus, assembly GCA_030015575.1. NCBI lineage: Eukaryota > Viridiplantae > Streptophyta > Magnoliopsida > Asparagales > Amaryllidaceae > Agapanthus > Agapanthus africanus. The sequence continues at coordinate 140,269,040 of JASDDO010000031.1, forward strand.
CTTTGGTTGCTTTATCTGAAGGGTTAAATCCCCATCAGGAGCAAGTATATTGTGAGAAGATTACTTGGTGTACATGGAAAAGTTGAGACTTTCAAAGCTAGACTAGTTAAAGGTTTGCATCATAGACCAGGTATGGATTATGTTGAAACATTTTCTAAGGATCTATGCTTAAGTCCATCCAGATCCTACTTGCCACGGCTACATACCAAGACTACGATATCTGGTGGTTGGGTGTCATGACTGCTTTTCTAAATGATGTTTTAGAAAAGAGCGTCTATAAGTACACAGCCAGAGGGCTTCGTAGACAGTGGGAGCAGCGGAAACGTGAGCAAGATGTTTTATATGATAAAACAGGCATCGCGGAGTTGAAACATCTGTTTTGATGTGGTAGTCAAAGATTTTGACTTCATCAAAATGGTAGATGAACCTTGTATATACAAAAAGGTAGTAGAAAGTATGGTGGAGATCCTCGTAGAGTACGTGGATGACATACTCTTGATAGAGAAGGAGTTTCCTATGCTACGCTCGGTTAATCTCCGCTTATCACAAGGATTCTCCATATAGGATCAAAGTGATACCTCCTAAATCCTGGGTTTTGGATCTATGAGATAGATCTAATTGGATGTTAGGACACTCACTAGTTGTAGTGAGATGGTATCAATCGATCCTGAGGAGAATCACTGGAAAGGTTCCAGGATGATAAGGACGACTGAATGTCAGTCGCAGGCATTGTCTATACCCTCCATGGAGGGACGGTATGTTGGAAGAGTTCCAAGCTAGATACCGTGACATACTAGACGATTAAAGGCAAGATACATCGTTACCAAGGATGCTACTAAAGAGGCAGTCTGGATACATATAAGTTCATAAGATGAACTTTGTTCCTACCATTGTGTGACAATGGAGTTGTGGCTTTAGCCAAGGAACTACCGTCCCATCAGAAATCCAGATATAATTCTCAGGCAGTATCACCTGATCATGAAGATGGTTGATCTCTAGGGAGATCGAGGTTAGGAGAGTAGACACAGAGGACGACAGCGCGGATCCACTCACAAAGACCTTTTTCCCAGTAGAGACTTTTATGGGATGGTTGAGTATGAGATACTTCAACCGCAGCTAATTGTTGGGTATGCGATACCACAACAGATGGCCCTAGTGCAAGTGGGAGATTGTTAGTTATATGTATGCCCTAGAGGCCATTACTGTACATACAATGTATATTGTAGTGGATGCTAGGACATATATAGGGAGGACATTCTTGCTCGACATGATAGTATGCTATCTGGTTGTACTTTATCTTAACATGTACTCTGATTGTCTCTATGTTACATATTGATAAAGCCCTTAGGATATGTACTCGACTACTGGGACTATGATGAGATCATACTAGTGGGGCCACGGTAGTCGACGAGTACATCCTATAACTGTTCCTAGTCGAGGGTTTATCGAGACAGGGCATCGATACTGTTAGTGTTTATGCCCTAGAAGGCCATTACTGTATCATACTAGTTTGTATATTACTTAATGGAAGCTTGGGATATTCACATGTATATAACAGTCTTGCTAAACATGGTAGTATGCAACTTGGTTTTTCTATCTTAATATGTGAGTGTACGTATTGATAGAGCTCTTAGGATCTTGCTTGACTACCAGCGTTGTGATGGCAGTCACACTAGTAGGGGCTGGGTAGTCTACAAGCACATCCTTATTCAGGTCCCTAGTCGTTGGATTATCAAGACAGAGCATCGATACTCCGGAGTAGACTAGTGTGTACGCTTCTCATCCCAGTTGGGGAGATGGTCTGTCCCACAGCCGTCAATACGTCGTACTGGAGATAGTATACAGGTGCTCGTTAGGTTACGGGTACACCGGACAGGACTCACAGGGAACTGTTGGTTGGTTTTATACCAGTCGTCAGTGAACAGTTCCCAGGTGACATGAGTACAGCGTAGTCCGCAGACTTGACACTGCTACTTCGCCTCGAGTGTGTCCCACTGTTCTTAGATTGCTACCCTACCACGGCTCAAAGGAGTCGTGCAAACAGGTAGCAGTTGGGTGCAGTCCCGAGCACTTGGAGGCAGTGGCGGTTAGACAGGATTCGTCCCTCCCGGTATTGGGAGTTGATTTCGCGCTGTGTCAGAGAGCCATTACGCAAAGTCCCTGGCCAGGGCAAGCGAGATTTGCTGGTAGGTTCCAGTAGTTTCTCAGGGTGTAATGGGCTTCCCTCCGACACGACTTATACCGCTATTAGGGGACTGACGCTTGCCGCCCCCTAGGCCGGATATGCGATAGTCTTGGACGAACGGACCGGACTGTATGGAGATTGTCACATCAGACTCAGTAGGAGTTCGGATGGGTTTCCTCATCGGCCTTCTTATCGACAACTACCTGGGGACCGTTACGTACAGCTAGTGCCGCTTGCGGTCTGTGGTTAAACCCACTGCCAGCGTAGTAGTCGAGTCTCTAGAGTCCCACACAGAGAGTTTCCTATTCCAGGCGAAACGATATAGAGGTCGTATGGTTTTTACGACAAGGGTTCGGACGCATACGTGCGTTTACGCACGTACGACTTTCGGACAGTTTTTACCAGTCGGCTTTGGTTTAAGCCAGTTACTGCTATCCGGTTATTGGATTTTTACAGTCTAAAGTTTTTTCCGTATTTTTGCGGAAAGGAGGGGCTTTCTCGTAATTATGCGAGAAGCTTCTAGAAGGTGGTGACTAAGGAGGTTAAGGTGGAATATGAAATGATTGTGATTAGTGAGTCACCTTGATGATTCATAGAAATATTTTGTCATTATAATGAATCATCACTAGATATTATCAAGCATGGTTGCTAAATTCATTTCTTATTCTTTTCTTGTTAAAAGAAATGCTTGATATATATCTTCTTGACTCACTATTCTCATTTCATTATTATCATCATCTTCTCTCTCCTCAAGCTCTCCCTCTTCAAAAGACTAATCCTCCCCTCTCATGAGTTGAGTATAAGGGTTAGTAAGACTAATCAATCCATAAACATCACTCTATCTCACTCTATCTTCTTTGATTAGCAATCCAAGAAGGTTAGTTGCCTCAAGTTTAGAGGCTAAGCTTGGAGTTTTGCTCTCGGGTGGATCGTCTACTACTTCGAGAAGGCCGAGGAGAACAAGGAGTTCGTAAAGACGAAGGACACGTTTCGTTAGGTATAATCCCTAAACATAGTAGTGTAGAAACTATATGTTTGATGTTAGTTATCGTTTAGCTTCGATTCAAGCGGTTAGTCGATGTTTGTTCACTAAACAAGTTCGTTTTTGAAAATTCCGCCTCCCCACAAGTATTGGGGTGTAGTACATCGACTTACAGTGGTATCAGAGCCTCGCTAAACAATAAATAACTTAATTGCAAATTTGTACGAATTTCGAACAGAAAAACGAAGCCGGAAAACCCTAAAAACATCAAGTTTCTGTCGATTTTAAAATGATGTCCAAAAATTTTTCAGGGAAGTTCAGAAAGCTTGAAAAGACACCAGAAGAACACCCAAGAAATTTGGGATCCTGAATCGGCAACGCGGCCGCGGAACCGCGGCGGATCGCACCGATCCGCCGCGCTTCCGCCGCCGAGTTGTAGAGTCAGGAACCCAAATTTCCTGTGTTGCTTCTCTGTGGAATTTGGGATTTTCTGGAATATTTTAATTTTGCTCAGGTTTCAGTTTTACAGAGCAGTATTGGAGCAATATTAATGGTGTTTAATCGATCGAAATTGTACAGTATTTGCATATTGGATTATATCTGTGATTGATAAATGTGTTCGTAAACCTCCCCTAACTGCTAGTATGTCGGTTGGCAGGGGGTTGCACATTTCTGTAATGGTTATATCTGTTTGTGCATATAAACTGTATTGGACTGTTGTGGTGTATAGCCGGGGTTTTGAAATGGGTTATTATTTAATTCATTTGTTGTAAATGTAATTTGTTGTAATATTATTTTGCGGGGCACATCCAGGTTGCGGTTGTAGCCACCGTTGTATTATTTCATTTTACTGTTTTTGCTCCTAGGACACATCCAAGGTGGGGTACACAAACTGCCGGGCGGGTAGTTTTCCGTACCCGTAGGGATCTTGGGTGGGGTAACGGCTATTCATCACAACTGTGTAATCTGTCTTTTCTTGCAGGCTCAAAAGAAATACAAATTGCTTGCAAATCCAATAAAGTTTATCTGTGTTATGGAATATATATCATTGCGTCAGACGAATGTAAAATATCTATATATACTGTAGCTATTTTAGACGTCACTATGTTTTACACCCGTGCTAGCCCAGTCCCCGCTCTGTCGTTAGTTAAGTAACCTAACGGGTGATGACGGGACCCAGTGACGAATGCAGGTGGCATAAGAGGACGTCATATTTTCGTTGTTTTCTGCAATGATAGGTTAATGATGGGACGCATTATCTATAATGCAAAGAAAAATAAACCAAGTTGAAATCGTTGGAACAATTTAAAAGAAACCACTCGGTTAATTTTAAAAACAGATATTTTTTAATGCGGAGCTTTAACCACTCCTTTTAAAAGCTATCAGGTTCCTTCGGTTATATCAAGTTCACTACGTTCACGGTTTCGCCAAAACCAGTCGTAGCCCTCCGTCATTTCTTATGGATGGTCAGTAGTATTCAAGCTATGCTTGTTGGCATACGTCAAGGCATAGTGTTTGGTAGCTGCTGGGGTATTCATTTGTTGCATAGATAGATGTGTTGGTTTGGGACAGTCGCATTACCTTGTTGGCATACGTCAAGGGTATATACTGGTGGGTTCAAATTAACAAGATAATGATGGGCAGAACTTGACATGTGACTTATGATTTGTTGGCATACGTCAAGGTCATAAGAGCATGGGGCAAAAACTTATATCGGGAATTTCTAAAGAAACTGAAATTTGCAAAGAGATGCATACCATTTGGAGTTTGATGAATGTTGGTTGGATTCCTTCAACATTATCATACGATGATATTTGGATCCCGATCCTACTGTGAGTATATGCTACTTATCAGGATATCCGTCACTTAACGATCAATGCTATAAACCTAGTAGGTGTCCAGAAAAGTGTCAGCGGGGTTACGCCCCCAGAGAAAAGAGGTTATTTAATTAAGGAACTTCGCGAAAGCGTTGGAAAACCTCCCTCGAAGTACCGACACCAGCCTGGCTGAACGGTTAAGCAAGTATTGTACGGTGAGAATAGTCCTGGATAATTCTTCTTTTATGGTTTGAGGAAGGATTAGAGAAACAGTGGGAGCCATCCAGTTTAGATAAACTAAAAACCACTCTAAACTTGCAAGAGCATCATGCTAAAGAGTTTTCTTCTCTCTCTCCTAGTTGCAGCGACCCTGAAAATGACTGGACTTAAGTTACTTTTAGAGAAAAATATACTGACAGGGCCAAACTATAAAGATTGGCTGCGGAATGTCAGAATGGCTTTGACCTATGACAAACTGGGGTACATCCTCACCGCTACGGCACCTGCTGTCCCTGGTCCCAAATCCAGCAATGCGGATAAGGAAATCCGCAAAACCTGGGATTTAGATTGCGCGAAAGCCAAGTGCATCGTGCTTGCCTCGTTGAACAATGAATATCAGAGGAGGCACGAGGATATGGACCTTGATGGCATATTTCTCCATACAAAGGAACTTTATGGAGAGCAATCTCGTATAGCAAGATACGAGACCTCTAAGAACTTGTTTCGAGCGAGGTTGGCTGTCGGGTCATCGGTAGGAGAACATGTCCTAAAGATGATCGGCTATATAGAAGAGCTCGCAGACCTTGGGACGACTTTGGATAATGAGCTCTATACAGACCTTATTATCCAGTCCCTTCCTCACACCTACGTCCAGTTTATCCTGAACTTCAATATTCAAAGAAAAGAAGTTGAACTTCCGGAACTCCTGAACATGTTAAGGAGTGCAGAGGGCACCTTGAAGAATTCAAGGGAAACACCAGCTATGTTTGTTGGCGGTACATCTTCTTCCGGGTCCAAGGCAAGGGCCAAAGGAAAGAAGAAGAAGGCTGCACCCAGACCTAAAGGAGGTGTTAGTAAGGTGGGAGGGAAGGGAAAGAAAAAGTTTGCAGCACCGGTAGTTGGCCAGGATGAGTGCTTCCATTGTCACAGGAAAGGGCTCTGGAAGAAGGATTGCAAGGCGTGGAACGCCAAGAACCAGGAACCGAAGCAAGCTGTGGCTTCGACTTCAGGTGTGTTTGTAATTGAGAATTGTCTGTCGATCAACTCTACTTCCTGGGTATTGGATACCGGATCAGGATCTCATATTTGCAATTCATTGCAGGCACTGAGAAACCGTAGAGTGCTGAAGGAAGGTGATATGACCCTAAAGGTTGCTAACGGAGCTAGCGTGGGAGCTGCGTCCGTCGGGGATTATCACCTAGGATTGACGAGTGGACACATTTTGGTTTTACATAACTGTTATTTTGTACCAAGCTTAACGTATAATATCATATCAGTTTCCTTGTTATCAAATAAAGGTTATGATTTCACGTTTGTAAGAGATGTTGTCAACATCCACCTTAATCATGGTTTGATTGGGTCAGGTACACTAAATAACGGCATATATGTTTTAAACCAACTCCAAATTTTCAATGTCTAGAACACGCTAAAAAGAAAGTCTCCAGATTTAAATAAAGCTTTCTTATGGCATTGTAGACTGGGTCACATCAATGAGAGAAGGTTGACTAAGTTGCATAGAGAAGGATATTTGGACTCCTTCGAATATCAATCTTATGACACTTGTCAATCTTGTCTCAAAGGAAAGATGACAAAGACTCCATTCACTGGACAAGGAGTAAGAGCAAGCGAGCTCTTAGGACTCATACACAGCGATGTATGTGGTCCAATGTCTACACATGCGAGAGGTGGTTATTCCTACTTCATTACTTTTACAGATGATTTCTCTAGGTTTGGACATGTCTTCTTAATGAAGCATAAATCCGAAGCCTTTGAGAAATTCCTGGAATATGAAAGTGAAGCGGAAAACCAAACAGGCAAAAGTATTAAGACACTGAGATCTGATCGAGGTGGAGAATACTTAAGTGCCGAGTTCCTAGGTTACCTAAAACAGAAAGGAATTCTCTCTCAGCTTACTCCTCCATACACTCCATAGCACAACGGTGTATCGGAGAGACGGAATCGAACCCTATTGGATATGGTACGATCCATGATGAGTAATGCTGAGTTACCGCGATCTTTCTGGGGATATGCGCTAGAATCAGCGACACATCTTTTGAACAGAGTTCCAACCAAAACTGTGCCTACCACACCATATCAGATGTGGAGTGGGAAGAAACCCTATCTTCAGTACCTGAAGACATGGGGATGTCCAGCTTTTATAAAAAAGCAGCATCCGGACAAGCTCGAGGCACGCTCAGTAGAGTGTAAGATTGTGGGATATCCAAAGAACTCTACAGGATATTGTTTCTATTACGTAGAGGAACAAAAGGTTTTTGTTTCTCGTCATGCCCGCTTCTTAGAAACTGATTTTTTAGAAAATCAGAAGAGTGGGAGCGTAGTAGAACTGGAAGAAATTCCAGAACCACAAGCTGCTACTGAAAGTTTGGTAGAACCAGAGGTTCAAGAAGTACAGGACATTCCCGCACCCCTCCGCAGGAGTAGTAGGCCATCTCATTCGCCTGAGAGATACTACGGTTTTCTCATAGATGGGGATATAGAGGATTGCAACATAGATGATGATGAACCTACTGACTTCCAGCAGGCCATCCAGAGCGGCGACTCGGTACGATGGCTAGATGCAATGCGGACCGAAATGGAGTCCATGTACACCAACAAAGTATGGACTTTGGACTTTGCTCCAGATGGGGTAAAACCCATAGGATGCAAATGGATCTTCAAGAAAAAGATTGGTGTAGATGGACAGGTGGAAACATATAAGGCTAGACTTGTTGCAAAGGGTTTTCGTCAAAGACCTGGTTTGGACTATGAAGAAACTTTTTCTCCAGTGGCTATGCTCAAATCCGTTCGGGTCCTTCTTGCTATTGCTGCCTTCCATGATTATGAAATCTGGCAGATGGACGTAAAGACGGCTTTTCTGAATGCAAATTTAGAAGAGAGCGTCTATATGGATCAGCCAGAGGGTTTCAATCAGAGTGGGAGCAGCGGGAAAGTATGCAAGCTGCTTAAGTCCATTTATGGACTAAAGCAGGCATCGCGGAGTTGGAACATCTGTTTTGATGAGACAGTTAAAGAATATGACTTTATCAAAAATCCAGATGAACCGTGCATATATAGTAAAGTTGTAGCCAGAAGTGTTGTATTCCTCGTCTTGTACGTGGATGACATTCTATTGATAGGAAATGACATTCCTATGCTACAATCTGTCAAAGGATTCTTGTCACAAAGGTTCTCCATGAAAGACCTGGGTGATGCCTCTTACATTCTGGGGATCCGGATCTATCGTGATAGATCCAAGAGGATGTTGGGACTTTCGCAGTCCAGGTATATCGACACTGTACTGAAAAGATTCAGTATGGAAGATTCTAAGCGCGGTAATCTACCGGCTTGTCACGGAATCACCCTCTCCAAAGAGATGTCTCCCAAGACTGATTTGGAAAGGGAACGCATGTCTATTATACCCTACGCTTCTGCGGTAGGCTCTATAATGTATGCGATGTTGTGTTCCAGACCAGATGTAGCTTACGCACTAAGCGTGGTGAGCCGGTATCAGTCAGACCCAGGGGAGAAACACTGGATAGCAGTAAAGAACATTCTCAAGTACCTGAGGAGGACTAAGGAGTTGTTCTTGGTTTACGGCGGAAAAGACCTCAGGTTGGAGGCCTTTGCTGATTCCGGCTTCCAGAGTGATAAGGACGATTCCAAGTCCATGTCGGGTTATGTCTTTACCCTCAATGGAGGGGCGGTGTGCTGGAAGAGCTCCAAGCAGGACACCGTTGCTGACTCGACGATGGAAGCGGAGTATATAGCTTCTTGCGATGCCGCAAAAGAAGCAGTCTGGATGAAGAAGTTCCTAACAGAACTTCAGGTGGTTCCTACCATAGTTGATCCAATACCTCGGTATTGCGACAACAACGGAGCTATAACTTTAGCGAAGGAACCAAGGTCCCATCAGAAGTCCAGACACATCTTGAGGCGGTATCACCTGATCAGGGAGATCATTGATCGTCAGGAGATCGAGGTGCGGAGAGTTGCTTCAGAAGAGAACATTGCTGATCCATTCACGAAGGCCCTACCTCAGACGCAGTTCGAGAGGCTACTCGAGATCATTGGTCTTCGATATGCCAGTACATGGCCCTAGTGCAAGTGGGAGATTGTTAGTGTTTATGCCATAGAAGGCCATTACTGTATCATACTAGTTTGTATATTACTTAATGGAAGCTTGGGATATTCACATGTATATAACAGTCTTGCTAAACATGGTAGTATGCTACTTGGTTTTTCTATCTTAATATGTGAGTGTACGTATTGATAGAGCTCTTAGGATCTTGCTTGACTACCAGCGTTGTGATGGCAGTCACACTAGTGGGGGCTGGGTAGTCTACAAGCACATCCTTATTCAGGTCCCTAGTCGTTGGATTATCGAGACAGAGCATCGATACTCCGGAGTAGACTAGTGTGTACGCTTCTCATCCCAGTTGGGGAGATGGTCTGTCCCACAGCCGTCAGTACGTCGTACTGGAGATAGTATACAGGTGCTCGTTAGGTTACGGGTACACCGGACAGGACTCACAGGGAACTATTGGTTGGTTTTATACCAGTCGTCAGTGAACAGTTCCCAGGTGACATGAGTACAGCGTAGTCCGCAGACTTGACACTGCTACTTCGCCTCGAGTGTGTCCCACTGTTCTTAGATTGCTACCCTACCACGGCTCAAAGGAGTCGTGCAAACAGGTAGCAGTTGGGTGCAGTCCCGAACACTTGGAGGCAGTGGCGGTTAGACAGGATTCGTCCCTCCCGGTATTGGGAGTTGATATCGCGCTGTGTCAGAGAGCCATTACGCAAAGTCCCTGGCCAGGGAAAGCGAGATTTGCTGGTAGGTTCCAGTAGTTTCTCAGGGTGTAATGGGCTTCCCTCCGACATGACTTATACCGCTATTAGGGGACTGACGCTTGCCGTCCCCTAGGCCGGATATGCGATAGTCTTGGACGAACGGACCGGACTGTATGGAGATTGTCACATCAGACTCAGTAGGAGTTCAGATGGGTTTCCTCATCGGCCTTCTTATCGACAACTACCTGGGGACCGTTACGTACAGCTAGTGCCGCTTGCGGTCTGTGGTTAAACCCAGTGCTAGCGTAGTAGTCGAGTCTCTAGAGTCTCACACAGAGAGTTTCCTATTCCAGGCGAAACGATATAGAGGTCGTATGGTTTTTACGACAAGGGTTCGGACGCATACGTGCGTTTACGCACGTACGACTTTCGGACAGTTTTTACAAGTCGGCTTTGGTTTAAGCCAGTTACTGGTATCCGGTTATTGGATTTTTACAGTCTAAAGTTTTTTCCGTATTTTTGCGAAAAGGAGGGGCGTTCTCGTAATTATGCGAGAAGCTTCTAGAAGGTGGTGACTAAGGAGGTTAAGGTGGCATATGAAATGATTGTGATTAGTGAGTCACCTTGATGATTCATAGAAGTCTTTTGTCATTATAATGAATCATCACTAGATATTATCAAGCATGGTTGCTAAATTCATTTCTTATTCTTTTCTTGTTAAAAGAAATGCTTGATATATATCTTCTTGACTCACTATTCTCATTTCATTATTATCATCATCTTCTCTCTCCTCAAGCTCTCCCTCTTCAAAAGACTAATCCTCCCCTCTCATGAGTTGAGTACAAGGGTTAGTAAGACTAATCAATCCATAAACATCACTCTATCTCACTCTATCTTCTTTGATTAGCAATCCAAGAAGGTTAGTTGCCTCAAGTTTAGAGGCTAAGCTTGGAGTTTTGCTCTCGGGTGGATCGTCTACTACTTCGAGAAGGCCGAGGAGAACAAGGAGTTCGTAAAGACGAAGGACACGTTTCGTTAGGTATAATCCCTAAACATAGTAGTGTAGAAACTATATGTTTGATGTTAGTTATCGTTTAGCTTCGATTCAAGCGGTTAGTCGATGTTTGTTCACTAAATAAGTTCGTTTTTGAAAATTCCGCCTCTCCACAAGTATTGGGGTGTAGTACATCGACTTACAGATACACCAGAGTAGACTAGCGTATACGCATCTTGACCCATATGATGGGCGATGGATGATCCCATATCCATCGGTGTTTGACATCAAGGATGGTGTATGGGTGCTCAGTGGAGACTGGGTACACTGGACGGACTCGCCGAGAACTCCCAGATGGTATTATACCTCACGTCAGATGGCAGTTCTCCGGTGACACTGGTACAGAGTAGTCTGTTGACCCGAGATCGTCATAGAGTCTTGTGTGATTCCCACTGTGCTTTGATTTCCATCATACCACGTCCAAGAGGGCGTGCAAAAAGGTGGCTTTTCGGTACAGTCCCGAATCACATGGAGGCAATGAGCGATAGGAGGGGATTCGCCTCTCCTGGTATAGGGAGTTGATGTTGTGCTGTGTTCGATTGGCTATAACCGGAAATCCCTGGCCAGGGTTGCTGAGATTTACTGGTAAGTGTTATCAGTAGTTTCTCAAACTGTTATAGACCTCATATCGACACGACTTATCGAGCTACTGGGGTCTGACGTTTACCACCCCTAGGCGAGATATGCAACATATTAGACGACGAGACCGGACTGTACGTGAGTGTTACTGTTTAGATTCACTGGAGAATGTACAGGCTTGCTTGTTGATCTTCTGAGCGCTCAATACCTGGGTAGCTGTTACGTTTAGCTGACCGCTTGCAGCTTGTGGGTGTTTGATATGATCATCACCTACTGCCGGCGTATTAACGATTCTTTAGAGTCCTACACAGAGGTTTCTTGGCTCAGGCAAAACGGAGTAGGAGCACATATGTGATATGTGCGGGACCGAGGATAATGCGGTATATGATACCGTATTGGATTCTCGCGATATGAGATATCGGCCGGGTATATGTGATATAGCCGGGTCATAGTATTAGTCGGTTATACGCGATATAGCCGGATTGTCGGATCAAGTGTTGATTCGATAATTTAATGTATAATAATATATATGATATATTAAATTACATTAACTAATATTAGCTCACTAAAAGATTCATTTTCTCACGGGATAATACATTGATATATATGCGATATATGTTAATTGTATTATTTTCTATTGTTACAAAATATATTGTATATGAGATATATAATATTGCAACATGTTAGGGTTAAAAATTTAACTATGGTTTTGGGTTTAAACTTGGTTAGGGTTTGGATTAGGGTTAGCTTTTGCATGAACCTTCCATGAAGCTTCATGAAGCTTTGACTTTGTGGTTGCTTGATATTTTTGTGAGATATTATGTTAACCCAATCCAAACCATTAACCCTAGTTAACTCTCTACAAGGGTTAACTCTCTCATGTTTAACCCTTGGTTAGATTTGTAACCACTACAATAATTCATTGTTCATCACAAAAGGAAAAAGATTATCATCTTCATTCTTCTTCTTCTTCCTTGAGCTTCTTCATGAAAAAGCATTCTTTTGTGATGAAAGTGAGTGAGAAAAAGATGATAAATGAGAGCAAAAATCCTACTTCATCATCCTCATCTATCCTTGCCATTTAGATGAGGGTGTTCACTTCATATTATGAGTGTTAGCTTGTGTTATCGAAACTTCAAGGTAGATCATCTTGGTATCGATGATCGGAAGCAAAGGTTGCATCATTCTCTTCGTGAACCCTCTCGAGAGTCCACAACACGATGATCGCAGTGAAGGGACCTCAACACGGAGCTTAAGAAGTGAAGGACCGGATCTACAAAGGTTGTAATCCCTCTCACTTAGTGTTAAAGCGTTTAACATGTTCGTTTTCGCCTAAACTCTAGTTTAAAGATCCGTATTCGGGTTGTTCGGCACGGCTAATTTTTTAATCGGGCATGGTTGATGCCTCGTAGACCCTTGTGCGCGTGCATAGCAACCCTACAATACTATCATCTTGAGTAAGACTGTCCTACCGGTATAGGTCCTCCCTCAATCATTGCAATCACGTGCCTGTGATCCAATAATTGACTCTGAGGGCACTATCTCCAACAATCTCCCATTTTCACTCAAGGCTAATTATTGCGATGTCGCATACTCACAGCCCGTGTGATACCGAACACCCAACTCATCTACTAGTCAGTCTCACAAAGCTCGTTTGCGAAACTATTGCGTTCGAGGAATAGCCTCAGTGAGTGGATCCGCTGTGATGTCTCTTTCTATGTCTCTCTTTATCTCAAGTTCGCGGAGAAAGCCATCTCCCGAAAAGAGTAATACATGTCTTAGAATATGTCTGGATGTCTGATGGGACCTAGCTCATAAATGAACTCCAAATCCAAACTTCTTAGACTGTATCGTCAACTGAAAACAATCGGCATCCTGCGTCATGCCTCCCTCAGTATTCGCTTGGACCACCTGTCCAAACTACTGCCCCTCGTCAGAGGGAAAACTATAACTCTGATAGCCACTCTGTCATTCAGGTCACCTTGGAAGCCTGGAATGATAACTGTCTCCCAAAGGAGGCTGCCGTTATCATTTCCCTAGAACATCAACTTATGTTCTAAAACTGCTTCCGATCGTTTCTCCAGAATTTGATTAATATTAACTTACTGCATCTCGTGTGAAAACAACATCTGGTGTGGTACTTGACATCTCATGATAGACTCAATTGCCTAAGCTAGTGATCTGCCAATCATGCACATCCCTCTCCCCTTTAGTCTATAAGACACCTTTAGAGAGGGTGACTCCATTACCCGCAGGTACACCACCGTGCCAGGAGTCGTCCATTCTAAAACACTTTCAGAATGTTGTCTAAGTACCCAGATTGGGAAACTACCCAAATCTAGATCTAAAACCATAGATCCAGTAACCAGAATGTCTGATATAATATCCAATTCCTATGTGGAGAAACCACTGTGTGACAACCAAAATATAACCGATTGTAGTATAGGAATTTCACTTCCTACTCTGTGTATGTCATCCAAATACCAGGACATCACACCTTACTACCTTCTTAACAGTTCCATCCCCTATTCTGATGAAGTCAAACCTATGAATGTTACATCAGAAATAGATTATCTATCTCCGCTGTATCTGCCTTTGTCTATAAATAGACATAAGCCACTTGTCCACCAATGCTTCCGCTGCTCCCACTGACTACGACAATCCTCCGGCAGAGTCATATATATGTACACTTCTGAAGCCAGTTCAGAACGACGCTATACTTATCCTCCTGCCGGGTCTTACAGTCTGGATCAACAGCAATAGCAAGTCTGGGTAAACAAGAACCTCCCTGTCACCGTCCTTGAGGCTACCGGAGTACCTCTCGGGTGCCTGAGGTTACCCACCACACTTGCGGAGTGTCCAATGGAATGTCAAACCAGATTGAATCTTTAGGATCTAATCAAATCTTCAGTAATAGTTTGCGGTTCTGGAATCACTTCCAGTTCTACCATACTCCCACTACTATTTTCTGAAAAAATCCATTTTTAATAAAACTGTGGTGAGTCAAGAACAATATCACTATTGATCTTCTAGATGGTAGAAAGTCAACCCTCATCATAGCCTGGGTCTACCCACAAACAGCCATTACAGAAACGTGCCTTGAGTTATCCAGAGTCTGGTTTTAAGCAAAAGCCGGACAACTCCCCATACCTTAACAACGTTAAGATATGAACTGTTCTATATCCAATATAGAACCAGAGGCACTGATTTAATTGAACCAGATTCAAATCATGCAACTGTCTCCAGTGCATGTTAACTAAATGGAAAGAGGCCGATCAGTGTTACTCAACTTAGGAACGCTTCCAATTATGAGTAACCTGAAAGAGAAGCAAGTTCTCTTAATCATTACTATCAACTGAATACCATACACAAGTATCTATATCTTCGATCACCTTGAAGAATCCTGATACTTGCAATACCTGGTTCTTGTAGGGTTCCTAGGCACTCTTGTGAAGGTTCATAAGGAATCAAACATGCCCGAATAAAATTTTAGATGTGCCGAACAACCCAAAGCCGGGATCTTTGCTAGATTATTAGGGTTTAACATGCAAGTAAACATCTTTACTACTAAGTGGGAGGGATTACAACCTTTGTAGTCCACTCCTTCGCTTCATAAGCTCCGATTAGAAGTCCCTTCGCCGCGATCCACGATCTCCCGGACTCAAGAGAGGATCCACGACTCGAACGATCCATGCTAGCTTGTAGTGTTCCGCTTCTCCGATGATCTACGTCGAAGTTGCTATAACTCAAGCTCTCTCACTCTAATGAGGTGAACACCCTAATCTAATGGGCTAGATTAGATGAGGATGATGGAGTAGTATTTATGCTTTCTTTTTACATCATAATCTCACATGAAATCATCACAAAAGGAATTTCTAGTGAGCTCTTTCAAAAACTCAAGAGAGAAGAAGATGAAGAATAATGAGATAATCCTTTTGTGATGAATAGTAGATAAGAATATATGATTGATCATAGAACCATGGTCAAGGATGAGAAGGTTAACCTTTGTAGAGAATAAACTAGGGCTAGGGTTTGGTTAGGTTAAATAATGAGTCATAAGATAATATCAAACATAATATCTAACACTTGACAAAAGGAAAGCTTCTAGATGGTGCAAGAAGAAGCTAACCCTAATCAAAACCTAACCTTGCTTAACCTCTACTAAACATGTTCTATTATCAACCATATCATGTCACAATAATATATATCACATATATATTATATATTAGCAACAAAAGAAAATAATACAAATAACATATATCGCATATATATCAATCTATTTATCCGGTCAGAAAATGAAATAATAAAGCGAGCCAATATTAGATAATGTAATACAATATATCATATATATTATTATATATTAAATCATCGAATCAACACTTGATCCGACAATCCGGCCATATCGAATATAACCGACTAATATATCATGAACCGATTCATCGAATCAACACTTGATCCGATGACCCGGTTCATATCTAAATATCGCGAGAATATAGTACGGTATCACATATCGCATTATCCTCGGTCCTGCACATATCACATATGTGCCTCTACTCCGTTTTTCCTGAGCCAAGAAACCTCTGTGTAGGACTCTAAAGAATCGTCAATACGCCGGTAGCAGGTGATGATCATATCAAACACCCACAAGCTGCAAGCGGTCAGCTAAACGTAACAGCCACCCAGGTATTGAGCGATCAGAAGATCAACAAGCTAGCCAGTACGTTCTCCTGTGAATCCAATTAGTAACACTCCCGTACAGTCCGGTCTGTTCGTCTGATGTGTCGCATATCAAGTCTAGGGGTGGTATACGTCAGACCCCAATAACCGATAAGTCGTGTCGATGTGAGGCTCATAACAGGTCGAGAAACTACTGGCAACGCTTACCAGTAAATCTCTATATCAGCCCTGGCCAGGAACTTCCAGTTATAGCCAGTCGAACACAGCACAACATCAACTCCCTATACCGGGAGAGACGAATCCCCTCCTATCGCTCATTGCCTTCATGTGATTCGGGACTGTACCCAAAAGGCTCCGTTTTCCACGCCCTCTTGGACGTGGTAAGGTGAAAATCAAAGCACAGTGGGAATCACACAAGACTCTATGACGATCTCGGGTCTACAGACTACCCTGTACCAGTGTCACCGGAGAAGTGCCATCTGACGTGTGGTATATCACCATTTGGGAGTTCTCAGCAAGTTCGTCCAGTGTACCCAGTCTCTACTGAGCACCCGTACACCATTTCTGAGGTCAAACACCGATGGATATGGGATCATCCATCACCTATCATATGGGTCAAGATGCGTATACGCTAGTCTACTCTGGTGCATCGATGCCCTGTCTCGATATACCCTCGACTAGGAACAGTTATAGGATGTACTCATCGACTACCGTGGCCCCACTAGTATGATCTCATCATAGTCCCAGTAGTCGAACACAGATCCTAAGGGCTTTATCAACATGTGAGAGAAAGACAGTAAACCAATACAAGTCAACATGTTAAGATAAAGTGAAACCAAATAGCATACTATCATGACGAGCAAGAAAGCCCACTCTGTATATATCCAAGCATCCATCATAATATACATCATATGTACAACAATGGCCTCTAGGGCATATACATAACTAACAATCTCCTACTTTCACTAAGGCCAGCTGCTGTAGTATCTCATACCTAGCATCCTGAATAATCTCTCAAACTGTATCTGGGGAATGGCCTTCGTGAGTGGATCCGCAGTGTTGTCCTTCGTATCTACTCTCCTGACCTCGATCTCCCGGCGATCAACTATCTCCCTGATCAGGTAATACCGACTCAGAATATGTCTGGACTTCTGATGGGACCTGGGTTCCTTGGCCAAAGCCACAGCTCCATTGTTAACACAATACATAGGTATTGGATGCTCAATGCATGGAACCACACCAAGTTCACTAATGAACTTCTTTATCCAGACAGCCTCTTTGGCAGCATCGTTGGCAGCGATGTATTCAGCCTCCATCGTCGAGTCTGCAACGGTATCCTGTTTGGAACTATTCCAACATACCGCCCCTCCATTGAGGGTAAAGACAAATCCCGAGTGCGACTTAGAGTCGTCCTTATCACTTTGGAAGCTGGAATCGGTAAAGGACTCCACCCGGAGTTCTCCGTTACCAAGCACCAAGAACATGTCTCCAGTCCTTCGTAAGTACTTGAGAATGTTCTTCACAGCTTTCCAGTGACTCTCTCCAGGATCTGCTTGATACCGACTCACTACACTTAGTGAGTATGCTACATCGGGTCTGGTACATAGCATCGCATACATGATAGAGCCTACTGCCGAAGCATAGGGTATCACTTGCATGCGAGCTCTTTCCAAATCAGTCTTGGGAGACATCTCTTTAGAGAGAGTGAGTCCAGAGATCGTGGGTTGGTTCCCACGCTTGGATTCTTCCATACTAAACCTCTTTAGTATGGTGTCAATGTACCTAGATTGGGACAATCCCAGTATCCGTTTAGATCTATCTCTATAGATCATGATTCCCAATATGCAGGAGGCATCACCAAGATCTTTCATCGAGAATCTTTATGATAAGAAAAGATTGACTGATTGCAGCATAGGAATATCATTTCCTATCAAGAGTATGTCATCCACGTACAATACGAGGAAGACAACCTTACTCTCTGCTACCTTCTTATAGATACAAGGTTCATCTATATTTTTGATGAAGTCAAACTCTTTGACTACAACATCAAAACAGCTGTTCCAACTCCGCGATGCTTGCTTTAACCCATAAATGGATTTAAGCAGCTTGCACACCTTTCCGCTGCTCGCACTATCTACGAAGCCCTCTGGCTGAGTCATGTACATGCACTCTTCTAAATCACCGTTTAGAAAGGCGGTCTTAACATCCATTTGCCAAATTTCGTAGTCATGGTATGCACCAATGGCAAGTAAGATCCGGATGGACTTAAGCATAGCTACTGGTGAAAAAGTTTCGTCATAATCCACACCTGGTCGTTGACGAAAACCCTTTGCAACAGGTCTAGCTTTGAAAGTCTCAATTTTTCCATCTACACCAAATTTCTTTTTAAAGATCCACTTGCTCCCAATGGGTTTTACCCCTTCAGGAGCATTTTCCAAAGTCCATACTTTTTTGGTGTACATGGATTCCATCTCAGATCGCATTGCATCCAGCCATTTCACAGAGTCAGCACTCGTGATGCCCTGCTCGAAACTAGTTGGGTCATCATCTTCCATGATGCAATCCTTGCTTCCACCATCAATGAGAAAACCGTAGTATCTCTCAGGTGGACGAGAACCCTACTAGATCGACGGAGAGGCTGGGGTTCGTCGGATACTACTGAATCCTCTGGTTCTACTAAATCTTCAGTTGCTGTTTGTGTTGCTGGAACCTCTTCCAGCTCTACCTCTTTGCCACTAATTTCTTTTGGAAGAAATTCCTTTTCCAAAAAGGTGGCATATTGAGAAACAAACACTTTTTGTTCTTCAGCGTGGTAGAAAAAGTATCCTTGGGAATTCTTAGGATATCCCACAAACTTGCAAAGAACTGACCGTGCCTCGAGTTTGTCTGGATTTTGCCTTATGACATTGGCCGAACAACCCCATATCTTAACTCATTTAAAATATGGTCTCTTCCCACTCCATATCTCATATGGTATGGTAGGTATAGATTTAGACGGAACTTGATTCAATAGGTATGCTGCTGTCTCAATCGCATAACCCTAGAAAGAAATAGGTAACTCAGTTGTACTCATCATCGAGCGCACCATATCTAATAGGGTGCGATTCCTCCGTTCCGATACACCGTTGTGTTGTGGTTTATAAGGAGGAGTAAGCTGAGAGAGAATCCCATTCTCTTTTAGATAATCTAGGAACTCAGTGCTTAAGTACTCACCTCCTCGATCAGATCGAAGGATTTTAATACTTTTGCCCGTTTGATTCTCTACTTCGTGCTTATATTCTCTGAATTTCTCAAAAGCTTCAGACTTGTGTTTCATCAGGAACACATGTCCGAATCTTGAGAGATCGTCAGTGAATATAATGAAGTAGGAAGAACCGTTCCTGGCATGTGTAGACATGGGACCGCATACATCACTATGTACCAGTCCTAAGAGTTCCGTAACTCTTTCTCTGTGTCCACTAAACGGAGCTTTGGTCATTTTTCCTTTGAGACATGAATGGCAAGTGTCATAAGATGATAATTCGAACGGATTCAAATATACATCCTTATATAACTTAGCCAGTCGTGTCGCATTGATATGACCAAGTCTACAATGCCACAAGTAGGATTCTTTCATTTCTGAACTTTCCTCTTCTGTGTGTTTTGTATATTGAGGACTGTATTTTGATTTAGAATGAATATGCTATTATGTAACGAGCCTGATGCAATCAACTTTTGATCTAGGAATATGTTCATAACATTATCCTTTACTACAAAATTATATCCTTATTTACTTAATAAAGAAACTGATATAATATTGCACATCATGTTCGGTATATAATAGCACTCATTTAGAATCAGTGTATTACGACTTGGCAATACTAGGTGATATTCGCCAACTGCTTTGGCTGCAATACTTACACCGTTTCCTACTTGAACGGAATGATCACCTTTTCCCAATTCTCTACCTTTTCGTAGCCCATGTAACAATTTACATATGTGGGATCCTGATCCGGTATCTAATACCCAGGACGTAGGGTGAACTGAGAAACAGTTCTCAATAACTAACACACCCGAAGAAGATGCATCAACATGCATGTTCTTTTGGGCGGCTAGAGAATCCAGATATTCTCCTATTCCCTGTTCAGTCTTATAACTCTTATAAGAAAGAACGGGTCCAACGTTCTCCTGCTCAGTATAATAAGCGGGTTCAGTCAATACATCCATATTATTATCTTGATTATGGCCTGACATGGTCGCTACCTGGAGAGAGAGAAAAGAAAACACATTAGCGTATGCTCTTGCAAGATTAGATTGGTTATTATCTTATCTAATCAGGATGCCTCCCACTGTTTTTAACAAATCTTCCTTCAAACCCTAAAAGGTAAGATTAGCCGGGATTAATTACACCCTACAATTTCGTAAATCTTTCAGCCAGATCAGTGTCGGTACTTGAGGGAGGTTCCCTGTGCTTTCGCACGGACCTAATTAAAGAAAACCTTGTTTTCCCAGAGGCGTAACCCTATTAACACTTTTCTAGACACCTACTTGATCGGCTAATTGTCCTGTGTAAAACTCTCCCAGGAGTAACTCTTACTCGCAGTGGGTATCGGGATCCAACTATCTCATAGGAGGTATGCAATCTCATTGCAAATTTCAGCACGTGAAATTCCCGATAATATTTTGCCCCTAGCAACTTATGACCTTAACATAGTCAACAAATCATAATTGCTAGCCAAGTTCAACCCGTCATTTCCTGATTGAATTAAACCCACCTGCACGACCCTTAACATATTCAACAAAGTCGTACAACTACCCTAATCCAATCACATCTCATGTTTTAGCAGATAAGTACGTCTTAACATAGTCAACAAACGTAGCACGAATACTAACTAGTCTTTATCTGAAATGACGGAGGGCTATGCAGGTTTTTCAGAAAACCCTGAGCGTAATGAACTTGATATCGTCGTAGAATCATGTGGTTTTTGAAAAAGTAGTGTTTTTTTGGCTTTTCTAGTTTCGCTAAAGAGGTCACTCCCGGTGAAGGGATCTCGGCTCTTTCCCCATCGAATAAGGTGCAGCATATATCATATATATCACTGTGCAAAGCAAGAACTATATAAGCTATCAAAAACTAAACCACGTGTTTGTAGCATCTGCCAGTTTCGCTAAAGAGGTCACTCCCGGTGAAGGGATCTCGGCTCTTTCCTCATCGAATAAGGTGCAGGGTATATCATATATACCGCTATGCAAAGCAAAACTGTAGCTACCCTTTTTATAAAGTTTTTATTCTACAACATCTTTTAGGTTTCTTTTCTTTTTATTAATCTCATTAATAAAATCCCATCAGCTTATGCTTCCTACGCATCACAGAAGAAACGAAAGCAGTAATATTTATATATCAGCATATATATAAAGTATAAGCATTCGTCTCAGGCAGTAATATGATCTCATCACAGAACATTGCAGCAGAAGAACATATATGAAATATTGGATATACTAGGACGTCCGTGTTTTCAATACGAGCCTGTATAAAACACGGATTCCACGGTCGTGACGAATAGCCAAACCCACATCCCAAGACCCCTACGAGAGCGGCAAGTAACACTGCCAATTCTAGGGTTAGGAGACCCGGTCTCGACTCCTCGAGATGGCCTCCCACTGGACCCTAGAACCCGGTTACTTATGCTCCCCTCCTTGGGTCAACCTAATGCGGAAAAGTAAATAATATACACCGGTGACATCAACCTCATACCGGAAGTGCCCCAATAAAAGAATATTACATACAAATGAATTTTACATGAATGAAAATAAAAACCCTCATCTCACATAAAACCCCCGGCTATTCAGAACACGACGATCCAATATAACATATCACAGCAACACATAATATCACATATCATCAACGTAAGTAAGTATGCATACACCGATCGTCGTTGATGTATAGCAACGAAAATCAGCAATACAACTACATACTACACTTACGGTCACAGAAAAGAAATTGTAAAACTACAATATTTGGAATCCACAATCACTTTAGAGATCGTAAATCCGAAATATCACATACTCGCATTTCATGCCTAACTCTATGAATTCCACATATTGTATCACATTCCAGATAATAGACAGTATTAAACTTTTCGAACAGATAATCAAATACCCAAAATTTCCTAAATAGCTCAACACTTGAGCGGAGTTCAAATAATCCCAGAATATGTCACAGTACCGGTGATCCAGCCGTAGAAGGGTCAAGCCAACGCCTCACATGTAGCACGCCGTACTGCCCAAAACCCTAAGGTTTAGAGGCAGTTCAAGACGGTCACATAATTGAGTTAAGCTTTGTGTTCTTCTAGAGGGTCCACCGTGTTACTTGCACATTTTTCCAAAAGATTTAAACCCGATAAAAATTCAACACTTGAAAGTTTTTCGTGCCGAGAAAAAGTGAGTTAATGATATCTGCTCGAACATTTTAACAGTTTCTAAATATCCGGAAAACACTAAACAAAGTTAAATTATCCAATCGAATCAACGAGACCCCAATACAACCCTAGAAAACTCAACACTTGAGTGGAATTAAAAAATTCCCAGAAAAAATAACAAGAAAGGACCTAAGAATAAATATATGAAATACGAGGGACCAAATCATAATTTTGGCCGCGGAACCGTCGCCAAACCCTTGGTTTGGCCGCGGTTCCGCGGTCATTTGAGCTCATTAATGGTCCGTACTTCACAGTAATTCTTAGTTTTTCCTGCTTAATTTTCTTAGCATTTGTAATTCAGAAAAAATCAACTTTTTGAAAAATATCCAGAGAGGGGTCCGTGTCGGGGTTTCGGGGTTCGATCGGACTTTAAACTTCTTCTAGACATCGCCTAAAGCTCTAGCTTGTCTCTGATACCACTGTAGGGTTCCTAGGCACTCTTGTGAAGGTTCATAAGGCATCAAACATGCCCGAATAAAATTTTAGATGTGCCGAACAACCTAAAGCCGAGATCTTTGCTAGATTATTAGGGTTTAACATGCAAGTAAATATCTTTAATACTAAGTGTGAGGGATTACAACCTTTATAGTCCGCTCCTTCACTTCATAAGCTCCGAGTAGAAGTTCCTTCGTCGCGATCCATGATCTCCCGGACTCAAGAGAGGATCCACGACTCGAACGATCCATGCTAGCTTGTAGTGTTCCGCTTCTCCGATGATCTACGTCGAAGTTGCTATAACTCAAGCTCTCTCACTCTAATGAGGTGAACACCCTAATCTAATGGGCTAGATTAGATGAGGTTGATGGAGTAGTATTTATGCTTTCTTTTTATATCATAATCTCACATGAAATCATCACAAAAGGAATTTCTAGTGAGCTATTTCAAAAACTCAAGAGAGAAGAAGATGAAGAATAATAAGATAATCCTTTTATGATGAATAGTAGATAAGAATATATGATTGATCATAGAACCATGGTCAAGGATGAGAAGGTTAACCTTTGTAGAGAATAAACTAGGGCTAGGGTTTGGTTTGGTTAAATAATGAGTCATAAGATAATATCAAACATAATATCTTACACTTGATAAATGGAAAGGTTCTAGATGGTGCAAGAAGAAGCTAACACTAATCAAACCCTAACCTTGCTTAACCTCTACTAAAAATGTTCTATTATCAACCGTATCATGTCACAATAATATATATCACATATATATTATATATTTGCAACAAAAGAAAATAATACAATTAACATATATCGCATATATATCAATGTATTAATCCGGTGCGAACATGAAATAATAAAGCGAGCCAATATTAGATAATGTAATACAATATATCATATATATTATTATACATTAAATCATCGAATCATCACTTGATCCGACAATCCGGCTATATCGAATATAGCTGACTAATATATCATGTACCGATTCATCGAATCAACACTTGATCCGATGACCCGGTTCATATCTAAATATCGCGAGAATATAGTACGGTATCACATATCGCATTATCCTCGGTCCTGCACATATCACATATGTGCCTCTACTCCGTTTTGCATGAGCCAAGAAACCTCTGTGTAGGACTCTAAAGAATCGTCAATACGCCGGTAGCAGGTGATGATCATATCAAACACCCACAAGCTGCAAGCGGTCAGCTACACGTAACATCCACCCAGGTATTGAGCGATCAGAAGATCAACAAGCTAGCCTATGCGTTCTCCTGTGAATCCAATCAGTAACACTCCCGTACAGTCCAGTCTGTTCGTCTGATATGTCGCATATCAAGTCTAGGGGTGGTATACGTCAGACCCCAGTAACCGATAAGTCGTGTCGATGTGAGGCTCATAACAGGTCGAGAAACTACTGGTAACGCTTACCAGTAAATCTCTATATCAGCCCTGGACAGGGACTTCCAGTTATAGCCAATCGAACACAGCACAACATCAACTCCCTATATCGGGAGAGACGAATCCCCTCCTATCGCTCATTGCCTTCATGTGATTCGGGACTGTACCCAAAAGACACCGTTTTTCACTCCCTCTTGGACGTGGTAAGGTGAAAATCAAAGCACAGTGGGAATCACACAAGACTCTATGACGATCTCGGGTCTACAGACTACCCTGTACCAGTGTCACCGGAGAACTGCCATCTGACGTGTGGTATATCACCATCTGGGAGTTCTCGGCGAGTCCGTCCAGTGTACCCAGTCTCCACTGAGCACCCGTACACCATCTCTGATGTCAAACACCGATGGATATGGGATCATCCATCGCCCATCATATGGGTCAAGATGCGTATACGCTAGTCTACTCTAGTGCATCGATGCCCTGTCTCGATATTGTTAGTAATATGTATGCCCTAGAGGCCATTACTGTACATACGATGTATATTGTAGTGGATGCTAGGACATATATAGGGAGGACTTTCTTGCTCGACATGATAGTATGCTATCTGGTTGTATTTTATCTTAACATGTACTCTGATTGTCTCTATGTTACATGTTGATAAAGCCCTTAGGATATGTACTCGACTACTGGGATTATGATGAGATCATACTAGTGGGGCCACGGTAGTCGGCGAGTACATCCTATAACTGTTCCTAGTCGAGGGTGTATCGAGACAGGGCATCGATGCACCAGAGTAGACTAGCGTATACGCATCTTGACCCATATGATGGGCGATGGATGATCCCATATCCATCGGTGTTTGACATCAAGGATGGTGTACGGGTGCTCAGTGGAGACTGGGTACACTGGACGGACTCGCCGAGAACTCCCAGATGGTATTATACCATACGTCAGATGGCAGTTCTCCGGTGACACTGGTACAGAGTAGTCTGTTGACCCGAGATCGTCATAGAGTCTTGTATGATTCCCACTGTGCTTTGATTTCCATCATACCACGTCCAAGAGGGCGTGCAAAAAGGTGGATTTTGGGTACAGTCCCGAATCACATGGAGGCAATGAGCGATAGGAGGGGATTCGTCTCTCCCGGTATAGGGAGTTGATGTTGTGCTGTGTTCGATTGGCTATAACCGGAAATCCCTGGCCAGGGTTGCTGAGATTTACTGGTAAGTGTTATCGGTAGTTTCTCGAACTGTTATAGACCTCAAATCGATACGACTTATCAAGCTACTGGGGTCTGACGTTTACCACCCCTAGGCGAGATATGCGACATATCAGACGACGAGACCGGACTGTACGGGAGTGTTACTGTTTGGATCCACAGGAGAATGTACAGGCTTGCTTGTTGATCTTCTGAGCGCTCAATACCTGGGTAGCTGTTAAGTTTAGCTGACCGCTTGCAGCTTGTGGGTGTTTGATATGATCATCACCTACTGCCGGCGTATTGACGATTCTTTAGAGTCCTACACAGAGGTTTCTTGACTCAGGCAAAACGGAGTAGGAGCACATATGTGATATGTGCGGGACCGAGGATAATGCGGTATGTGATATCGTATTGTATTCTCGCGATATTAGATATCAGCCGGGTCATCGGATCAAGTGTTGATTCGATGAATCGGTACGGATAAATATTAGCCGGTTATATGCGATATAGCCGGATTGTCGGATCAAGTGTTGATTCGATAATTTAATGTATAATAATATATGCGATATATTAAATCGCATTAACTAATATTTGCTCACTAAAAGATTCTTTTTCTCACTCGGGTAATACATTGATATATATGCGATATATGTTAATTGTATTATTTTATTTTGTTACGGTAAATATTATATATGTGATATATAATATTGTAACATGATATGATAACTAATGCAACTTGTTTAGCGGAGTTTAAACTTGATTAGGGTTCGGATTAGGGTTAAACTTTCTAGATGTTTCTAGAAGGTTTTCTTTTTGTCATGTGTAAGATATTTACAAATGACTCATTCTTTTAATTACCCAAAACCCTAACCCTAGTCAATTCTCTACATTGGTTAAGTGAACCATGGTTGCATAATTCTATCATATCTCCTTTTCCTATTCATCACAAAGAGAAAAACATTATTCATTCATCTTCTTCCTCCATTTTCTTTCATGGAAAAACCTTTCTTGATTTTTCCAAGTGATGAATAATAGTGAGAAAAAGATAAATAAATAGAGCAAAAATCCTACTTCATCATCCTCATCTTCCCTTGCCATTTAGGTGAGGGTGTTCACATCATTTCATGAGTGTTAGCTTGTGTTAAAGAAACTTCGAGGTAGATCATCTTAGTATCGAAGATCGGAAGCAAAGGTTGCGTCTTTCTCTTCGTGGAACCTCTCGAGAGTCCGGAACCCGATGATCGCAGCGAAGGGACCACAACACGGAGCATATGAAGTGAAGGACCGGATCTACAAAGGTTGTGATCCCTCTGACTTAGTGTTAAATCGTTTAGCATGTTGTTTTTCGCCTAATCTCTAGTTTAAAGTTCCGTATTCGGGTAGTTCGGCACGGCTAAAATTTTAATCGGGCATGGTTGATGCCTCGTAGACCCTTGTGCGCGTGCCTAGCAACCCTACAGTGGTATCAAAGCCAAGCTAGAGCTTTAGGCGAAGTCTGAACGAAGTTTAAAGTCCGATCGAAACCCGAAACCCCGATATAACATGCTCTCTGGAAATTTTCTAAAAATTGGGATTTTTCCACATTAAAAATATCCAAAAATTACAGCAGATAATTACAAGAATTACTGTGAAACACGTGCGCGTAATTCGCCAAACGAGGTGCAGAACCGCGGCCCCACCCAAGCATGTGCGGCGGTTCCGCGGCCACGTGGTCGATTTATGCCACGTGCTTTTCACAGTAACTCCTATTTTATAATGTTGTAGTTTCTGGAAATTTTTATTTTTTATTATTCAACTGTTGAATTATCCAGGTTGTATTGGGGACTTAAAGTTTTGATCGGATATTATAACTTTGTTTAGTTTTGTCCGGATAATTTTTTAGAAACTGTTAAAAAGTTCGAACGGATATCAATAACTCACTTTTTCCCCTGTCGGAAAATTTTTCAAAAGTTGGATTTTTCCTCGTGTTTAAGAATGTTCTAAGTCGTGCAAGTAACTCGATGGACCCTCTAGAAGACAACAAACCTTAACTCGATTATGTGACCGTCTTGAACTGCCCTTTGAACCTTAGGGTTTGGGGCAGTACGGCGTGCCACATGTGAGGCGTTGGCTTGACCCTTCTACGGCTGGATCATTGGTACTGTGGCATGTAATGGATGTTTTTAAACTGTTTTCAAATGTTGAAATTTATTGGGGAAATCTTGGGTGGTTGATGATTCGATCGGAAAGTTTAACTTTTTCTATCTATCTAGAATGTGATACAATATTTGGAATCCACAGGTAGTTATGAGATGACAAATTTGAATATTATAAACATAGCAGTTTAGTCTCAAATTGATCGGTTGCCACGGAATTTTGATGTGATCAAAAGTCCGTCGCAATCACGTAGGGTACGCGGATACTCGCCGGGTAAACTTAATAGGCAACCTCACTCCATAGCCCCGACCAAGTGATTGTAGGAGAACCCCGTCGCCGAAAGCATCCGTTCGGGTGCTCCCGGTAGCGGTGTTCCGCCTTGGTGCACTTCGTCGACGGTATCGGGGGTGCGGCCATTTACTAAAGTTTGCGACGAGCATTCGATCAGGACGTCGGGAATCTTGTTGAATTGCCCGACTTGATATTAAAAAGAGTTTTCGATAATGAGACTAAAATGTGGGGTTTATAATTGTTAGGCATGCGATGTCTAAGGAATTTATTTGGTTAGGCATGTGATGTCTAAAGAGGTTGCGGATTCCAACTGTTGTAGTTTTACACTTTCTTTTCTGTGACCGTAAGCGTAGTATGTGGAGTATCGCCGGCTTCGTTGCTATACTTCAACGACAATCGGGATACGCATACTTGCTTACGTTGATGATATGAGATATTATGTGTTGCTGTGATATGCTGTATTGGATCGTCGCGTTTGAATAGCCGGGGGTTTTATGTGAGATGAGAGTTTTTCTTTTTCATTCATGTAAAATTCATTTGTATGTAATATTCTTTTATTGGGGCACTTCCAGGTAGCGGAAGTTGTCACCGTTGTATATTATTTACTTTTCCGCATTAGGTAGACCCAAGGCGGGGAGCACAAGTAACCGGGTTCTATGGTCCAGTGGGAGACCATCTCGAGGAGTCGAGACCGGGTCTCCTAACCCTAGAATTGGCAGTGTTACTTGCCGCTCTCGTAGGGGTCTAGGGATGTGGGTTTGGCTATTCATCGCGACCGTGGAATCCGTGTTTTATGCAGGCTCGTATTGAAAACACGGACGTCCTAGTATATCCAATATTTCATATATGTTCTTCTGCTGCAATGTTCTGTGATGAGATCATATTACTGCCTGAGACGAATGTTTATATATTATATATATGAGATATATGTTATATTGCAGATTTCGTTTCAAAAGAGATGCTTGTGAAGCATAATTAAAATGGGACTTCATTAATGAGATTAATGAAATAAAAGAAACCTAAGATGTTGTAGAAACTTGTTTATAAAAACTGGTAGCTACAGTTCTTGCTTTGCATAGCGGTGTTCCTTGTAGAACATCCAGCACCTTATTCGATAAGGAAAGGACCGAGATCCCTTCACCGGGAGTGACTCCTTTAGCAATAACTGGCAGATGCTACAAACTCGGTCTGTCTTTTGATTGCTTCTATAGTTCTTGCTTTGCACAGCGGTATATATGATATATCCTGCACCTTATTCGATGAGGAAAGGGCCGACGATCCCTTCACCGGGAGTGACCCCTTTAGCAAAACTAGAAAAGCCTCAAAAACACTCCATTTAAAATCACTCGATTCTACAACGATATCAAGTTCATTACGCAAAGGGTTTTCTGAAAAACCCGTCGTAGCCCTCCGTCATTTCAGATAAGTACTAGTTAGTATTCGTGCTACGTTTGTTGACTATGTTAAGGCGTAGTGTGCGGTAGCTGATTAGTGCTTATCTGTATAAGCATATGATGCGATTGGATTAGGGTAGTCGTGCGACTTTGTTGACCATGTTAAGGGTCGTGCGGGTGGATTTAATTCAATCGGGAAATGACGGGTTGAACTTGACTAGCACTTATGATTTGTTGACTATGTTAAGGTCATATAGTTGCTAGGGGTAAAATATTATTGGGAATTTCAAGAGTTGAAATTTGCAATGAGATTGCATACCTTCTATTAGATAGTTGGATCCCGATACCCGCTGCGAGTAAGAGTTACTCCTGGGAGAGTTTTACACATTACAATTAGCCGATCAAGTAGGTGTCTAGAAAGGTGTTAACGAGGTTACGCCTCTGGGAAAACGAGGTTTACTTTAATTAGGTTCGTGCGAAAGCACGGGGGACCTCCCTCAAAGTACCGACACTGGCCTGGCTGAAAGATTGGCGAACTTGTAGCGTGTAATTAATCCCGGCTAGTCTTTCCTTTTAGGGTTTGAAGGAAGATTTGACTAAAACAGTGGGAGACATCCTGATTAGATATATTAGATAACCAATCTAATCTTGCAAGAGCATACGCTGAGTGTTTTCTTCTCTCTCTCTCTCCAGATAGCGACTATATCACGCCTAAATCAAGATAATAATACGGATATATTTTGACCGAACCCGCTTGTTATACTGAGCTGGGGAACGTTGGTCCCGCTCCAACTTATAATTGTTATAAGACAGAGCAGGAAATTGGGGAATACCAGATTTCCCTTGCCGCCCAAACGAAGAAAGTGCATGTTGATGCATCATCTTCGGGTGTGTTCATTACACAGAACTGTTTCTCAGTATCCTTTACGTCCTGGGTATGAGATACCGGATCAGGATCCCGCATATGTAATCTTTTACATAGGCTACAGATAGGTAGAGAACTGAGAACGGGTGATAAGTTTCATGAGGCAGAAAACGGTGCAAGTGTTGCAGCCAAGTCTGTTGGTCACTGTCACCCTGTATTACCAGAATACATTGATTCTGAACGAATGTTATTAGATACCGAACCTGATATACAAAATCATATCAGTCTCTTTATTAGTAAAGAAAGGATATAATTTTGTATTGTTGGATAATGTTTTGAACATTTCCTATATCAATAGTTGATCGGTTCAGGCACGTTATCTAAAAGCATTGACGTTCTAAATCAAACTACAGTTCTTAGTATACGGAACACACACAAGAGGAAGAGTTCAGAAATGAATGAATCCTTCTTGGGGTATTGTAGACTAGGTCATATCAATGCGACCCGACTGGCTGAAGTTACATAAAGATGCATATTTAAATTAGTTTGAATTTACATCTTGTGAAACTTGCCAGTCATGTCACAAAGATAAGATGACCACAGCTCTGTTTATTGGAAACAGAAAAAGAGTTAGTGAACTTTTGGGATTGATACATGCTGATGTATGAAAGTCCCCTGTCTACACATGCCAAGACCGGTTCTTTTTACTTCATTACATTCTCTGATAATCTCTCAAGATTCAGACATATGTTCCTGTTGAAACACAAGTCCGAACCTTTTGAGATATTCACAGAATATAAGTTAGAAGTAGAGAGCCAAAATACGGGTATAAGTATTATGTCCTTTGATGAGATCAAGGAGGAGAATACTTGAGCACGGAATTCCTGGACTATTCTAAATGAGAATGAGATTCTCTCTCAGCATTACTCCTCCGTATACACCATAGCATGATGGTATATCGGGGCGGAGCAATAGCACCCTATGTGATATGGTGTGCTCTATGATGAGTACTACTGAGTTGCTTATTTCCTTTTGGGAGTTATGCACTTGAGAAGCTGCATACCTATTGAATAGGGTTTAAATCAAATCTGTTGCCTACCACTTCATATGTGATATGGAAAGGGAAGAGCCCATATCTTAAGCTTGTTAAGATTTGGGGTTGTCCGGCCTATGTCTTAAAGCAAAATCCGGACAAGCTCGAGGCAAGGTCTGTTATGTAGAACTGGAAAGGTTCCAGCTATACAAAATGCAGCTAATGATTTGGTATAACCAAAGGATTCAATAGTTTCCAACGAACCTCAGCCTCTCCGCCGATCTAGCAGGGTTCCTCACCCACTTGAGAGATACTTTGGTTTCTCTATGACAGTGGGAGCGAGGATTGCATCATGAGATGATGACCCAACTAGTTTCGAGCTGGCCATCAGGAGTGGGACTCTGTAAGAATGGCTGGATGCTTATCGATCTGAGATGGAATCCTTATACACCAAAAAAGTATGGACTTTGGTTGCTTTATCTGAAGGGTTAAATCCCCATCAGGAGCGAGTATATCTTGAGAAGATTACTTGGTGTGCATGGAAAAGTTGAGACTTTCAAAGCTATGCTTAAGTCCATCAGATCCTACTTGCCACGGCTACATACCATGACTACGATATCTGGTGGTTGGGTGTCATGACTGCTATTCTAAATGATGTTTTAGAAAAGAGCGTCTATAAGTACACAGCCAGAGGGCTTCGTAGACAGTGGGAGCAGCGGAAACGTGTGCAAGATGTTTTATATGATAAAACAGGCATCGCGGAGTTGGAACATCTGTTTTGATATGGTAGTCAAAGAGTTTGACTTCATCAAAATGGTAGATGAACCTTGTATATACGAAAAGGTTGTAGAGAGTATGGTGGTGATCCTCGTAGAGTACGTGGATGACATACTCTTGATAGGAAAGGAGTTTCCTATGCTACGCACGGTCTATCTCCGCTTATCACAAAGATTCTCCATATAGGATCAAAGTGATACCTCCTAAATCCGAGGTTTTGGATCTATGAGATAGATCTAAATGGATGTTAGGATACTCACTAGTTGTAGTGAGATGGTATCAATCGATCCTGGGGAGAATCACTGGAAAGGTTCCAGAGTGATAAGGACGACTGAATGTCAGTCGCAGGCATTGTCTTTACCCTCAGTCGAGGGACGGTATGTTGGAAGAGTTCCAAGCTAGATACCGTGACATACTAGACGATTAAATGCAAGATGCATCGTTACCAAGGATACTACTAAAGAGGCAGTCTGGATATATATAAGTTCATAAGATGAACTTCGTTCCTGCCATTGTGTGACAATGGAGTTGTGGCTTTAGCCAAGGAACTACCGTCCCATCAGAAATCCAGATATAATTCTTAGGCAGTATCACCTGATCATGGAGATGGTTGATCTCCAGGGAGATCTAGGTTAGGAGAGTAGATACAGAGGACAACAACGCGGATCCACTCACAAAGGCCTTTTTCCCAGTAGAGACTTTTATGGGATGGTTGAGTATGAGATACTTCGACCGCAGCTAATTGTTGGGTATGCGATACCATAACAGATGGCCCTAGTGCAAGTGGGAGATTGTTAGTAATATGTATGCCCTAGAGGCCATTACTGTACATACGATGTATATTGTAGTGGATGCTAGGACATATATAGGGAGGACTTTCTTGCTCGACATGATAGTATGCTATCTGGTTGTATTTTATCTTAACATGTACTCTGATTGTCTCTATGTTACATGTTGATAAAGCCCTTAGGTTATGTACTCGACTACTGGGACTATGATGAGATCATACTAGTGGGGCCACGGTAGTCGGCGAGTACATCCTATAACTGTTCCTAGTCGAGGGTGTATCGAGACAGGGCATCGATGCACCAGAGTAGACTAGCGTATACGCATCTTGACCCATATGATGGGCGATGGATGATCCCATATCCATCGGTGTTTGACATCAAGGATGGTGTAGATGGTGTACGGGTGCTCAGTGGAGACTGGGTACACTGGACGGACTCGCCGAGAACTCCCAGATGGTATTATACCATACGTCAGATGGCAGTTCTCCGGTGACACTGGTACAGAGTAGTCTGTTGACCCGAGATCGTCATAGAGTCTTGTGTGATTCCCACTGTGCTTTGATTTCCATCATACCACGTCCATGAGGGCGTGCAAAAAGGTGGCTTTTGGGTACAGTCCCGAATCACATGGAGGCAATGAGCGATAGGAGGGGATTCGTCTCTCCCGGTATAGGGAGTTGATGTTGTGCTGTGTTCGATTGGCTATAACCGGAAATCCCTGGCCAGGGTTGCTGAGATTTACTGGTAAGTGTTATCGGTAGTTTCTCGAACTGTTATAGACCTCAAATCGACACGACTTATCAAGCTACTGGGGTCTGACGTTTACCACCCCTAGGCGAGATATGCGACATATCAGACGACGAGACCGGACTGTACGGGAGTGTTACTGTTTGGATCCACAGGAGAAGTTACAGGCTTGCTTGTTGATCTTCTGAGCGCTCAATACCTGGGTAGCTGTTACGTTTAGCTGACCGCTTGCAGCTTGTGGGTGTTTGATATGATCATCACCTACTGCCGGCGTATTGACGATTCTTTAGAGTCCTACACAGAGGTTTTTGACTCAGGCAAAACGGAGTAGGAGCACATATGTGATATGTGCGGGACCGAGGATAATGCGGTATGTGATATCGTATTGTATTCTCGCGATATTTGATATCAGCCGGGTCATCGGATCAAATGTTGATTCGATGAATCGGTACGGATAAATATTAGCCGGTTATATGCGATATAGCCGGATTGTCGGATCAAGTGTTGATTCGATAATTTAATGTATAATAATATATGTGATATATTAAATCGCATTAACTAATATTTGCTCACTAAAAGATTCTTTTTCTCACTCGGGTAATACATTGATATATATGCGATATATGTTAATTGTATTATTTTATTTTGTTACGGTAAATATTATATATGTGATTTATAATATTGTAACATGATATGATAACTAATGCAACTTGTTTAGCGGAGTTTAAACTTGATTAGGGTTCGGATTAGGGTTAAACTTTCTAGATGTTTCTAGAAGGTTTTCTTTTTGTCATGTGTAAGATATTTACAAATGACTCAGTCTTTTAATTACCCAAAACCCTAACCCTAGTCAATTCTCTACATTGGTTAAGTGAACCATGGTTGCATAATTCTATCATATCTCCTTTTCCTATTCATCACAAAGGGAAAAACATTATTCATTCATCTTCTTCCTCCATTTTCTTTCATGGAAAAACCTTTCTTGATTTTTCCAAGTGATGAATAATAGTGAGAAAAAGATAAATAAATAGAGAAAAAATCCTACTTCATCATCCTCATCTTCCCTTGCCATTTAGATGAGGGTGTTCACATCATTTCATGAGTGTTAGCTTGTGTTAAAGAAACTTGGAGGTAGATCATCTTAGTATCGAAGATTGGAAGGAAAGGTTGCGTCTTTCTCTTCGTGGAACCTCTCGAGCGTCCGGAACCCGATGATCGCAGCGAAGGGACCACAACACGGAGCATATGAAGTGAAGGACCGGATCTACAAAGGTTATGATCCCTCTCACTTAGTGTTAAATCGTTTAGCATGTTGTTTTTCGCCTAATCTCTAGTTTAAAGTTCTGTATTCGGGTAGTTCGGCACGGCTAAAATTTTAATCGGGCATGGTTGATGCATCGTAGACCCTTGTGCGCGTGCCTAGCAACCCTACAGATATACCCTCGACTAGGAACAGTTATAGGATATACTCATCGACTACCGTGTCCCCACTAGTATGATCTCATCATAGTCCCAGTAGTCGAGCACAGATCCTAAGGGCTTTATCAACATGTGAGAGAAAGACAGTAAACCAATACAAGTCAACATGTTAAGATAAAGTGAAACCAAATAGCATACTATCATGAAGAGCAAGAAAGTCCTCTCTATATATATCCAAGCATCCATCATAATATACATCATATGTACAACAATGGCCTCTAGGGCATATACATAACTAACAGTTCTCTACTTTATTCATATACCTATAACTTCTCAAAACTTGGACCCTGTGTTTCTATGAAACACTTGTCTAAAAACTAGAGAAATCATAAGTAAATCGAATATAGTACGAGAACCAACCCCTCTGTCCTAATGGACAAAGGACAATATACAATACTCTGTATAAGTCCCCTGAGTCTAGTAACTCATTCACTGTGTGTCGTAGGTTGAAAACCGTACTTATGGTTAAAAAGAATTACACCGTTGTTTAATGCTCCTTACCTAACCATCCACTGATATAGGTAAATGTCATAGACATAATTTCAAAAAGGTATATCTCACTCTATAAAATAGACGTACAAATATATTAATTTGAAATTGGTGCATAGCAACGGATATTCAAAACCAAATATTTGCCGACCGGCAAACAGCCCAGGCGATTTCCTCAAATATCACCAATTACAATGAATTCCGATATAATGAGGATGATCACCTAATTCCCAATAACTTACTCCCACTCATCATCTGTAAAACCATACAGATGTGAGAATCATTCCTGGTAAATACATACCCTGGAGCAAATGTCTAATTGGGAAATCCGTTTTCTTTTAACAGTACACAGTGAAACTGAAACATCGAAATGTTTCGTAGGGGTATCCGGGTATTCCTTGTAATGACTCTTCCATTATCCAGATGCACAACTGTAACCGTATAATTCTTTGCCATCTCTCCAAATCCCTTTATATGTCTTTAGTCATTACCTTCTGTACACTTCTTTAGGCCAAATGGTTTTCTTCCTTCCCTACCGTTCGGCACCAGCCTATGGTTTGGAAGAAGACTATCCAATAAGTATAATGGGTGTACTGTCCTGATCCCAGGAGAACTCGCAATGCGAGAGAAGGTGAAGATAAAAGACAACCGAATAAACCTTATTCTTATTTCTCCTGAACCAGAATCTATCCCCGAACTGGAACAAGTTTCTTTCGAGTTCGTATATAACCATACGATGGAGTATCTAATAAACTGTGGATCTTCGTAGTGATACGGAGTGTCCTGGAGAAATACAAAGGTGAATTGGGAGTGGTAATGAAATACTTGGTTTGGTCGTGAATAGCAGTCGCAATTTACTTTGCCCTCTTACTAATCCCTTAATATGTCTTTACTTAATACCTTCTGTACACCTTAGTTAGGCTAATTGGTTTTCTTCATTCCCCACCGTTCGACACCAGCCTATGGTTTGGAAGAAGACTATCCAATTTGCGTAATAGGTGTACTATCTCCTAAACCAAGGAGTACTCGCAACCTGAGAGAAGATAAAAGGAAAAGACAACTGAATAATCCTATTCGTTTTCTCAAGAACCAGAAACCATCCCCGAATAAATTCCTTCGAGTTCGTATATAACTATACGATGGTTTTGTCCAATGGAAGTGGACGTTCGTAGTAATACGGGGTGTCCTGGAGAAAAGGGTAAAAGTAGGAGTGGCAACGAGTTATGCAACTCTGACAATCCAAAAGCCAGTGTTTAAGAAGGTTCGGTCAACTTGGTCACTGAGTCATAGTCAAAGGTCGGGTCATGGTCGCTGCCAAAGAGAGAGAAAAGAAACACTCAGCGTGCACTCTAACCTAGATCAGAATGGTTATCACTTTTTCTAATCAGGAAACCTCCCACTGTACCGTCAAATTCTCCTCCAAACCCTAAAGAAGAATTAGTCGGGATCACCCGAGGAGTAAACGAACTCATCAGTGGAAATCGGGATCCAACTATCATCGCATGATAACGTGACGGAATCCACTCACGTCACCACACTCCAGAAGGTATGCGCATGCCTGGCAAGTTTCAGCTTCTTTAGAAACTCCCGATGTGATTATTACCCCTAGGAACCAAGTGACCTTGACACAGTCAACAAATCAAAGAGTCCTAGTCAAGTTCAACCCGTCATTATCCTGGATTGCATTAAACCCACCCGTACAAGCCCTTGACACAGTCAACAAGGCCGCACGACTGTCCTAACCAATCCTATTAATATGCCACAAACGAACACTACTTAGCTACCGTACACTACGCCTTGACACAGTCAACAAATGCAGCACGAATACTAAGTAATACTTGTAAGAAATGACGGAGGACTACGTCTAGTTTTTGGCGAAAAACTTTTAACGTAATGAACTTGATATCGTTGAAGGAACTGCATAGCTTTTTATAAAAAATATAGTGGCGAAAACCTTTTCTAAAGAGGTCACTCCCGGTGAAGGGATCTCGGCTCTTTCCCCGTAAAATGAGGTGCAGGATTTTCCAACTGAATACCACGATGCAAAGCAAAAAGTAATCGGCTATAGTGAAGTTATTACCCTGACGCAAACTTCTGTCCAAGGGGTCACTCCCGGTGAAGGGATCTCGGCCCTTGCCTCGTCGACTGAGGTGCTGGATATTCATAACCGAATACCACTGTGCAAAACAAAAGAGAACGCCCTTGCAATAACAGCTTTTAGAAAAATGTTCCAACAACATCATAATATGTTTGTTTAGCTTGCATTGATCCGAATTAATGCAGTCCCATCAATTGATCACACCAATAAAGAACGAAAATAATGATGTACGTATATGCCATCCGCATTCGCCACTGGGTCCCGTCATCACCCATTAGGTTACTTAACTAACGACAGAGCGGGGATTGGACTAGCGCGGATGCAAAACATATACAACATCTATTAGTATATATATCAATATATAATATTTGCTCAAGGCGTGATAAAATGCAACATCACAGAAATGTAATAAGCATCACAGAACAATACAGATATTTGGGATCCCCGGGTTTCATAGAGCCGCTACTGAAACCTGACGTTCCCCTGGTCGTGTGGATAGCCTGTGCAATGAAATCCTAGACCCCTACGGGCGCGGCAAGTTACCCGCCAAAACCTGAAGCGAGGCAGCCCCTTCAGCAACGTGAATTGACCTCCCAGCACTTCACGGAATCCGGTAACTTTGGCACCCCTCCTTGGGTCAACCTATACCCCCTACGAGTGCGGCGAATAGGCCGCCAATTCTACAGTGAAGCCCCTTCCGTCTTAAAGCCATGAGATGCGGGCCCGTTGCACTCTAGAACCCGGCTACTCGTGCACCCCACCTCGGGGTTATCCTAGTACAAAAAGTAAAATGTACATACAACGGGTACATCGACCTCAGCCCGGTTGTGCCCCAAAAGAATAATATACAAACAGGCAGTAACGGCAGTCCACATGTCGGACGCTCGCCCCGCAATATCAAATGTACATATAAAATAAAACTGTACTACCATTGCAACCAGGCTATCCCCCACGACCAATCCGCAACATCACAGCACAACACAGATCATCAACGTGAATGTCACGTTCGCAAATCCGTCTAAAAAGGCTATAGCAGATAGACTGGATTTACCGATCGAATGGCATTCACGGTCGCAGATATAATGTAAATACTGTGAACCAACATGTTTAAAAATTTTGATCGATCAAATTTACCGAAGTGGGCCCCAAGCACTACTGTAGCACTCAAAGAAGATCTGGACCCAAAAAGAATATTCCAAAACCTTATTTCCAAGTCTAACGATCTCCGTAGAAAACTGGTATGGTGAACACCTATTACTGCGGCGGAACCGCGGCCAAGACAGGGGTTTGGCCGCGGTTCCGCGGCCTATCTACAGTGTCACAGTACCATTTTTCCCCAGAATTCTTAAAATACCCTGCATGTTATTCTGCAACAACCTGAAAAAAATTTCGAGCCAAAAATAAAATTCGACAAAAACTCATGGAAATGGAAACGCGGTTTTTGAAAATTCGTTCGATCGAACTTGTAAACATATTAGACTAAGCTAGACTAGGTTAATGGCGTGGCTCTGATACCAATGTAAGTGCACGGCGGCGCCCCGTCCGTCAATCCGACGCCGGAATGCGGAAACGAAACTTTTCTAAAAACTAGAAACCGGCACCACCGCGCACTATAAAACCCTGATTGGGCCATTAACCTAACTCTAGCAAACAAGAGAATGGGGAAGAAAGCTATAACGAGCGATCCGTGTCCTGCGGTCTTCTCGTCGTCATCCCGATCTCCAGGCGGAATCTCCGGTCTTCATCTCCTCGTCGGAACGGGCACCACATCGCCATGTTCTTTTACGGGCACCCATCTCTGGACCGAGGCAACTCGGGCACGAAGTTGGCGAGTCGACGTGTCCAAGAATACTGTAGGCGAAGTGTAGGATGTTTTGTCTCTTGGGGTTTGAAGTTGCCTTTAATGATGGAGGAATGAGCAATGGAAAAGAGCTTTGGGATTTTTGATACAAGCATAAGAAATATGATGAACATTTTTCCCACTCCAAAAATGAATTCACTCTCTCTCTCTCAATCAATGTGGCTGGCCAATATCAAGAATGAGGAGGAGAAAAAATGTACCAAAGGGAGGTAAGCACAAGATGGTGGAATAGGCGAGCATAAGCCAAATCAAGCCTCACATCAATTTCAAATACAAATCCAATCTCATTAATGCAAAACAAGTGATGCAAAAGGAATCTCATGATGCTATATCCATCATAATGCCTCCATATATAAATAACCCCCTCCACAATACTAATTTGCAAAATTGCAAATTAGCCCCTCCCATCATAAAAGTCCGGCCGTGAAGGAACAAAGGAAAACTGGCCGAAACGGAATGCAAGCTGGCAACTTCAGAAAACTGATCCCGTAATAAATTATAGGAAAACCCCGCGACTGTATATACATACCCGCATTTGCATTCCCACTAAATACAAATGCAATGAGACAAGATCTACACTGTACAATACTAGGATCCGTCTTAAACGAAAGCCCGCTAGTATTATCCGTCCGATCATGATCAGTGCAATACCGCACGCACAAGATCGAACCCTGCCATATCACCATACGGCCTCTACAGCATTTCGCCCGAAACTTGAGAAATTGGTCTGTGGGGGACTCTAAAGACTCGTCAATACTTTCGTTGTGGATTTAACCACTAGCACGTCAGAGGTATTAGCCTATACGTAACGGGATACCAGGTATTGAACAAAAGGGACGTCGATGAGCGAACTCATCCTGACACCCTACTGAGCCTGTCAGTGACAATATCAGTACAGTCCGGTCCGTTCGTCTATGAGCATCGCATGGCGGGCCTAGGGGGTTGGTAAAAGTCAGACCCCCAAAAGCGGTACAAGTCGTGTCGGAGTGTAGTCCAGAACACCCTGAAATACTACTGGAATACCTACCAGTAAATCTCCTGCCTCGGACGAGGGCTTTGTGTAATGGCTCTCCTAGACACAGCGCGACCTCACCCCCAATACCGAGAGAGACGAACCCCTGCAGATCCGCTCACTGCCTCCATGTGGCTCGGGACTGTACCCAACTAAAACCTGTTTGCACGTCTCCTTTGAGCGTGGTAGGATAGTAATTAAAGCACAGTGGGAACTCACACGAGACAAATGACGATCTCAGGTCGATGAACTAACCTGTACACATGTCACCAGGGAACTGCTATCCGACGTCAGGTATAAGACCAACTACCATGTTCCCGGCGAGTCCTGTCCGGTATACTCATAACCCAATGAGCAGCTGAATACATCTTAGGTGAACCAACTGACACCAGTGGCTTGTGTGACCGGCCACCGCCCCTTGTCGGGGTCTCGACTGTATACACTAGTCTACTCTGGAGTATCGATGCCCTGTCTCGAAATTCCCATGACTAGGGACCATTTAAGGATGTGCTTATAGACCCCAGCTCCCACGTATATGATCGCCCTCATACTGCTGGTAGTCAAACAAGAATCCTAGGGGCTCTATCAACGTGCAATAGTGACCTGTAAGGTCACCTAAAGCAGTACACGATGATAAAGATAAACCAGATAGCATACTATCATCTTGAGTAAGACTGTCCTACCGGTATATGTCATCCCTCAATCATTGCAATCACGTGCCTATGATCCAATAATTGACTCTGAGGGCACTATCTCCAACACGGATGGCCATCACCATAAATCCGTGGCCATGGAAGACGAGAACTATCTATCCAGGATCGATAGTTTCTCCGGTGGTGATGGGTTTCATCCCGACACTAAATGTCGCGTTGTTAGGGGTCTGACTTTATCAACCCCCTTAGACTCGATATGCGATACACTTGGATGAACAGACCGGACGGTACGGATATTATCACTGACAGGCTCTGTAGGGGTTCAGGATGAGTTTGCTCGTCGGCCTCCCTTTCGCTCAATACCTGGGTAGCCGTTACATACAGCTAGTGCCGCTGACGTGCTTGTGGTTAAACCCACTGCCAGCGTATTGATGAGTCTTTGGAGTCCCACACAGAGGGTTTTCATGGTTCAGGCGATATGTGTTGGATATATTGCCCTCAGATTCAATTATTGGATCGCAGGCACGTGATTACAATGATTGAGGGAGGACCTATACCTGTAGGACAGACTTACTCGAGAGCTTTGTATACTTTCTGGTTTGTCTTTATCATCGTGTACATGCTTTAGGTGACATTGTAGTTCCCTATTACACGTTGATAGAGAATAGTATGCTAGCATGGTTTATCTTTATCATCCTGTACTGCTTTTGGTGACCTTACAGGTCACTATTGCACGTTGATAGAGCCCATAGGATTCTTGCTTGACGGCCAGCAATATGATGGAGATCATATACGTGGGAGCTGGGGTCTATAAGCACATCCTTAAAGTGGTCCCTAGTCATGGGAGTTTCGAGACTGGGCATCGATACTCCATTAGTAGACTAGTGTATACAGTCGAGTCCCCGACGAGGGGCGGTGGCCGGTCTCACAAGCCATTGGTGTCAGTTGGATCACCTAAGATGTATACAGTTTCTCATTGGGTTATGAGTACACCGGACAGGACTCGCCGGGAACTTGCTAGTTGGTATTATACCTGACGTCAGATAGAAGTTCCCTGGTGACATGTGTACAGGTTAGTTCATCGACCTGAGATCGTCATTTGTCACGTGTGAGTTCCCACTGTGCTTTGATTACTACCCTACCACGGCTCAAAGGAGTCGTGCAAATAGGTTTTAGTTGGGTACAGTCCCGAGCCACATGGAGGCAATGAGTGGATCGGCAGGGGTTTCGTCTCTCTCGGTATTGAGGGTGAGATCGCGCTGTGTCTAGGAGAGCCATTACACGAAGTCCTTGGCCAAGGAAGGAGATTTACTGGTAGGTATTCCAGTAGTATCTCAGGGTGTTCTGGGATACACTCCGACACGACTTGTACCGCTTTTGCGGGTCTGACTTTTACCAACCCCCTAAGCCCGCCATGCGATACTCATAGACGAACGGACCGGACAATACGGATATTGTCACTGACAGGCTCAGTAGGGTGTCAGGATGAGTTCGCTCATCGACCTCCCTTTTGGTCAATACCTGGTAGCCGGTTACGTACGGCTAGTACCTCTGACATGCTAGTGGTTAAATCCACAGCCAAAGTATTGACGAGTCTTTAGAGTCCCCCACAGACAGTTTCTTAAGTTTCGGGCGAAACGTTGTAGAGGCCGTATGATATATGGCAGGGTTCGATCATATACGTGCAGTAGTGCACGGATCATGATCGGGAGGATCATACTAGTGGGTTTTGGTTTAAGCCGGATCCTAGTAGATGCCATTCTATTTTTATTGTTGCAAACGTTTGGATTAATGTTTGCATATGGAAATAATGAGCTTAAAAACCATGATTAGGTGCATTAATTATGACATGGTGAAGGGTGGTGACTCATGGTCTTATTCTTTGAACTATGTCATGTTTAGTGATTGATTTGTGATGTGAAATGAGAGAGAGAGAGAGAAAGGGCAACCATGTATTGTGAGGTTAGCTCTTGTATTTTCTATTCTAACTCTCACTCTCATTTGATCTCAACACAAAAGAAAAAGAGAGGAAAGCTTCTTCTTCCTCCTCTTTCTTGAGCTCATTATCTCCTCACTAATGGCATCCAATAAATCCTCAAGAGACAAAGTGATGACACACATTCTCTACTTCACCTTGGACATGTCGGCTAGCGAACTTCGTGCCCGAGTTCCTTCGGATGAAGCGGGAGCCCGTAAAAAGACTCGAAGATGTGGTGCCCTTTCCGACGAGGAGATCGGAGATGCCGCGAGGAGCTTGGGATGGTGGCCAAAGACTGAAGGACACGGATCGATCGGTATAGCCTTTCCAACCCTTTCTCTAGTTGCTAGTTGTAGGTTAATGGTCCAATCCAGGATTAAAGTCTGTGATAGCGCCGGTTTCTAGTTTAGAAAAAGTTTTCGTTTCCGCATTTTGGCCTAGGACAGACAGCCGGGGCGCTACCGTAGACTTACATGGTATTAAAGCCACCCCATTAACCTTTACTAGCTTGTTCTAACATATTGAAAACATCGATCGGCCAAATTTTCCAAAACCGCGATTCCATGTTAGCAGTTTCTGTCGAATTTTTTTTGTCGTCGAAAAATTATTTTGAGTGTTGCAGAAAAACAGGCAGGCTTTTTAAAGAAATCTGAGAAAATTTGGTACACTGTTTTCACTGTAGCGCGGCGGAACCGCGGCCGTACCCACTTTTTGGCCGCGGTTCCGCCGCCGTACTGTAGCTTCACTTCACCAAATTTTCTACAGTGGTTTTTAACTTGGAAGTGGG
Organism: Agapanthus africanus; assembly: GCA_030015575.1. Classification (NCBI taxonomy): domain Eukaryota; kingdom Viridiplantae; phylum Streptophyta; class Magnoliopsida; order Asparagales; family Amaryllidaceae; genus Agapanthus; species Agapanthus africanus. The sequence goes on from JASDDO010000031.1 coordinate 140,313,238, forward strand.
GTTTCTGGAATGTTTATTTTTGGCCCAGATTATTTTGAGTGCAACAGTTGTGCTTGGGGCCCACTTCGGAAAATTTTGTCAATCAAAATTTTGAAATATGTTAGTTCACAGTGCTTACTTTATATCTACGACCGTGAATATCATTCGAGTGGTAAATCTTATCTAATTGCTATAGTTCTTTTAGACGGATTTGTGAACGTGACATTCACGATGATGTTCTATGTTGTGCTGTGATGTTGCGGATTTTTCGTGGTGGATAGCCTGGTTGCAATGGTAGTGCAGTTTGATATTATTTGTACATTTGATATTGCGGGGCGAGCGTCCGACATGTGGACTGCCGTCACTGCCTGTTTCTATATTATTCTTTTGGGGCACGACCGGGCTGAGGTCGATGCACCCGTTGTATATATTTTACTTTTTGTACTAGGATTACCCCAAGGTGGGGTGCACGGATAGCCGGGTTCTAAAAGGCAACGGGCCCGCATCTCATGGCTTTGAGACGGAGGGGGCTTCACTCTAGAATTGGCGGGGTATTCGCCGCACTTGTAGGGGGTATTGGTTGACCCAAGGTGGGTGCTCAAGTTACCGGATTCCGTGAAGTGCTGGGTGGTCCATTCAATTTGTTGAAGGGGGCTGCCTCGCTTCAGGTTTTGGCGGGTAACTTGCCGCACCCGTAGGGGTCTAGGATTTCATTGCACAGGCTATCCACACGACCAGGGGAACGTCGGGTTTCAGTAGCGGCTCTATGAAACCCGGGGATCCCAGATTATCTGTATTGTTCTGTGATGCTTATTACATTTCTGTGATGTTGCATTTTATCACGCCTTGAGCGATTATTATATATTGATATATATACTAGTAGATGTTGTATATGTTTTACACCCCCGCTAGTCCAGTCCCCGCTCTGTCGTTAGTTAAGTAACCTAACGGTTGATGACGGGACCCAGTGGCGAATGCGGATGGCATATACGTACATCGTATTTTCGTTCTTTATTGGTGTGATCAATTGATGGGACTGTATTAATTCGGATCAATGCAATCTAAACAAACCTATTTTGATGTTGTTGTAACAATTTTCAAAAAGCTGTTATTGTAAGGACGTTCTCTTTTGTTTTGCACAGTGGTATTCGGTTATGAATATCCAGCACCTCAGTCGACGAGGCAAGGGCCGAGATCCCTTTACCGGGAGTGACCCCTTGGACAGAAGTTTGCATCATGGTAATAACTTCACTATAGCCGATTGCCTTTTTTCTTTGCATCGTGGTATTCAGTTGGAATATCCTGCAACTCATTCTACGGGAAAAGAGCCAAGATCCCTTCACCGGGAGTGACCTCTTTATCAAAGGTTTTCACCACTATATTTTTATAAAAAGATATTCGGCTCCTTCAATGATATCAATTTCATTACGTTAAAGGTTTTTCGCCAAAAACCATTCGTAGCCCTCCGTCATTTCAGACGGGTAGCACTTAGTATTCATGCTATGTTTGTTGGCCAAAGTCAAAGCATAGTGTATGGTAGCAATTTGTTATTTTTCTGTTATATAGATAGATGCGTTGGTTTGGGACGGTCGTACTGCTTTGTTGGCCAAAGTCAAGGGTAGGTACGGGTGGGTTCAAATTAACCTGGATAATGACGGGTAAAACTTGACATGTGACTTATGATTCGTTGGCCAAAGTCAAGGTCATAAGAGCATGGGGTAAAAAATCACATCGGGAGTTTCAAAAGAAACTGAAACTTTCCAGATATGCGCATACCTTCTGGAGTGTGATAACGTGAGTGGATTCCATCACGTTATCATGCGATGATAGTTCGATCCCGATTCCTACTGATGAGTTGGTTTACTTCTCGGGTGATCCCGACTAATTCTTCTTTCAGGTTTGGAGGAGAATTTGAGGTTATAGTGGGAGGTTTCCTGATTAGATAAATTGATAACCATTCTGATCTAAGTTAGAGTGCACGCAGAGTGTTTCTTTTCTCTCTCTCTTTGGCAGCGACCATGACCCAACCCTTGACTATGACTCAGTGACCAAGTTAACCGAACCTTCTTAAAACACTGGCTTTTGGATTGTCTGAGTTGCATACATCATTGTCAATCCTTCTTTTACCCTTTGAATTTCTCCAGAACACCCCGTATTATTACGAACATCCACTTCCATTGGATAAATCCATCGTATGGTTATATACGAACTCGAAGGAAATTGTTCCAGATTCGAGGATGGATTCTGGTTCTGGAGAAAATGAATAGGACTATTCAATTGTCTTTTCCTTTTACCTTCTTTCAGGTTGCGAGGACTCCTTGGTTTAGGAGGGTACACCTATTACGCTAATTGGATAGTCTTCTTCCAAACCATTGGCACGTGCCGAATGGTGGGGAATGAAGAAAACCAATTAGTCTAACGATGGTGTACAGAAGTTAATAAGTAAAGACAAATAAAGGGATTAGAAAGAGGGCAAAGTAAATTGCGACTGCTATTCACGACCAAACCAAGTATTTCATCGCCACTCCTACTTCACCTTTGTATTTATCCGGGACACTCCGTATCACTACGAGGATCCACAGTTATCTGGCGTATGGTTATATACGAACTCGAAGGGACTTGTTCCAGTTCGGGGATGGATTCTGGTTCAGGAGAAATAGCAATAAGGTTTTATTCAGTTGTCGTTTATCTTTACCTTCTCTCGGGTTGCGAGTGCTCCTAGGATTGGGACAGTACACCTACTACGCTTATTGGATAGTCTTCTTCCAAACCATAGGCTGGTGCCGAACGGTAGGGAAGGAAGAAAACCATTTAGCCTAAAGATGGTGTACAGAAGGTAATGACTAAAGACATATAAAGGGATTTGGAGAGATGGCAAAGAGATATACGATTACAGTTGTGAATATGATAATGGAAGAGGCATTACTAGGAATACCCGGATACCCCTTCAAAACATTTACATGTTTCAGTTTCACTATGTACTGTTAAAAGAAAACCGATTTCCCAATTAGTCCTTACTCCAGGGTATGTATTTACCAGGTATGATTCTCATAGCTGTATGGTTTTACAGATGATGAGAGGGAGTAAGTTATTGGGAATTAGGTGCTTGTCCTCATTATATCGGGATTCGTTGTAATTGGTGATATTTAAGGAAATCGCCTGGGTTGTTTGCCGGACGGCAAATATTTGGTTTTGAATATCCGTTGTTATGCACCAATTTCAAATTGATATATCTGTACGTTTATTTTTATAAAGTGAGATATAACTTTTTGAAATTATGTCTATGACATTTACCTATATCAGTGGATGGTTAGGTAAGGAGCATTAAACAGCGGTGTAATTCTTCTTAACCATAAGTACAGTTTTCAGCTTACGACACACAGGGAATGAGTTATTAGACTCAAAGGACTTAAACAGAGTATTGTATGTTGTCCAGTGTCCATTAGGACAGAGGGGTTGGTACTCGTACTATATTCTGTTTACTTGTGACTTCTCTAGTTCTTAGACATGTGTTTCGTAGAAATGCAAGGTCCAAGTTTTGAGAAGTTATAGGTATATGAATAAAGTAGAGAACCAGGTATTGCAAGTATCAGGATTCTTCGAGGTGATCGAAGATGTGTATATTTGTGCATGGTATTCAGTTGATAGTAATGATTATGAGAACTTGCTTCTCTTTCAGGTTACTCATATCTGGATGTATTCCTAAGTTGAGTAATGCTGATCGGCCTCTCTGCATTTAGTTGACATGCACTAGAGACAACTGCATGATTTGAATCTGGTTCCAATTAAATCAGTGCCTCTGTTTCTATATTAGATATAGAACGGTTCATATCTTAACGATGTTAAGGTACGGGGAGTTGTCCGGCTTATGCTTAAAACCAGACTTTAGATAACTCAAGGCACGTTTATGTAATGGTTGTTTATGGGTTGACCCCGGCTATGACGAGTGTTGACTTTCTACCATATGGAAGATCAATAGTGATATTGTTCTTGACTCACCACAGTTTTAATAAAAATGTATTTTTTCAGAAAACAGTAGTGGGTGTATGGTAGAACTGGAAGTGATTCCAGAACCGCAAACGATTACTGAAAATTTGATAGAAACTAAAGATTCAATCTGGTTTGACATTCCATTGGCCGATCCGCAGATATGGTGGGTAACCTCAGGCACTTGAGAGGTACTTCGGTATGCTCAAGGACGGTGATAGGGAGGTTCTTTTTTACCCACACTTCCCATTTCTGTTCTTCCAGACTGTGAAACCGGGCAGGAGGATGAGTATAGTGTCGTTCTGAACTGGCTTTAGGAGTGCACGTGTATATTATTCTTCCAGAGGGTTGTCGTAGTCACTGGGAGCAAAGGAAGCATAGTGGACAAGTAGCTTATGTCTATTTATGGACTAAAGAAAATATAGCGGAGATAGATCATCTATTTATGATGTGACAGTCATAGGTTTGACTTCATCAGAATAGGGGATGGATCTGTTAAGAAGGTAATAGGATGTGATGTCCTGGTATTTGGATGACATACACAGAGTAGGAAGTGAAATTCCTATACTACGATCGGTTATACTTTGGTTGTCACAAAGTGGTTTCTCCACATAAAGCTTGGATATTATATCAGACATTCTGGAGGTGTTTTAGAATGGGTGACTCCTCGCACGGTAGTATACCTATAGGTGATGGAGTCACCCTCTCTAAAGGTGTCTTAAAGACTAAAGGGGAGAGAGATGTGCATGATTGGCAGATCACTTGCTTAGGCAATTGAGTCAATCATGAGATGTCAAGCACCACACCAGATATTGTTTTTGCACGAGATGCACTAAATTGATATTAATCCTATCCTGGAGAAACATTCGGAAGCAGTTTTAGAACATAAGTGGATATTCTAGGGATATGATAACAACAGCCTCTTTAAGGAGACATTTATCATTCCAGACTTCCAAGGTGACATGGATGACAGAGTGACTGTTAGAGTTATAGTTTTCCTTTGACGAGGGGCAGTTGTTTGGACAGGAGGTCCAAGCGGATACTGAGGGAGGCATGGCGCAGGATACTGATTAAGTTCAGTTGACGATACAGTCTAAGAAGTTTGGATTTGGAGTTCATTTATGAACTAGGTCCCATCAGATATCCATATATATTCTAAGTCATGTATTGCTCATTTCGGGAGATAGCTTTCTCCGTGAACTTGAGATAAAGAGAGACATAGAAAGAAACATCAGGACGGATCCACTCACTGAGGCTATTCCTCGAATGCAATAGTTTCGCAAACGGGCTTTGTAAGACTGATTAGTAGAGGAGTTGGGTGTTCGGTATCACACAGGCTGTGAGTATGTGACATCGCAAGAATTAGCCTTGAGTGCAAGTGAGAGATTGTTGGATATAGTGCCCTCTGAGTCAATTATTGGATCGCAAGCACGTGATTGCAATGATTGAGGGATGACCTATACCGGTAGGACAGTCTTACTCGAGAGCTTTGTATATTATCTCGTTTGTCTTTATCATCATGTACATATTTTAGGTGACATTGTAGCTCACTATTACACGTTGATAGAGAATAGTATGTGTTCCTTGATTAAAAATCAGGAGAAGCTTCAGATGTGGCATCACCTGCTCACACGTGACCAGTTGTACGTGTTGGCACGTGCCGCTTAAAGCAGTGGCAAAAAGCACATTCATCCCCTGATTAAAAATCAAGAAAAAGCTCCAGAAGAGGCATCACGTGCTCACACTTGACCAATGGTCACGTGTTGGCACGTGATGGTTAAGCAACGGCCAGAGAACAGAGCACAGAAGAAGAGAAGCCCATTCCAGGGGTCACGTGCCTACACATGACCAGGGGTCACGTGGCCACACGTGACCGGCTTTAAGAGCCTTATTCTTTAACAGAATTAAATTCTAAGGATAAATCTTTACAAAATGAAGAAGGATTATCTGAAACCGTTGGATTAAAAATCTAAAGGTGATTAAATATCACCAATTTATGGAAAAATCTTGGACTTGGAAAGATTTCCCCCTAAATCTAACCGAAATAACAAAGAGATATCTTTGGATTTAAAATCCAATGGTGAACAAAATTCACTTAATAATCTAAAGGCCCAGATTAATGATGAATATAAATCAAATCTCTCAATGAACAAATCAAATCTTTCAATGAGAGATTTACCAAACAGATTGAACCTTTTCCTTCTCATATAAATAGGAGCCAAGATAAGAAGAGAAAGGACCTTTGGACCTTTTCTTTTGATACACAGAGAGAGATATATAGAGCTTTTGATTCTCTGCAGAAGGAAAACCTTAGGTAAGAAAAGAAAAGGGAGGCTTCAAAAGAGAATTGAATTCTCAAAAGAGTTTAACTCTCATATAAAGAAAAGAACTTAATTCTTTCTCTGGTGAAGGATCTGTAAAGTGCACATCTCCCCATGAATTGAGAATTTAATTCTCATTGGGTTGAGATCCTGCCATGCAGATATAAAACACAGAGGAGGAACTGAGTTTTGAGAATTTAATTCTCACAAAATGATAGGAATTCAATTCCTTTGAGATAAAATTAGGGTTTAACCCTATGTTATAGGAATTTAATTCCTTCAAAATAAACAGAACTAGGGTTTAACCCTAATTGAGAGCATAATTCTCTCAAACTCACAGGAATTTAATTCCCTTAAGAAAAGAAATTAGGGTTTAACCCTATTTAAGAATATAATTCTTAGAAGAAAACAAGAATTTAATTCATCTAAAGTTTGTTGTTAGGGTTTAACCCAATGAAGAAATTAATTCTTAAAAGATGAACAGATCTTTAAAACATGCAATGAAACAGAGTCACGTGCTACCAAGTGACCCTTGCAAAGACCCACAGAAAAGAACTTTGAAGCAACACCTCACGTGTTACCGCGTGACTCCTGCAAAGATCTATAAAAGAGAACTTTGAAGCAATGCCTCACGTGCCCCACGTGATCTCTAAAGCACACAAGAGAAAAAGAAACAGAAAAGAGCTCTATGGTGCCCTCACGTGTCGACATGTGACCCCTAATGAACATTCTAACAGATCAAAGCGTAAGCCCCCATCACGTGCCCACACGTGATGGCTTTCAGAATTAAAAGTGTCAAACACTTATCTGTAGAACAAAATAAAGGGAAGCAGGGCGCTCTCACGTGCTACCACGTGACCCCTTGGCTGAAGCTCTAACAGATAAACGCCTAAATTCCCATCACGTGATAGCACGTGATACTTCAAAGTATTCAAGACTTTTGACTGAATAAAATAAGGGGAATCAGGACGCTCTCACGTGTCCGCACGTGACCCCTCTCTCCTTAGTGTTTAACACTAGTCTGGAGATTTTGTCCCCAGTGTTTAACACTGATTTTTTAGTGTTTAACATTAATTTGAAAACTCTGTTCCCAGTGTTCAACACTGATTATCTTTTAGTGTTTAACACTAACTTGTTAATCTTATTCCCAGTGTTCAACACTGTTGGTCTCTAGTATTTAACAGTTGTTTTAGCCCAATTGGCTAAGTTTCCAGAGGCAAAGCCTCTCCTTCAATGAACCAACAGAGGGCCAATATCCCAAAAATGATTGGACTTAGTCCAAGCTGGCCATAAGTCCTCAATTCAAACTCAATTGAGCCAATGAGCTCATAATATAATAATTGATCTTAGTTTCCAAATTGGACTGCAGATCACTTAATCTACCTTAGTTTAAGGATACATCTCTTCACTCCTTTGATACTTGGTGTTGTAATTCCTCAACGTCTTCAAAGAGGTGATGGGTCCCGATGACCACACATCGATACAGACTGTGGGGTCCTTAAACTCATGGACTATGAGGTCCTTAACCTTGACCGTAATGTCTTAAAACTAAACGCCGGACTGTGGGGTCCTTAAACCCACGGACTACGAGGTCTTTAACCTTGACCGGAATGTCTTACAACTAACAACGGACTATGACGTCCTTAACCTTGACCATGATGTCTTAAAACTAACATCGAACCGTGGAGTCCTTAAATCCACGGACTACGACGTCCTTAACCTTGACCGCAACGTCTTAAAACTAACGATGGACCGAGATGTCCTTAAACTACCAATGGACCGCAATATCCTGAAACTAATTATCGACCAAAATGTCACTAAACTAAACAATAGAGCCCAATTTCTCTTTTGTTGGATCTAAACGATCCCGTTAAGTTGATCTTAGTCTAAAACTAGACTAACGTATCCTTAACAAACGTTTAAGTCGATCTTAGTCTCAAACGAGGCTAATGTATCCTTAAACACAACCCTCCAAACCCAAATCTAAGATAATATGGATTTGGACTAGTCCACGCCCTACGGGCGACGACATAACTCAGTCTCCGTATACAATCCACGGGCATCCGAACATGAATCAAACACACACGACACGAAGTGATCATCTGGAGAAGGAGAAAGTTGTTACCGCAATGCGGTAGCGTAATTAACTGCAGGGGCTTGCGCCTGCAGGGAAGAGCGTCCCCACAATCAAAACCCCCTCAAGCGAAGGGGAATCTGACGAAGTTTGCTACATCGGACGCATCCGTTTAAACCTTCGATACACGGTGCCATAAATCAACTTGGAATTTTTGGAGAGGTAAACGGATAGCACCAATTAGCATCTTCCCCGAGTCTCAGGCAAGACAGTCCATGTCTTGGCCGCCATTCAGAGGGGAACAGATTATGGCACGCCCGGTGGGACCTTTTCCTATTTCCACTCCACACTTCGTGTGTCGTGATTCGCGAACCAATCGCGGTTTGCTAATGGTTGCCCTTGGGTTTCGAAGTACTAAGACTTGGTGTTTCGTTGGCTGCAGAAAGCAAAAGGATCAATGGCAGGCAACTGCTCGAACTGCTCCAACTGCAAATGCAACCGACGCTTCGCCTCACCTGGAGGTGTAGCATATGGACCGCATGCTGCTTCCCTATTCACTATGCCTGTGGAGCAAGTGACTCAAGCTACCACCAGTTTATCCTTTGGGACCTTGCTCCCTCCGGTGAACATTAACATCCCAATGCCCGTACCGGAAGCGTCAAAGAAGTCGGTCTTTGATCGACTTGCTACTCCCACAGCCCTTCTCAGCGGGTCGTCCAACTCCTCGGTCTTCACCAGACTAAGCCTGAACTCCAAAAGGCCCGCCAAAAAGCCCATGATACCTGAGGTGGCCAACCCGAAGAAGACAACTGCACCCGAAGTCGTTAAGGCGGCTTCTCCTCCCAGGGGGCCGGTCTTCGCGAGACTGACTACCCCTGTTCCCGCTCCCGCTCCCGCTCAGAAATCTATTTTTGACCGGATGGACGTAGCTGCTCAACGAACGTCAGTCTTCAAGAGGCTGACACAGGCAGCAGCCCCTCGCCAGAATAGGGGGCAAGACGAAGCCGTCGCTGAATCAATCCCAATAACCCGTCATGCCCGACGTCGCCACTGGCGCCGGATATGGAAGACTGGGGGCAACTCCCCCTCCGGAGTAACTCCACCAGCTCCAACGGTGGAAATTGAGGCTGCTGTTCCAACCGGGAACAGCTTCGAGCTATTAAACAGGGTACGCAGAAATTCGCCAACTGCGGTTCTCAAAAGATCCCCTCCACCTGCGAAGAATGTTATAGAGACAAAGCCGGAGCAGCCTCCTCAACAGGTGTCCTCCAAAATTTATAAATTCTGGCGGAAGGTTCAAGACTCGGTAATTGACCAAGATCACTCTCGTCAACGGAAAAGGGCGAAGGTGCAGGAAGAAAAGAACCGTCACGTCAAACAACAAAGGACGACAACCGCTTGGGTGCCCGCTGCAATGGCTCCCTCTACGTGGACTACTCAAAAGAGAAGAAGGCCGGATAGAGTCCCCACTCCTGCAGCAAATGTCAAGGACAATTAGCCTAAACGCCCTAAGTCTGGGGGCATGATGGTGCATACAGTATACATGGATTTGGGAAAGGAGGACAGCCGTACATCCACGGGTCATAGACCGCTTACACGGACAGTGACCAAAGCTCAGGAGCAACAGCAGAAGCTCCAGGAAATGATGAACGCGATGGCCGCACTCACTGGGCCGAAAGAAAGCACGAAGCGTCACCTGATCAACGCCAGGAGCAAGAAACTGACGCTGAATTCCTTCGCAAGATATTGGAGAAGAAGGATAAAGAGGCTGCCGAACAAGCAGCCAATATACAACGAATGGCCCTCCTGTTCCAGGACATGGTGGGAATGATGATCCAACAAGAGTCTCCTGCTGAAGATCCTCCAATCGTTCTTGAAGACGACAGGGGAGAAACGTCAAATCCTCCACCCGCTCTGTCAACAGCCAAGGAGGAAACAATCTCTAAAGCTGACTTAGACGAATATATAGCTCAGCAGATAAGGGTTCACCAGGCGACTGAGGCAGCTGGTCAAATTGTCAGAATAGGGCGACCATATCCGAGCTGGTATGATCAGATAAAGTACCCGCCGGGCTATACAATACCGAAATTTCATGTCTATAAGGGGACAGGCAATCCCCACCAGCATGTGGCCCAGTTCAGGGCGCTTTGAGGCAACAATGGCGGCGATGATAAGCTCTTGCTTCACCAATTCTTCGGCAGTTTGTCAGAAACAGCTTTCGAATGGTATTCTGAACTCTCGAACGATTCCGTCAAGACGTTCGCTGAAATGGAGTTGCTATTCACTCAGCGATTCGCGTGCGCCAACGAACGCACCCCGATAACGGCGTTAATTAATGACAGGGTCAAACCAGGTGAGACGTGGGTCCAGTACGCTATACGCTGGCAAAACTTGTTGTCGAAATGCGAACAACGCATTGAGGAGGCGCCCGCGGTGGGCATGTTCGTGGGTACCCTAGATCCTCATGCAACTATCGTACAGTTCATGATGTTCTTTAAGCCAACCACGTTCCAGGCTTTGATCGACAAGTTGGCCCAGATGGGTCACAGACCGTCTCCCCCGAAGCCAGAACCTCGGAATGACAAGGGTAAAGGGAAGGGAACCTTCGTTGCGAACGCTCAGCAGCAACCCAGTGCCCTAAAGCTGGCGGATCAGCTCGAAGAAAGACGGCGGTATTACAATGAGAAAATGAAGCGCCCCTACTCATTCCCGCGGGATAGGACGAAGAGGCTATTCGAGCTGGCAATATGCAACAGGCTTATCAACTTGCCAAACCCAAGGCGACCGCCGCAACCCAGTGAGGTGAATTACCCCAACTACTGCCCTTACCATCAAACGGTAAGCCATCCGATTGAGGATTGCTTCGTCATCAAAGGATGGATTGAAGATCAATACCTACAGGGCAAGTTTTCGCTGTCCGAGAAGTGGAAGGTGAACCCGCCACAACCTCACACTGCTTAAAAGACGGACACACCGGGGGCAACTTGTTGTTTCATTGAAGAAGCTCCATGGGAAATCGTGATTTCAGCAAAAACCAAGAAGATGCTGAACGATCTTAAAACATGCCCGGCGATCAGGTGGAAGAACACGCTGGAACCCCAGATCATTGAAGGGATGCTGAAGCCGCACCCAACTCCGAAGATCAGTGGTGATGGCCCGAGCACTCACAACCAGCCGTCGAAATCTTCAATGAAAAAGAAGAAGAAAGCTAAGAAGCCTTTGAAGCCTGGCAACAAGCGCACAGACTTACAGAAACAGATCGACGCGCTGGAGGAGTACAATCAAAAGGCGCGGACTCCCATCACACTCCAAGAGTTCCTCAACCACGTCTTCCAGGAGGAAGATAATGGAGAAAGCTCGTCGGATGAATCCGAGGGATATGTGGCGAGTTGTCATGTGATCTTCCACTCATTTACGGACGATGAAAAAACTCCTGGCACTAAGAAACTGGGGGCAGCGCCTGAACCGGAGCTTGTGTGGCCAATAGACGAAATGATCGACGCCTTTCTAGACGAGATTTGTTTGAAAAGTAAAGCCGACCAGGAGCGTGAGACGGCCGCATCAGAAAGAGCCAAACGCAGGCGATTAAACGAAAGAGTTGAGGTACTCCCGCCAGATCGAAAGGCACCCGACGCGGATAAAAACATATACAAGACAAGGAAAAGGTTTGCCAAAGCCTTGTCAATGGGAATGAAACTACCACCCTCGGAAGAAAACACACTCGATGGGGCGGAGAGACACCCTAATTACTGCTCATATCATCGGAAGCTTTCACACCCCACTGAGGAGTGCGACGCCTTTAAGACATGGTGGCAGGGATATGTTGCTCATCGGCAACGTTTTAAGCGAATGAAATGCAAAACTCGTCGGGAGCAGAGAAGTACGACCGAAGGACACAAAAGAACTACCGGTAACTGTTACACGGTTAACGCCGGGGGATCGCAAGTTCTCACAATCGGGAGCGATTCTGACGAGGAAATGGCTCTTAGCCCCTCTTTAAAGAGTCCACCTCGGGAAAAGAGGAAGAACCAGAAGCCTGCGAAAACAATCATCTGCGCAATCGTACGCTTCCGGAAAAGAATCTCAGACCCGCAACTAGAAAAGAAAAGGGAAAGGAAAAGGTCGCTGAGGATATCAACTTAGATGACCAAGTTATGAAAGAGCTGACTGCCAAGGACCCGTCTAAGAAGAGCAGGGTGGACTACAACATCCTAGCGCACGTGAGGAAGCTACCCTCGCAGCTCAGCATTCTCGACGCCCTCCTGATATCAAAAGGAAGTGAGAGATTCATTAATCAAGGCCCTACAAGAGCCCGAACAATTCCAAGCCTTCCTCGCCAAAAAAAGGATGAAGGATGAACTGGAAGAAGTGCACACGGCCGATATCACTTTCGGTGACGAAGACCTGCTCCTTAGGACGTGCGACCACAACCGTCCCCTATACGTTTCTGGATATTGCCACGATATAAAGATAGGAAAAATCTTGGTTGACAATGGGTCTTCTGTTAATCTCCTCAACGTGCGGCTGTTAAAGGAAATTTGCATGATCGTCCAGCACCTTGCTCGGGACAAGATCACCATCTCCGGGTTCGACTCCCAATCATAGTGAACTCTTGGGTCTGTGATATTGACGCTACGCTTTGGGCTACTCGTCATGGACATTAAGTTTCACGTCATAGATGCCAAGACATGTTACAATGCTCTGCTCGGCCGACCTTGGTTACACGAGTACAATATCATCCCTTCTACGCAACATCAGTGTATGAAGTATTTCAAGGATGGTCTCGAGTATACCGTAACAGGTGAGCTAAACCCATTCTCCATGAACGAAGTCCGCAAACACGAAGATGAAAAGTACTTTTTGCCAGATTTCGAGGATACAGAGAGATGTCACAAACCGGAGAACAAAGTCGCTACCACCATTCCTGTTTTCGGGAGTGATACCGAAGAATAAGAAGAGATAGTTTACTCTGGGCCGTCTCGACACAACGACCCGGGGCCGTCCGCCCCGATATTGATCTTCGAAAGTGACTCGGAAGATGAGGTTAATGTTGTGTTCTCCAGTCGGCCGCCAATACAAGAATTCCTTGGTGAAGATCAGAGTTTGCAAATCACCATGATTCCGCGGGAGCACTACAAAGATCTTAACGCGCTTGAAGCTCACAACGTGCAAGACCTGCAGACGTTTTACGTCCCTCCCAAGCAAAAAGGCGAAAAGGCGATCCTATTCTATCGATCCTCGGAAACAAGAGTGGTGATTGTTAGAGATTCTGCGTGTTTAAGTTTAGTTAATTACCGCAATCAAGACGGTTTCGCTTGTAGCTAGCCGGTTGAGTACGGGTCGTCCGCAGGGAGATGGGAATCTTTTTCTATGTGTTTTAACGAGTTAAGTCCGGAAGTCCAGATTTTGTTTGTGATTATCTAAGTGTTAAAGTGATATGTAAAGAGAGCTTGTTAGGGTTAGTATTAGGTTAGTTTGAGTTAGGAGTCTCCCACATCTTTCGTTGCCCCTCTTAATATCGGTGTTAGGGTAATCGGCAACAACGGGGATTAGCACGACTAGGAAGGAACTTGCGAGTATAAGCTAGGCTTTCCAACGCATAAGTTCTTCCTTTTGGTGCTTGTCCGTCCGTTCTTGGCTCTTAGCCATAACCTCCGGTTAATTCAACCACAACCGGTCTCACTACGGAATCACCGCTATCATGTAGAATAGGGTGTCGTAAGGAGCGGATTGTGGTTCAATTAACGGGAGTCGAATTAAGCTGTTGGGCAAGGAAAGAGTGAGAGAGATTTCCTTCTCTCAAACTTCGCTTATCCTACCCTAACAAGTATGAAACTACTCACACATCATGATACGTAAAAATAAAACAAAACAAATGAGGAAGATAGAAAGAAAGAGATTAGAAGATATAACTAGCTATTTGCGACCTCACCTTGGCAAGGATCAAGCGTAAGCATCATGGTTGTGTTAAGGATAAAGAAAAAGAGAGAATAAAGAAACAACAAGAAATAACAACAACTAGTTAACAAATGAAAATTGCAACAATTAACAAGAGAATAAGACAAGCAAAATAATAAACGGTTCTTCTTTATTCATCATTCTTCACTCACAAGCTCACTACAAGTTTTAATGGAGAAGAGATGAGAAGAGGAAGAAGAACATGTATTATAAAACCTAGAGAAAAAAATACAAGATTATGGATCCTTTCCTTCACAAAGTTCTGGGCTATTTATAGGCTGGAGAATGGAAATCTAGGGCAAAATCCTGGCTCTATACAAAAAGTCCAAACTACCCCTGAAATACGACCCTCTGACTCGCCAGTATGGCCACGGATCCGCGGCCTAAGCCTCCTTATGCCGCGGATCCGCCGCACTCTGGTGGAGTCAGGGCATGGGGTTCTTGGTACTTCCCTGGTTTGCTGTCCCCTCTTGTCTGGTACATGTATTTTCTGAAAATACTTCCACATTTCTTCCAGAATTTCTGTTGAGGGAAAGGTGGACTTTGGACATGGATTTTCTTGAGCTCCGCGTTGATTTCTTGGTCTTGGTGTTGCCATTGTGCTTTGTGCATGAAGGTGACAATTGATTTATCATTTTGTCTCCTAAACTGGTGTGTGGCAACAGACGGATAAAGAGCGGAGACCCGTGTTTTATCTGTGGTTGGCAGGAACTCGGATTTTGTCGTATTTTTCCATGGATTTCACCGTTTAGAGCCGAGAACCTGTATCCTGCAATTGACTAGCAAACACAGCTCAAGAGTACCTACCGATATGCAATGTGATAAAAATTGGGCGGTATAAAAATGCAAAAATCTGATATGAACAAATACCCCCAAACTTATCATTTGCTCGTCCCGAGCAAAGCCAATTTATTCACAATAAATTTCCTAACCTCACTTTCGCAGGGAACGCGATTGCACTGAGCATGTGCAACAAGCCGTTAAACCTCTAGGTGTCCCTAGTAGGAGGAGTGTTGTCTCCTGAGGGTTTTCAGCCAATACTACCCACAAAATCCGGTCAAGCTAGTTTTGTAAAATAACTAAGATTCAAACCCCTAAAGTTTTGTTTCAGAAAATAACAATTCTATGATCCTAAGTCTAGACTATCGAACCTTTATTTTTCACAACTCGCTTCTTATTTAACTACAGATTTTATATGTCTTTACGTGTAGTGCAAATAGTGTCGTTAAGTTCTAGAAGGATCGATTAAAGTCATCATGTCACACAAAAAAGCCCAGATAACAATTTTAAAAGGATCACATAAGTTTTATAAAGAGTTAAGCATTTTTCAAGTTTCGTTTTCCAGTAAAGTTTCAACTTCAGAATTTCTATCTTTCCTAACAGGAAACTAGGTCTTATTCTTCACTCCACCTTTTTCTTGTTTTCATTTCATACACACCTCTGTGAACGTGCAATAGTCTTTATCATAGAGTAAAACCTTCGTATCTCCGCTACATTTTTTTATAAAAGCCTGTCTTTTATCAAGATTATTCTCACACAAAGAACCGTTAGGAATTTTAACTCGGAGAGAACACTTGCTTGATTTTGTTTTAATCTGGACTTTCTAGGCTTCTTAGCGAGCTTTGGGCCAACGAACCCAAACCAGTTGGCTTTAGGGCATTAGGTGTAAAAACACCCCGGCGGACTTAATTACTCAAGTTACCCAGGTCCAAAAACAAAAGACAGTTTGGCGTGAAAATCAGATGATTTAATACGAACGGAGATATAACCGGCAGTTCAATTATTTTTTTGGATAAAAGACGTGTTTAGTGTGTTTGGTGTGTAATCATTCCAATCAAGTTCCAGATGGGTTATTTTTCAGACTTAGTTCCAATTACGGCATCAATAACATTCCTTCATATTCGCTATACTTCATAAACTCTTCTTGACATTACTTATTTCAAAACAAATCTATTTGATCCTCAGAAAATCATTTATCTGTTCAAAAGTTTTTAAACATAAAAGACTTGTCATCTAATTTCCAAAAACTCACGACACGTGTAGTGTGATGTAAAGACTATATCAGCTATAGTTATCTTCAAAGGAGAGTTATCTTTCAGGTTTTCAAAATCTAAACATAAGATTTAGTTATTCTTATTTTATCAAACAAAACCGTCGAAATGTTGAATCAGAGTCCTCCCACTAGCTATCTTGACAGAAAAGTTTTTATTTTTTTAGAAAATTTTCAGATTTTTATGGATTTTATGGATTTTAATATGCAGATGCAAAATATACATATGAATGCGAAGGTAAGAAATGCGTACCGAGCGTACCCCCAAACTTAAACTGGACAGTGTCCTCACTGTCATTGCATGAAGAGATCATTTGAAGGGTCAAAACTGTCGGTTAGCGATACAAATTTTTTATTTGTTTTTGTTTTTAAAGAAAAGAAAAAGAATATACACAAATATATACAAAATGGTTTATACATACCCCCAAACTTATTTGGAACAGTTTCCACTGTTCTTGGCTGGATAACCGAAGTTTGGAGGTAGGCAGAGGAAGATCAGGCAGGGTAAACCGGCTCCTGTAAGAACAGGAGCTCCTCTGTTGGTTCGGCGCTAAGGTACGGTTTTAGTCGGTGTCCGTTCACTTTGAAAAATGAACCGTCCTTCGGATTCTCCAAATCCACAGCGCCCTGCGGATACACATTCCGCACAAAATACGGCCCTTTCCAGCGAGATCTGAGCTTTCCTGGATGGAAGTGAAGTCGGGTGTCGTAAAGCAGTACCTGCTGACCAGGTACGAAGGTTTTGCGCAAAAGGTGTTTATCGTGAAACACCTTCGTTCGATTCTTAACGACAACCGCGTTATCGTAAGCCTCATCCCTAAGCTCGCTCAGTTCGTTCAACTACAGCTTCCGATGGCTGCCCGCATCCTCGAGAGACAGATTCAGCTCCTTTATCGCCCAAAATGCGCGATGCTCTATTTCGACAGGTAGATGGCAGGCTTTTCCGTACACAAGCCGATAGGGAGACATGCCAAGGTCGGTCTTATAAGCGGTTCGGAAGGCCCAAAGGGCATCAGTGAGTTTCAGCGACCAATCCTTACGGTTCTTGGAAACCGTCTTCTCCAGTATCTGCTTGATTTGCCGATTTGAAACTTCGGCCTGCCCGCAGGTTTGGGGGTGGTAGGGCGTAGAAAGCTTATGATTAATGGAATATTTCCGAATCAAGGCCTCGAAAGTCTTGTTGCAGAAATGACTTCCATTGTCGCTAATGATCGCTCGGGGGTGCCCAAACCGGGAGAAAATGTTTTCTTTAAGGAACCTAACGACAACCTTGTTGTCGTTAGTCCGGCTGGGCACAGCCTCGACCCATTTAGAGACGTAATCAACAACTAGAAGGGTGTACATGTTCCCAAAAGAGCTGGGAAACGGCCCCTTGAAATCTATCCCCCAAACATCAAAAATCTCCACAACCAAGATCGGTTGGAGCGGCATCTCGTTCTTCCGGGATATCCGGCCCATGTGTTGGCACCGGGAGCAAGTCTTGCAATAGTCATGAGCGTCTTTGAAGAGTTGTGGCCAGTAGAAACCACATTGCAAGATCTTCTCAGCTGTCTTTCTGGGGCCAAAATGCCCGCCACACGCTTGATCGTGGCAAAATGACAGCACACTCTTGAATTCCTCGTCAGGGACACACCGACGAATAATCTGGTCGTGACAGTACTTGAACAAATAGGGTTCGTCCCAGTAAAAGTGCTTTACTTGGGATAAGAAGCGAAGTCTGTCCTGACTCGACCATTCAGTCGGTAGTAATCCCGTGGCCAAATAGTTCACAATATCTGCGAACCAGGGTTCGCAAGATACTGTCAAGAGCTGTTCATCCGGGAACACGTCGTTGATCGGAATTTGAAGCGAAGGCGAAGAAGGAAGTCGTGAGAGATGGTCGGCAACTACGTTTTCACATCCTCGTTTGTCCTTAATGACAAGGTCAAACTCCTGAAGCAAGAGGATCCAACGGATTAACCGAGATTTTGCATCTTTCTTCGCAAAAAGATGGCGCAGAGCAGAATGATTAGTATAGACAATGACTGGAGAGCCGATGAGGTAGGGCCTCAACTTTTCTAAAGAAAATACAACAGCTAAGAATTCCTTCTCAGTTGTTGTATAATTGAGTTGTGCATCGTTCAGGGTTCGGCTCGCATAATAGATTACGTGCGGCATCTTGTTGATGTGTTGTCCAAGGACAGCACCAATAGCAAAGTCGGATGCATCGCACATAATCTCAAATGGGTGCGTCCAGTCAGGTGAAGAAAGAGCGGGAGCGGAAGTGAGTGAGCGTTTCAATGACTCGAATGCAGTCATACAGCTCGAGTTGAAGTCGAATGGCGTATCCTTGGCCAGCAAAAGAGTCAAGGGCCTAGCAATCTTGCTAAAGTCCTTGATGAACCGTCTATAGAAACCGGCATGGCCAAGGAAGGCTTGGATATCTCTGACGCATCGGGGAGGAGGAAGATTGGAAATGACCTCAATCTTTGCTTTGTCAACCTCTATGCCATTTTGCGAGATGATATGTCCTAAGACAATACCTTCGCGCACCATGAAGTGGCATTTTTCCCAGTTCAAAGTGAGATTCTTGTCCTTACATCGGGTAAGGACAGCGTCAAGATGCAGGAAACACTCGTTGAAGGAATCGCCGAAGATGGAGAAGTCATCCATGAAAATCTCCAGAAATTTTTCCACCATGTCTGAGAAGATTCCCATCATACACCGCTGGAAGGTAGCGGGCGCATTGCATAACCCAAAGGGCATGCGACGATATGCGAACGTGCCGAAAGGACAAGTGAATGTGGTCTTGTCCTGGTCTTTTTCGGCGATGGCAATCTGATTGTAGCCGGAGTAGCCATCGAGAAAGCAGTAGTACTCGTGTCCGGCCAATCGTTCAAGCATCTGGTCAATAAAAGGTAGCGAAAAGTGGTCTTTCCGCGTTGCGGCGTTGAGTTTTCTGTAATCAATGCATACTCGCCACCCAGTTTGGGTGCGAGTAGGGATTAACTCGTTCGCCTCGTTGGTTATGACCGTGATGCCCGACTTCTTGGGGACAACATGAATGGGGCTAACCCACTGGCTATCAGAGATAGGGTAAATGATACCACTATCTAGACATTTTACGATCTCCTTCTTCACAGCCTCTTTCATCACTGGATTGAGACGTCTTTGTGGATCCCGGGCTGGTTTGGCATCATCCATCAGATGAATATGATGCTCAACGATAAGGGGACTAATCCCCTTGATGTCCGTCATGGACCAGCCAAAAGCTTGCCCGTTGCTGTGCAAAACCGCGAGAAGGGCTTTTTCTTGCTCTGGAGCTAGAGAAGCCGAAATGATGAAAGGGAGGGTCTCGTTCTCACCTAAGTAAGTGTACTTAAGGTGAGACGGCAAAGGCTTGAGTTCGAGCGTTGGAGGTGAAACGATGGAAGGCAAGATTGGTGCAGAGGTCTCGAACTTAAAGGGCTCCAGCAAAGGTTCAAAACGAGTGTAGGCGACCGAGTCGGATGGTTCAGGTAACTCATCCGAAAATTCGAAAGATTCAAACTCGGGTTGTGCGCGGCTAAGATCGTTCGAGAATGTGAAACACTCGTAGTCGTTGTCGGGCGCAGAAACAGCAGCAGGTTCGAGGAGGAATGAACTAGTGGCGTCAAGATTATCGTGCTCGAACAGAAACTCCTCGAATTCACATTCTTCTGGGGTGATCTCCTGGATCGAGCAGACGTCCAGTATATGAGCATTAGGTTCGGCGGGCTGATTCCCCAACCTAAAAAAGTTGAGTTCAATCGTCATGTTTCCAAAAGAGAGGTTCATCGAACCATTGCGACAATTGATTACAGAATTTGAGGTTGCAAGAAATGGGCGACCGAGTATCACCGGAATTTGATTCCGGGGGTTAGCTACAGGCTGTGTGTCTAATACAATGAAGTCAACGGGGAATATGAAGTCCCCGACTCTTATTAAAACATCCTCTAGCTCACCCGTAGGATGGGTGATCGATCGGTCGGCCATTTGGAGAGTGCAGTGCGTGGGTTTCAACTCTCCGACGCCTAATTGCTCGTATACTGAATACGGAAGCAGGTTAACACTGGCACCAAGATCTAATAGTGCGCGGTTGATGTTCTTATCCCCAATGGTAATTGAAATCGTAGGACAGCCAGGGTCCTTCCGTTTTTGTGGTAAAGATTGGGTAAGGGCATCACTCACAGCACTAGCCAAGAAAACTTTCTTGGGTACCTGAGACTTCCACTTTTTCGTGCACAAGTCCTTTAAGATTTTCGCGTAGGATGGGACTTGTTGGACAGCATCTAAAAGAGGAATTTTAATGTTAACCTGCTTAAATAACTCCAGAATCTTCTCCATTTCAGGATTTTGTTTATTAGACCTCAACCGGTTTGGAAATGGAACATTTTTAAAATTGGTTGAGTCTAATGCTGGAGGAGGAGATTGTGGTGTTGGAACGGATCCCAGAACAGGTGCTTTCGTGGAGTGAGAAGTGGATCCATTCAGAGCAGAAGAAGAGGAAGGAGAGCCTTGTGAAGAACGGAGAATAGGCTCAGAAGACGAAGAAGAAGAAGCGGCCGGGGTGTCTTCGTTGATCCGTTTGCCAATGTTGTTTTGCAGCATCCTTCCCGATCTCAGTGTGGTCA
The DNA here is from genome assembly GCA_030015575.1 of Agapanthus africanus. Classification (NCBI taxonomy): domain Eukaryota; kingdom Viridiplantae; phylum Streptophyta; class Magnoliopsida; order Asparagales; family Amaryllidaceae; genus Agapanthus; species Agapanthus africanus. The sequence continues at coordinate 140,334,238 of JASDDO010000031.1, forward strand.
CGGCACTCACATTATGGTTCTGTTGTTCAAGAGCAACATGTGCATTATGTGGGTGACCGGGATTTGGGAGTGGCTGGGACGGGAGCTTCCCCTTCTCTCGCTCGCTTAAGGCCGCGTTCAACTGTGCAATCTGGGCCTCGATGGTCTTGATGCTCTGCCCGTGTGCGGCAGTGTGTTGCACTAAGGATTGAATGGAAGACTGGATGTTGGCGGTGGACTGAGTCGATTGTTTAACGAACGCCTCCATACTTCGTTCGAGCGAGGAAACCTTATCGTTGTTTGACGGAACAAAGTTGTTTGGTGGAAAAGAATTGTTGGGTGCAAAGTTATTCGTCAGATTTTAGAAAGTTTGGGGTTGGAAGGGCTGCTGATACTGACTTTGTTGTTGTGCTTGTTGTTGCGGCGGAGGGGCCCTTTGGAAATTGTTACCTTGAAATTGATTCTGATTCTGATTCCAGGCGAAATTGTGGTGGTTCCTCCAACCAGGATTGTAGGTGGAAGAGTATGGATCATTCCTTGGTCTTTGCAGGAATGCATTAACCTGATCATGTCCTTGCGATGGTGGATTGTAAGGACACTCTTCGGTCAAGTGAGAAGGATCAGAACAACAAGCGTAGATGGTACGAAGGGGGAGAACAGGAGCAGGAGCAGAAAATTTGCTCTCTATCGCTTCAAGCTTTCTTGTTATTGCAGCCATTTCAGCTTTCATCGCAATAGAGACATCAAGTTGGTGGATTCCTACCCTAGACTGACCGGTAGGAGTGGAGGTAGAAGAAGAAGAAGTAGTCGGTCTGGTGCTCTCCCATTGTAGCGTTTGCTCCGCAAGGTCGTCAAGAAACTGCCACACTTCCTCATCAGATTTCGATAGGAAGTGGCCCTGACAGATGGTTTCCAACAACTGCTTCATTGTTGGGTTCAGGCCCTCGTATAAGGTTTGGCAAAGTTGCCATTTCACTATACCGTGGTAAGGACACTGAACAAGAAGGTCTTTGTACCGGTCAAAGCACTTCCAGAAGGGTTCAGAAGGAAGCTGAGAGAATTGGTTGATTTCATTGCGAATCCTTGCGGTTTTATGATTCGGATAGAACTTTTTGAGAAACGCTTTAACAAACTCGTCCCAACTGGTTATGGAATGGGAAGCGGTGCTATACAGCCATTTTTCAGCAAGATCGCATAGAGTGAACGGAATGACCCGTAGACGTATAGCATCGCCCGACAGCTGGGTGGTTTTCATCATGGCACAGGCGTTTTGAAATTTATTGATGAAGATATAAGCATCTTCAGATTCAAGCCCATGAAATCGTGGGAGCATGTTGATGAAGTGGGGCTTAATTTCAAAATTATCCCCATTAGCCGGGGGAAGAGAAAGGCAGGTGGGAAGTGCAGAACGGGTGGGATAGAAACGATCCTGGAGCGCGATTCGCTGCGGCGCTACAACAGGAGGTGGAGGTGGGATATTGGTCTCCGTAGGAGGTGGAGCCAATCCAGGGGTAGTCAAAGAGATGTTCGGATTAAATCCTGACATCGCGGAAGAAGAGGTTGGTGAAGGTGAAGGTGAAGATGTATGAACAGAATTCCGGTCAACGTCGGAGTTGGCCGGCAAAGGAAGGGGTGAAAGAGGAGTGGACGGAGTATCGACGTCTGAGTCGATCGCGTAGTCGGTAGCGACTAACGTAACGCGGACTAGACGGGCGCTAGTGTCCCGAGTTCAAGCGGACATACACTAAACGAGTTTAGTATAGTCAAAGCGGAGAAGGTGAGGGTAAGAAAACGTCAATTGAGAAAACGGTGGGTGGTGGGTGAAAAATGGATTTGGCGACAAAGGGGCAAGTTTTTTTATAAAAGTTTTTGATTTTTTCTTTTTTTTTCTTTTTTTTAGAAAGAGATTTACAGAAATATGTACGGACTTACGGCTTTAAGTAATCACAAACAAGATATGCACAATCTCACCTAGATCTACGGTCGCCTAGGTCAACTAGACCTGCTCCTAACTGTTCCAGAGGGCTAGAAAAAGGACCTCAAACCGCCTCTTCTCCGTCTAATGCGGCCAGATAAGTGCCAGGTAAGTGGGAGTTTGTCCACCGCTATCGCGAAGTTCCTTAATTAAATAACCACTTTCCTTCGTCACACTTGCCTAGGCACCGCAAAAGTCAGATAGGATAAACGGCTGATGCCTGTAACTAGTCCTCTGTCCTATTGAGCGCGAAGCCCTTAGGGCTGAGTGTAGTATTTTTTAATTTTAACAATGGTCAATGCATATACTTTTTGTTATTTTTGGGGTCGTGGAAAGGGTGATGAAATCCCCACCCAATCTGAATTGGTTTCAAGCCTCTTAAGTCAGTATTAAGAAATGCAAAGCAGTAACAAATCAACTGCAAACAATTTTTATTTTTTAGCGCGGCGCAAAGAATCCTGCACAAAAACAGTTTATTGGAAGGGGGAGAAGAGTTTGCGCAAAGAAATCTGCAGAAAACACAGTTTATTGGAGTCTAGAGGAGTGGGAGAGAGGAGAGGAACACTTACAGAGAAAATGGCACTCCAAGGCCACCAAACGGCCGCGGTTCCGCGGCCTAAGCTTGCTTATGCCACGGTTCCGCGGCAAGAAAGTGGAATTGGGCTTCTGAATTTTTGGGGTGTTCTGGTCTGGGTCTCCTCTGCTTGTCTGGAGTTGCTGAATCTTTGTTTGCTCACTGTATATGCTGCAGATTTTTTCGGTAGACCGGATGCTTTGTTTTGTCCGTCGCGGTGTAGCCGCGAAATGTGGGTCTATCTTCCCACGTCTTTGGCACTGAACTTGAACTCCGTATTATCCTGCACACTTGCACAGAAACTAATCAAAAATAACAAGATGATTTTTTTTTACAAAGTATATATTTTTTTTGTTGTTTTTCGGTTGTTTTTATATTCACAAGTTAACCCGAAATTACACAAAGAAATAAACTACCGTCTCCCCGGCAATGGCGCCATTTGGTTGTTAGAGATTCTGCGTGTTTAAGTTTAGTTAATTACCGCAATCAAGACGGTTTCGCTTGTAGCTAGCCGGTTGAGTACGGGTCGTCCGCAGGGAGATGGGAATCTTTTTCTATGTGTTTTAACGAGTTAAGTCCGGAAGTCCAGATTTTGTTTGTGATTATCTAAGTGTTAAAGTGATATGTAAAGAGAGCTTGTTAGGGTTAGGATTAGGTTAGTCTGAGTTAGGAGTCTCCCACATCTTTCGTTGCCCCTCTTAATATCGGTGTTACGGTAATCGGCAACAACGGGGATTAGCACGACTAGGAAAGAACTTGCGAGTATAAGCTAGGCTTTCCAACGCATAAGTTCTTCCTTTTGGTGCTTTTCCGTCCGTTCTTGGCACTTAGCCATAACCTCCGGTTAATTCAACCACAACCGGTCTCACTACGGAATCACCGCTTTCATGTAGGATAGGGTGCCGTAAGGAGCGGATTGTGGTTCAATTAACGGGAGTCGAATTAAGCTGTTGGGGAAGGAAAGAGTGAGAGAGATTTCCTTCTCTCAAACTTCCCTTATCCTACCCTAACAAGTATGAAACTACTCACACATCATGATACGGAAAAATAAAACAAAACAAAAGGGGAAGATAGAAAGAAAGAGATTAGAAGATACAACTAGCTATTTGCGACCTCACCTTGGCAAAGATCAAGAGTAAGCATCATGGTTGTGTTAAGGATAAAGAAAAAGAGAGAAGAAAGAAACAACAAGAAATAACAACAACTAGTTAACAAATGAAAATTGCAACAATTAACAAGAGAATAAGACAAGCAAAATAATAAATGGTTCTTCTTTATTCATCATTCTTCACTCACAAGCTCACTACAAGTTTTAATGGAGAAGAGATGAGAAGAGGAAGAAGAACATGTATTCTAAAACCTAGAGAAAAAAAATACAAGATTATGGATCCTTTCCTTCACAAAGTTCTGGGCTATTTATAGGCTGGAGTATGGAAATCTAGGGCAAACTCCTGGCTCTATACAAAAAGTCCAAACTACCCCTGAAATACGACCCTCTGACTCGCCAGTATGGCCGCGGATCCGCGGCCTAAGCCTCCTTATGCCGCGGATCCGCCGCACTCTGGTGGAGTCAGGGCATGGGGTTCTTGGTACTTCCCTGGTCTGCTGTCCCCTCTTGTCTGGTACATGTATTTTCTGAAAATACTTCCACATTTCTTCCAGAATTTCTGTTGAGGGAAAGGTGGACTTTGGACATGGATTTTCTTGAGCTCCGCGTAGATTTCTTGGTCTTGGTGTTGCCATTGTGCTTTGTGCATGAAGGTGACAATTGATTTATCATTTTGTCTCCTAACCTGGTGTGTGGCAACAGACGGATAAAGAGCGGAGACCCGTGTTTTATCTGTGGTTGGCAGGAACTCGGATTTTGTCGTATTTTTCCATGGATTTCACCGTTTAGAGCCGAGAACCTGTATCCTGCAATTGACTAGCAAACACGGCTCAAGTGTACCTACCGATATGCAATGTGATAAAAATTGGGCGGTATAAAAATGCAAAAATCTGATATGAACAAGTGGAGAAAGAGATCTGCCATGGCGCGGATTCTACATTTGACAGGCTTCAACCCATCCGTTTGCCCAGATATTACACAAATGGATTGAAAAGGCTATTGAAGCGCCAAGGGGTACCCTTAAAACAGACTACTCGACAAGCTCGATTCTATAACAGGATTTGGGATGTCCCTGGGACTCGGCGCAAATTGCCCAACGGGAGAATGGAAACGCTTAGGCTTGGATATGTGAGAGCCGGGAAACGGGAACGAGTCCACGGTAGCTACGCCATATATAACTTCGATGAAGAAGAGGACACCCTGTCAGGAAATGCCAACCCCTCATCAAAACTATATCCCGCGATTGAAATGCCGAGTCCGTCGTTTGAAGAACGAATAGACAAGCTTATCAGGAAAGTGGGTCAAAATGCTCTGGACGACCATAATCGCGAGATGGCCATCTACGAGAAAGCCAAAACGCAACGTCTTCTTCAACAGGCTGCCAAAGACGAAAATACTCCTCCCTGTCAACCTGTTGTGCAAAAGGCCCGACGCAGAGGTAGAAACAAGTCAAAGAGAAGAAAAGGCGTTCGACAGCGACAAAGCGGGACCGAGAAGTCACGCGATCGGAAATCGAGCAGTCCAGATTTGTCCCTTATGAAAAAGATAATTCAGGCATACTCTTTTCCTAAGAATAAAACACGGAAGATACTTGACCTCGCTTTAAAACATCAAATGATTACACTTCCGAAGTCTAAACACCATGTGCAAGCTAACGAGGTCTCTCATCCGGGCTATTTCCCTTATCACCGAGCCATAGGACACCCTATCGAAGACTGCTTCACCTTCAAGAACTGGGTCGAAGACCAATACCAGCAAGGCAGATTTGCTCTATCCGACAGCTGGAGGGTAACGTCACTGATCAGTCGAAAATACTGCATCTTTAAACCGGCAATTTCCCTATCATTTGCACTCATCTAGAAGTGTTCGGCATTCATATCGCACATATTAGCAAATCAGTCGTTAAATATCAGATTGCATGTGTTAGACTCTAAAACCGGTACTATAAAGGAAATTGACTGCATTTCATAGCATGGCATCATTCCTATATATGGCAACTTGTGTTTCGAAGTCTGTGCAGGACATTACAGAAGATCGGTCAAATTTACAAACGAAGACTGTTAAAAAGACGCCAACTCATGGATTTGGAATCTAGTATTAATATAGATGGAATTACACAAGTCAACATATCAGATTAAGGCCCATAAGTCAGCCCAAGCAAGCACCAGAAGAAACAGGCACCAAGGCCCTTGAAGCGCCGCGGATCCGCGGCGGGAGCCTGTTTGCGCCGCGGATCCGCCGCAGCCTTATCACGTCAGCTCCCCATCTTTAGTGCAAAATTCTTCTCTCAGGGCCCTCATTCAGTTCATATACTTCATTTTCCAGAAGACTCTAGAAGACTCTGCCAGTTCAGCAAACTTAGGATTTCTAAGCTAAACATTCCTAGGTTAAAGTCTAAGCTAAGCTCCTAACTAATTTACAACAACTTTTGGAGGGAATTGCAAATTCAAAATTCGAGACCTAGGGTTTGGAAAACCTATAAATAGACCCTTAAGGACTCATGGAAATATCTCATAAATCTGAGGGATAGACTCATATATTGTAAATCAATCATTTGTGGGTTGATCATTAGTTGTTGAGAAACCCTAGTTCTTCATCTACCCACATTCTTGCCACCTCCAAACCCTAACCCTAATCCAATCTATAAATACCCAATTCAAGATCCATGGAGTTCAAGCAAAGCAAGTCTTCAAGCATCTTTTAGAAGCAAAGCCGGTATTCAACGGAGCACGAGATCGAAGCGATCCAAGACTCAAGAAGCCGAGCGATGCAAGATTCGACGAGCGAAGTTCCTACCTCTTGTAAATCTTGAGAGTTGTAACTACTTGTTGATGTAATAAAGGTGAAGATTCTTTAACTTGCTTATTTTTAATTCAAGCATTTTGATTCATTTCGATTCTTGAATATGTACTTTGTGATGATGTTTGACTAAAACTCCGCTCGTGGAGGAATCGAAACAATTGGAAAATGATGATGTTGATGAATTGTTAAACGTTTCCTTAAGTCTTAAAACAATTGTAAGTTCTTGAAAATCGATTGATCGATGATCTAGATCGATGCGAATGTGTTCTTGATTCCTTTCGCACGATCTAGAGATCGACAATTGATCATTCGACTTTCAAGAAGCTATCCAGTGAATGTTATTCATCGAAAGGACAAAGGATAGGATGAGGAACCCTAATTCCTCGCAAGATCCTTCATCCTCGATGAATTCGACATCGATTTAACATCAATTTGTTACTAGATAAGAAATCGTAATCTTGAATCTTCATCACATCTACAATTTACTCGATTCCTACGAGCTTTACTTCAAATCTTGAAACCCTAAAGTGATTAGAATTCTATCGAAACTCGATTCTCGATGTTTATCATTTTCTTGATTCTTGATTAGAATAGTGATACTTGAAACCCATCGATAAAAATCTTGAATAATGTTTTCTTTTCTTTTCTATTAACTTTTCAATTCAAACAAATCAAAATTACAAACGAATCGCACAATCCCTGTGGACGATCCGCACTCGCTAATGATCTACATCCGACACCGTAGTTGATTGCGGTCAAATAATTCTTTGATTGTGATTTCTATATACATTTTCTTAAAAACACAACGAGAACTTAGAATCAATCAAATGGCGCCGTTGCCGGGGATCACGCGCTAATTCGTTTCATATTGAAATTTGAATTGAAAGATTTATTCCATTGTAATTTTGTAATCAAAATTCACGCAAAATCTAAACGATTTGTTGTGGTGTTTTGCAAGGAAAATCTGGAGCTTGCTGTGCAATTGGAAAATTATTTGGAGAGTTCCAGAGGACTCTGGGGATCAACAGAAGCTCTCTGTTAAAATTTCGTGCAGTGATCTCACTAAGCCAACGCGTTTCCGTGGCCCTAGCTCCTTACTGCGGAGGTTCCGCGTCTTCTCAAGGAGATCTCTGTACAATTTTTGGCAGGTAACCTCTATCTTTCTTATCTCCTTCCTAAATCTATTCCAATTAACATTTTGTGCAGGTTTCTTTGCAAATAAATCGCAGCGCGGAAAAAGCAAAATTTAATTGTGCTTGTTTTGATTTTAGTGGTTGTTTGCATAATTAATACGGACATTAAGGGGCAAAGACCAAATCCAGATTAGGTGGGGAGTTCATTAGCCTTCCTAAGCCCCGAAAATCGCAAAATTGCATCCGCATTTACCCCAATTAACTAAAAAAGATCTAGAGATTGAAAGGTTTACCTAGCACCTCATGAAGGGTTTGGAAGCATCACATATACCAAAGGTGGAGTCTTTAGGGTGCTAAGTTAACAAACATCGGATCGTTCCTAGAAAATTAGGGTTTCTAAAACTTGCATATCATCATATGAAAGAAAAGCTAGGGTTTAGAGAGTACAACCTTTGTAGGTCCCTACGCTAGACTCCTCGGCTACTTGGGGTTTGAAAAAGCTCCGCTTGAACTCCTCTAGGTCACCGGTGATCCACCCGGAGTCCGCTTTGTCTAAGCTTGCAACTTCACCCGGTCAAGAGAACGAAATGAAGCTAACACTCCAAACAAGTGGGCTAGACTTGTGTAGAATGGTGTTGTGGTTCTCTTTCTCACTTCAAAATCCTAACTTGATGAATATATTGCTCACTACAAAAATCTAGTGAGCAAATGAGAGAGGAAGAAGAAGATGATGGCTATATTTTTAACAAGAGTGAAAAGAATAACCCTTATCCAAGGAAAAAGAAAATATATCAATATATATTTTCTTGTTCTCATCTCAAACCATGGTTTAAACAATGAATATATTATTAAACTTGAGTTAAAACACAAAAGTAAAGTTTACCCAAGGTTAAAAGGTGGGTGAGAATGGTTAGGTCAAAAGAAGAGTGTAGAAACAAAACAATCATAACCATTTACTTTTTCCTTTTTGTTTTAAATCAAATGTAATAAAATCCATATTTAAAACCATGGTGTGAGTCTTATAGTGCTACCATTTCCATGTATGTACAACCATGAAGGATGTATGTATGTATGTATGTGTGAATGTACATCCATATGTGCATGAATCTAAAAAGAGAACATACATGCATGCATACATCCATCAAGTATGAGAAATGATTTCTAGTGAGAAACTAATGATTAAATGATAAATCAACACTTGATTTATCAATCCGGTCATATCACATATGACCCTAACCAAAAGCAAGCCGCCCGATCAATATACGGTATCCTATACTCGCATTTTAATCGAGTCCACACGAATATCGCATACGCGCACCACAACATTTCGCCTGGACAAGGTAACTCCTTTGTGGGACTCTAAGACTCGTCAATACGCCGAAGTGGGTGATGATCATATCAAGCACCCCCAAGCCGCAAGCGGTCAGCTAAACGTAACGGCCACCCGGGTATTGAGCGATCAGAAGAAAACAAGCGAGCCTGCTACAACTCCCGTCGAGCCAATCGGCAACACTTCCCGTACAGTCCGGTCTCCTCGTCTGATACGTCGCATATCAAGTCTAGGGGTGGTAAACGTCAGACCCCAATAACCGATAAGTCGTGCCGATATGAGGCTCATAACGGGTCGAGAAACATCTGGTAACACTTACCAGCAAATCTCTGAATCAGCCCTGGCCAGGGACTTGCCTGTTACGGCCAATCGAGCACAGCGCAACATCAACCCCTAATACCGGGAGAGACGAAACCCCTCCTATCGCTCATTGCCTCTATGTGACTCGGGAATGTACCCAAAAACCACCGTTTTGCACGCCCTCATGGACGTGGTAAGGTGGAAATCAAAGCACAGTGGGAATCACACAAGACTCTATGACTATCTTGGGTCTACAGACTAACCTGCACAAGTGTCATCTGAGAACTGCCATCTGACGTGAGGTATAATACCATCTGGGAGTTCTCGGCGAGTCCGTCCAGTATACCCAGTCTCCACTGAGCACCCGTATACCATCTCTGATGTCAAACACCAATGGATATGGGATCATCCATCGCCCATCTCATGGGTCGAGAAGCGTATACGCTAGTCTACACTGGTATATCGATGCCCCGTCTCGATACACCTACGACTAGAGAACTTGAAGGATGTACTTATGGACTACCATGTCCCCATTAGTATGATCCGTATCATAATCCAGGTAGTCAAGTACACATCCTAAGGGCTTTACCAACATGTAACCATAAGACAGTATAAAGAGACTAGTATACATGTTAAGATAAAGAGTAACCAGATAGCATACTATCACATCGAGCAAGAAAGTCATCTCTATATATGTCCAAGCATCCAATATAATATACATCATCTGTACAATACTGGCCTCTAGGGCATACATACAACTAACAATCTCCCACTTGCACTAGGTCCAGCTGCTGTAGTATTGCATACCGAGCATCCCGAAGAGTCTCTCAAACTGTATCTGGGGAATGGCCTTCGTGAGTGGATCCGCTGTGTTATTCTTCGTGTCAACCCTCCTGACCTCGATCTCCCGGCGATCAACTATCTCCCGGATCAGGTGATACCGCCTCAGAATGTGTCTGGATCGCTGATGGGACCTGGGTTCCTTGGCCAAAGCCACCGCTCCATTGTTATCGCAATACAAAGGTATTGGATGCTCAATGGATGGAACCACTCCAAGTTCAGTATTGAACTTCTTGATCCAGACAGCCTCTTTGGCAGCATCGTTGGCGGCGATGTATTCAGCCTCCATCGTCGAGTCTGCCACGGTTTCCTTCTTGGAACTCTTCCAGCTAACCGCCCCTCTGTAAAGGGTAAAGACAAATCCCGACCGCGACTTAGAGTCGTCCTTATCACTCTGGAAGCTCGAATAGGTAAAGGACTCCACTTGGAGTTCTCCGTTACCATACACCAAGAGCATCTCTTTAGTCCTTCGTAAGTACTTGAGAATGCTCTTCACAGCTGTCCAGTGACTCTCTCCAGGATCAGCTTGATAGCTGCTCACTATACTTAGTGAGTATGCTACATCGGGTCTGGTACATAGCATCGCGTACATGATAGAGCCTACAGCCGAAGCATAGGGTATCCCTTGCATGCGAGCTCTCTCCAAATCAGTCTTGGGAGACATCTCTTTGGAGAGAGTGACTCCAGAGATCGTGGGTAAGTTCCCACGCTTGGATTCTTTCATACTAAACCTCTTTAGTATGTTGTCAATGTACCTGGATTGGGACAATCCCAATATCCGTTTGGATCTATCTCTATAGATCCTGATTCCCAATATGCAGGAGGAATCACCAAGATCTTTCATTGAGAATCTTTGTGATAAGAAGAGCTTGACCGATTGCAGCATAGGAATGTCATTTCCTATCAAGAGTATGTCATCCAAGTACAATACGAGGAAGACAACCTTACTCACTGCTACCTTCTTGTAAATACTAGGTTCATCTACGTTTTTCACAAAATCAAACTCTTTGATAACGACGTCAAAGCAGATGTTCCAACTCCGCGATTCTTGCTTTAATCCATAAATGGATTTAAGCAGCTTGCACACCTTCCCGCTGCTCCCACTATCTACGAAGCCCTCTGGCTGAGTCATGTACATGCACTCTTCTAAATCACCGTTTAGAAAAGCGGTCTTAACATCCATTTGCCAGATTTCGTAATCATGATATGCAGAGATGGCAAGCATGATCCGGATGGATTTAAGCATAGCTACTGGAGAAAAGGTCCCGTCATAGTCCACACCTGGTCTTTGACGAAAACCCTTTGCTACAAGTCTAGCTTTGAAAGTCTCCACTTTCCCATCTACACCAAGTTTTTTCTTGAAGATCCACTTGCCCCCAATGGGTTTTACCCCTTCAGGAGCATTTTCCAAAGTCTATACTTTGTTGGTGTACATGGATTCCATCTCGGACCGCATAGCATCCAGCCATTTCACTGAGTCCCCACTCGTGATGGCCTGCTCGAATCTAGTTGGGTCATCATCCTCCATGATGCAATCCTCACTCCCACCATCCATGAGAAAACAATAGTATCTCTCAGGTGGGTGAGAAACCCTACTAGATCGGCGGAGTGGTTGGGGTTCATCGGGAACTACGGAATCCTCTGGTTCTACCAGATCTTCTGTCGCAGCTTTTGTAGCTGGAATCTCTTCCAGTTCTACCTCATGTCCACTAATCTCTTTTGCAAGAAATTCCTTTTCTAAAAAGGTGGCATGCCGAGAAACAAATACTCTTTGTTCCTCAGTGTGGTAGAAGATATACCCTTGTGAATTCTTTGGATATCCTACAAATTTGCATAGAACAGACCGTACCTCGAGTTTGTCTGGATTTTGTCGTTTGACATAGGCTGGACAACCCCATATCTTAACATAGTTAACACATGGTCTCTTACCTTTCCATATCTCATATGGAGTGGTAGGCACAGATTTGGTGGGGACCATATTCAGTAGATGTATAGCTGTCTCTAGCGCATACCCCCAGAACGAAATAGGAAACTCAGCTGTGCTCATCATAGAGCGCACCATATCTAATAGGGTGCGGTTCCTCCGTTCTGATACACCGTTGTGCTGTGGTGTATATGGAGGAGTCACCTGAGAGAGAATCCAATTCTCTTTTAGGAAGTCCAGGAATTCACTGCTCAAGTATTCACCTCCTCGATCAGATCGAAGGATTTTAATACTTTTTCCGGTTTGGTTCTCGACTTCTTGTTTATATTCTCTAAATTTCTCAAAAGCTTCAGACTTGTGTCTTATCAAGAACACATGTCCGTATCTTGAGAGATCGTCAGTGAATGTAATGAAGTATGAAGAACCATCCCTGGCATGTGTAGACATGGGACCGCATACATCACTATGTATCAGTCCTAAGAGTTCGGTAACTCTTTCTCCGTGTCCCGTAAACGGAGTTTTGGTCATCTTCCCTTTGAGACATGACTGGCAAGTGTCATAAGATGAAAATTCGAACGGTTTCAAATATCTATCCTTATGCAACTTAGCTAATCGTGTCGCATTGATGTGACCTAGTCTACAATGCCACAAGAAGGATTCGTTCAGTTCTGAACTCTTCCTCTTGTGTGTGTTTGTTATACTCAGAACTGTTGATTGATTTAGAATATAAATGCCATTGCACAACGTGCTTGATCCAACCAACTTTTGGTTACGAAAAATATTCATAACATTATCCTGTAATACAAAATTATATCCCTTTTTACTCAACAAAGAAACCGATATAATGTTGCATATCAGGTTCGGCATGTAATAGCATTCGTTCATAACCAATGTATTACCAGTTGGTAATGCAAGGTGATATTCCCCGACAGTCTTAGCTGCAACAATTGCACCATTTCCAACTCTTATGTCTTTATCACCTTCTCCATGTTCTCTACCTTTCCTAAGCCCATGTAACTGATTACATATATGGGATCCTGACCCGGTATCTAAAACCCAGGACGTAGGGCAAATGGAGAAACAGTTCTCTGTAACGAACACACCCGAAGAAAATGCATCATCATGTACTTTCTCCATTCGGGTGGCAAGGGAATCCTGGTATTCCCCTATGTCCTGTTCAGTCCTATAACTCTTATAAGAAAGAACGGAACCAACGTTCCCCAGCACAGTATAACATGCGGGTTCGGTCAATACATCTATATTATTATCTTGATTAAGGCATCACATGGTCGCTACCTTGAGAGAGAGAGAAGAAAACACTTTAGCGTATGCTCTTGCAAGATCAGATTGGTTATTATCTTATCTAATCAGGATGGCTCCCACTGTTTTTATCAAATCTTCCTTCAAACCCTAAAAGGAAAGACTAGCCGGGATTAATAACACCCTACAACTTCGCCGATCTTTCAGCCAGGCCAGTGTCGGTACTTTGAGGGAGGTTCCCCGTGCTTTCGCACGGACCTAATTAAAGTAAACCTCGTTTTCCCAGAGGCGTAACCCTGTTGACACATTTCTAGACACCTACTTGATCGGCAAATTGTCCTGTGTAAAACTCTCCCGGGAGTAACAATTACTCGCAGTGGGTATCGGCATCCAACTATCTCATAAAAGGTATGCAATCTCATTGCAAATTTCAACACTTGAAATTCCAGATAATATTTTGCCCCTAACGTGCTATGACCTTGACGAAAGCCAACAAACCATAGCCTGCTAGTCAAGTTCAACCCGTACATTTCTTGACTGAATTAAACCCGCACGACCCTTGACGAAAGCCAACAAAGCCGTACGACTACCCTAATCCAGTCGCATCATATACAGCAGATAAGCAGCATATAGCTACCGCTCACTACACCTTGACGAAAGCCAACAAATGTAGCATGAATACTATATACAACTTATCTGAAATGACGGAGGGCTACGACAGGTTTTTATGAAAACCTATTGCGTAATGAACTTGATATCGTTGTAGAATCATGTGAATTTTGAAATGGAGTGACTTTGAGGCTTTTATTAGTTTTGCTAAAAAGGTCACTCCCGGTGAAGGGATCTCGGCTCTTTCCTCATCGAATAAGGTGCGGGATATATCATATATATCACTGTGCAAAGCAAAACTCAAAAGGCAATCAAAAACCAAACCGAGTTATGTAGCATCTGCCAGTTTTGCTAAAGAGGTCACTCCCGGTGAAGGGATCTCGGCTCTTACCCCATCGAATAAGGTGCAGGGTATATCATATATACCGCTATGCGAAGCAAGACTGTAGCTACCCTTTTATTTGAAAATTTGATTCTACAACATCTTTTAGGTTTCTTTTCTTTCATTAATCACATTAATGAAGTCACATCATTTAGGTCACCTAAAACATCACAGATAAATACGACGTACACTTATGCCATCCGCATTCGCCTCGATGTCCCCTCGTGCACCGTTAGGTTAGGTAACTAACGACAGAGCATGGCATGGCTAGCGCGGGTGTAAAACATAAGTAACGCATATATAATATATCATATATACTATATACTGTATCCATCACAGAACATATCTAATGATCACATCACAGATATCACAGCAGAAATATAGATATAATGTGGGATATACTAGGACGTCCGTATTTAGTATTTAGCAAAAAATAGAAAATACGGATTCCACAGTCGCGATGAATAGCCAAGCCCACACCCTGGACCCCTACGAGAGCGGCAAGCGACCCTACCAATTCTGGAGTTTAGAGAGACCCGGTCTCGACTCCTCGAGATGGCCTCCCACTGAACCCCAGAACCCGGTCACCTGTGCTCCCCTCCTTGGGTCCATCCTAATGCAGAAAAATAAATAATATACAACACTGGTGGCATCGACCTCAACCCGGAAGAGCCCCAAATAAAAGAATATTACATTACATTTGAATTTATATGAATGAAAATATAAAACCCTCATCTCACATAAAACCCCCCCGCTATTCAATTGCGACAATCCTGCACATCATATCTCAGCAACACATAATATCATATATCATCAACGTAAGTAAGTATGCGTATCCCAATTGTCCTTGATGTATAGCAACGAAACCGGCGATATCAACATACTACACTTACGGTCATATAAAAGAAAGTGTAATACTGCAATATTTGGAATCCACATTCTCTTTAGACATCATAAATGCGAAATATCACATACTTCGTATTTCATGTCCAACTATATGAATTCCACATATTGCATCACATTCCAGATAAATAGACGGTATTAAAGTTTTCGAACGAACGATCAATTACCCAAGATTCGCTAAAGCTCAACACTTGAGCGGAGTTCAAAAACCCGGAGTGTGACACAGTGGTAGCGGTGCAGCCGTAGAAGGATCAAGCCAACGCCTCACATGTGGCACGCCGTACTGCCCCAAACCCTAAGGTTCAAAAGGCAGTTCAAGACGGTCACATAATCGAGTTAAGGTTTGTTGTCTTCTAGAGGGTCCACCACAAACAAACTTGCATGTATTTCTGAAAGATTTTAAACCCCGTGAAAAGTGAGCAAATGATACTCGTTCAAACACTTCAATACTTTCAAATTTAACCGGAAAAGTCACGAAATGAAAATTCCGATCGAATCGACGAGTCCAAAACCATCTCAAGAATTTTCAGCACTAAATTCAGATTAAAAATACCCTAAAAAATATACAAGCAGAATAAAGTATTACTGTACAACAATCATGCAGTGATTGATATGTACGGCCGCGGAACCGCGGCCTAAGCAAGCTTAGGCCGCGTTTCCACGGTAAGATTGACTGTTCACAGCATCGAATTTCACAGTAATTCTTATATTTACCTGCTGAATTATTTACATATTTTTAATTCTGAAAAACAGCAGTTTTGAAAAAATGACCAGAGAGCGCTAAAAAACTATATTTTCCGGTTCGATCGGAGTTGTAACTTCGTTAAAGTGTCGCCTAATGTTCTAGGTCGGCTCTGATACCAATGTAGGTCAGGCAGCCACCCCATCCAATGGGATCACCGTGGCACCAACGGGTCCCTCAGCAGCTACTTTTTACGCATGCCCCATCGCGAGGACTACAACCCGCCGGAACACCTTCCGGTCTCGGGACACCCTGGGAGTAAGAGCCTATGCTTCGCCACACTGTCACACAGTGAGAACCCCCCATAGGTCGACATCCAATGCCTAGTAGCTCTGATACCAATGAAAGGTTTACCTAGCACCTCATGAAGGGTTTGGAAGCATCACATGTACCAAAGGTGGAGTCTTTAGCATGCTAAGTTAACAAACATCGGATCGTTCCTAGAAAATTAGGGTTTCTAAAACTTGCATATCATCATATGAAAGAAAATCTACGGTTTAGAGAGTACAACCTTTGTAGCTCCCTACGCTAGACTCCTCGGCTACTTGGGGTTTGAAAAAGCTCCGCTTGAACTCCTCTAGGTCAACGATGATCCACCCGGAGTCCGCTTTGTCCAAGCTTGCAACTTCACCCGGTCAAGAGAACGAAATGAAGCTAACACTCCAAACAAGTGGGCTAGATTTGTGTAGAATGGTGTTGTGGTTATCTTTCTCACTTCAAAATCCTAACTTGATGAATATATTGCTCACTACAAAAATCTAGTGAGCAAATGAGAGAGGAAGAAGAAGATGATGGCTATATTTTTAACAAGAGTGAAAAGAATAACCCTTATCCAAAGAAAAAGAAAATATATCAATATATATTTTCTTATTCTCATCTCAAACCATGGTTTAAACAATGAATATATTATTAAACTTGAGTTAAAACACAAAAGGAAAGTTTACCCATGGTTAAAAGGTGGGTGAGAATGGTTAGGTCAAAAGAAGAGTGTAGAAACAAAACAATCATAACCATTTCCTTTTTCCTTTTTGTTTTAAATCAAATGTAATAAAATCCATATTTAAAACCATGGTGTGAGTCTTATATTGCCACCATTTCCATGTATGTAAAACCATGAAGGATGTATGTATGTATGTATGTATGTGTGAATGTACATCCATATGTGCATGAATCTAAAAAGAGAACATACATGCATGCATACATCCATCAAGTATGAGAAAGGATTTCTAGTGAGAAACTAATGGTTAAATGATAAATCAACACTTGATTTATCAATCCGGTCATATCACATATGACCCTAACCAAAAGCAAGCCCCCGATCAATATACGGTATCCTATACTCGCATTTTAATCGGGTCCACACGCATATCGCATACGCGCAACACAACATTTCGCCTGGACAAGGTAACTCCTTTGTGGGACTCTAAGACTCGTCAATACGCCGGCAGTGGGTGATGATCATATCAAGCACCCCCAAGCCGCAAGCGGTCAGCTAAACGTAACGGCCACCCGGGTATTGAGCGATCAGAAGAAAACAAGCGAGCCTGCTACAACTCCCGTCGAGCCAATCGGCAACACTTCCCGTACAGTCCGGTCTCCTCGTCTGATACGTCGCATATCAAATCTAGGGGTGGTAAATGTCAGACCCCAATAACCGATAAGTTATGCCGATATGAGGCTCATAACGGGTCGAGAAACTACTGGTAACACTTACCAGCAAATCTCTGAATCAGCCCTGGCCAGGGACTTCCCTGTTACGGCCAATCGAGCACAGCGCAACATCAACCCCCAATACGGGGAGAGACGAAACCCCTCCTATCGCTTATTGCCTCCATGTGACTCGGGACTGTACCCAAAAACCACCGTTTTGCACGCCCTCATGGACGTGGTAAGGTGGAAATCAAAGCACAGTGGGAATCACACAAGACTTTATGACGATCTCAGGTCTACAAACTAACCTGCACAAGTGTCACCTGAGAACTGCCATCTGACGTGAGGTATAATACCATCTGGGAGTTCTCGGCGAGTCCGTCCAGTGTACCCAGTCTCCACTGAGCACCCGTATACCATCTCTGATGTCAAACACCAATGGATATGGGATCATCCATCGCCCATCTCATGGGTCGAGAAGCGTATACGCTAGTCTACACTGGTATATCGATGCCCCGTCTCGATACACCTACGACTAGGGACCTTGAAGGATGTACTTATGGACTACCATGTCCCCACTAGTATGATCTGTATCATAATCTAGGTAGTCAAGTACACATCCTATGGGCTTTACCAACATGTAACCATAAGACAGTATAAAGAGACTAGTATACATGTTAAGATAAAGAGTAACCAGATAGCATACTATCATATCGAGCAAGAAAGTCATCTCTATATATGTCCAAGCATCCAATATAATATACATCATCTGTACAATACTGGCCTCTAGGGCATACATACAACTAACAGAGATGACTCTAAGGACCGTCGCGCTCACTTAGGACAGAAGAAGGCCGTAGGTAATTCATTGCTTATCCGCGTTTCTCTAGTGGTGTCTAAGGAAAGTGTGTCGAAGGCTAGTGGTTACTTAATTAGGCTCACTACTTACGTAGTGGAGAACCTCCCACTTACCTGGCACTTACCTGGCCACAGGAGAGACAAAGAGGCAGTGGAGGATTTATCCCGCGTCTTGTCTTCGGGCAGTTAGGAGCGGTCTAGAGATCTGACCTAGGCGACCCCTAGAATTAGGGTTTTGTGTGTTGCATTTGTTGTGTTGCATCATATTTTCAAAAATCCGTCCACTTTTCAAAACAAACACCGCATTAATCATTCATTACCACTAATTATAAGTCAACGCTGCCACTTGTACTAACCCTTTTTAGTACAAGATAGGCTGGACACGGGATTCTAGTGCCCGTTTAGTCCGCGTACCCTTTATCGACTCCGAAGTCGGTATTTCTCCATTTACTTCTTATTTAACCACTACCACACCCACATCGATGGATCCACCTCCATCGAATTTCTTTAACACTAATCTGCCGTCGTCTGTTGGTGCACAGAATCCACCCCGCATCTCTCTCCAAGAGAGGTGTTATCCACTGCGAGGTCCTCTTTCGACCTCCTTATCCATTCCACCAGCCAACGGGGATAATTTTGAAATTAAACCCCAATACATCAACCTTTTACCCAAATTCCACGGACTCGAGACTGAGGACGCTTACGTTTTCATTACCAAATTTGAAAACGTATGCGCAATGATGGGTACGTCACAACTTTCAGTGGATGCTATGCGTCTACGACTTCTTCCATTTACTTTGTGCGATATAGCCGAGAAGTGGCTATATAACACTACCTCACACTCTATCACGAATTGGGAAGAATTTGTAGCGGCATTCCTTAAAAAATTTTACCCAATGCAAAAGACAGCTCGAATCCGTAGCGAACTGAATCAATTTACCCAGCTCCCTACTGAACCATTCTCTAAATACTTTGAACGTTTCAAGGATCTATTGGTTCAATGTCCTCATCACGGCATCCTGAGATGGGATCTTTGCCGAATCATATATGAGGGCATTAACCCAAACACTAAACAGAACCTTGAAAACAATTGTCAAGGTACTTTTATGACTAAGGATGATGGGGAAGCTTGGAAATTTTTAGAAGAGTTCGCTGAAAAATCACTACAGTGGGAGAGTGGAACCCAATCATTGAATAGGGGTGGCGTACACCAAATAGATGTGTCCATAGGTGTTCGAGCTGAGATGGCAGCAATGCAAAAGAAGCTCGACGCTATGGAACATAAATTTTCTGCAGCCTCCCTAAACCCAATGTCGCTCCCCAAAACTGTATGTGGCTGCTGTTCTGATCCGTCTCATTTAACGGAAGAATGTCCATTAAACTCTGCGTTTCAAGGTCATGAGCATACAAATGCCGCATTTCAAAGACCTAGAAACGATCCATATTCTTCCACGTACAATCAGGGTTGGAGGAATCACCCGAATTTTGCTTGGACCAACAACAATCTCATCAAAACACGGTTCCAAGCCAAAATAATTTTCAAAGGGCTCTTCCACCACAACAGAAACCACTTCAACTCACTCAACACCCCTACCAGTCATAAAATTTCCACAACCAGGTCAACACTCCTGCACAGTCTAATCCTATGCAGTTGACCGGTTCTGACGAACTCTCTCAATTCACTCAAACCATGAAATCACTTTTGTCAATTTTCATAGAGGTTTCGGCTGAGGTTAGGACTTCCGTCAGTGAGATAAAGAAAAACTCAGCATCCCAAGCTGAGAGTATCATATCGATGGAAGCTGAAATTGCACGACTTAAAGCCGAAATGAGTGCGAGAGAAAAAGGGAAACTTCCTTCTCAACCCCTACCGAATCCTGGGCATTACAATGTAAATGCCGTCACAACGTTGAGATCAGGAAGAGTGCTGAACAATCATGTCGGGGAAGGAATTGATGATATTGAAAACCCTATCATTAACACCCCGGCTGAGACCTTTCCTCACACACACACTTCTACTTCTGATCCTTGTTCTTCTACACCACCACCTTCTCGCGAGCCTATTCTCCATTTCCCACTAGGCTCGACACCTCAGTATAGCCCTTCTAGTTCTCCACAGACGGTCCCCACACCTCTTTTGGGATCTCATCTACCTCCTCTTCCTTCTCCTATGATGGACCCGGCGCTTATTTCGAAAGCTCCTTACCCGAATCGGTTAAAGGGTAACAGAACGAGTCCTCATATGGAGAAAATTATGGAAATGTTCAAACAGGTTAACATCAATATCCCTCTCCTAGATGCGATTCAACAAGTCCCCGCTTATGCGAAAATTCTTAAGGACTTGTGCAATAGGAAGAGGAAGTCTCAAGTGCCGAAGAAGGTCTTTATGTCTAATAATATTAGCACTGCTTTTATCCCCCAGCTACCAAAGAAACGAAAGGACCCAGGATGTCCTACAATATCGATTTCTATTGGGGGTAAAAACATAAATCGTGCTCTTTTAGACCATGGCGCCAGTGCTAACCATCTTCCATATTCTTTATATGAGCAACTAGGGATTGGAAAGCTGAAACCTGCTCACTGCACTCTCCAAATGGCAGACCGTTCAATCACCAAACCAAGGGGGTGAACTAGAGGATGTGTTGATAAAGGTCGGGGAATTTGTTTTCCCTGTAGACTTCATTGTACTTGATACACAGCCTGTAGCAAACCCCCGGGGCCAAATTCCGGTGATTCTGGGTCGTCCTTTCCTTGCCACTTCCAACGCTGTTATAAACTGTATAAATGGTTCAATGAACTTATCATTTGGAAATATGGCCATTGAACTAAATATCTACAAAGTTGGAAGTCAGCCATCAGAACCCTCTGCTCGTATTCTCGATGTGTGCTATGTCCAGGAGATCGCTCCCGATAGTTGCGGAGCTGAGGAACTTTGCTTTACTGATCTCGACGACATTACCACATCTCTGTTTGACTTTACACATGATCTTAGTGAGGACACTTTTCCTACACTTGAGTCCTGCACTCCTGAATTTTCTCCACCCGAGTTTGTATCTTTCACAGGCTCTGAGCTTCTTTGTAAATCCAAAAATCACTCGATGATCCCACCTTCTATCATTTCTCCGCCCGAATTTGATCTCAAAATTTTACCTTCTCATCTTAAATATGCTTATTTAGGTGAGAAGGAGTCTTTACCGGTTATAATATCCGCTTCTGTAGCATTAGAGCAAGAGAATGCACTTTTATCGGTATTGAGATCTAACAAAGAGGCGTTTGGTTGGACTATGGCGGACATCAAAGGGATTAGTCCCTTGATAGTTGAACATCATATACATGTGATGGATGATGCCAGACCAACCCGAGAACCACAGAGACGGTTGAATCCCGTCATGAAGGAATCGGTGATGAAAGAGATCGTCAAATGCCTAGATAATGGTATTATATACCCCATCTCCGATAGCCAATGGGTGAGTCCTATACATGTCGTCCCTAAGAAATCCGGCAACACTGTTATTACCAATGAGGCAAATGAGTTGATTCAGACACGCGCCCAAACTGGGTGGCGTGTATGTATTGATTATAGAAAACTCAATGCTGCCACGAGGAAAGACCACTTTCCTCTCCCATTCATTGATCAAATGCTGAAACGCTTAGCAGAACGAGAGTATTATTGTTTTATGGAGGGATACTCAGGCTATAATCAGGTCCCCATCGCCAAAAAGGATCAAGATAAAACCACTTTTACTTGTCCTTTTGGTACCTTTGCTTACAGTCGCATGCCCTTTGGGTTATGCAATGCTCACGCTACCTTTCAGCGGTGTATGATGGGGATATTCTCGGATATGGTAGAGAATTTTCTGGAGATCTTTATGGACGATTTCTCGATTTTTGGGGACTCTTTTTCTGATTGCCTAGCGAATCTTGACGCTGTTCTTACTCGTTGCAATGAGAAGAACTTAACTTTCAACTGGGAAAAATGCCATTCATGGTCTAAGAAGGAATTGTTCTTGGACATGTTATATCACAGAAAGGCATTGAGGTTGACATAGTTAAGATAGATGTCATTCAAAACCTCCCTCATCCCAAAAGAGTCAAAGATATTCGATCTTTTCTTGGCCATGCGGGCTTTTATAGGAGATTCATTAAGGACTTTAGCAAAATTGCTAGACCTATAACTCTTCTCCTGGCCAAGGATACGACCTTCCACTTTGACTCGGACTGTGAGAAAGCTTTCGACTCACTTAAACACTCACTCACTTCAGCCCGCGTTCTATCATCTCCAAATTGGGACTACCCCTTTGAGCTGATGTGTGACGCATCCGACTTTGCAGTAGGTGCAGTCTTAGGACAGCACATTGAAAAGATGCCACACGTGATATACTATGCAAGTAAGACCTTGAATGATGCACAAACCAATTATACAACCACCGAAAAAGAACTTTTAGCGGTTGTATTTGCATTAGAAAAATTCAGGCCTTACTTAATTGGCTCACCTATAGTTGTGTACACTGACCATTCCGCCTTAAAACATCTTCTGGCGAAGAAAGATGCGAAAGGTCGACTAATACGTTGGATCCTTCTGTTAAAAGAATTTGATCTTGTTATCAAAGATAAGAAAGGATGTGAAAACGTAGTAGCCGACCATCTTTCACGCATCTCTTCTTCCCCTGTGACCCTGCCGATCAATGATTCGTTTCCTGACGAACAACTCTTGAGCGTATCCAATGAACCTTGGTTCAGGGATATAGTGAACTATCTTGTCACGGGACTTATACCCAGCGATTGGTCAAAACAAGACAAATACCGCTTTCAATCCCAAGTAAAACACTTTTACTGGGATGATCCATATTTGTTTAAGTATTGTCCTGATCAGATCATTCGCCGGTGTGTCCCGAAAGAAGAGTTCAAGAGTGTTCTTTCTTTTTGTCATGATCATGCCTGTGGGGGTCACTTCGGTCCTAAAAAGATGGCGGAAAAGGATTTTCAATGTGGATTTTATTGGCCGACCTTATTGAAGGACGCGTTTGACTATCGCAAAACTTTTTCAAAATGTCAGTACACGGGTAGAATCTCCCAGAGAAATGAAATGCCTCAGCAACCCATCTTGGTTGTTGAAATATTCGATGTTTGGGGCATTGATTTTATGGGTCCCTTTCCCAGCTCCTTTGGGAATTTGTACATACTGCTGGCGGTTGATTATGTCTCAAAGTGGGTTGAAGCCATTCCATGTCGCACTAATGACAGGAAAGTTGTCATTAAGTTCTTGAAAGAGAATATCTTTTCGCGATTTGGACACCCACACGCTATTATTAGCGATAATGGGACACATTTCTGCAACAGGTCTTTCGAGACTTTGATGCGGAAATACTCAATCAACCACCGACTTTCTACACCCTATCATCCTCAAACGATCGGGCAGGCTGAGATCTCAAACAGACAGATCAAACTAATCCTGGAGAAAACTGTTGCTAAGAATAGAAAAGACTGGTCGACCAAACTGACGGATGCTCTTTGGACATTCCGAACTGCATTTAAAACCGACCTAGGGATGTCTCCATATAGGATAGTGTTTGGGAAGGCATGTCACTTACCCGCCGAGATTGAGCATAAAGCATTGTGGGCTATTAAGGAAATAAATTTTGACCTAAACCAAGCCTGCAACTTTCGGAAGCTGGAAATAAATGAGCTAAGCGAACTCCGCGATGAAGCTTATGATAACGCTGTAATCATAAAGAATAGGACTAAGGTTTTTCACGATAAAAACATTTTGAGGAAAACATTTTCACAAGGTCAACAAGTCCTTCTTTATGATTCACGACTACACCTTCAGGCGGGTAAGCTCCGATCTCGGTGGAAGGGACCTTTGGTTGTGCGGACTGTATACCCGCACGGGGCAGTAGAAGTAGAAAATGTTAAAAACGGCACATTTTTCAAAGTGAATGGACATAGATTAAAGCCGTATTTTTCCACTGACCCCACGGAGGAGCTCCTGTTCTTACAGGAGCCATTTTATTTGGATTAAAATTCCTCCGTCTCACCTTCATGTCCTGCATATCACTGCATCATCTTTTGAATGGAGGTGAGTGAAAAGAGTAAGTTTGGGGGAAGTTCTTCACTTATATATTTTGCCCCCACTAATAATTCCTCCTAGATTTACAGGTTTTGTAGATATAGCTGTTGGCAACAGTGAGGAAACTTTTGAAAACAAGTTTGGGGGAGGTTTGTGCTTATTTTTTTGCATCATTTGCATATCATTTGCATAAGCACAAAACATTACTTTAAAAACCTATAAAAATTTAAAAATTTTCAAAATCCATAAAAATTTAAAATTAGCAAAATATAAAAATATTTTAAATATAAAAACATTTTTTGTACATAAATAAGATAATGAAAGATTAGATAGTGAAAAATTACATCCATGAGATTAGAAAAATTTAAGAAAACCAAGAAAATTAGAAGTTTTCTTATACGAACTAGTAATAAGTAGTTATGAGCTGTTGTCCCAAGGGTTAGTAAGATGAAAGACGTCACTAATCTGAGGATAAAAATAAGTCTGAAAAATAGTTTCTATTCTGGAAGCCAAACATTTTGAACGTTGATACCCTGCTGTTCGCACTTACACACATCTTAAAGCCTGGGATAGTAGAGAATACCTTGAAATGCTCTTGTCTTAAAGACAAAAGTATGAAGGAAATAAAAAATTGAAGAAAATATAAAGTGGTGAGAAAAATGAACACTGGTTTTTTTATCGCCAAGGAAGCAATAAAAAAATATAGCGAGGGTGCCTCTTCACCTAGTGCCCTAAGGCCAACTGGTCTGGTAGTCACTTCTAAGCCTTAGGTGGTGCAAGACGAGGAAAATACACCAAGTAAGCAAGCACAGGAGTAATCAGTCGGTTTGTACCTCAAGAAGTATTAACGGTCGCATGAAAGTGTGTGAGCAATCTCATCTAAATATTCATTAATTAAAAAGTACTGAGGCTGATGGGCAAGAGTATGATAGGTTGAATTGAATTCTCCGGGTGTAGGGATGTATTTACAAACACGCAGGGTTATATGATCGATGTTTGGAAGAAAGATAGGAATGAAGAATAAGACGATGTTTTATTGAGGGAGGACGTGATTTCCGACATTTTTTCATGACCATTAAGATATGGCTCATGACAACCGAAAAGCTAGCTTAGTTGGAAACCCTAATTTTCAAAGTCTTTCTTTTACAATTCTTTTCTTTAAATATAATATTCATGATCTTCCTTTTATTATTGGATTTTGTGGGTGCAATCCGCTGAAAACCCTAAGGAGACAACACTCCTCCTACTAGGGACACCTAGAGGTTTAAAGGCTTGTTGCACGTGCTCAGTGCAATCTTGTTGCCTATGAAAGTGTGCTAGTTAGTTTTTCTCTTTCTTTATTTTCTCCTTCTTTTTAATAAAAATTTTGCTCGAGACGATCGAAAATAAGTTTGGGGGAATTTGATCAGTCGAAAATACTGCATCTTTAAACCGGCAATTTCCCTATCATTTGCACTCATCTAGAAGTGTTCGGCATTCATATCGCACATATTAGCAAATCAGTCGTTAAATATCAGATTGCATGTGTTAGACTCTAAAACTGGCACTATAAAGGAAATTGACTGCATTTCATAGCATGGCATCATTCCTATATATCGCAACTTGTGTTTCGAAGTCTGTGCAGGACATTACCGAAGATCGGTCAAATTAACAAACGAAGACTGTTAAAAAGACGCAAATTCATGGATTTGGAATCTGGTATTAATATAGAGGGAATTACACAAGTCAACATATCAGATAAAGGCCCATAAGTCATCCCAAGCAAGCACCAGAAGAAATAGGCACCAAGGCCCTTGAAGCGCCGCGGATCCGCCGCAGCCTTGCCACGTCAGCTCCCCATCTTTAGTGCAAAATTCTTCTCTCAGGGCCCACATTCAGTTCATATACTTCATTTTCCTGATGTCTCTAGAAGACTCTGCCAGTTCAGCAAACTTAGGGTTTCTAAGCTAAACATTCCTAGCTTAAAGTCTAAGCTAAGCTCCTAACTAACTTACAACAAACTTTTGCAGGGAATTGCAAATTCAAAATCCTAGACCTAGGGTTTGGAAAACCTATAAATAGACCCCTAAGGACTAATGGAAATATCTCATAAATCTGAGGGATAGACTCATATATTGTAAATCAATCATTTGTGGGTTGATCATTAGTTGTTGAGAAACCCTAGTTCTTCATCTACCCACATTCTTGCCACCTCCAAACCCTAACCCTAATCCAATCTAGAAATACCCAATTCAAGATCCATGGAGTTCAAGCAAAGCAAGTCTTCAAGCATCCTTTAGAAGAAAAGCCGGTATTCAACGGAGCACGAGATCGAAGCGATCCAAGACTCAAGAAGCCGAGCGATGCAAGATTCGACGAGCGAAGTTCCTACCTCTTGTAAATCTTGAGAGTTGTAACTACTTGTTGATGTAATAAAGGTGAAGATTCTTTAACTTGCTTATTTTTAATTCAAGCATTTTGATTCATTTCGATTCTTGAATATTTACTTTGTGATGATGTTTGAATAAAACTCCGCTCGTGGAGGAATCGAAACAATTGGAAAATGATGATGTTGATGAATTGTTAAACGTTTCCTTAAGTCGTAAACCAATTGTAAGTTCTTGAAAATCGATTGATCAATGATCTAGATAGATGCGAATGTGTTCTTGATTCCTTTCGCACGATCTAGAGATCGACAATTGATCATTCGACTTTCAAGAAGTTATCTAGTGAATGTTATTCATCGAAAGGACAAAGGACAGGATGAGGAACCCTAATTCCTCGCAAGATCCTTGATCCTCGATGAATTCGACATCGATTTAGCATCAATTTGTTACTAGATAAGAAATCTTAATCTTGAATCTTCATCACATCTACAATTTACTCGATTCCTACGAGCTTTACTTCAAATCTTGAAACCCTAAAGTGATTGGAATTCTATCGAAACTCGATTCTCGATGTTTATCATTTTCTTGATTCTTGATTAGAATAGTTATACTTGAAACCCATCGATAAAAATCTTGAATCATGTTTTCTTTTCTTTTCTATTAACTTTTCAATTCAAACAAATCAAAATTACAAACGAATCGTACAATCCTTGTGGACGATCTGCACTCGCTAACGATCTACATCCGACACCGTAGTTGACTGCGGTCAAATAATTCTTTGATTGTGATTTCTATATACATTTTCTTAAAAACACAACGAGAACTTAGAATCAATCAGTCGCCACAAAAGCACGAACCCAAAGCCACAAGAGCAGAACCAGATCCACATTGGGCAGGGAAGCGAGTTCGTACTTGTCATATGATAACGATATCAAAAAGGGAGCCCGAGGATATGGATGACCTTACTTGGTGTTTCGAAAACAATGACGACGAGGTAATCTCAGAATTTCCACCAGCGCTGAAAGAGCTGGAAGATGGCATACATACTACTGCAGATAACCTCAGGAAAATTGAGCTGGGAACGACGAACGACCCGTGACCGACATTCGTCAGCGAGTTGCTATCTGAAGAAAGGGTGGTCGCGTTAAAATACGTGCTTATGCAGCATAGAGATTGCTTCGCATGGAACTATTCTGAAATGCCAGGACTAGATCCAGAAATTGCTGTGCATAAATTGGCAATATCCACAGACGTCAAGTCAGTCAAACATGCGCCGAGAAGAATGCGGCTCGAGCTTGAGATGAGCATCAATGCCGAAGTCAAGAAGCTGACCCACTCTGGGTTTATCCAAGAAGTTCAATATCCTGACTGGATCGCCAACATTGTCATGGTAATGAAGAAAAATGGGATAGTGCGCATATGCGTGGATTTCCGGGATCTCAATAAAGCTTGCCCGAAGGACGATTTCCCAGTACCGGTAACCGAGCTGATGATAGATAACACGTCCGCTCACGAAGTTTTCTCTTTCATGGACGGCTCATCAGGATACAATCAGATAAAGATGCA
The DNA here is from genome assembly GCA_030015575.1 of Agapanthus africanus. NCBI lineage: Eukaryota > Viridiplantae > Streptophyta > Magnoliopsida > Asparagales > Amaryllidaceae > Agapanthus > Agapanthus africanus. The sequence continues at coordinate 140,362,609 of JASDDO010000031.1, forward strand.
CCCCGAAAACCAGAAGCATACCGCTTTTCGGACCCCTCTGGGAATATTCTGCTACAAGGTGATGCCTTTCGGTCTAAAGAACGCCGGTGCCACCTATCAAAGGGCCATGACGAAGATCTTTGATGACCTCATACATGAAATCGTCGAATGCTATATCGACGACCTCGTCGTGAAAAGTAAATCATACGAGGAAGATCTCGAGCATCTGAAGACCGTATTTCAACACCTTCGGCAATACAACTTGAAGATGAACCCCCTCAAATACGCGTTCGGGGTGTCCTCAGGAAGGTTCCTAGGATTCATTATCCGGCACCGAGGCATTGAGATGGATCCATCGAAGATCAAGGCGATCATGGAAATGCCACCGCCAAGGACTCTCAAACAATTGCGGTCTCTCAAAGGGAAGCTCGCATACATCCGGCGATTTATAGCCAACCTTTCAGGAAAATGCCGCCCTTACAGTCACTTGATGAAGAAGGGAACCCCGTTCGTCTGTGACCACAAATTCCAAGGCGCACTGGACGAGATCAAGCAGTACCTGGTGTTAGCTGCTCCAGTCAAGGGAAAGCCCCTTATCCTTTATACAACAGCCCTCGAAGGTTCCTTAGGCACATTATGGGCATAAGAGAACGACCAAGGGAAAGAGAGAGCGCTCTACTATTTAAGTCGAGTTCTTCTGGGGGCAGAAGGCAATTACTCCCCCATCGAAAAACACTGCCTGGCGTTGATCTTCGCGATAACGAAACTCCGACATTATGTGTTGGCGCATGAAGTCCGTCTTATATCAAAGGTGGACCCCCTTAAATATTTAATGTCGAAGGCCATATTGACCGGCCGACTCGCTAAATGGGCCCTGCTCTTGATGGAGTTCTCGATAACATATCAACCTCTCAAGGCAGTGAAAGGCCAGGCCATCGCCGACTTCCTCGCTGAGCACCCGATACCTGTCGATTCTCCTTTGAATTGCGAGCTGCCAGACGAACATGCGTTTCATGCGATCGGCGGTAGTGATACCCGATGGGAACTCTATTTCTACGGAGCATATTCCATGAATAAGAGTAAACAAAGCACCCCCATAATCAAATCAGGGGTGGGTCTCATCTTTGTAACTCCACCAGGAGGGATAATGCGCTTTGGTTTCTCCTTAACAGAGCCGAGGATGAATAATGAGGCTAAATACGAATCTTCGATAGCAAGCCTCGAGATCGCCATCGACATGGGAATTGAAAACCTCCTCATATATGGAGATTCTCAACTAGTCGTCAGTCAAATAAATGGCGACTACCAAACGTGCAAACCCGAACTGGTGAAATATGGCGAGAGAGTACAGCAATTACTGACCCAAATTCCCTCCTATATGCTGGAAAGCATACCGCGTGCGGAAAATAGCAAAGCAGATGCACTAGCTAAACTTTCTAAAGAATTGGCTGACGAGAACCTCGATGACGTAAGAATCGTGGTACAAAGCCGCCGGGTACTTGCCCCGGCAGAAATATCTCTGGAATCATCCGAAGAAAAGGGAGTGACTGAGCAAATGGCTCTGCAAATAAAAGACCAAGAGAAGGTTGAGGATTGGAGAGAAGTCTTTATAGACTACTTCAAATCCCGTCGAATGCCTGAAGATGCGTCCTTAAGACATCAGCTTGTGAAACGAGCTCTGTCCTTCGCCTTCGTTAATAATACTCTGTATAAGAGGTCATTTGACTCTCTATGGTTGAGATGCCTGGGACCTGACGAAGCGAAAAGAGTCGTTCAGGAAGTTCACGACGGACTCTGCGGTTCTCACGAAGCCCGCCCGAAGATGAAGTTGAAGATTAAACGGATGGGCTATTATTGGCCAACGATGATCCAGGACTGCCTCGATTATGCGAAACAATGCCACTCGTGCCACATCCATGGGGACTTTATCCATCAGCACCCAAATCCTCTACATTCAACGGTGGCTAGCTGGCCGTTCGAAATGTGGGGAACTGACATAGTCGGCCTTATCGAACCAGCATCGTCTAGGGGACATAGCTTCATCCTGGCGACGACTGATTACTTCTCCAAATGGGCCGAAGCAGTACCGTTAAGGGAAGTGAATACGGAAAATATTCTCCATTTCTTCAAGACGCACGTCATTTATTGGTTTAGAACTCCGCGACGGATCATTTCCGATAACGGGCCAGCCTACAGAAGCCACAAGATTAGTCGCTTCGCGCAGCAACACAACATAGACTGGAGATATTCCTCAGTTTATAATCCGCGAGCTAACGGTCTAGCTGAGACTTTCAACAAAACCATGACAAAGATCGTGAAGAAGACGGTGTCCCGAAACAGAAAGGACTGGCACGAGAGACTGCAAGAAGCTCTCTAGGCATATCGAACTACGTTCAAAATGGCCACAAACACAACGTCATATGCGTTGGTATTCGGTACAGAAGCAGTACTCCTCCTCGAGATAGAGTTACCGTCTCTACGAGTGGCGGTCCACTACGAGCTGACGGACAAAGAAAATGCTCACCTTCGACTTGAGGAGCTTGATGCCCTTGATAAGACCCGGCTCATAGCGCAACAAAATCTGGAGGCTTACAAATCGAAGATGACGCGCTCATACGAAAGATTGACCAGGCCGAGGACGTTCCGCCAAGGCGAACTCGTGGTAATGGTAAAAAGACCTATGATCCCCAATCGCGCCAAACGGGGAAAATTCGAGCCAAACTATGAAGGCCCGTACATCATAGACAAGGTCTACCAGGGTGGAGCGTATCTACTCATGGATATGTGATTGGTAAGGATTCTGCGTGTTCAAGTTTAGTTAATTACCGCAATCAAGACGGTTTCGCTTGTAGCTAGCCGGTTGAGTATGGGTCGTCCGCAGGGAGATGGGAATCTTTTTCTATGTGCTTTAACGAGTTAAGTCCAGTTTTCCAGATTTTTTTGTGATTAACTAAGTGTTAAAATGATATGTAAAGAGAGCTTGTTAGGGTTAGGATTAGGTTAGTTTGAGTTAGGAGTCGCTCACCTCTTTCGTTGCCACTCTTAATATCGGTGTTACGGTAATCGGCAACAACGGGGATTACCACGACTAGGAAGGAACTTGCGAGTATAAGCTAGGCTTTCCAACGCATAAGTTCTTCCTTTTGGTGCTTGTCCGTCCGTTCTTGGCTCTTAGCCATAACCTCCGGTTAATTCAACCACAACCGGTCTCACTACAGAATCACCGCTATCATGTAGGATAGGGTGCCGTAAGGAGCGGATTGTGGTTCAATTAACGGGAGTCGATTTAAGATGTTGGGCAAGGAAAGAGTTAGAGAGATTTCCTTCTCTCAAACTTCCCTTATCCTACCCTAACAAGTATGAAACTACTCACACATCATAATGAAAAGAAAACAAAACAAAAGAGGAAGATAGAAAGAAAGTGATTAGAAGATAACAACTAGCTATTTGCGACCTCACCTTAGCAAGGATCAAGCGTAAGCATCATGGTTGTTTTAAGGATAAAGGAAAAGAGAAAAGAAAGAAACAACAAGAAATAACAACAACTAAGTTAACAAATGAAAATTACAAGCAATAATAAGAGAACAAGACAAGCATAATAATAAAATGAACTTCTTTATTCATCATTCTTCACTCACAAAAGCTGACTACAAGATTTTTAATGGAGAAGAGATGAGAGGAGGAAGAAGAACAACAACTAGAACCTAAAAAATAAATACAAGATTATGCACCCTTGGCTTCACAAGTTTCTGGGCTATTTATAGGCAGGGAGATGAAAATCTATGGCAACATTCTGCTTCCACATGAAATGTCCAAAGTACCCCTGAAGTTTGACAGCCTGAGGAGGCCGTACCGTCGCTGAACCGCGGCCTAAGCCAGGTTAGGCCGCGGAACCGCGGCCGTTTAGAGGAATGGTGCCTTCTCATTTGGTGGTGCTCTCTGGTTCTGTGGGCCCTTTATTCTGGTATATGTATTTTCTCAGATTTTCTTCACGATTTTTCCAGAATTTCTGTTGAGCAAAAGGTGATTTGATGTGGATATTTTTGTCATGATTTCCTCGAGCTCCGTGTAGATTTCTTGGATCTTGTGTTGCCATTGAGCCTTGTGCATGAAAACGACATTGATTTGCTATTTTGTCTCTTAAACTAGTGTGTGGCAATAGACGGATAAAGAGCGGAGATCCGTGTTTTATCTGTGGTTGGTAGGAACCCGGGTTTTGTCGTGTTTTTCCATGAATTTCACCGTTTAGAGCCGAGAACCTGTATCCTGCAATTGACTAGCAAACACGGCTCAAGAGTACCTACCGATATGCAATGTGATAAAAATTGGGCGGTATGAAAATGCAAAAATCTGATATGAACAAATACCTCCAAACTTATCTTTTGCTCGTCCCGAGCAAAGCCAATTTATTCACAAAAAATTTCCTAACCTCACTTTCGCAGGGAACACGATTGCACTGAGCATGTGCAACAAGCCGTTAAACCTCTAGGTGTCCCTAGTAGGAGGAGTGTTGTCTCCTGAGGGTTTTCAGCGGATACTACCCACAAAATCCGGTGAAGTTGGTTTTGTAAAATAACTAAGATTCAAACCCTAAAGTTTTGTTTCAGAAAATAACAATTCTATTATCCTAAGTCTAGACTATCGAACCTTTATTTTTCACACCTCGCTTCTTATTTAACTACAGATTTTATATGTCTTTACGTGCAGTGCAAATAGTGTCGTTAAGTTCCCGAAAGGTCGAATAAAGTCATTATGTCACACAATAAAGCCCAGATAAGAATTTTGAAAGGATCCAATAAGTTTTATAAAGAGTTAAGCATTTTTCAAGCTTCGTTTTCCAGTATGGTTTCAACTTCAGAATTTCTATCTTCCTTAACAGGAAACTAGGTCTTATTTTTCACTCCACCTTTTTCTTGTTTTCATTTCATACACATCTCTATGAACGTGCAATAGTCTTTATCAAAGAATAAAACCTTCATATCTCCGCTAAATTTTTTATAAAAGCCTGTCTTTTATCAAGATTATTCTCACACAAAGAACCGTTAGGAATTTTAACTCGGAGAGAACACTTGCTTGATTTTGTTTTAATCTGGACTTTCTAGGCTTCTTAGCGAGCTTTGGGCCAATGCACCCAAACCAGTTGGTTTTAGGGCATTAGGTGTAGAAACACCCCAGCGGACTTAATTACTCAAGTTACCTAGGTCCAAAAACAAAAGACAGTTTGGCGTGAAAATCAGATGATTTAATACGAACGGAGATATAACCGGCAGTTCAGTTATTTTTTTGGATAAAAGACGTGTTTAGTGGGTTTGGTGTGTAATCATTCCAATCAAGTTTCAGATGGGTTATTATTCAGACTTAGTTCCAATTAAGGTATCAATAACATTCCTTCATATTCACTCACTTGATAAACTATTCTTGATATTACTTATTTCAGAACAAACCTATTTGATCCTCAGAAAATCATTGATCCATTTAAAAGTTTTTCGACATAAAATACTTGTCATCTAATTTCAAAAAAAAAAACTCACGACACGTGTAGTGTGATGTAAAGACGTATATCAGCTATAGTTAACTTCAAAGGAGAGTTATTTTTCAGGTTTTCAAAATCTAAACATAAGATTTAGTTATTCTTATTTTATCAAACAAAACCGTCGAATGTTGAATCAGAGTCCTCCCACTAGCTAACTTGACAGAAAAGTTTTTATGTTTTTAGAAAATTTTCAGATTTTTATGGATTTTATGGATTTAAATATGCAGATGTAAAATATACATATGAGTGCGAAGGTAAGAAATGCGTACCGAGCGTACCCCCAAACTTAACCTGGACAGTGTCCTCACTGTTATTGCATGAAGAGATCATTTGAAGGGTCAAAATTGTCGGTTAGCGATATACAAATATTATTTTTTTTTTAAAGAAAAGAAAAAGAAAAAGAATATACACAAATATATACAAAATGGTTTATACATACCCCCAAACTTATTTGGAACAGTGTCCACTGTTCTTTGCTGGATAACCGAAGTTTGGAGGCAGGCAGAGGAAGATTATGCAGGGTAAACCGGCTCCTGTAAGAACAGGAGCTCCTCTGTTGGTTCGGCGCTAAGGTACGGTTTGAGTCGGTGTCCATTCACTTTGAAAAATAAACCGTCCTTCGGATTTTCCTAATCCACAGCGCCCTGCGGATATACATTCCGCACAAAATACGGCCCTTTCCAGCGAGATCTGAGCTTTCCTGAATGGAAGTGAAGTCGGGTGTCGTAAAGCAGTACCTGCTGATCAGGTACAAAGGTTTTGCGCAAAAGGTGTTTATCGTGGAGTTAGAAGTGGGTCCGTTCAGAGCAGAAGAAGAGGAAGGAGAGCCTTGTGAAGAACAGAGAATAGGCTCAGAAGACGAAGAAGCAGGAGAAGAAGAAGAAGTAGAAGAAGAAGAAGCGGCCGGGGTGTTATCGTTGATCCGTGTGCCAATGTTGTTTTGCAGCATCCTTCCCGATCTCAATGTGGTCATGGCACTCACATTATGATTCTGTTGTTCAAGAGCAACATGTACATTATGTGGGTGACCGGGATTTGGGAGTGGCTGGGACGGGAGCTTCCCCTTTTCTCGCTCGCTTAAGGCCGCATTCAGCTGTGCAATCTGGGCCTCGATGGTCTTGATACTTTGCCTGTGTGCGGCAGTGTGTTGCACTAAGGACTGAATGGAAGACTGGATGTTGGCAGTGGATTGTGTCGATTGTTTAACGAACGCCTCCAGACTTCGTTCGAGCGAGGAAACCTTATCGTTGTTTTACGGAACAAAGTTGTTTGGTGGAAAAGAATTGTTGGGTGCAAAGTTGTTCGTCTGATTTTGGAAGGGTTGGGGTTGGAAGGGCTGCTGAAACTGCTGTTGAGTTTGTTGTTGCGGCGGAGGGGCCCTTTGGAAATTGTTGCCTTGGAATTGATTCTGATTCTGATTCCAGGCGAAATTGGGGTGGTTCCTCCAACCGGGATTGTAGGTGGAAGAGTATGGATCATTCCTCGGTCTTTGCTGAAATGCAGCATTAACCTGATCCTGTCCTTGCGATGGCGGATTGTAAGGACACTCTTCGGTTAAGTGAGAAGGATCGGAACAACAAGCGCAGATGGTACGAATGGGAAGAACAGGGGAAGGAGCAGGAGAAGAAAATTTGCTCTCTATTGCTTCAAGTTTTCTTGTTATTGCAGCCATTTCAGCTTTCATCGCAATAGAGACATCAGGTTGGTGAATTCCTACCCTAGACTGAACGGTAGAAGTGGAGGTAGAAGAAGAAGAAGTCGGTCTGGTGCTCTCCCATTGTAGCGTTTGCTCCGCAATGTCGTCAAAGAATTGCCACACTTCCTCGTCAGATTTCGATAGGAAGTGGCCCTGACAGATGGTTTCCAACAACTGCTTCGTTGCTGGGTTCAGGCCCTCGTATAAGGTTTGGCAAAGTTGCCATTTCTCTATACCATGGCGAGGACACTGAACAAGAAGGTCTTTGTACCGGTCAAAGCACTTCCAGAAGGGTTCAGAAGGAAGCTGAGAGAATTGGTTGATTTCATTGCGAATCCTTGCGGTTTTATGATTCGAATAGAACTTTTTGAGAAACGCTTTAACAAACTTGTCCCAACTGGTTATGGAATGGGAAGCGGTGCTATACAGCCATTTTTCAGCAAGATCGCATAAAGTGAACGGAATGACCCGTAGACGTATAGCATCGTCCGACAGTTGGGTGGTTTTCATCATGGCACAGACGTTTTGAAATTTACTGATGAAGATATAGGCATCTTCAGATTCAAGCCCATGAAATCGTGGAAGCATGTTGATGATGTGGGGCTTAATTTCAAAGTTGTCCCCATTGGCCGGTGGAAGAGAAAGGCAGGTGGGAAGTGCAGAACGGGTGGAATAGAAACGATCCTGGAGCGCGATTCGCTGCGGCGCTACAACAGGCGGTGGTGGTGGGTTATTGGTCTCCGTAGGAGGTGGAGCCAATCCAGGGGTAGTCAAAGAGATGTTCGGATTAAATCCTGACATCGCGGTAGAAGAGGTTGGTGATGGTGAAGGTGAAGATGTATGAACAGAATTCCGGTCAACGTCGGAGTTGGCCGGCAAAGGGAGGGGTGAAAGAGGAGTGGACGGAGTATCGACGTCTGAGTCGATCGCGTAGTCGGTAGCGACTAACGTAACGCGGACTAGACGGGCGCTAGTGTCCCGAGTCCAAGCGGACATACACTAAACGAGTTTAGTATAGTCAAAGCGGAGAAGGTGAGGGTAAGAAAACGTCAATGGAGAAAACGATGGGTGGTGGGTGAAAAATGGATTTGGCGACAAAGGGCAAGTTTTTATAAAAGTTTTTGATTTTTTTCATTTTTTTTAGAAAGAGCTTTACAGAAATATGTACGGACTTACGGCTTTAAGCAATCACAAATAAGATATGCACAATCTCACCTAGATCTAGGGTCACCTAGGTCTGCTAGACAGCTCCTAACTGTTCCAGAGGGCTAGAAATAGGACCTCAAACCGCCTCTTCTCCGACTAATGCGGCCAGATAAGTGCCAGGTAAGTGGGTGGTTGTCCAACGCTTTCGCGAAGTTCCTTAATTAAATAACCACTTGCCTTCGTCACACTTGCCTAGGCACCGCAAAAGTCAGATAGGATAAACGGCCGATGCCTGTAACTAGTCCTCTGTCCTATTGAGCGCGAAGTCCTTAGGTCTGAGTCTAGTATTTTTTAATTTTAACAATGGTCAATGAATATGCTTTTTGTGATTTTTGGGGTCCTGGGAAGGGTGTCATAATCCCCACCCAATCTGAATTGGTTTCAAGCCCCTTAAGTCCGTATTAATGAATGCAAAGCGATAACAAATCAACTGCAAACAATTTTTATTTTGAGCGCGGCGCAAAGAATCCTGCACAAAAACAGTTTATTGGAAGGGGGAAGAGAGTTTGCGCAAAGAATGCTGCAGAAAACACAATTTATTGGAGTCCAGAGGAGTGGGGAGAAGAGAAGTAAGACTCACAGAAATTTTGAGTTGACGAGGCCACCAAGTGGCCGCGGTTCCGCGGCCTAAGCCTTCTTATGCCGCGGTTCCGCGGCGGGAACAGAGACTTCGGCTTCTGGATTTCTGGTGTGAGCTCCTGTGGTTGTCCTCTACTTGTCTGGATTTTCTGAATTTTTATTTGCTCACTGTACCTGCTCCAGATCTTGACAGTAGACCGTTTGTTCCGTTTTGATCCGTCGCGGTGTAGCAGCGAAATGTGGGTCTATCTTCCCACGTCTTTGCCACTGAACTCGAACTCCGTATTATCCTGCACACTTGCACAAAAACTAATCAAAAATAACAAAATGATTTTTTTACAAAGTATATTTTTTTTTTGTTTTTCGGTTATATTTATATTCACAAGTTAACCCGAAATTACACAAAGAAATAAACTACCGTTTCCCCGGCAACGGCGCCATTTGATTGGTAAGGATTCTGCGTGTTCAAGTTTAGTTAATTACCGCAATCAAGACAGTTTCGCTTGTAGCTAGCCGGTTGAGTACGGGTCGTCCGCAGGGAGATGGGAATCTTTTTCTATGTGCTTTAACGAGTTAAGTCCAGTTTTCCAGATTTGTTTGTGATTAACTAAGTGTTAAAATGATATGTAAAGAGAGCTTGTTAGGTTTAGGATTAGGTTAGTTTGAGTTAGGAGTCGCTCACCTCTTTCGTTGCCACTCTTAATATCGGTGTTACGGTAATCGGCAACAACGGGGATTAGCACGACTAGGAAGGAACTTGCGAGTATAAGCTAGGCTTTCCAACGCATAAGTTCTTCCTTTTGGTGCTTGTCCGTCCGTTCTTAGCTCTTAGCCATAACCTCCGGTTAATTCAACCACAACCGGTCTCACTACGGAATCAACGCTATCATGTAGGATAGGGTGCCGTAAGGAGCGGATTGTGGTTCAATTAACGGGAGTCGATTTAAGATGTTGGGCAAGGAAAGAGTGAGAGAGATTTCCTTCTCTCAAACTTCCCTTATCCTACCCTAACAAGTATGAAACTACTCACACATCATAATGAAAACAAAACAAAACAAAAGCGGAAGATAGAAAGAAAGAGATTAGAAGATAACAACTAGCTATTTGCGACCTCACCTTAGCAAGGATCAAGCGTAAGCATCATGGTTGTTTTAAGGATAAAGGAAAAGAGAAAAGAAAGAAACAACAAGAAATAACAACAACTAAGTTAACAAATGAAAATTACAAGCAATAATAAGAGAACAAGACAAGCATAATAATAAAATGAACTTCTTTATTCATCATTCTTCACTCTCAAAAACTGACTACAAGATTTTTAATGGAGAAGAGATGAGAGGAGGAAGAAGAACAACAACTAGAACCTAAAAAATAAATACAAGATTATGCACCCTTGGCTTCACAAGTTTCTGGGCTATTTATAGGCAGGGAGATGAAAATCTATGGCAACATTCTGCTTCCACATGAAATGTCCAAAGTACCCCTGAAGTTTGACAGCCTGAGGAGGCCGTACCGCCGCTGAACCGCGGCCTAAGCCGGCTTAGGCCGCGGAACCGCGGCCGTTTAGAGGAATGGTGCCTTCTCATTTGGTGGTGCTCCCTGGTTCTGTGGGCCCTTTATTCTGGTATATGTATTTTCTCATATTTTCTTCACGATTTTTCCAGAATTTCTGTTGAGTAAAAGGTGATTTGATGTGGATCTTTTTGTCATGATTTCCTCGAGCTCCATGTAGATTTCTTGGATCTTGTGTTGCCATTGAGCCTTGTGCATGAAAACGACATTGATTTGCCATTTTGTCCCTTAAACTGGTGTGTGGCAACAGACGGATAAAGAGCGGAGATCCATGTTATATCTGTGGTTGGCAGGAACCCGGGTTTTGTCGTGTTTTTCCATGAATTTCACCGTTTAGAGCCGAGAACCTGTATCCTGCAATTGACTACCAAACACGGCTCAAGAGTACCTACCGATATGCAATGTGATAAAAATTGGGCGGTATGAAAATGCAAAAATCTGATATGAACAATATGTACGGTGAAAGACCTTTCAGGCCAGTGAACGGTCGCTTCCTTAAGAGATACTACGCTTAACGGGTCAAGGCCTAAGTCAATGATAGATGACGATGACTATGTCCGCTGGCTATCTTCCTAAGCCCGAACTCTAAGTAGTAACCGGCCTTCTTCAACAACGGACCGAAATGTCCTTAAACTAACAACGGACTGAAATGCCCTTAAACTAACAACGGACCGAAACGTCCTTAAACTAACGACGGACCGAAATGTCCTTAAACTAGCAACGGACCGAAACGTCCATAAACTAACAATGGACCACTATGTCCTAAAACTAGCTGTTGACCGAGATGTCGATAAACTACGGTGGATTGCAGTATCTCAAGGCCGATATAAAAAAAATAAAAAAATAAAAAAGTAAAAAAATAAAAACGGTATGTCGATAAGCAAAATGGGCACGGATGAAAACCCGGAAGGGCTCCGTGAGTAAAAACAGCTGGGCTACCGGCGAGTGTTTGTGAAAACCCGAAAGGGCGCAACCTCGTTAAAGGGCACTTGCAGTGTCCTCACGACCTTGTAAGGAGAAACCACCCACGTGAGATCCTTACGAATCACAAGGGAGCAACACACTTAGGAGTCCCTACGATTCCTAAGGAGAAATTACACTTGCGAGATCCTCACGACTCGTAAGGAGAACTCTCTTATGAGACCCTCACGACTCATAAGATTTGAAAGTCTTAAGTCACAGAGACCCAAACCTGTGCTTAAGCAACCCCCACAACCTTCAATTTATGCCCTACAAGTGGCTCAATACTGACCCTTGTATACAATCCACGGGCGCGAATAAACATTTCCCTAACCAAGTCCCATCCGTGACTAGGGATATGTTCATATGGAGAACAACCCTTGTAAGTCCTCTCGACTTATAAGGAGAAGACCCTTTTGTAAGATCCTTACGACTTACAAGAGGACATCCACTTAGGAATCCTCACGATTCCCAAGGAGAAAACACACCTACAAGATCCTCACGACTTGTAGGGAGAAATACCTTTGTGAGACCCTTACGGCTCATGAAGTCAAAAGCCATAGTCGACAGGACCTTTAACCCTGTTTACTAAGCCACCTTTGTTCAACATCGACAGAGGCAAATGATGATTCTCTCCTGGAAACATCACAGTTGTAGCGGTGCTGATGCCGAAATCGGTGTCTAAAATCCAAGCTTGCAGCGAAACGGCTAGCGAGCCACATATGCATACGAAATAGCCGAAATGATGGGGCAACTTGCAATAAAAAGCAGCAAGTAAAAGCGTATGCATGAAAAATTGCCGAAATGATTGGGCAACTCGAAATAAAAAGCAGCGAGTAAAAATAAAATAAATAGCCGAAATGATTGGGCACCGCGAAAAATAGCCGAAATGATTGGGCAATCGCGACCTTCGTGATATAAAGCTGAAATGATAGAGCATCGCGGGAAAAGAAATAAAATAAAAATGAAATTCACGCCCTACAAGTGATGTTACATCTATCCCTGTATACAATCCAAGGGCGCAAACAAAGAAGGGGTCATACTCCTCCCCCAGGTTTCATCATAAGAAGAAACCAAATCTCGACGGGCCGCAAGTGACCTAGAGATCGTCTCAGCACTCGTCTCGTCACAACGGACACAACTTCAAACGAAGCGGAACAGCGGCAACTCCCAGTTCCATGGCTCGGCGATATATAGATCACCAAGAGTCAAACCCCCACTCCATGAAATGCGGATACAATCAGCAGAATTCCTGGTCACGTGGAACGCGGATAACGTCACTCTTTGACCCCGTGGAAAACGTCCAGAGAGGAGCCTGGTCCTCGCAGAACACGGCAGTGAACCCGTGGGAAGAATCCAGAGCAAAATTCCTGGTCATGTGGAACGCGGATAACGTCACTCTCTGACCCCGTGGAAAACGTCCAGAGCGGACCCTGGTCCTCGCAGAGCACGGCAGTGAACCCGTATGAAGCATCCAGAGCGGAGCTTGGTCCTCGCAAAACACGGCAGTGAACCCGTGTGAAGAATCTAGTACAAAATTCCTGGTCATGTGGAACGCGGATAACGTCACTCTTTGACCCCATGGAAAACGTCAAGAGAGGAGCCTGGTCCTTGCAGAACACGGCAGTGAACCTGTGGGAAGCATCCAGAGCAAAATTCCTGGTCACGTGGAACACGGATAACGTCACTCTTTGACCCCGTGGGAAACGTCCAGAGCGGAGCCTAGCCCTCGCCGAGCACGGCAGTGAACCCGTGTGAAGCATCTAGAGCAAAATTCCTGGTTACGTGGAACGCGGATAACGTCACTCTTTGATCCCGTGGGAAATTTCCAGAGCGGATCCTGGTCCTCGCAGAGCACGGCAGTGAACCCGTGTGAAGCATCCACAGCGGAGCCTAGTCCTCGCCGAGCACGGCAGTGAACCCGTGTGAAGCATCTAGTCGAAAATTCCTGGTCACGTGGAACGCAGATAACGTCACTCTTTGACCCCGCGGAAAACATCCAGAGCGGAGCCTGGTCCTCGCCGAACACGGCAGTGAACCCATGTGAAGCATCCAGAGCAAGCATCGGACTGTGGAGTCTTTAAAATCCACAGACTATGATGTCCTAAACTCGACCGTAATGTCTTAAAACTAACGATCAACCATGATGATTCTAGACTGATTTTACCTTGGTTAAAGGGTACATCTCTTCACTCCTTTGATATTTGGCATTGTAATTCCTCAACGTCTTCAAAGAGGTGACGGGTCCCAGTAACCACACATTTCGTGGACTGTGGAGTCCTTAAATCCACGGACTATGAGGTCCTTAACCTTGACCGTGATGTATTAAAACTAACATTGGACAGTGGAGTCCTTAAATCCACGGACTATGAGGTCCTTAACCTTGACCGTGATGTCTTAAAACTAACATCGGACTGTGGAGTCCTTAAATCCACGGACTATGAGGTCCTTAACCTTTACCGGGATGTCTTAAAACTAACGTCGGACTGTGGAGTCCTAAAACCCACGGACTATGAGGTCCTTAACCTTGACCAGGATGTCTTAAAACTAATGTCAGACTGTGTTGTCCTTAAACCTACGGACTATGAGGTCCTTAACCTTGACCGTGATGTCTTAAAACTAACATTGGACTGTGGAGTCCTTAAACCCACAGACTATGAGGTCCTTAACCTTGACCGCGATGTCTTTAAACTACGATACCCTCGAAACCATCCTAAACCAACCCCTGACCCCGTGAAATACGGATAAGGGTGACCGCACCCAGCACTTACGGGTCCTCACGACCTGCAAGGAAGAAAACTCTCTTGTGAGATCCTTACGACTCCCAAGGGAAAACCCGCTTAAGAATCCTCACGATTCTTAAGAAAAACATACACCTACGGGATCCTCTCGACCTGTAGGGAGAAAAACTCTTTATGAGACCCTCACGGCTCATAAAGCTCAAAAGTCTTAGGAGGCAGATCTTAACCCTGAATCCTAAGCCATCGCTACCCTGTAAGTAGGCCAAGATAAATTGTCCACAGAACAAGTTCAATTGAGAGGGACACACCATTAAAAAAATATATATGTCTTTATTCATGAAACAAAATGGATACAAAGTACAATCCACGAAAGAACAAAAAGAAAATACTCTCGTTCAGGAGTATGTACAAAAAGAAAGGAAAAGATACAAGTCTTTCAAGCCGGCGGGCGATTTAGCAATTTTGCTAGCTCATCCTGCTTTTGCTGGGCCATAGCTTCACGATTCAGGATCGCCAGAAGACGAGCCTCTGCCTGAGCCTGCTGGGCCTGATATGAGGCAAGCCGAACTTCGAGCTCCTTCTCGGTAGCTTTGTGGGTCTCGACTCATTCGCGAGTAAACTCGGCGGCCTTGTCGATGGCTACTACCTCCTTGATGGCCTCTTGAAGCACTCGCCAGAGTTCATATGCTTTGCGGGCCTTGGCGGTAAGATTAGCTTGAAGCTCGCTCAGCGCCTTAGAAGCCAGCTCCCTCTCCGAGAATTTGCGGCCGAGCCTCTTCTCGCATGATGCCATGTTTGCCGCGCACCGTGCTATCAGCCCCCGCAACTCCGCCTTTGCAGCCACGACCTCCGGGGAAAGGCGAGAACACTCAGGGCGTGCAAGTAAGCCTCCACCTGCCGACAGAACTCCACCCAGACTCGCACCACCTCTTCGCTATGGTAGGTGGCAAGAAAAGGAAGAGAACCGTTAGCTTCAGCGGCAAATGCTTCAGCAGTGTTTGCGCTGCCAGCACGAAGCTCCTCGATCAAAGACGACAAGGAGACAAGGCTTAACTGGGCCAAGCGCTCTGAGGCTCGCAAAGCATAGTGGCCGGGCGGCATAGCGATACGCGATTCCAGCGCTATGGTGACTGGCAGGACTGTTCGGATTTGAAAAATGTCAGTGAAACTCTTAAGCAAAAGAACAAATGGGACTATATTGAAATGTCACTTACCTACAGTCATGCAAGTAGGAGCTGAAGGTTCCCCTGGCCTTTCAACGACCTCCACCTCGTCATCGGCCTCCAAAACTGTAAGAGACATCAATGTTATTTCGTAGAATAGCAACAATGCTATAATAAAAAAATGGCGAACGACGCTAACCTTGCCCATAGGAAAGGACGATACACTGAGGAGAGATCGCCTGCGAAGCTGCCATCTCCAGCAGACGATGAAACGATTGCCGGGGAGACAAATCAGCGATAGAGGCCGCCAGCCCGCGCAATTCTGAGAAAACAAAAGAGTTCAAACAACAGAAAGATTGCTAATTTAAAATGTAGAAGGTTACCTTCAACACTCCTCCCTTTCTGAGTCGGGGGGATGGCGGCTTCCGCCACGATTTCCGGCTCCAGCAAAGGGAGGGTAGTCCCGACCACCTCTCCTCCGGCCTCTGGGCCGCCCGCAGGAAGAGTCATTGGGGAGGCAATCCCCAAAGGAGACTCTACCAAAGGTGCAATCGCTCCATGATCAGGAACCGCCACTGGAGGCTCAATGGCAAGAGGAATAGCATTGTCAGCCCCCTCCACATCGAGTAAGGCTGCATCGGGAATGTCAACAGGCTCTAGCTGCAACAAGCCCGTAGGGACCTCCCCCATCGCTGAGGACTCTGCACAATCCGCACAAGAATAAGAATACATATATACGGGCATAAGCAATCTGAAAAAACTGCGAAGAAGTATAAAAAAACAAACCAATGCGCAGGGAAGCCCTCAATATGGCTTCTTCAAGCCAATGCTCCTTCCCAAGGAGGCGTGCTCATCGGGGTTCGAGGGTGGACTCATGGCCGCCGGTCCATAAGGAGAGCGCGTCCGCAGCATCCTCCGAGACGGCCTGCTTCAGCGCCCTTTCACCCCCACTCCTCCAAGGGGCCGATAAACCGCCGCCGGATCCATGAGGGGTCTTCATAGAAGATCACGGCAGGATAGGGTTTCTTCGGAACCCTTGCGTTCTGAGACTCGTATTTAGAATGCCTTATGGCCTCAGCCAATTGTGCGGCCTCCTCGGCAGCCGAGCCCGGGAAAAGAAGACCAGCGCCCGACTCTTGCACGACCAACGACTCATCTGGAAGTATGGGCTCAGACTCCGTTAAAGAATCAAGTAAGTTGGTGTCCACCATCCTCCGCCTCTTAGATCCAGAACCGGCCGCCGAAGACGACCGTTTCTTTCCCCGTGGAGCCTTGGTGCGGCGGCGGCCCACGTCGCCTTCAACACCCACATCCCTATTACCCTCGCTTGGTGCCACAACCGAGGATGACACCGCCATTGTCGATACCAAGGGGGACGAGGCTGCCTCGGGTGGTGGCGCTATTACCGGAGCCCGTCTACCCCGCGACCGAGTACCCAGGGGCATACCAGCTGTTGGAGTAAGATCCACCCCCGACTCCCCCGGAATAAGCGCGGTGCCGGTATCCCTCAGAGGATTGGGGTCTGACGTTTACCACCCCTAGGCGAGATATGCAACATATCAGAAGAACAGACCGGACTGTACGATAGTGTTACTGGTTGGATTCACAGCAGTGTGAGCCGGCTTGCTCGTTGATCTTCTGATCGCTCAATACCCGGGTGGCCGTTACGTTTAGCAGACCGCTTGCGGCTTGTGGGTGTTTGATATGATCATCACCTACTGCCGGCGTATTGACGAGTCTTTAAAGTCCTACACAGGGGTTTCCTGGCTCAAGCGAAACGAAATAGGAGCGCATATGAGATATGTGCGGGACCGAGAATAATACCAGTATGTGATACAGTATTCTATTCTCGCGATTTGTGACATTGATCGGTTGTATGCGATATAGCCGGGTTATCGGATCAAGTGTTGATTCGATAAGTTGTTACTATTGATATTAGTCGGTTATATACAATATGACCGGATCGTTAAATCAAGTGTTGATTTAATGATTTAATGTATAATTATATATTTGATATATTACTTTACATTAACTAGTATTGGTTCACTTAAGATTGATTTTCTCACTTGAATGTGCACATTGTTTATATGTGATATATGCAAGTGTACATGTTTGTATCATGCTTGATGATACAAAAAAGTTGTGTGTATGAGACTTGAACCAAATCAAGGTTGAATTAGGGTTTACTATTTTCCTAAAAAATAACAAAAGAGTAAGACTTTGGTCAAAGTTATCAAGCTTCATGAAGCTTGATAAACATTGACAAAGTCAACTCTTTTGTCATTTGTTCAAGATATTAGTTAATCCAACCCTTAACCTAATGCTTTGGTTAATTCTCTACATGAGTTAAGCATGAGGGTTTAACTCAACCATGGTGCCATGATTAAAAGGATAAGTTTCATATTGTTCTTTTAATTCTTTTCTTCTTCTTCTCCATCATCAAGCTCCACAAAAGCTTGCTAGCTCCAATGGTGCCTTGAGAAAAAGAGTGAGAAATCCAATTCTAAAGTGAACCCACTTCCTATTTCTTCATCTTCTACTACTTGCCATGTAGTATAGGGTGTTCTCTTCACAAAGTTTTTGACCAAGTGAAGGAATAGCTTGAGTTTGAGTCTCCCCGACGTAGATCATCTTCGGCCTCGAAGTCAACGACCTAACCCGATTATTTCTCCGACGAAACCATCACTAGAGTCCAGGATTCCGATGATCGCAGCGGAGGGACGTCAACACGGAGCTGAAGAAGTGGAGGACCGGATCTACAAAGGTTGTAATCCCTTTCACTTGTTAGTAAAGTAGTTTGCTAGCTTAAAGTTTCGCCTATCCTCTAGTTAACGATCTATATTAGGGTTTCTCGGCACCTAAATTTTTGAATTTTCCATGGTTGATGCCTTGTGGAACCTCTTGAGTGTGCCTAGTAACCCTACATGTAATTCATTGCAGGATCTGAGAAATAGTAGAGTACTAGGGGCAGGTGATATGACTCTCCGGATGGGCAATGGAATGCATGTAGATGCTGTTGCAATAGGGGAGTATCATCTAGGGTTGACTAGTGGGCACGTTTTGGTGTTGTACAACTGTTTTTGTATTCCCAGTATGCTGTGTAATATTATATCAATATCTTTGTTGTCTAATAAAGGATATAATTTTGCACTTGAAAGTAATGTCATGAACATTCTCCTAAATCAAGAACTGATTGGGTATGGCACACTGGAAAACGGCATATACATACTTAATCAACCTCGAATTTTCAATATTCAAAACACACTTAAAAGAAAGGCTCCAGATTCAAATCAAGCCTTCTTATGGCATTGTAGACTTGGTCATATAAACGAAACAAGGTTGACTAAGTTACATAAAGATGGATATCTAGATCCGTTTGAATATTCATCATATACAACTTGTCAATCATGTATCAAAGGAAAAATGACCAAATCTCCGTTCTCCGGACACGGAGCAAGAGCTACTGAACTCTTGGGACTTGTACACAGTGATGTATGTGGTCCAATGTCTACACATGCACGAAGCGGTCACTCTTACTTCATCACTTTTACTGATGACTTCTCTAGGTATGTACATGTGTTCTTAATGAAACATAAATCAGAGTCCTTTGAGAAGTTTAAGGAGTATAAAAATGAAGTAGAGAAACAAACTGGTAAAAGCATCAAGACACTTCGATCTGATCGAGGTGGAGAATACTTAAGTACCAGTTTCCTTGAATACTTAAAAGAGAATAGAATTCTCTCTCAGCTTACTCCGTCTTATACACCTCAGCATAATGGTGTATCAGAAAGGAGGAATCGCATGCTATTAGATATGGTGCGTTCAATGATGAGTAGTGCTGAGTTGCCACTTTCCTTCTAGGGATTTGCTCTAGAATCAGCAGCATACTTATTGAATAGAGTTCCAACTAAGTCTGTGCCTACCACTCCATACGAAATATAGAGCGGGAAGAGACCATATCTCAAGTATATCAAGATATGGGGGTGCCCGGCATATGTTAAAAAGCATAAACCGGACAAGCTCAAGTCACGATCGGTTTTGTGCAAGTTTGTAGGTTACCACAAACATTCAAGGGGGTACATGGTCTACCACACTGAAGAACAAAAGGTTTTTGTCGCTCGCCACATTGTCTTCTTAGAGAGCGAATTTCTTGCAAAAGAAATTAGTGGGAGCGCGGTAGAGCTGGAAGAAATTCCAGAACTCAAACTGCTACCGAGGACTTAGAAGAACCTCAGATTTCAATAGAACATGATGAACCAACGCCACTCTGCAGATCTAGTAGGCTTTCTCATCCTCCAGAGAGATACTATGGTTTTCTTCTAGATGGGGATCGAGAGGATTGCATCATCGATGATGATGAGCCTACTAGTTTTCAGCAGGTTATCACGAGTATTGACTCGATGAAGTGGCTGGATGCTATGAGATCCGAAATGGAATCCATGTACACCAATAAAGTATGGACTTTAGAAGTTGCTCCTCCTGGGGTGAAACCAGTTTGATGCAAATGGATCTTCAAAAAGAAGATTGGTGCACTTGGACAAGTGGAAACCTACAAAGCTAGACTCGTTGCAAAAGGTTTTTGTCAAAGACCAGGATTGGACTATGATGAAACTTTTTCACCTGTAGCTATGCTTAAATCCATTTGGATCCTGCTTGCCATTGCTGCCTTCCATGACTATGAAATCTGGCAGATGGATGTAAAAACAGCTTTTCTAAATGGACATTTAGAAGAGAGTGTTTACATGGATCAAACAGAAGGTTTCTTAGACAGTGGAAGCACCGGAAGAGTGTGCAGGTTGCTTAAATCCATTTATGGATTAAAGCAAGCATCGCGAAGTTGGAACATCTGCTTTGATGAGACAGTCAAAGAGTTTGACTTTATCAAAAATGTAGATGAACCATGTATTTATAGGAAGATTGTAGAAGGAGCAGTAGTCTTCCTCATTTTGTACGTCGACGACATACTACTGATAGGGAATGATGTCCCTTTGCTACAATCAGTAAACCTCTTCTTGTCACAGAAATTCTCCATGAAAGACTTGGGTGATGCAACCTACATTTTGGGCATTAATATCTATCGTGATAGATCTAATAGAATGTTGGGACTTTCACAGTCCAGGTATATTGACACTATACTAAAGAGGTTTAGTATGGAAGATTCCAAGTGCGGTAACATGCCCGCTTGTCACGGGATCACACTCTCCAAAGAGATGTCTCCAAAGACTGATGAAGAGAGGGATCGCATGAGCATTTTACCCTACGCTTCAGCGGTAGGATCTATAATGTATGCGATGTTATGTACAAGACCGGATGTAGCTTACGCGCTTGGTGTGGTAAGCAGGTATCAGTCTGACCCAGGTGAGAAACATTGGATAGCGGTAAAGAACATTCTCAAGTACCTGAGAAGGACTAAGGAGATGTTCTTGATTTACGGTAATGGGAACCTCCAGGTAGAGGCTTTTACCGACTCCGGATTCCAAAGTGACAAAGATGATTCTAAATCCATTTCGGGTTTTGTGTTTACCCTCAATGGAGGGGCGGTATGTTGGAAGAGTTCCAAACATGATACTGTCGCAGACTCAACTATGGAGGCTGAGTATATAGCTGCTAGTGAAGCCGCAAAAAAGGCTGTCTGGATGAGAAAGTTCATCTCTGAACATCAGGTGGTTCCGTCCATTGCCAATCCAATACCATTGTATTATGATAACAATGGGGCCATAGCATTAGCAAAGGAACCCAGGTCCCATCAGAAATCCAGGCATATCTTAAGGCGTTTTCACCTGATCAGGGAGATCGTTGATCGTCGGGAGATCGAGGTACGGAGAGTGGATACAAAAGACAACACGGCAGATCCATTCACAAAGGCCATCCCTCAAGTTCAGTTCGAGAGGCTGTTTGAGATGTTGGGCATGCGGTACTCCAGCAACTGGATATAGTGAAGACAGTGGGTACTCATTGCGCCAATTATAGGCCTTAGTGCAAGTGAGAGATTGTTGGACGTATATGCCCTAGAGGCCTTCATTGTATAGGATACTGGGGATATGTATGTACATAACAGTCTTGCTTAATATGATAGTACGCTATTTGGTTTGTCTTTATCTTGACATATGATATATTTTGCGTAGTTTTCATATATATATATATATATATATATATATATATATATATACGTGTTGATAAAGCCCATAGGGTGTTTGCCTGACTTCCGGCGTTATGATGGCAATCATACTAGTAGGAGCTGGATAGTCAATAGGCACATCCTTAGATGTCCCTGGTCGCAGGAGTATCGAGACTGGGCATCGATACTCCGGAGTAGACTGGTGTATACATATCTAGACCCTGAAGAGGGGCGATGGATTGGTCCTGCAGCCATTGGTGGAGTGCACCTAAGATTGTATACAGATGCTTACTGGGTGTGAGTACAACGGACAGGACTCGCCGAGAACTGACTGGATGGTATTTATACCTAATGTCAGATAGCAGTTCTCAGGTGACATGTGTGCAGATAGTCCGTTGACTTAAAGTCGTCATTTTTCTCGTGTGAGTTCCCACTGTACTTTGATTACTACCCTACCACGGTTCAAAGGATTCGTGCAAACAGGTTTTAGTTGGGCACAGTCCCGAGCCACGTAGAGGCAGTGAGTGACTGTTAGGGATTCGTCTCTCCCGGTATAGGGAGTTGATATCGCACAGTGATCGGTCGGTCATTACCATAAGTCTCTGGCCAGGGCTGATTGAGGATTACTGATAGATTGATCAGTAGATTCTCGGATGGTGATAGAACCATACCGACACGACTTGTACGGTTATTAGGGGTCTGACGTTTACCACCTCCCTAGACCTTACATGCGATACTCTTAGAAGAACAGACCGGACTGCACGGATATTGTCACGCACAGGCTCAGTAGGAGTTCGGATGGGTATCCTCACCGACCTTCTTATCGACATCTACCTGGGGACCGTTACGTACAGCTAGTGCCGCTTGCGGTCTGTGGTTAAACCCACTGCAAGCGTAGTAGTCGAGTCTTTAGAGTCCCATACAGAGTTTTCCCAAATCCAGGAGAAATGATATAGAGGTCGTACGGTTTTACGACAAAGGGTTCGGACGCATACGTGTCTAAACGCACGTACGACATTCGGACAGTTTTTACTAGCCGGCTTTGGTTTAAGGCAGATTCTAGTATCGGGTTATTGGATTTATACAGTCTAAAGTTTTTCCGTGTTTTCACGGATGCGAGGGGCGTTCTTATAATTTTCCGGGAAGCTTCTAGAAGGAGGGTGACTAAGGAGGTTAAGGTGGCATTTTCATTTAATGCAAATTGTGACTCATTAGTGTGATTCACAATGCCATTAATGCATCATTTATTGCTTAATGACTTACATAGTGAATCACTCATATTGAATTAAAGAAGCATGGTGAATAATCATTTAGATTCATTTATTTGATAATTCATTATGTTTCATATATTCAAGTGAGAAGCTTTTTCATTCTCATTATCATCTCCACCTTCTCTCTCCTCAAGTTCACTCCTTCTTCAAACCCTAATCCTACCACTCATGAGTTGAGACCATGGATTAGGATAGACTAAACACTTCATAACCTAACTCTACATCAACTTAGTTACTTTGGTTAGCAACTAGAGAAACTTAGTTACCTCAGGTCTTGAGGTGTAGCTTGGATTAAGGTACTCGGGTGGATCATCTATTACGGAAAGGAGGCCGAGGAGGACGTAGAGATCATAAAGACGAAGGACTAGAATCATTAGGTATAATCTCTTTACATAGTAGCTAATAACTCTATGTTGTTGTTAATTATCGTTTAGAAAAGATCTTCGTTTAGTCGATGTTTACATACAAAACAAGATCGTTTTTCATATTTCCGCCTCCCCGCAACTCGTGGGGTGTTGCACATCGACTTACAGAGGTATCACGTGCTCACACATGACCAGTTGTCACGTGCTCACACGTGACCAGTTGTCACGTGTTGGCACGCGACGCTTAAAGCAGCGGCAAAAAGCATATTCATCCCCTGATTAAAAATCAAGAAAAAGATCCAGAAGAGGCATCACGTGCTCACACATGACCAATGGTCACGTGTTGCTCACACGTGACCATTGGTCACGTGTTGGCACATGATGGTTAAGCAGCGGCCAGAGAACAGAGCGCAGAAGAAGAGAAGCCCATTCCAGGGGTCACGTGCCTACACGTGACCAGGGGTCACGTGCCTACACGTGACCAGGGGTCACGTGGCCACACGTGACCGGCTTTAAGAGCCTTATTCTTTAACAGAATTAAATTCTGAGGATAAATCTTTCGAATCTTTCCAAAATGAAGAAGGATTATCTGAAACCGTTGGATTAAAAATCTAAAGGAGATTAAATATCACCAATTTATGGAAAAATCTTGGACATGGAAAGATTTCCTCCTAAATCTAACCGAAATAACAAAGAGATATCTTTGGATTTAAAATCCAATGGTGAATAAAATTCACCTAATAATCTAAAGGCCCAGATTAATGATGAAGATAAATCAAATCTCTCAATGAACAAATCAAATCTTTCAATGAGAGATTTACCAAACAGATTGATTCTTTTCATTCTCCTATAAATAGGAGCCAAGAAAAGAAGAGAAAGGACCTTTGGACCTTTTCTTTTGATACACAGAGAGAGAGATATAGAGCCTTTGATTCTCTGCAAAAGGAAAACCTTTGGTAAAAAAAGAAAAGGGAGGCTTCAAAAGAGAATTGAATTCTCAAAAGAGTTTAACTCTCATATAAAGAAAAGAACTTAGTTCTTTCTATGGTGGAGGATCTGTAAAGTGCACATCTCCCCATGAATTGAGAATTTAATTCTCATTGGGTTGAGATCCTGCTATTTTGATCTAAAACACAGAGGAGGAACTGAGTTTTGAGAATTTAATTCTCACCAAATGATAGGAATACAATTCCTTTGAGATAAAATTAGGGTTTAACCCTATGTTATAGGAATTTAATTCCTTCAAAATAAACAGAACTAGGGTTTAACCCTAATTGAGAACATAATTCTCTCAAACTCACTGGAATTTAATTCCCTTAAGAAAAGAAATTAGGGTTTAACCCTATTTAAGAATATAATTCTTTAAAAGAAAACAGGAATTTAATTCTCTAAAGTTTGTTGTTAGGGTTTAACCCTATGAAGAAATTAATTCTTAAAAAATGAACAGATCTGTATAACATGCAAAGAACCAGAGTCACGTGCTACCACGTGACCCCTACAAAGACCCATAGAAAAGAACTTTGAAGCAACACCTCACGTGTTACCACGTGACTCCTGCGAAGATCTATAAAAGATAACTTTGAGGAAATGCCTCACGTGCCCCACATGATCTCTAAAGCACACTAGAGAAAAAGAAACAGAAAAGAGCTCTAGGGCGCCCTCACGTGTCGACACGTGGCCCCTAATGAACATTCTAACAGATCAAAGTGTAAGCCCCCATCACGTGCCCACACGTGATGGCTTTCAGAATTAAAAGTGTCAAACACTTATCTGTAGAACAAAATAAAGGGAAGCAGGACGCTCTCACGTGCTACCACGTGACCCTTTGGCTGAAGCTCTAACAGATAAACGCCTAAATTCCCATCACGTGATAGCACATGATACTTTAAACTATTCAAGACTTTTGACTGAATAAAGTAAGGGGAATCGGGGCGCTCTCACGTGTCCGTACGTGACCCCTCTCTCCTTAGTGTTTAACACTAGTCTGAAGATTTTGTCCCCAGTGTTTAACACTGATTTTCTTAGTGTTTAACGTTAATTTGAAAACTCTGTTCCTAGTGTTCAACACTGATTATCTTTTAGTGTTTAACACTAACTTGTTAATCTTATTCCTAGTGTTCAACACTGTTGGTCTCTAGTGTTTAACACTAGCTTTAGCCCAATTGGCTAAGTTTCCAGAGGCAAAGCCTCTCCTTCAATGAACCAACAGAGGGCCAATATCCTAAACATGATTGAGCTTAGCCCAAGCTGGCCATAAGTCCTCAATTCAAACTCAACTGGGCCAATGGGCTCATAATATAATAATTGATCTTAGTTTCCAAATTGGACTACAGATCACTTAATCTACCTTGGTTTTAGGGTATTTCTCTTCACTGCTTTGATACTTGGCGTTGTAATTCCTCAACGTCTTTAAAGAGGTGACGGGTCCTGATGACCACACATCGATACGGACTGTGGGGTCCTTAAACTCATTGACTATGAGGTCCTTAATCTTGACCGTAATGTCATAAAACTAAACGCCGGACTGTGGGGTCCTTAAACCCACGGACTACGAGGTCCTTAACCTTGACCGGAATGTCCTAAAATTAACAACGGACTATGACGACCTTGACCTTGACCGTGATGTCTTAAAACTAATATCGGACTGTGGAGTCCTTAAATCCACGGACTACGACGTCCTTAACCTTGACCGCAACGTCTTAAAACTAACGATGGACCGAGATGTCCTTAAACTACCAATGCACCGCAATGTCCTTAAACTAATTATCGACCGCAATGTCACTAAACTAAACAATAG
Source organism: Agapanthus africanus (assembly GCA_030015575.1). Lineage (NCBI taxonomy): Eukaryota > Viridiplantae > Streptophyta > Magnoliopsida > Asparagales > Amaryllidaceae > Agapanthus > Agapanthus africanus. The sequence goes on from JASDDO010000031.1 coordinate 140,388,586, forward strand.
AGCCCAATTGCTCTTTTGTCGGATCTAAACAATCCCGTTAAGTTGATCTTAGTCTAAAACTAGACTAACGTATCCTTAACAAACGTTTAAGTCGATCTTAGTCTCAAACGAGGCTAATGTATCCTTAAACACAACCCCCAAACCTAAATCTAAGAAAATACGGATTTGGACTAGTCCACGCCCTACGGGCGACGACATAACTCAGTCTCCGTATACAATCCACGGGAAACCGAACACGAATCAAACAAACACGACACAAAGTGATCATCTGGAGAAGGAGAAAGTTGTTACCACAATGCGGTAGCGTAATTAACTGCAGGGGCTTGCGCCTGCAGGGAAGAGCGTCCCCACAATCAAAAACCCCTCAAGCGAGGGGGAATCTGACGAAGTCTGCTACATCGGACGCATCCGTTTAAACCTTCGATACACGGTGCCATAAATCAACTTGGCATCTTTAGAGAGGTAAACGGATAGCACCAATTAGCATCTACCCCAAATCTCAGGACAATCCATGTCTTGGCTGCCATTCGGAGGGGAACAATATGCTAGCATGGTTTATCTTTATCATCGTGTACTGCTTTAGGTGACCTTACCGGTCACTATTGCACATTGATAGAGCCCATTGGATTCTTGCTTGACGGCTAGCAGTATGATGGCGATCATATATGTGGGAGCTGGGGTCTATAAGCACATCCTTAAAGTGGTCCCTAGTCATGGGAGTTTCGAGACTGGGCATCGATACTCCATTAGTAGACTAGTGTATACAGTCGAGACCCCGACGAGGGGCGGTGGCCGGTCTCACAAGCCATTGGTATCAGTTGGATCACCTAACATATATACAGGTGCTCATTGGGTTATGAGTACACCGGACATGACTCGCCGGGAACATGCTAGTTGGTATTATACCTGACGTCAGATAGCGGTTCCCTGGTGACATGTGTACAAGTTAGTTCATTGACCTGAGATCATCATTTGTCTCGTGTGAGTTCCCACTGTGCTTTGATTACTACCCTACCACGGCTCAAAGGAGTCGTGCAAACAAGTTTAGTTAGGTACATTCCCGAGCCACATGGAGGCAATGAGCGGATCGGCAAGGGTTTCGTCTCTCCCGGTATTGGGGGTGAGATCGTGCCGTGTCTAGGAGAGCCATTACACGAAGTCCTTGGCCAAGGCAGGAGATTTACTGGTAGGTATTCCAGTAGTATCTCAGGGTGTTCTGGGCTACACTCCGACACGACTTGTACCGCTTTTAGGGGTCTGACTTTTACCAACCCCCTAGGCCCGCCATGCGATACTCATAGACGAACGAACCAGACTGTACGGATATTCTCACTGACAGGCTCAGTAAGGTGTCAGTATGAGTTTGCTCATCAACCTCCCTTTTGGTCAATACCTGGTAGCCCGTTACGTACGGCTAGTACCTCTGACGTGCTAGTGGTTAAATCCACAGCCAAAGTATTAACAAGTCTTTAGAGTCCCCCACAGACAGATTCTCAAGTTTCGGGCGAAATGTTGTAGAGGCCGTATGATATATGGCAGGGTTCGATCATATACGTGCAGTAGTGCACGGATCATGATCGGGCGGATCATACTAGTGGGCTTTGGTTTAAGACGGATCCTAGTATTAGATTTGTTGGATTACTTTAGTCTCATCGCACTTGCATTCAGTCGGAATGCGGATGCAGGTATGTATATACAGGTGAGGGGTACTCTTGTGATCCGTCACGAGTTTACTTTAGGAGATGCCATTCTCTTTTTATTGTTGCAAACATTTGGATTAATGTTTGCATATGAAAATAATGAGCTCAAAACCATGATTAGGTGCATTAATTATAACATGGATAAGGGTGGCGACTCATGGTCTTATTCTTTGAACCATGTCATGTTTAGTGATTGATTTGTGAGGTGAAATGAGAGAGAGAGAGAGAGAGAGAAAGGGCAGCCATGTATTGTGAGGTTAGCTCTTGTATTTTCTATTCTAACTCTCACTCTCATTTGATCTCAACACAAAAGAAAAAGAGAGGAAAGCTTCTTCTTCTTCCTCCTTTTTCTTGAGCTCATTATCTCCTCAATAATGGCATCCAATAAATCCTCAGGAGACAAAGTAATGACACACATTCTCTACTTCACCCTGGACACGTCGGCTAGCGAACTTCGTGCCTGAGTTGCTTCTGTAAGTCCATGCTACCTCTCCCGATACTTTCGGGAATGCGGAATTTGGTAAAAAACAATTTTTACGGAGGTGGTAACATGGACCTATAACCCGGATCTTGGTTAAACATCTATCTAACATCCTAACTATGAGTTTCTAGCTACTCGGTTAGGGGGTTATACCTAGCTTGTCTTGAACTCCTTCTTCTTCAAGCTCTGATGGTGGTCCGATGGCTTCTTCTCGTCGTCTCCGTACGCCGAAGATAGATCCACCTGAAGGCTCCAACCTTTAGCTCCTTCTTCGTTCTTTGAAGAAAACTAGTTCACTTGGTTTGCTAAACCTAGTGAACTAGAATGAGTAGAGAAGAAATAGAATGAGATTTTATCTATGGTTCTTGATTCTCAACTCATGAGACAAGAGAACCATAGATTAAAGAGAGGGAGCAAGAGCAAGAGGGTGAGAGCAAAATGGAGAGCTCAAGAACAAGAGAGAGAATGAGCAAGAAAGAATGAGGCTCTCTTTTGTCTTTCACCCTCTCATAATCCAAAGTAATCATAACTCATCATATCAACAAAAGTCTTATGTGATGGTTGAAGCAACCATAACCATATCATATCATGCACTCATTTTACACAAATGAGCAAGCAAGTAAAAGTCTTTGCCATGAAATGATGGCTATGGTTATCATGATGGTCAACTAGTCAAGCCTAGTCAACCGGTCAACAAAGTCAACAAGTAAACAAAAGTCAACAAGTCAACAAAGTCAACAAAAGTCAACAACCATGTCACCATAATACTTAATTAATATAATAGTTAATCACATATCATATTCTCAGTAGGGTTGATCAAAAGGTAAATAGTCAACGGTCAACTGTCAACAACCCTAATGAGAATCCACTGCCTCTGCCTCCCTGTCAACTGTGCATACACACCCGCATCCGCGTTCCGAGGAACACGAATGCAAAATAGATCAATCCAATCCCATAAGGTACACTAGGATTCGGCTTAAACCAAAGCCCGCTAGTGTAAACTGTCCGGACACTGTACGTGCACAAGTGCACGGATGTGACCGAACCCTGTCGCAAAACCATGCGACTTGTCGCAATACCATGCGACCTCTACTCTTTTGCCTAAAGGCGAAAAGCTTTCTTTGTGGGACTCTAAAGACTCGACACTACGCTGGCAGTGGGTTTAACCACAGACCGCAAGCGGCACTAGCTGTGCGTATCGGTCCCCAGGTAATGCCGACAAGAAGACCGACGAGGCGAAACCCATCTGAACTCCTACTGATCCTGAGTGTGACATTCTCCGTACAGTCCGGTCTGTTCGTCTGATACATCGCATGGCGGGCCTAGGGGGCGGTAAACGTCAGTCCCCCAATAGCGGTACAAGTCGTGCCGGAGCGAAGCCCAAAACACCCTGAGATAACACTGGAAACCTACCAGTATATCTCGTTTGCCCTGGCCAGGGACTACTCGTGTAATGGCTCTCCTAGACACAGCACGATGTCAACCCCCAATACCGGGAGACACGAATCCTGTCTAACCGTCACTGCCTCCAAGTGCTTCTGGACTGCACCCAACCACTACCTGTTTGCACGACTCCTTTGAGCCGTGGTAGGGTAGTGATCAAAGTACAGTGGGAACACACTCGAGGCGAAGTGACAGTGTCAAGTCAGCGGACTAAGCTGTACTCATGTCACCTGGGAACTGATAACTGACGATAGGCATAATACCAACTAGTCAGTTCCCGACGAGTCCTGTCCAGTGTACCCGTAACCTAACGAGCACCCGCATACTATCTCAAGTACGACGTACTGACGGCTGTGGGACAGACTGTCTCCCACACTGGGATGAGAAGCGCATGCGCTGGTCTACTCCGGAGTATCGATGCCCTGTCTCGATAGTCCTGCGACCAGGGACCTGCATAAGGATGTGCTTATAGATTACCCAGCCCCACTAGTGTGACGGCCATCACATCGCTGGTAATCAAGCAAAGATCCTAAGGGCTCCACTAATGTGTATAGGCGATATACAAAAATAAACACATGTACACATTGAAGTAGAAACAAACCAAGTAGCATACTACTATTTTGAGCAAGATTGTATATACAAGGTGAATATCCCAAGCTTCCATTAAGTAATATACAAACTAGTATGATACAGTAATGGCCTCTAGGGCATATACACTAACAGCTTCGGATGAAGTGGGAGCCCGTAAAAAGACTCGAAGATGTGGTGCCCTTTCCAACGAGGAGATCGAGATCGGAGAAGCCGCGAGGAGCTTGGGATGGTGGCCAAAGACCGAAGGACACAGATCAATCGGTATAGCCTTTCCAACCCTTTCTCTAGTTGCTAGTTATAGGTTAACGGTCCGATCCGGAATTAAAGTCTGCGATAGTGCCGGTTTCTAGTTTAGAAAATGTTTTCGTTTCCGCATTTTGGCCTCGGACAAATGGCCGGGACGCTACCGTAGACTTACAATATGGTGTACATGAGGTATGCTGATACATACACGTGTCCGATTAAATATGTGCACATGCTGCGCAAACTTTAATCGGACGGTTGATAATACTAGAGGCTTAGGATTAAGCCGGATTATTAAATCGGGTTTTTATTTAATAATTTATATATGTATTCTAGTATTATTGTTCACTATTCATTTTCTCTCTTGGCTATTCGTATTTTTGTACGAATACGCGTATATGTATTTCGAAACATGTACCGGTAGTATTCCGTATTTTGTACGGAATAGCTTCTAGAAGATGCCACCTCATTTATATGATTTTCCATTTATGGAAATTCATTTGTTTTATTAATGAGGTGGAAAAGGTGACATGACTTTGGGCATGGGTCAAAGCATGGTATTTGGGTCTGGTTTGCTTTGTTTAATTAAAAAAAGAAAATGACTTTTTTTTGTGTGGAGGAGAGAGGAGGGCCCGGCCACCTTTTAGTGGTGGAGGGGTTTTCATTTTTCATGGGATGATTAACACATTACACACTTGCTTCATTGGCCCTCCACTCTCTCATTCACGCAAAAAAATACTTAGCCAATTCTTTGCTCATGCCAAAAGTTTCATCACCTCTTTCATCTTCTTATTGAGTTTCTCCATGGAGCACATGGAAGGGAGAAAAATTATAGTGACACTTTCATACACCCCCACTCTCCATCGCTAGCGACTTTGGAGCGTCGGTGACCTCGTTCGACGAGATTGGAGCTTGCGCCGTTTCCCTCGGGTGGATCATCAGAGATGGAGGAAGACCGGCCACCAAACATCATCAAAGGATCACTAGGAGCTTTGAATGAAGACCGAAGGACACGGATCAACTCAGTATAACGATTCTAACCTCTTCTTAGTTTGCTAGTTTAGGGTTTAAGGTCGATCCGTAAATCGGGTAACGGTGGCGCCGGTTTAGAATTTTTGCTCCGCATTTTGGCCACGTTTTGATGGCCGGGGCGCTGCCACAACCGTTCAACATCTTGGAATCATCCTTGTCACTCTGGAAGCTGGAGTCAGCAAAGGCCTCGATCTGGAGGTCTTTTCCGCCATACACCAAGAACATCTCCTTAGTCCTTCTCAGATACTTGAGAATGTTCTTTACCGCTATCCAGTGTTTCTCCCCAGGGTTTGACTGATACCGGCTTACCACACTCAGTGCATAAGCTACATCCGGTCTGGTACACAACATCGCATACATTATAGAGCCTACCGCAGAAGCGTAGGGTATAATAGACATGCGATCCCTCTCCAAATCAGTCTTGGGAGACATCTCTTTAGAGAGGGTGATCCCGTGACAAGCCGGTAGGTTACCACGCTTGGAATCTTCCATACTGAATCTCTTCAGTATGGTGTCGATGTACCTGGACTGTGAAAGTCCTAATATCCTCTTGGATCTGTCACGGTAGATCCGGATACCCAGAATGTACGAGGCATCACCCAGGTCTTTAATGGAGAACCTGTGTGACAAGAACCCCTTGACAGATTGTAGCATAGAAATGTCATTTCCTATTAAGAGAATATCATCCACGTATAAAACGAGGAATACTACAGTTCTCGCTACAAATCTACTATAGATGCATGGTTCATCTGGATTTTTGATAAAGCCAAATTCTTTGACCGTCTCATCAAAGCAGATGTTCCAACTCCGCGATGCCTGCTTTAGTCCATAGATGGACTTAAGCAACTTGCACACCTTTCCGCTGCTCCCACTCTGAATGAAACCCTCTAGCTGGTCCATATAGACACACTCCTCTAAATTTCCATTTAGAAAAGCTGTCTTTACGTCCATTTGCCAAATCTCATAATCGTGGAAGGCAGCAATAGCAAGGAGGATCCGAATGGATTTCAGCATGGCTACTGGAGAGAAGGTTTCGTCATAGTCCAAGCCAGGTCTTTGACGAAAACCCTTTGCTACCAGCCTAGCTTTATAGGTCTCAACCTGTCCATCTACACCAATCTTCCTTTTGAAGATCCACTTGCATCCTACGGGTTTTACCCCGTCTGGAGCAATGTCCAACGTCCATACCTTGTTGGTGTACATGGACTCCATTTCGGTCCGCATTGCATCCAGCCATTTCACTGAGTCAACGCTCTGAACGGCCTGCTGGAAGCTAGTAGGCTCATCATAATCTATGATGCAATCCTCTCTATCCCCGTCTATGAGAAAACCGTAGTATCTCTCGGGCGGATGAGACTGCCTACTACTTTTGCGGAGCGGCGTAGGAATGTCCTGTTCTTCCGAACCTTCTGGTTCCACTAAACTTTCAGTAATAGTCCGTGGTTCTGGAATTTCTTCCAGTTCTACTGATCTCCCACTTATCTGGTTTTCCAAAAACTCAGTTTCCAAGAAGTAGGCATGACGAGAAACAAGAACTTTTTGTTCCTCTTCACAGTAGAAGAAATATCCTTTTGAGTTCTTTGGATACCCCACAAACTTGCACTGTACTGAGCGTGCCTCGAGCTTGTCCGCATGCTGCTTTTTGACAAAAGCCGGACATCCCCATGTCTTAATGTGCTTAAGATAGGGTCTCTTCCCACACGACATTTCATATGGTGTGGAAGGCACAGTCTTAGTCGGAACTCGGTTCAAAAGGTACGCAGCTGATTCTAGCGCATACCCCCAGAATGATCGCGGTAACTCAGCGTTACCCATCATGGACCGCACCATATCCAATAGGGTGCGGTTCCGTCTCTCCGATACACCGTTATGTTGCGGGGTGTATGGAGGAGTAAGCTGAGAGAGAATTCCGTTCTCTTTTAAATAGTCCAGGAACTCGGCACTTAAGTATTCTCCACCTCGATCCGATTTTAGAATCTTAATACTTTTGCCGGTCTGTTTCTCTACTTCATTCTTATACTCCTGGAATTTTCCAAAGGCCTCGGACTTATGTTTCATTAAGAAGACATAACCGTACCTTGAGAAGTCATCCGTAAAAGTAATGAAGTAAGAATGTCCGCTTCGGGCATGTGTAGACATTGGACCGCACACGTCACTGTGTACGAGTCCCAAGAGCTCGCTCGCTCTTACTCCATGTCCAGTAAACGGAGTCTTTGTCATCTTTCCTTTGAGACAGGATTGACAAGTGGCATACGACTGATATTCGAATGCATTCAAATACCCTTCTGTATGTAACTTCGTCAACCTTCTCTCATTGATGTAACCCAATCTACAATGCCATAAGAAAGTCTGATTTATTTCTGGAGACTTTCTTTTGTGTGTATTCTGGACATTAAAAATCTGTGCTTGGTTTAACACGTATATACCATTACTCAATGTACCTGACCCAATCAAAACTTGATTAAGGTGAATGTTTACAACATTACTTACAAACGCAAATTCATAACCTTCTTTAGAAACTAAAGATACAGAAATGATATTACAAGTTGCGTTGGGTAAAAAAAAGCAATTACGCAAAACCAAAACATGTCCATCTGACATTCCCAGGTGATAGTCCCCCACTGCTTTAGCATCCATGCTAGCTCCGTTCGCAACTCTGAGGGTCATGTCAGCTGCCTTCAAAACACTACGGTTTCTCAACGCCTGCAAAGAATTACAGATATGAGATCCTGATCCGGTATCCAATACCCAGGAAGTAGAGTTTATTGAAAGACAGTTTTTCAATAACATACACACCTGAAGCTGAAGCTGCAACCTGCTTCAATTCCTGTGTTCTGGCCTTCCAGGCCCTGCAATCATTCTTCCAGTGTCCTTTCTTATGACAATAGAAGCATTCTTCCTTATCCACAAGCTTTCCCGCCAACTTTGTTGCTTTTGCTTTTCCCTTCGTATCTACCTTACTAACACCGCCCCTTGGTTTGGCGGGGGCCTTCTTCTTCTTTCCCTTGGCTTTCGCCTTGGACCTAGAAGAAGATGATCCTCCTACAAACAAAGTGGATGTATCCCTACCTTTCTGTAGGGTGCCCTCTGCGCTCCTCAGCATGTTGAGGAGCTCTGAAAGTTCAACCTGTTTTTCTTGTAAGTTGAAGTTCAGTATAAACTGGGCGTAAGTGGAAGGAAGGGACTGGAGAACTATATCCGTATATACCTCACTCTCCAATGTGATCCCTAGGTCTGCGAGCTCCTCAATGTAGCCGATCATATTTAGCACGTTCTCGGCTACTGATGATCCGACGGCCATTCTTGTCGAAAATAACTTTTTCGACGCTTCGTATCTTGCGATACGAGATTGCTCTCCATATAGTTCTTTTGTATGAAGCAATATGGATTCCAAGTCCATATTCTCGTGCCTCCTCTGATGTTCGTTGTCCATCGAGGCAAGCACGAGGCACTTGGCCTTTGCGCTATCAATCTCCCAAGTCTTGCGGATTTCCTTATCCGCGACGCTGGAAGTTGGACCAGGGACAGGGGGAGCTTTGGTGGTAAGAAGATACCCCAGCTTGTCATAAGTGATTGCTATCTTGACATTCCTGAGCCAATCTTTGTAGTTTGGCCCTGTCAGTTTGTTTTTATCTAGGAGTAACTTAAGTCCAGTCATGTTGATTGGTCGCTGCAATTAGGAGAGAGAAGAAGAAACACTCAGCATGATGCTCTTGCAAGTTTAGAGTGGTTTTTAGTTTGTCTAAACAAGATGGCTCCCACTGTTTCTCGAATCCCTCCTCAAACCATAAAGGAAGAATTAGTCAGGATCAATCCCACCGTACAATACTTGCTTAACCGTTCAGCCAGGCCGGTGTCGGTACTTCGAGGGAGGTTTTCCAAAGCTTTCGCGAAGTTCCTTAATTAAAGAACCTCTTTTCCCTGGGAGCGTAGCCCCGCTAACACCTTTCTAGGCACCTACTAGGTTTATAGCATTGATCGTTAAGTGAGAAATTTCCCGAGGAGTAGCATATACTCACAGTAGGATCGGGATCCAAATATCATCGCGTGACGAAACTGAAGGAATCCTACCAGAATCATCACACTCCAAATGGTATGCAAATCTAGCAAGTTTCAGTACTTATGAAACTCCCGATGTGGATTTTTGCCCCATGCTCTTATGACCTTGACTTTGGCCTACAAATCATAAGTCACATGTCAAGTTCTACCCGTCGTTCTCCAGGTTAATTTGAATCCACCCGTACATACCCTTGACTTTGGCCAACAAGGCAGTACGACTGTTCCAAACCAACGCATCTATCTATGCTGCACATGAATACCCAATAGCTACCAATCACTATGCCTTGACTTTGGCCAACAAACACAGCTTGAATACTATTGACTATTCATGTGAAACGACGGAGGGCTACGAATGGTTTTGGCAAAACCATGAACGTAGTGAACTTGATTTAGTCGATGGAACGAGATAGCTTTTAAATGGAGTGGCTCAAAGTCCGTATTTTAAAAGTTTGTTTTGAAAAGAACCGAGTGGTTTTTCGAAAGTGTTCCAACGACTTTAACTTGGTTTATTATCTTGCATTAGTTCTTTTAATGCGTGATATTCTTGCATTAGTTCTTTTAATGCGTCCCATCATTTAATCCTACCATTGCAGAAAACAACCAAAATATGACGTACGCTTATGCCATTCGCATTCGCCACTGGGCCCCGTCATTACCCGTTAGGTTACTTAACTAACGACAGAGTGGGGGCTGGGCTAGCGCGTCTGTAAAACATAAGCAACGCCTAAATAATATCATATATAGATATACTGCAATGATAAACATTTCAGATCACAGATGAATACATTGGATATACTAGGAATCTGTAATTCGTACGAGCCTGTAACGGAAGACAGATTACACGGTCGCGGTGAATAGCCAATACCCCACCCAAGACCCCTACGGGTGTGGCAAACTACCCGCTAAGTACCCGAAGCGTAGCAACCTCCCTCATCTCCATGAGTAGGCCACTCGACACTTCGGCATACCCGGTAGTTTGTGCACCCCCTCCATGGGTCTATCCTAGGAGCAAAAACAGTAAAAAGAAATTATACAATGACGGCTACAACCCCGACCCGGTTGTGCGGCCATACAAATAATTATTACATCAATTTACAAATTTACATGAATTGAAAGAAAAGAAAACTCTCGTCTCACAACCCCGGCTATTCACCCGCGACAATCCAACATATTCATATCCACATTCCAGCAACATTACAGATCACAGATTTGTATAACCCCCACTAATCGACATATAGCGATTAGTAGACGTTCAATACAAATATCACATTACAGAAAACCCGTTAGCTTAAGTCTTTTAGAAGTTCGATCAAAAATACGGATTTTCGGGACCCCAAAAATGAAATTTTCGTTCTGGAAAATCTGGGCAGAAAATATATATTCCAAAAATCCCAAAATACCCCCATAAAAACACTGCACCAAAAATTGACCTCGGCCGAGTCGACTCGGCCGCGGATCCGCGGCGGGAGCGTGCTCCCACCGCGTTTCCGCGGCTCGTTGACTCGAACGTTGGACCATTTTTGGTGAGTGCCCACAGAAAAGCCTGAGCCGATTTTAGGTGTTAAAATAATCAACTTTTGAACAGTGGAAAAATCGACAGAAACTGCAAATTTTGGGGTTTTGTTTTCGGGACTTTTTCTTTGATCGATCTTCTAGTTACTTGTTAACAAGTTAGATAGAGTTTAACTAGGCTCTGATACCACTGTAAGTCCATGCTACCTCTCCCGGTACTTTCGGGAATGCGGAATTTGGTAAAAAACAATTTTTACGGAGGTTGTAACATGGACCTATAACCCGGATCTTGGTTAAACATCTATCTAACATCCTAACTATGAGTTTCTAGCTACTCGGTTAGGGGGTTATACCTAGCTTGTCTTGAACTCCTTCTTCTTCAAGCTCCGATGGTGGTCCGATGGCTTCTTCTCGTCGTCTCCGTATGCCGAAGATAGATCCACCTGAAAGCTCCAACCTTTAGCTCCTTCGTTCTTTGAAGAAAACTAGTTCACTTGGTTTGCTAAACCTAGTGAACTAGAATGAGTAGAGAAGAAATAGAATGGGATTTTATCTATGGTTCTTGATTCTCAACTCATAAGACAAGAGAACCATAGATTAAAGAGAGGGAGCAAGAGCAAGAGGGTGAAAGCAAAATGGAGAGCTCAAGAACAAGAGAGAGAATGAGCAAGAAAGAATGAGGCTCTCTTTTGTCTTTCACCCTTTCATAATCCAAAGTAATCATAACTCATCATATCAACAAAAGTCTTATGTGATGGTAGAAGCAACCATAACCATATCATATCATGCACTCATTTTACACAAATGAGCAAGCAAGTAAAAGTCTTTGCCATGAAATGATGGCTATGGTTATCATGATGGTCAACTAGTCAAGCCTAGTCAACCGGTCAACAATGTCAACAAGTCAACAAGTCAACAAAGTCAACAAAAGTCAACAACCATGTCACCATAATACTTAATTAATATAATAGTTAATCACATATCATATTCTCATTAGGGTTGATCAAAAGGTCAATAGTCAACGGTCAACTGTCAACAACCCTAATGAGAATCCACTGCCTCTGCCTCCCTGTCAACTGTGCATACACACCCGCATCCGCGTTCCGAGGAACACAAATGCAAACTGGATAAATCCAATCCCATAAGGTACACTAGGATCCGGCTTAAACCAAAGCCCGCTAGTGTAAACTGTCCGGACACTGTACGTGCACAAGTGCACGGATGTGACCGAACCCTGTCGCAAAACCATGCGACCTGTCGCAATACCATGCGACCTCTACTCTTTTGCCTAAAGGCGAAAAACTTTCTGTGTGGGACTCTAAAGACTCGACACTACGCTGGCAGTGGGTTTAACCACAGACCGCAAGCGGCACTAGCTGTGCGTAACGGTCCCCAGGTAATGCCGACAAGAAGACCGACGAGGCGAAACCCATCTGAACTCCTACTGAGCCTGAGTGTGACATTCTCCGTACAGTCCGGTCTGTTCGTCTGATACATCGCATGGCGGGCCTAGGGGGCGATAAACGTCAGTCCCCCAATAGCGGTACAAGTCGTGCCGGAGCGAAGCCCAAAACACCCTGAGATAATACTGGAAACCTACCAGTATATCTCGTTTGCCCTGGCCAGGGACTACTCGTGTAATGGCTCTCCTAGACACAGCGCGATGTCAACCCCCAATACCGGGAGACACGAATCCTGTCTAACCGTCACTGCCTCCATGTGCTTCGGGACTGCACCCAACCACTACCTGTTTGCACGACTCCTTTGAGCCGTGGTAGGGTAGTGATCAAAGTACAGTGGGAACACACTCGAGGCGAAGTGACAGTGTCAAGTCAGTGGACTAAGCTGTACTCATGTCACCTGGGAACTGATAACTGACGATAGGCATAATACCAACTAGTCAGTTCCCGACGAGTCCTGTCCAGTGTACCCGTAACCTAACGAGCACCCGCATACTATCTCAAGTACGACGTACTGACGGCTGTGGGACAGACCGTCTCCCACACTGGGATGAGAAGCGCATGCGCTGGTCTACTCCGGAGTATCGATGCCCTGTCTCGATAGTCCTGCGACCAGGGACCTGCATAAGGATGTGCTTATAGACTACCCAGCCCCACTAGTGTGACGGCCATCACATCGCTGGTAATCAAGCAAAGATCCTAAGGGCTCCACTAATGTGTATAGGCGATATACAAAAATAAACACATGTACACATTGAAGTAGAAACAAACCAAGTAGCATACTACTATTTTGAGCAAGATTGTATATACAAGGTGAATATCCCAAGCTTCCATTAAGTAATATACAAACTAGTATGATACAGTAATGGCCTCTAGGGCATATACACTAACAGCTTCGGATGAAGTGGGAGCCCGTAAAAAGACTCGAAGATGTGGTGCCCTTTCCAATGAGGAGATCGAGATCGGAGAAGCCGCGAGGAGCTTGGGATGGTGGCCAAAGACCGAAGGACACAGATCAATCGGTATAGCCTTTCCAACCCTTTCTCTAGTTGCTAGTTATAGGTTAACGGTCCGATCCGGAATTAAAGTCTGCGATAGTGCCGGTTTCTAGTTTAGAAAATGTTTTCGTTTCCGCATTTTGGCCTTGGACAAACGGCCAGGACGCTACCGTAGACTTACAATATGGTGTACATGAGGTATGCTGATACATACAGGTGTCCGATTAAATATGTGCACATGCTGCGCAAACTTTAATCGGACGGTTGATAATACTAGAGGCTTAGGATTAAGCCGGATTATTAAATCGGGTTTTTATTTAATAATTTATATATGTATTCTAGTATTATTGTTCACTATTCATTTTCTCTCTTGGCTATTCGTATTTTTGTACGAATACGCGTATATGTATTTCGAAACATGTACCGGAAGTATTCCGTATTTTTTACGGAATAGCTTCTAGAAGATGCCACCACATTTATATGATTTTCCATTTATGGAAATTCATTTGTTTTATTAATGAGGTGGAAAAGGTGACATGACTTTGGGCATGGGTCAAAGCATGGTATTTGGGTCTGGTTTGCTTTGTTTAATTAAAAAAAGAAAATGACTTTTTTTTGTGTGGAGGAGAGAGGAGGGGCCAGCCACCTTTTAGTGGTGGAGGGGTTTTCATTTTTCATGGGATGATTAACACATTACACACTTGCTTCATTGGCCCTCCACTCTCTCATTCACGCAAAAAAATACTTAGCCAATTCTTTGCTCATGCCAAAAGTTTCATCACCTCTTTCATCTTCTTCTTGAGTTTCTCCATGGAGCACATGGATGAGAGAAAAATTATAGTGATACTTTCATACACCCCCACTCTCCATCGCTAGCGACTTTGGAGCGTCGGTGACCTCGTTCGACGAGATTGGAGCTTGCGCCGTTTCCCTCGGGTGGATCATCAGAGATGGGGGAAGACCGGCAACCAAACATCATCAAAGGATCACTAGGAGCTTTGAATGAAGACCGAAGGACACGGATCAACTCAGTATAACGATTCTAACCTCTTCTTAGTTTGCTAGTTTAGGGTTTAAGGTCGATCCGTAAATCGGGTAACGGTGGTGCCGGTTTTAGAATTTTTGCTCCGCATTTTGGCCACGTTTTGATGGCCGGGGCGCTGCCACAACCGTTCAACATCAGGCTCAGTAGGAGTTCGGATGGGTTTCTCATCGGCCTTCTTATCGACATCTACCTGGGGACCGTTACGTACATCTAGTACCGCTTGCGGCCTGTGGTTAAACCCACTGCCAGCGTAGTGTCTAGTCTTTAGAGTCCCACACAGAGAGTTTCCCTGCTTCAGGCGAAACGATATAGAGGTCGTATGGTTTTACGACAGGGTTCGGAGACATACGTGCATTTATGCACGTACGATGTTCTGACAGTTTATACTAGCGGACTTTAGTTTAAGCCAGATTCTAGTATTGGATTATTGGATTTATACAGTCTCGGTATTTCCGTGTTTTACGGATGGGAGGGGCATTCTCGTAATTAGTCGAGAAGCTTCTAGAACAAAGGTGAGGTGGAGAGCTTAGGTGTAAAATGCATTAAATGGATTAGTGACTCATGAGATGATTCATCCAAATGAGTTAATGAAGCATTTATTGCTTAATGACTCATGTGATGATTCATTGATTATATTAAATGGAGCATGGTTGTGATTATCACATAATGATTTATTTGATATTCTTTATGCTTCATAAAATATAGAATTGAGACATAATTCATTTCATTCTTACAAACACTTTTTCTCTCCTCAAGCTCTCTCTCTTCAAAAACCTAACCCTAATCCTCTCATGTGTTGAGATCCCAAGGGTTAGCAAGACTAATTGATCCCTAATCCATCTCTATATCTTTTAGGTTACCTTGATTAGCGATCATAGCCACCTAGTTACCTCAAGTGAGAGGAGAAAGCTTGAAGGAGGAACTCTCGGGTGGATCTTCTATCACATCGAGGAGGCCGACGAGGAGGTGATCAACAAGAACAAGAAGGACTTGTTTCGTTAGGTATAATCATCTATCATAGTAGCTAATCACTTCTAGATAGTTGTTAGTTAGGGTTTGGCAAAGATCCGTAAAGTTAGTCGATGTTACTTTAAACAAAATGATTGTTTTACCTATTCCGCCTCCCCGTATCTTATGGGGTGTCTAACGTCGACTTACAGTGGTATCAGAGTCTAGCTAAACCATAAGTAACATGTTAGCAAAGTCGTTAGAAATTCGATCGCAAAACGAACCCAAAAAAACATCATTTTCACATAGTTTCTGCCGATTTTAAAACGGGGTCTAAAAATTTTTCAGGGACCCTTAAAAATACAAGCAGGGTCTAAATTTTTAAAGAACCGACGCCGATCCAAACGATCTGACGTGAATCCGTGGCGGAGTTGACACCGAGTCAACCCAAATTTGCTCAGTTATTCTTCTATGTTGATGTTGTGTTTTCTGGGATGGTTTGTTTCTGCTCAGGTTTTATGTGCACAGAGAATTGTTTAGAGTTGATTCATTAGTGTTGCTTGATCGAAATTCGAAGATGTTTGGCTAACTGGATTATATCTGTGTTGTGTTTAATGTGTTCGTAAACCTCCCCTAACTGCTAGTATGTCGGTTAGCAGGGGGTTGCATATTTCTATAATGGTTTTTACTGATTTGTGTATGTGGACTTGTTGGATTGTCGTGAATGGATAGCCGAGGATGTGAGACGAATGTTTCTTTCATTCAAATGGAAATTGTAATTTCTTGTAATATTCTTTTGCGGGGCACATCCGGGTTGAGGTTGTAGCCACCGTTGTATTATTTCATTTACTGTTTTCTGCTCCTAGAATAGACCCAAGGTGGGGTGCATAAACTACCGGGTACTTTGAAGTGTTTAGTGGCCTACTCACGTCGTTGAGGGAGACCGCTTCACTTCGGGTACTTGGCCGGTAGTTTGTCGTACCCGTAGGGGTCTAGGGTGGGGTTTTGGCTATTCATCGCGACAGTGTAATCCGCCTTTCTTTGCAGGCTCAAAAGGAATGCAGATTCGTAGAAAATCCAATATGTTCATCTGTGATCTGGAATGCCTATTACTGCGTCTAACGAATGCACAATATCTATATATGATATCAATTAGGCGTCACTTATGTTTTACACCCGTGCTAGCCCAGCCTCCGCTCTGTCGTTAGTTAAGTAACCTAACGGGTGAATGACGGCGCCCAGTGGCGAATGCGGATGGCATAAGATGACGTTGTATTTTCGTTGTTTTCTGCAATGATAGGTTAAATGATGGACACATTATTTTAATGCAAAGAAAATAAACCAAAGTTGAATCATTGGAACAGTTTAAAATAAACCACTCGGTTATTTTTAAAAACAGCAGATTTTTAATTGCGGAGCTCAAACCACTCCTTTTAAAAGCTATCAGGTTCCTTCGATCATATCAAGTTCACTACATTCACGGTTTCGCCAAAACCATTAGTAGCCCTCCGTCATTTCATTTGGGTATTCAGAAGTATTCAAGCTATGTATTTTTACCAACACCAAGGCATAGTGTTTGGTAGCTGCTGGGTATTCATCTGTTGCATAGATAAATGAGTTGGTTTGGGACAGTCGTACTGCCATTTGGCCAACGTTAGGGGTATGTACGGATGGGTTCAAATTAACAAGATAATGATGGGTAGAACTTGACATGTGACTTATGACATTTTGACCAACGCCAAGGTCATATGAGCATGGGGCGGAAATTGATATCGGGGATTTCTAAAGAAACTGAAATTTGCTAAGAGTTGCATACCATTTGGAGTGTGATAATTTTGGTAGGATTCCTCCAGCTTCATCACACGATGATATTTGGATCCCGGTCCTACTGTGAGTATCCGCTACTCATCAGGAGATTCGTCACTAAACGATCAATGTTATAAACCAAGTAGGTGTCGAGAAAGGTGTCAGCGGGGCTACGCCCCCAGAGAAAAGAGGTTATTTAATTAACGAACTTCGTGAAAGCGTCGTAAAACCTCCATCGAAGTACCGACACCGGCCTGGCTGAACTGTTAAGCAAGAATTGTACGGTGAGAATAGTCCTGACTAGTTCTTCCTTTTTGGTTTGAGGAAGGATTCGAGAAACAGTGGGAGCCATCCTGTTTAGATAAACTAAAAACCACTCTAAACTTGCAAGAGAATCATGCTAAAGTGTTTCCTCTCTCTCTCCTAATTGCAGCGACCCAGAACATGACAGGCCTTAAGCTATTATTAGATAAAAATATTTTGACAGGGTCAAACTATAAAGACTGGTTCCGGAATGTCAAGATGGCAATTACTTATGACAAATTGGGGTATGTCCTTACTACTAAGGCACCTGCTGTCCCTGGTCCAGAATCCAGTATCGCGGATAAGGAAATCCGCAAGACCTGGGAGATTGACTGCGCGAAGGCCAAATGCATCGTGCTTGCCTCTATGAATAATGAACATCAGAGGAGGCACGAGAATATGGATCTTGAATCCATATTTCTCCACACCAAGGAACTGTATGGAGAGCAATCTCGTATAGCTAGATACGAGACCTCGAAGAACTTGTTTCAGTCCAGGCTGGCCGTCGGATCATCTGTAGGAGAATATGTCCTTAAGATGATTGGCTATATAGAAGCGCTCGCGGACCTCGGGACAACGTTAGAGAACGAGCTATATACAGACTTGGTTCTTCAGTCCCTTCCTTCCACCTATGCCCAGTTTATTCTGAATTTCAACATTCAAGAAAAAGAAGTTGAACTTCTAGAGCTCCTTAACATGTTGAGGAGTGCAGAGGGCACCTTGCAGAAAGCAAGGGAAACACCCACTATGTTTGTTCGCGGTGCTTCCTCTTCCGGGTCCAAGGCAAGGGCCAAATGAAGGAAGAAGAAGGCCGCTACCAAACCAAGAGGTGGTGTTGGTAAGGTGGGAGTTAAGGGAATGGCAAAGGTTGCGGTACCAGTAGTGGCAAAGGACGAGTGCTTCCACTGTCGTAGGAAAGGCCATTGGAAGAAAAGCTTCGATTTCCAAAAACCAGGACCCGAAGCAAGCTGTGTCTTCGACTTCAGGTGTGTTTGTAATTGAAAATTGTCTGTCAATCAACTCTACTTCTTGGGTATTTGATACCGGATCAGGATCTCATATATGCAATTCATTGCAGGCACTGAGAAACCGTAGAGTGCTGAAGGTTGGTGATATGACCCTCCAGGTTGCTAATGGAGCTAGCGTGAATGCAGTGTCCGTAGGGGATTATCACCTTGGATTGAAGAGTGGACATATTTTGGTTTTGCGCAACTATTTTTGTATACCTAGTTTAACGTTTAATATCATATCAGTATCGTTGTTATCAAAAGAAGGTTATGATTTCATGTTTGTAAGCGATGTTGTTAAAATCCACCTTAATCATGGTTTGATTGGGTCCGGTACACTAGATAACGGTATATACGTGTTAAACCAATTGCAGATTTTCAATGTCCAGAACACTCTAAAAAGAAAGTCTCCAGTTATAAATAAGGCTTTCTTATGGCATTATAGACTAGGTCACATCAATGAGACAATGTTAACTAAGTTACATAGAGAAGGATATTTGGATCCGTTGGAATATCAATCTTATGCCACTTGTCAATCATATCTCAAAGGAAAGATGATAAAGACTCCATTCACTGGACATGGAGTAAGAGCGAGCGAGCTCTTAGGACTCATACACAGCGATGTATGTGGTCCAATTTTTACACATGCAAGAGGCAGTTTTTCATATTTCATTACTTTTACGGATGATTACTCTAGGTATGGATTCATTTTCTTAATGAAACATAAATCCGAGGCCTTTGAGAAATTCCAAGAATATAAGAATGAAGTAGAAAACCAAACCGGCAAAAGTATCAATACACTGAGATCTGATCGTGGTGGTGAATACTTAAGTGTCGAGTTCCTGGGTTACCTAAAAGAGAAAGGAATTCTCTCTCAGCTTAATCCTCCATACACTCCACAGCATAACGGTGTATCGGAAAGATGGAACCGAACCCTATTGGATATGGTACGTTCCATGATGAGTAATGCTGAGTTACCGCGATCTTTATGGGTTATGCAGTAGAATCAGCTGCATATCTTTTGAACAGGGCTCCTACCAAGACTGTGCCTTCCGCACCATATCAGATGTGGAGTGGGAAGAAACCCTATCTTCAGTATCTGAAGATATGGGGATGTCCGGCTTTTGTTAGAAAGCAGCATGCGGACAAACTCGAGGCATGCTCAGTACAGTGTAAGTTTGTGGGATATCCAAAGAACTCTAAGGGGTATTTTTTCTATTACGCAGAGGAAAAAAGGTTTTTGTTTCTCGTAATGCCCATTTTCTAGAACAGCAGTTTTTAGAAAAGGAAACAAGTGGGAGCGCAAAAGAACTGGAAGAAATTCCATAACCACAAACTACTACTGAAAGTTTGGTAGAACCAGAAGCTCCAGAAGAACAGGACATTCCCGCACCCCTCTGCAGGAGTAGTAGGTCGTCTCATCCGCCAGAGAGATACTACGGTTTTCTCATAGACGGGGATAGATAGGATTGCGTCATTGATAATGATGAACCTACTAGTTTCCAGCAGGCCATCCAGAACAGCGACTCAGTAAGATGGCGGGATGCAATGCGGACCGAGATGGAGTCCATATACACCTACAAAGTATGGACTTTGGACTTTGCTCCAGATGGGGTAAAACCCATAGGATGCAAGTGGATCTTCAAGAAAAAGATTGGTGTAGATGGACAGGTAGAAACCTATAAGGCTAGACTTGTTGCATAGGGTTTTCGTCAAAGACCTGGTTTGGACTATGACGAAACTTTTTCTCCAGTAGCTATGCTCAAATCCATTAGGGTCTTTCTTGCTATTGCCTCCTTCCATGATTATGAGATCTGACAGATAGGCGTAAAGACGGCTTTTCTAAATGGTAATTTGGAAGAATGCGTCTATATGGATCAGCCAGAAGGTTTCAATCAAAGTGGGAGCAGCGGGAGAGTGTGCAAGTTGCTTAAGTCCATTTATGGACTAAAGCAGGCATCGCGGAGTTGGAACATCTGTTTTGATGAAACGGTCAAAGAATATGATTTTATCAAAAATCCAGATGAACCTTGTATATATAGTAAAATTGTTGCACGAACTGTCGTAGTCCTCGTCTTGTACGTGGATGACATTCTCTTGATAGAAAATGACATTCTTATGCTACAATCTGTCAAAGGATTCTTGTCATACAGGTTCACCATGAAAGACCTGGGTGATGCCTCTTACATTCTGGGGATCCAGATCTATCGTGATAGATCTAAGAGAATGTTGGGACTTTCGCAGTCCAGGTATAACAATACTATACTGAAAAGATTCAGTATGGAAGATTCTCAACGTGGTAGTTTACCAGCTTGTCACGGAATCACCATATCCAAAAAGATGTCTCCCAAGACTGATTTGGAAAGGGAACGCATGTCAGTTATACACTACGCTTCTGCGGTAGGCTCTATAATGTATGCGATGTTGTGCACCATACCAGATGTAGTTTACGCGCTGAGTGTGGTAAGCCGGTATCAGTCAGACCCAGGGGAGAAGCACTGGATAGCAGTAAAGAACATTCTCAAGTACCTGAGAAGGACTAAGGATATGTTCTTGGTTTACGGAGGAAAAGACCTCCAGATCGAGGCTTTTGCTGACTCCAGTTTCCAGAGTGACAAGGATGACTCCAAGTCCATGTTTGGTTATGTCTTCACCCTCAATGGAGGGGCAGTGTGATGGAAGAGTTCTACGAAAGACACCGTTGCTGACTCGACGATGGAAGCGGAGTATATCGCTGCTTGCGATGCCACAAAAGAAGCAGTCTGGATGAAGAAGTTCCTAACAGAACTTCAGTTGGTTCCTACCATTGTTGATCTAATACCGTTGTATTGTGACAACAACGGCGCTATAGCTTTTGCGAAGGAACCCAGGTCCAATCAGAAGTCTAGACACATCTTAAGGCGGTATCACCTGATCAGGGAGATCATTGATCGCCGGGAGATCGAGGTCCGGAGAGTTGCTACAGAGGAGAACACTGCAGAACGATTCACAAAGGCCTTACCCCAGACATAGTTCGAGAGGCTATTCGAGATGATAGGTCTTCGATATGCCAGTACATGGCCCTAGTGCAAGTGGTGTTGGGTCACGGCAGCGCCCCGGCCATCGAAACGCGGCCAAAATGCGGAACAAAAACTTATCAAACCGGCGCTACCGCTACCTGAATCCTGGATCGACCTTAAACCCTAAACTAGAAAACTAAGAAGATGTTAGAATCGTTATACCGAGTTGATCCGTGTCCTTCGGTCTTCATTCCAAGCTCCTAGCGGTACCTCGATGAAGTTTGGTCGTCGGTCTTCCTCCATCTCCGATGATCCACCCGAGGGATATAACTCCGGCTCTAGCTCCACGACATGATGCATACGGAGCAACTAGGGTCTCTAGGATGCAACCCTAGAGAGCCTAGGATGTAGTGTGAATGTTTCTTAGTGTTAGCTATCTCAATTCATGAAGGTGGAAGCAAAGCATGGAAGCTAGTGGAGGTGAAACACAAATGGTGAAGGAGGAGCTCAACAAGAAAAACAATGAACAAAACCTTCATGCTTCAAAAATGAGCTTACCTTGGAAAGAGAAAATAGCATGCAAGGTTTTGTAAAATGCATTTTTTCAATTTAAAAATCCTACCATACTTGATTAGTGAACACAAATGAATTAACAATTCATTTGTGTGCACTATTGCAAGTATGGTTGTCTCCACACCTCATCATGCTAATATCCACCTCATTTACCATTTTAATAAAATGGTCAAATCAAGAAATGAGGTGGCACCTTCTAGAATGTTATCCGGTAAAAAATACGGATTACATTCAACAGTAAATATATCTGCATTCGTACCGAAATTCGAATACCCAAAAATATAGCATAACACAAAGAATATAATACTAGAATATACGTACCGAAATACATATATGTAATTTATTAAATCAATACCTGATTTAATAATCCGGCTCAAACCCGAGCCGGCTAGTATTATCAACTGTCCAATCGAAAGTCCGAGTACAATGCACATCAATCGATCGGAACCCTGCACGTACCCAATACGACTACTACATCATTTCGCCTGAACCAGGAAAACCCTCTGTGTGGGACTCTAAACACTCGTCAATACGCTGGCAGTGGGTTTAACCACAAGCACGTCCGCGGCACTAGCTGTACGTAACGACTATCCAGGTATTGAGCGAAAGGGAGGCCGACGAACAAACTCATGCGGAACCCCTACTGAGACTGGCAGTGACAATATCCGTAAAGTCCGGTCTGTTCGTCTAAGAGTATCGTATATCGAGTCTACGGGGGTGGATAAAGTCAGACCCCTAACAACGCGATATTTAGTGTCGGGATGAAACCCATCACCACCTGAGAAGCTATCGATCCTGGATCGATAATTCTCGTCCACTGTGGCCATGGATTTATGGTGATGGCGATCCGTACAATGCGACATCAACCCCCATGCCGGGAGAGACGAATCCCCGACGATCCGATCACTGCCTCCATGTTGCTCGGGAATGTACCCAACTAAAACCTGTTTGCATGACTCCTTTGAGCCGTGTTAGGGTAGTAATCAAAGCACAGTGGGAACTCACACGAGACAAATGACGATCTCAGGTCGACAGACTAACCAGTACACATGTCACCTGGGAACTGCTATCTGACAATAGGTATAATACCAACTAGCAGGTTCCCGGCGAGTCCGTCCAGTGTACTCATAACCTAATGAGCACCTGTATACTATCTTAGGTGAACAAAATAACACCAATGGCTTGTGAGACCTGGCTACCGCCCCTCGTCGGGGTCTCGATCAATATACACTAGTCTACACTGGAGTATCGATGCCCGGTCTCGATATTCCTACGACTATGGACATTTAAGGATGTGCTTATAGACCCCAGCTCCCACATATATGATCGCCATCATAATGCTGGCAGTAAAGCAAGAATCCTATGGGCTTTATCAATACGTACATGATGATAAAGACAAACCAGATAGCATACTATCATCTTGAGTAAGACTGTTTCATCGGTATAGGCCCTCACTCAATCATCATAATCACAAGTCCGCGACTATGATAATTTCCTTGAGGGCACTATAGCCAACAATCTCCCACTTGCACTTAAGGCCAATTATTGCGATGTCGCATACTCACAGCCCGTGTGATACCGAACACCCATCTTCTCTACCAATCTGTTTCGAAAAACGCGTTTGCGAAAATGATTGCGTTCGAGAAATAGTCTTAGTGAGTGGATTCGCTCCAGTGTTTCTTTCTGTATCTCTCTTAATCTCAACTTCGCGGAGAAGACTATCTCCCGAAATGAGTAATAACTGTCTTAGAATTTGTTTGGATATCTGATGGACCCAGTTCACAAATGAACTCCAAATCCAGCAAACTACTTAGACTGTATCGTCCACTGAATTTAATCAGTATCCTGCGCCATGCCTTTCCTTGGTATCCGTTTGGACCACCTGTCCAACATACTGTCCCTCAAAAGAGGGAAAAGCTATAACTCTGACAGTCACTCTGTCATACAGGTCACCTTGGAAGTCTGAAATGATAACCGTCTCCTGAAAGAGGTTGCCGTTACCATATCCCAAGAACTTTCACTTATGTTCAATAACTGCTTCCCAATGTTTCTCCAGGATGGGATTAATATATCTGCTTATTGCAGCCAGTGCAAAAACAACATCTGGTGTGGTACATGACATTTCATGATTAACTCAATTGCCTAAGCAAGTGATATGCTCATCATGCAGATCCCACTACCCTTTAGTCTGTAAGACACCTTTAGAGAGGGTGACTCCATCATCTGCAGGTTCACCACCATGCCAGGAGTCGTCCATTCTAAAATTACTTTAGAATAATGTCAAAGTACCCAGATTAGGATACTTCCCAAATCCAGATCTAAAACCATAGATCTAGTAACCAGAAAACCTGATATTATATTCATATCTTATGTGGAGAAACAACATTGTGACAACCACAATATAACCGATCATAGTATAGGAATATCTCTTCTTATAAAGTGCATGTCATTCCAAATACCAGGACATCACACCCTACTACCTTTTTACCAGATCCATCTCATATTTTGATGAGGTCAAAGCCTATGACCGTCACATCAAAAATAGATGATCTATTTCCGCTATACCTGCTTTAGTCTATAAATAGACATAAGCTACTTGCCCACTATGCTTCCGCTGCTCCCACTGACTACAACAACCCTCTGGCAGAGTCATATACACGTGCACTTCTAAAGCTAGTTTAGAATGACACTATACTCATCCTCCTGCCGGGTCTTATAGTCTAGAACAGCAGTAATGGCAAGTCTGGGTAAACAAGAATCTCGCTGTCACCGTCTTTGAGAAGACCGAAGTACCTCTCGGTGCCTGAGGTTACCCACCATATCTGCGGAGTGGCTAATGGAATGTCGAAACTAATTGAATCCTTAGGTTCTATTAAATCTTCAGTGATCGTTTGTTGTTCTGGAATCATTTCTAGTTCTACCATACTCCCACTTTTGTTTTTCTGAAAAAGTTTATTTTACTAAAACTGTGGCGAATCAAGAACAATATAAATATTGATCTTCCTGATTGTAGAAAGTTAACGCTCGTCTAAGCCCGGGATAACCCACAAACTGCCATTACTGAAACGTGCCTAGATTTTATCCGGATTCTGGTTTTAAGCATCAGCCGGACAACTCCTTATACCTCAACATCGTTAAGATATAAATTGATTCTATATATATCTAATATAGAAACAAAAGCACTAATTTAATTAGAACAAGATTAAAAATCATGCAGCTGTCTCCAGCGCATATCAACCAAATGGAAGGAGGCCATTCAACATTACTCATCTAGGAGTGCATCCATATATGAGTAACCTGAAAGAGAAACAAGTTCTCAAAACCATTACTATCAACGGAATACCAAACACAAGTATCTATATCTTCGACTTCCTCGAAGAATCCTGATACTTCCAACAAATGGTTCTCTACTTTATTCTTATACTTATAACTCTTAATATCTGGACTTTGCATTTCTACGAAATACTTGTCCAGAACTGGAGAAGTCACAAAAAGAATATAGTACGAGTACCAACCCCATTGTCCTAATGGACACTGGACAATATACAATACTTTGTACAAGTCCCCTGAGTTCAACAACTCAAAGCCTGTGCGTCGTAGGTTGAAAAACTGTAATATGATTAAGAAGAATTATACCGTTGTTGAATGCACCTTACCTAATCAGCAACTGATATAGGTAAATGTCACAGACATAATATCAAAAAGTTATATCTCGCTTTATAAAATAAATGTACAGATATATCAATTTGAAATTGGTGCATAACAACGGATATTCAAAACTAAATATTTTCCATCCGGCAAAATCCAGATGATTTCCTCAAATATCACCAATTACAACGAATTCCGATATAATGAGGATCTAATCACCCAATTCCCAATATCTTACTCCCACTCACCATCTGCAATAACATACAGATGTGAGAAACTGATCTGGTAAATACATACCCTGGAGTTAGATTTCAATTGGGAAAACAGTTTTCAATTAACATCGCATAGTCAGACTGAAACTTGAAATTGTTTCAAAGGGGTTTACTGGTATTCCTAGTAACGCCACTTCCACTATCCTGACTCACGACAGTAACCATATACTATACCTGCCCTCACTGCAATCCCTTTATTATGTCTTTACTTATTACCTTCTATACACCTTCTCTTGGCTAATTGGTTTTCTTCTTTCCCTACCCTTCGGCACCAGCCTAAGGTTTGGAAGAAGACTATCCAATAAGCGTAATAGGTGTACTCTACTAATCCTAGGAGCCCTCGCAACCTGAGAGAAGGTAATGGGAAAAGATATCTGAATAATCCTATCCAATCTCTCCAGAACCAGAATCCATCCTCGAAAAAGTTCCTTCGAGTTCGTATATAACCATATGATAGATTTATCCAATGGAAGTGGATATCCGTAGTGATACGGAGTGTCCTAGAGAAATGCAATGTGGATGTAGGAGTGGCAGGGGTATACATGGTCTTTGTCGTGAATGATGGTGATCGCAATTTTCTTTGCCATTATTCTAATCCCTTTATATGTCTTTACTTATTACCTTCTGTACACCACAGTTAAGCTTGTTGGTTTTCTTCCTTCCCTACCGTTGAGCACCTGCCTATGGTTTGGAGGAAGACTATCCAATAAGCTCAATAAGTATACCCTCTCCTAATCCTAGGAGCCCTCACAACCTGAGAGAAGGTAAAAGGAAAAGACAACCGAATAATCATATTCAATCTCTTCAGAACCAGAATCCATCCTCCAAAAAAGTTCCTTCAAGTTCGTATATAACCATACGATGCATTTATCCAATGGTAGTGGATGTTCGTAGTGATACGAGGTGTTTTGGAGAAATGTAAAGGTGATATAGAAGTGGCACTGATGTATGCGACACCGTGACATTCCAAAAGCCAAAGTGTTTTAAGAAGGTTCGGTCAATTTGGTTTCATGAGTTTTAGTCAAAGGTCAGGTCATAGCCGCAGCGTGAGAGAGAGATAAAAGAATTACTCAGCGTGCACTCTAGCCTAGATCGGAATGGTTAATCATTTTATCTAATCTGGATGGCTCCCACTATTTCCTCGAATTCTCCTCTAAACCTAAAAGGAGAATTAGTCGGAATCACCCGATGAGTAATCGTACTCATCAGTGGGAATCGGGATCCAACTATCATCGCATGATAACTTGATGGAAGCCACTCAAGTCATACACCAGAAGGTATGTGCAAGACTGGCAAGTTTCCTGTATGTTTGAAACTCCCGATATGATTTTTACCCCAAGCGGCTTATGACCTTGACAGAGGTCAACATATCATAAGTCGCAAGTCATGTTCAACCCGTCATTGTCGTGGATTAACTTAGACCCACCCGTATGAGCCCTTGACAGAGTTCAACATGACCCTGCGACAGTCCTAAATAATCGCATATCTATGCAACAAACAAGCATTACCCAGCTACCAAGCACTGTGTCTTGACAGAGGTCAACATACACAACATAAATACTAAGTAATACCTCTAAGAAATGACAGAGGGCTACGGCTGGTTTTTGGCGAAAATCCTTTAACGAAATGAACTTGATATCGTTGAAGGAACCGAGTGGTTTTATAAATATATAGTGGCGAAAACGTTTGCTAAAGAGGTCACTCTCGGTGAGCGGATCTCGGCTCTTTCCTCGTAGAATGAGGTGCAGGATATTCCAAACTGAATACCACGATGCAAAGCAAAAGGAAACGACTATAGTGAAGTTATTACATTGACGCAAACTTTTACTCAAGGGGTAACTCCCGATGAAGGGATCTCGGCCCTTGCCTCGTCGAATGAGGTGCAGGATATTCCAAATGAATACCACGATGCAAAGCAAAAGAAAATGTCTGTAATGTCAGTTTTTAAAAACTTGGTTCCAACAACATCATATATATATATATATAGGTTTGTTTTATTCTTGCATTGATAAGAATCAACGCAGTCCCATCAATTAATCACACCAGAAAAGAACAAAAATAAAATGTACGTATATGCCATCCGCATTCGCCACTGGGTCCCGTCATCACCCGTTAGGTTACTTAACTAACGACAGAGTGGGGACTGGGCTAGCGCGGGTGAAAAACATATACAACATCTACTAGTATATATAAATATATATATAACATTCTTCCCAGGCATGATATAAAGCAACATCACAGAAACATCACAGAAGCAATACAGAATGGTGGATAATCTGGAGCCCCGGGTTTCACTTGAGCCGCAAGTGAGACCTGACGTTCCCTGTCTTGTGGATAGCCTGTGCAATGAAACCTAGACCCCTACGAGCGCGGCAAGTTACCCGCCAAAACCAGAAGTGAAGCAGCCCCCTTCAGCAACGTGAATGGACCACCCAACACTTCACGGAATCTGGTAACTTGAGCACCCCTCCTGGGTCAACCTATACCCCCTACGAGTGCGGCGAATAGCCCGCCAATTCTAGAGTAAGGTCCCCTCCGTCTGAATGCCTTGCGATGCGGACCAGTTGCCCTCTATAACCCGGCTATTCGTGCACTCCACCTCGGGGTAATCCTAGTACAGAAAATAAAATATTATACAAGGGTGACATCAACCTCAGCCTGGTCGTGCCCCAAAAAAATAATATACAAACTGGCAGTGACGGCAGTCCACATGTCGGACGCTCGCCCAGCAATATCAAATGTACAAATGAAAAAAAAACTGTACTAACATTGCACCACTGGCTATCCACCATGACATTCCAACCAACATCACAGCACATCACAGAACATCAACGTGAATGTCACGTTCGCAAATCCGTCTAAAAGACATATAGCAATTAGACGAGTTTACCGATCAAATGACATTCACGGTCGCAGATAATAATGTAAGTACTGTTAAACGCACACTTAAAATACCGATCGACTAAATTTCCAAATTGACCCCAATAGTAAAACCAGCACTGAGATAGAAATCTGGGCCAAAACAGAATATGTCAAAAATCACAATTCCAAGTCAGAGGGCTACAGGAAAATTTTGGAAGCCCGTCGCCACTAAATGGCCGCGGAAAACCGCCACCAATAGGGGGTAAGTCCGGCGGTTCCGCGGTGCTTTTAGGACTTCAGGAGACCAAATTTTTTCTGTACCCTACAAAAAGCCTGCACGGATTTTTAGGCCACTGGAAAATATTTTTTGACCACTTTTGAATATCGGCAGAAACATCAAAATTGGAATCGCGATTTCGGAAATTTCCGTAGATCAATCTATTAAGCACATTTAAACAAGCTAGTAAGGGTTATAAGGGTGTCTCTGATACCATGTTGGCTCACGGCAGCGCCCCGGCCATCGAAACGCGGCCAAAATGCGGAACAAAAATTTATCAAACCGGCGCTGCCGCTACCCGAATCCCGGATCGACCTTAAACCCTAAACTAGAAAACTAAGAAGAGGTTAGAATCGTTATACCGAGTTGATCTGTGTCATTCGGTCTTCATTCCAAGCTCCTAGCGGTACCTCGATGATGTTTGGTCACCGGTCTTCCTCCATCTCCAATGATTCACCCGAGGGATATAACTCCGGCTCTTGCTCCACGAAATGATGCATACGGAGCAACTAGGGTCTCTAGGATGCTACCCTAGAGAGCATAGGATGTAGTGTGAAT
This sequence comes from Agapanthus africanus, assembly GCA_030015575.1. NCBI lineage: Eukaryota > Viridiplantae > Streptophyta > Magnoliopsida > Asparagales > Amaryllidaceae > Agapanthus > Agapanthus africanus. The sequence goes on from JASDDO010000031.1 coordinate 140,418,403, forward strand.
GTTTCTTAGTGTTAGCTATCTCAATTCATGAAGGTGGAAGCAAAGCATGTAAGCTAGTGGAGGTGAAACACAAATGGTGAAGGAGGAGCTCAAGAAGAAAAACAATGAACAAAACCTTCATACTTCAAAAATGATCTTACCTTGGAAAGAGAAAATAGCATGTAAGGTTTTGTAAAATGCATTTTTTCAATTTTAAAATCCTACCATACTTGAATAGTGAAAACAAATGAATTAACAATTCATTTGTGTGCACTATTGCAAGTATGGTTGTCTCCACACCTCATCATGCTAATATCCACCTCATTTACCATTTTAATAAAATGGTCAAATCAAGAAATGAAGTGGTACCTTCTAGAATGTTATCCGGTAAAATATACGGATTACATTCAACTGTAAATATATCTGCATTCGTACCGAAATACGAATACCCAAAAAGATAGCATAACACAAAGAATATAATACTAGAATATACGTACCGAAATACATATATGTAAATTATTAAATCAATACCTGATTTAATAATCCGGCTCAAACACGAGCCGGCTAGTATTATCAACTGTCCAATCGAAAGTCCGAGTACAATGCACATCAATCGATCGGAACCCTGCACGTACCCAATACGGCTACTACATCATTTCGCCAGAACCAGGAAAACCCTCTGTGTGGGACTCTAAAGACTCGTCAATACGCTGACAGTGGGTTTAACCACAAGTAAGTCAGCGGCACTAGCTGTACGTAACGGCTACCCAGGAATTGAGCAAAAGGGAGGCCGACGAGCAAACTCATGCAGAACCCCTACTGAGCCTGACAGTGACAATATCCGTACAGTCCGGTCTGTTCGTCTAAGAGTATCGCATATCGAGTCTAGGGGGTGGATAAAGTCAGACCCCCAACAACACGATATTTAGTGTCGGGATGAAACCCATCACCACCTGAGAAGCTATCGATCCTGGATCGATAATTCTCGTCCACTGTGGCCATGGATTTATGGTGATGGCCATCAGTACACAATGCAACATCAACCCCCAATACCGGGAGAGAAGAATCCCCGACGATCCGATCACTACCTCCATGTGGCTCGGGACTGTACCCAACTAAAACCTGTTTGCATGACTCCTTTGAGCCGTGGTAGGATAGTAATCAAAGCACAGTGGCAACTCACACGAGACAAATGATAATCTCAGGTCGACAGACTAACCTGTACATATGTCACCTGGGAACTGCTATCTGACAATAAGTATAATACCAACTAGCAGGTTCCCGGCGAGTCCGTCCAGTGTACTCATAACCCAATGAGCACCTGTATACTATCTTAGGTGAACAAACTAACACCAATGGCTTGTGAGACCTGTCCACCGCCCATCGTCGGGGTCTCGATCAGTATACACTTGTCTACACTGGAGTATCGATGCCCGGTCTCAATACTCCTACGACTAGGGACATTTAAGGATATGCTTATAGACCCCAGCTCCCACATATATGATCGCCATCATAATGCTGGCAGTCAAACAAAATCCTATGGGCTTTATCAACACGTAAATGATGATAAAGGCAAACTAGATAGCATACTATCATCTTGAGTAAGACTGTTTTTGTTGGATATAAGTATGCCCTAGAGGCCATTATATGATAGTGGATGTATTTATACATGTGTGTGTGTGTGTGTGTGTGTGTATATATATATATATATTCAGTGTACATTCTTGCTCGACATGATAGTATGCTATCTGGTTCTTCTTTATCTGACATGTTGACTTGATCATGTTTTTATTCAATCATACATGTTGATAAAGCCCTGAGGATATAGGCTTGACTACTGTGATTATGATGGAGATCATACTAGTGGGACATCTGTAGTTTATAAGCATATCCTGAAAAGATCCTAGTCGTAGGTGTATCATGACGGGTCATCGATATACCAGAGTAGACTAGCGTATATGATACTAGACTCATATGATGGGCGATGGATGTTCCCACATTCATCGATGTTTGACATCGAGATCGTATACGGGTGCTCAGTGGTGACTGGGTATATTGGACGGACTCACCGAGAACTCCTATATGGAATTATATCTATCGTCGGATAGCAGTTCTCAGGTTAGTCTGTAGACCCGAGATCGTCATAGAGTCTTGTGTGTTCTCCCACTGTACTATGATTACCACCCTACCACGGCTCTACTGAGTCGTGCAAACAAGTGGCCGTTGGGTACAGTCCCAAGACACACGAAGGCGATGAGCGATAGGAGGGGTTTCGTCTTTCCGGGTATTGGGAGTTGATGCTGTACTGTGCTCGATTGCCTATATCGGTAAGTCCCTGGACAGGGCTGTTGATATTTAATTATAAGTGTTATCAGTAGTTTCTCGATCTGTTATAGGCCATTCATCGGCACGAATTATTAAGTTATTGGGGTCGACGTTACCATCCCTAGACTAGATATCCAGCATATCTGACGAAGAGACCGGACTATACGGTAGTGTTGCCGGTTGGCTCGACGGGAGTTGTGACAGGTTCGCTTGTTTTCTTCTGATCGCTCAATACCCGGGTGGCCGTTACGTTTAGCTGACCGCTTGCGGCTTACGGGTGTTTGATATGATCATCACCCACTGCCGGCATATTGACGAGTCTTAGAGTCCCACAATGGAGTTGCCTAGTCCAGGCGAAACGATGTGGTGCGCATATGAGATATGCTCCTGGACCCGGTTAAAATGCGCGTATGAGATACCGTATATTAATCGGGCGGTTTGCTTTTGGTCGGGTCGTATGTGATATGACCGGTTTGCTAAATCAAGTGTTGATTTATCATTGACCATTAGTTTCTCACTTTAAACCCTTTCTTGTCTTTTTGTTGTATGCATGCATGTATGCATTTATTCTCATTCATGCACATATTGATGTGCATGCACACATACATGCATACATAATTCTATCATGGTTGTTGATATAGTGGATGGTGGCAATATAAGACTCACACCATATATATATAAATATATAGATATTATTTATTTGGAAAAGAAAAATGGAAATGGAAATTGTTATCATGGTTTATTATTTTATTCATGCACTAACCCTTTGGTTTAACCATGATTCATTTTCTATGGCCATTTTTGTTCCAAAATAAATATCTAGATATTTTATAACTATGGTTAAGAATGAGAAAGAGAAAATATATATTTTTTCATTTCTCATTTTTATTCTTATGCTTATCATTATCTTGAGTTTTTACAAGCCATCATCTTCTTCCTCCTTTCTCTCTTGCTCTCTTGTTTCCTCAAGTGAGCAAAAGAGTCATTAAGTTAGGGTTTTGAAGTGAGAAAACAAACCACATCACCATTCTACACTAGTCGTGCCCATTAGTCTAAAGTGTTAGCTTCTACTTCTTCTCTTGATCTAGTAGAGCTTCAAGCTTGGACAAAGAGGACTCCGGGTGGATCGTCGTGGACCTAGAGGATCTCAACCGAACCTTTTTCCAACTCTCAAGTAGCCAAGGAGTCTAGCGTAGGGAGCTACAAAGGTTGTACTCTCAAAACCCTAGCTTTTACTACTTGTGTTATTGTTAAAGTTATGTTACCCTATATTTTTTAGCATGATCGTTAAGATAGTTTTTCTAGCACCATATAAAATGTAAATATGGTATGTGTGTTGCCTCCAAACCCTTGTAGTGGTGCTGTAGGAAACCCTTCATGGTATCAAAGCCTAGCTAGAACCCTAGGGTAATCTAGACGACGTTAAAAACCTCGAACTAAAGAAACACGACACCCGGGGGATGCTCTCTGGAAATTTTTCTAAAACCTGGATTTTTTCAAATTAAAAATACTTAAAAAATTCAGCAGGGTATTATATGGGCCCACCATAAAAACGATGCCCTAACTCATCCGTACGACCGCGGAACCGCGGCCATAGTGGCCTTCCTGCGGCGGTTCCGCGGCGCAGTAGGTGGGTCATGGGACTTATTTTCTTGTGCAGGCCCGTATGTATTTTGTGCAGTTACTGGTATTTTTTAAATCTGCTCAGGTGTAGAGCTTTCTGAGAAGTCTTTGGGTGTTCAATCGTTCGATCGAATGTTTTAACGTTGCCTAGTTTATTAATATTTGATACAATAATTGGAATCTACAAATTTGTTTGTTTCGTGTAAATCTAGCAGTTCGGTCTCGGCAACAATCGAAAATCTTGTTGAATTATCCGGCTTGTTTTGCGAAGGTGTTTTCATGGATGAGACCGAAATGCGAGCTTTACATTGTTAGGCATGAAATCTTGTATATGTGATATTCCGGGTTTGTATTGTCTAAAGGCGGTCACGATTCCAATTGTTGTAGTTTTTCATTTTATTTCTCGGTGACCGTAAGTGTAGTATGTCGCATATCGCCGGTTTCGTTGCTATACATCAACAATAATCGGGGTACACATACTTACTTACGTTGATGATATATGATATTATGTGTTACTGAGATTTGACATGTAGGATTGTCATGATTGAATAGCCGGGGGGTTTCATGTGAGATGAGAGTTTTCTTTTCATTCATGTAAAATTCAAATGTAATGTAATATTCTTTTATTTGGGGCACTTCCGGGTTGAGGTTGATGCCACCAGTGTTGTATATTATTTACTTTTCCGCATTAGGATAGACCCAAGGAGGGGAGCATAAGTGATCGGGTTCTGGGGTTCAGTGGGAGGCCATCTCGAGGAGTCGAGACTGGGTCTCCTAAACTCCAGAATTGGTAGGGTCGCTTGCAGCTCTCGTAGGGGTCTAGGGGTGTGGGCTTGGCTATTCATCGCGAGTGTGGAATCCGTATTTTCTATTATTGGCTAAATACTAAATACGGACGTCCTAGTATATCCTATATTAACATATCTGTGTTTCTGCTGCCTGTATACTATGCTGTGATATCTGAGACGAATGATATATTATATATGAGATATATAGTAGACGTTGCTTATGTTTTACACCCGCACTAGCCCCGTCCCTATATGCCGTTTGTTAAGTAACCTAACGGTGCATAACGGAACATTGCGGCGAATGCGGATGGCATAAGCGTACGTTGTATTTTCGTTTCTTTTCTGTGATTGGCATAAGGACTTAAATGATGGGGCTACATTAATATAATTAATGTAAAGAAAATAAACCTAAAAAGATGTTGTAGAATCGGATTTGAAAACCACTCGGCTCTTTATGAAAAAGCTACATTTCAAAACTGTGGAGCTCAAGCCACTCATTTTGAAAACCATTTGATTCTACGACGATATCAAGTTCAAAGCGTTAAAGATTTTCTTAAAAATCATCCGCAACCCTCCGTTATTTTAGGAAGTAGAGTACTTAGTATTCGTGCTACGTTTGTTGACCTTAGTCAAGGCGTAGTGTACGGTAGCTAAGTGATGTCTTCCTACAATGCATATGATGCAGATTAATTGGGATGGGCATGTGACTTTGTTGGCCTTAGCCAAGGGTGATGTGAACGGGTCTAATTAATCAAGAAATGACGGGTTGAACTTGACTAGTGCTTGTGATTTGTTAACCATAGCCAAGGTCATGAGTACTAGGGGTAAAAACCACATCGGGAATTTCAATAGTTGAAATTTGCAATGAGGTTGCATACCTTCCATATGATGGTTGGATCCCGATCCCACTGTGGGAAAAAGTTGCTCCCAGGAGAGTTTTGCAGTTTACAATTAGCTAACCCATTAGGTGTCTAGAAAGGTGTTAACGGGGCTACGCCTCTGGGAAGACGAGGTTTACTTTAATTAGGTCCGTGCGAAAGCACGGGGAACCTCCCTCAAGTACCGACACTGGCCTGGCTGAACGGTTAGCGAAGTTGTAGACTGTAATTAATCCTGGTTAGTTTTGTTTTTAAGGTTTGAAAGAAAAACATGATTAAAGCAGTGGGAAACATCGATTAGATAAGATAATAACCAATCTGATCTTTGCAAGAGCTTTCGCTGAGTGTATTCTTTTCTCTCTCTTAATGGCAGATACCAATGATAGGACTCAAGCTTCTACTAGATAAAAATAAACTGAATGGGGCCAATTATAAAGACTGGCTGAGGAATCTTAACATTGCCTTGACTTATGATAAGGTATCATATGTCCTCACGGCTCCAGCCCCTCCCGTCCCAGGTCCAAAATCCTCAGTTGCGGATATTGAAGTCCACAAGACATGGGACGCTGACTGTGCCACGGCCAAATGCCTCGCGCTTGCATCGATGGATAACACACATCAAAAGCAGCACGAGAATATGGACGTTCACGCCATATTCCTTCATACAAAGGAGTTGTATGGAGAGCAATCCCGCGTATTACGATACGAAGCATCAAGAAAACTGTTTCAGATGCGAATGGCCCCTGGCACACCAGTAGGAGACCATGTTCTGAAGATGATAGCTCTCATAGAAGAGCTTGAGGACCTTGAATGGGCAATGTACAATGAACAATATACGGATATTATTCTGCAGTCCCTCCCCTCCACCTTTGCTCAATTTATAATTAACTTCAACATGCACAACATGGAGAAGGAACTACCTGAACTCCTTAATATGTTAAGGAGTGTAGAGAGAACACTGAAATCAGTGAAAAATCCCGCTTTGAGTGTTGGGCAATCTTCCTCTTCTCGCCCAAAGGCTAAGGCCAAGAGAAAGATGAAGAAGAAGACCACCAATCCTAGGGGAGGAGTTAAAAAGGTTAAGGGGAAGGATAAGTCCAAAGCTAGAGAATCGGGGAAAGGGGAATGTTATCACTGCCACAAAACAGGACATTGGAAGCGCAACTGCACGGAGTACTTGAATCTCAAGAAGAAGCATGAGGATGCTTCCGCTTCAGGTGTGTTTGTGATAGAAAACTGTTTTTCAATACACTCTGCTTCCTGGGTATTAGATACCGGTTCAGGTTCTCACATTTGCAATTCTATGCAGGGGCTGAGAAATAGCAAGGTTTTGAAGACAGGTGACCATACTCTCCGCGTTGGAAATGGTTCCAATGTACATACAGTTGCAGTGGGAGAGTATCACTTGGGGTTGCCATCTGGGTGTATATTGGTTTTGAACCCATGTTATTATGTACCTTGTATGCTTTGTAGTATAATATCTGTTTCTTTGTTAGATAATGAAAGATATAATTTTGTATTGCAGAACAATGTTATGAACATTCACCTGAATCAAATGTTGGATGGGTATGGTACGCTTAATAACGGGATATAAGTCCTAAATCAACACACAGTTTTCAGCATACAACACACTAATAAAAGAAAACTTTCAGAAATAAATGAAGTTTTTCTTTGGCACTGTAGACTTGGTCATATTAACGAAACAAGACTAAACAAGTTACACAAAGATGGATATTTAAATCCTTTTGAATATAAATCTTATGCAACTTTCCAGTCTTGTATCAAGGATAAAATGACCAAAACTCCGTTTACAGGACACGGAGAAAGAGCTACTGAGCTCTTAGGGCGCATACATAGTGATGTATGCGGGCCAATGTCTACACAGGCTAGAGGCAGTTTTTCATACTTCATTACATTCACTGATGATTTCTCAAGATTCGGTCATGTATTTTTATTAAAGCACAAATCCGAAGCTTTCAAGAAATTCACTGAATATAAACTCGAAGTAGAAAAACAAACCGGCTTGAGTATCAAAATGCTTCGATCAGATCGAGGTGGGGAGTATCTCAGTACAGAGTTTGCGAACTTCCAAAAAGAGAATGGGATTCTCTCTCAGCTCACTCATCGTTACACACCACAGCAAAACGGTGTGTAAGAACGACGGAATCGGACCCTATTAGATATGGTCCGTTCTATGATGAGTGATGATGAGTTACCTGTCTCATTTTGGGGGCATGCATTGGAGACTGCAGCATTTCTACTGAACAGGGTTTCAACCAAAACCGTATCTACCACGCCATATGAGATATGGCATGGGAAGATACCATCTCTTAAGAGAATTAAGATTTGGGGTTGCCCGGCCTATGTTAAAAAGCAGAATCCGGACAAACTCGAGACACGGTCGGTCATGTGTAACTTTGTGGGATATCCAAGGAATTCTTATGGATATCTTTTCTACCACAAGGAGAAACAAAAGGTGTTTGTTTCTCAGCATGCCACATTCTTGGAAAAAGAGTTTTTCACAAATGAAACTGATGGCAATGTGGTGGATCTAGAAGAGGTTCTAGAGACAAACTACAAATGACGACTTGGTTGAACCGGCTGTTGCAATAGAAACTGAGGAACCTCTGCCACTCCGTAGGTCTGGTAGGACTTCTCGCCCACCGGAGAGGTACTACGGTTTCCTCATTGATGGTGACAGAGAAGACTGCATCATGGAGGATGATGATACTACCAGCTTTCAGCAAGCTATCACAAGTGGAGACTCTGTGAAGTGGCTGGATGCCATGAGATCCGAAATGGAGTCTATGTACACCAACAAAGTATGGACTTTGGACGTTGTACCCCCTGGGGTAAAACATGTGGGGAGCAAATGGATCTTTAAAAGGAAAATTGGTGTAGATGGGCAGGTAGAGACCTATAAGGCAAGACTTGTGGCGAAGGGTTTTCGTTAAAGACCAGGTTTGGACTATGATGAGACATTTTCTCCCGTAGCCATGCTTAAATCCATTCGGATCCTGCTTGCTATTGCTTCTCACTACGACTATGAAATCTGGCAGATGGACGTTAAAACGGCATTTCTAAATGGAGATTTAAAAGAATGCGTTTATATGGATCAGCCAGAGGGCTTTATTGACAGTGAGTGCAGCGAGAAAGCATGTAGATTGCTTAAATCGATTTATGGGTTAAAGCAGGTATCACGGAGTTGGAACATCTGTTTCGATGATGTTATCAAAGAATTTGATTTCATCAAAAATCCAAATGAACCTTGTGTTTATAAGAAGGCTGAAGGGAGAGCTGTCACATTCCTCGTATTGTATGTGGATGACATTCTTCTGATAGGAAATGATATTCCTATGCTACAGTCGGTCAAATCCTTCTTATCACTAAGGTTCTCCATGAAGAACCTGGGTGATGCCACATACATTCTGGGCATTAGGATCTATAGGGATAGATCCAAGAGGTTATTGGGATTGTCCCAAACCAGGTTCATCAACACCATCCTAAAAAGGTTTAGTATGGAAGACTCCAAGCGGGGTGCCTTACCCGCTTTCCATGGGTCCACTCTCTCTAAGGACTCTTGTCCAAAGACCGATGAAGGGAGAGCTCGCATGAGCATTATACCCTATGCTTCGGTAGTAGGATCTATAATGTATGTGATGTTATGTACACGCCCAGATGTAGCTTATGCACTTAGTGTTGTAAGCAGGTATCAATCCAACCCAGGGGAGAATCACTGGATAGCTATGAAGAACATTCTTAAGTACTTGCGAAGGACTAAAGATTTGTTCTTGGTGTATGGTATTGGAGATCTCCAAATAGAGGCATTTACCGATTCGAGCTTCCAGAGCGATAAGGACGACAGCAAATCTATCTCCTGGTTTGTATTTACCCTCAATGGAGGGGCGGTAAGGTGGAAGAGTTCCAAACAGGATACCGTTGCAGACTCTACGATAGAGGCTGAGTACATTGCTGCAAATGATGCCACCAAGGAAGCCGTCTGGATGAAGAAGTTCGTCTCGGAGCTAGGAATAGTTCCAACCATTATTGATCCAATACCATTGTATTATGATAATAATGGGGCTATGGCGTTAGCCAAGGAGCCCAGGTCCCATCAGCGATCCAGACACATCCTGAGGCGCTTTCATTTGATCCGGGAGATTCTCGATCGCCGCGAGATCGAGATTAGGAGAGTAGACACAAAGAATAACGCCGCGGATCCCCTCACCAAGGCCCTCCCTCAGCCGCAGCATGAGCTCCTTTTTGAGATGTTGGGTATGAGATACGCCAATAACTGGCCTTAGTGCAAGTGGGAGATTGTTGGATATATGTATGCCCTAGAGGCCATTATATGATAGTGGATGTATTTATACATGTATATAAATATTCAGTGTACATTCTTGCTCGACATGATAATATGCTATCTGGTTCTTCTTTATCTGACATGTTGAATTGATCATGTTTTTATTCATTCATACATGTTGATAAAGCCCTGAGGATATAGGCTTGACTACTGTGATTATGATGGAGATCATACTAGTGGGACATCTGTAGTTTATAAGCATATCCTGAAAAGTCCCTAGTCGTAGGTGTATCGAGACGGGGCATCGATATACCAGAGTAGACTAGCGTATATGATACTAGACCCATATTATGGGCGATGGATGTTCCCACATTCATCGATGTTTGACATCGAGATCGTATACGGGTGCTCAGTGGTGACTGGGTACACTGGACTGACTCACCGAGAACTCCTATATGGAATTATATCTATCGTCGGATAGCAGTTATCAGGTGACACTGGTACAGGTTAGTCTGTAGACCCGAGATCGTCATAGAGTCATGTGTGTTCTCCCACTGTACTTTGATTACCGCCCTACCACGACTCTATTGAGTAGTGCAAACAGGTGACCGTTGGGTACATTCCCGAGACACACGAAGGCGATGAGCGATTGGAGGGGTTTCGTCTCTCCCAGTATTGGGAGTAGATGCTGTGCTGTGCTCGATTGGCTATATCAGTAACTCCCTGGCCAGTGCTGTTGATATTTACTGATAAGTGTTATCAGTAGTTTCTCGATCTGTTATAGGCCATTCATCGACACGACTTATTGAGTTATTGGGGTCGACGTTACCATCCCTAGACTAGATATGCAGTATATCTGATGAAGAGACCGGACTGTACGGTAGTGTTGCCGGTTGGCTCGACGGGAGTTGTGACAGGATCGCTTGTTTTCTTCTGATCGCTCAATACCCGGGTGGCCGTTACGTTTAGCTAACCGCTTGCGGCTTGCGGGTGTTTGATATGATTATCACCTACTGCCGGCGTATTGACGAGTCTTAGAGTCCCACAATGGAGTTGCCTAGTCCAGGAGAAACGATGTGGTGCGCATATGAGATATGCGCCTGGACCCGGTTAAAATGCGCGTATGAGATACCATATATTAATCGGGCGGTTTGCTTTTGGTCGGGTCGTATGTGATATGACCGGTTTGCTAAATCAAGTGTTGATTTATCATTGACCATTAGTTTCTCAGTTTAAACCCTTTCTTGTCTTTTTGTTGTATGCATGCATGTATGCATTTATTCTCATTCATGCACATATTGATGTGCATGCACACATACATGCAAACAGAATTCTATCATGGTTGTTGATATAGTGGATGGTGGCAATATAAGACTCACACCATATATATATAAATATATAGATATTATTTATTTGGAAAAGAAAACTGGAAATGGAAATTTTTATCATGGTTTATTATTTTATTCATGGGCTAACCCTTTGGTTTAACCATGATTCATTTTCTATGGCTATTTTTGTTCCAAAACAAATATATAGATATTTTATAACTATGGTTAAGAATGAGAAAGAGAAAATATATATATTTTCATTTCTCATTTTTATTCTTATGCTTATCATTATCTTGAGTTTTTACAAGCCATCATCTTCTTCCTCCTTTCTCTCTTGCTCTCTTGTTTCCTCAAGTGAGCAAAAGAGTCATCAAGTTAGGGTTTTGAAGTGAGAAAACAAACCACATCACCATTCTACATTAGTCTTGCCCATTAGTCTAGAGTGTTAGCTTCTACTTCTTCTCTTGATCTAGTGGAGCTTCAAGCTAGGACAAAGAGGTCTCCTGGTGGATCGTCGTGGACCTAGAGGATCTCAAGCGAACCTTTTTCCAACTCTCAAGTAGCCAAGGAGTCTAGCGTAGGGAGCTACAAAGGTTGTACTCTCAAAACCCTAGCTTTTACTACTTGTGTTATTGTTAAAGTTATGTTACCATATATTTTCTAGCATGATCCTTAAGATAGTTTCTCTAGCACCATATAAAATTTAAATATGGCATGTGTGTTGCCTCCAAACCCTTGTAGTGGTGCTGTAGGAAACCCTTCATGTTTTATCGCTATAGGTCCTCACTCAATCATCATAATCACAAGTCCGCGACTATGATAATTGCCTTGAGGGCACTATAGACAACAAGTGGGAGATTGTTAGTGTATATGCCCTAGGGGCCATTATTGTATCATACTAGCTTGTATATTACTTATTGGAAGCTTGGGATATTCACGGTTATATTAACAGTCTCGCTCAACATAGTATTATGCTACTTGGTTTACATCTATCTTAATATGTGTATATGTTTCTTTTAGCATATCGTGAATACATATTGATAGAGCCCTTAGGTTCTTTCTTGACTACCACCGTTGTGATGGCAGTCACACTAGTGGGGGCTGGGTAGTCTACAAGCACATACTTCTTATTCAGGTCCCTAGTCGTAGGATTATCGAGATAGGGCATCGATACTCCGGAGTAGACTAGTGTGTACGCTTCTCATCCCAGTTGGGGAGATGGTCTGTCCCACAGCCATAAGTACGTCGTACTGGATATAGTATACAGGTGCTCGTTGGGTTACGGGTATACCGGACAGGACTCACAGGGAACTGTTGGTTGGTATAATACCCGTCGTCAGTTAAAATTTCCCAGGTGAAATGAGTACAGCATAGTCCGCAGACTTGACACTGCTTCTTCGTCTCGAGTGTGTTCCCTCTGTTCTTAGATTGTTACCCCACCACGACTCAAAGGAGTCGTGCAAACAGGTAGCAGTTGGGTGCAGTCCCGAAGCACTTGGAGGCAGTGGCGGTTAGATATGATTCATCTCTCCCGGTATTGAGAGTCGATATCACGCTGTGTTTGGAGAGCCATTACGCAAAGTCCCTGGCCAGGGCAAACGAGATTTAGTTGTAGGATTTCCAGTAGCTTCTCAAGGTGTAATGGGCTTCACTCCGACACGACTTATACCGCTTTTAGGGGACTGACGCTTGCCGCCCCTTAGGCCCGATATGTGATAGTCCTAGACGAACAGACCGGACTGTACGAAGATTGTCACATCAGGCTCAGTAGGAGTTCGGATAGGTTTCCTCATCGGCCTTCTTATCGACATCTACCTTGGGACCATTATGTACAACTAGTACCGCTTGCGGCCTATGGTTAAACCCACTGCCAGTGCAGTGTCGAGTCTTTAGAGTCCCACACAGAGAGTTTCCCTGCTTCAGGCGAAACGATATAGAGGTCATATGGTTTTACGACAGGGTTCGGAGACATACGTGCATTTATGCACGTACGATGTTCTGACAGTTTATACTAGCAGACTTTAGTTTAAGCCAGATTCTAGTATTGGATTATTGGATTTATACAGTCTCGGTATTTCCGTGTTTTACGGATGGGAGGGGCATTCTCGTAATTAGTCGAGAAGCTTCTAGAACAAAGGTGAGGTGGAGAGCTTAGGTGTAAAATGCATTAAATGGATTAGTGACTCATAAGATGATTCATCCAAATGAGTTAATGAAGCATTTATTGCTTAATGACTCATGTGATGATTCATTGATTATATTAAATGAAGCATGGTTGTGATTATCACATAATGATTTATTTGATATTCTTTATGCTTCATAAAATATAGAATTGAGACATAATTCATTTCATTCTTACAAACACTTTCTCTCTCCTCAAGCTCTCTCGCTTCAAAAACCTAACCCTAATCCTCTCATGTGTTGAGATCTCAAGAGTTAGCAAGACTAATAGATCCCTAATCCTTCTCTATATCTTCTAGGTTACCTTTATTAGCAATCATAGCCACCTAGTTACCTCAAGTGAGAGGTGAAGCTTGAAGGAGGAACTCTCGGGTGGATCTTCTATCACATCGAGGAGGCCGACGATGAGGTGATCAACAAGAACAAGAAGGACTTGTTTCGTTAGGTATAATCATCTATCATAGTAGCTAATCACTTCTAGATAGTTGTTAGTTAGGGTTTGGCAAAGATCCGTAAAGTTAGTCGATGTTACTTTAAACAAAATGATTGTTTTACCTGTTCCGCCTCCCCGCATCTTTTGGGGTGTCTAACGTCGACTTACATATATCTCATATATAAATATAGCTATTTCAGATCACAGATGAATACATTGGATATACTAGGAATTCCGTATTTCATTCAAGCCCTTAATGAAAGACGGGTTCCACGGTCGTGATGAATAGCCAAAACCCCACCCTAGACGCCTAAGGGTGCGAAAAACTACCCGCCAAATTCCCGAAGTGAAGCAACCTCCCTCAACAAAGTGTGTAGGCCACTCGGCACTCAGAAAACCTGGTAGTTTGTGCACCCCACCTTGGGTCTATCCTAGGAGCAAAAACAGTAAAAAGAAATTATACAATGGTAGCTACAACCTCAACCTGGATGTGCCCCGCAAAATAATATTACATTGATTTTTACAAATTACATGGAATGAAAGAAAAGAAAAACGCTTTTCTCACATCCCCCCGCGGCCATTCATCACGACGATCCAACATATTCATATACACATACCATCTCATGATATCAAAACCGATGTGTGCAACCCCGACTAATCTGTTGGGTTGCCTAGCACGGCAGCAAGTTTTCGGGAGGCATCGTCCATGCCAATTTATAAAAATAGCCGTTCTAGTAAAACCTAACCCTAGAATTACTAGAAAATCCGACGAAATGAAATGCAAACACTTTACATCAAAAGTGAACAAGGAATACAACCTTTGTAGACCGGTCCTTCACTTCAATAGCTTCGTGTAGTAATCTCTTCGCTGCGATCACGAACTCCCGGAATCTAGAGAGGCTCCCATGAAGAAACGAACATGCTTTCATCGAAGTCTTCGAGGCCAAAGATGATCTACGTCGATGAGACACTATCCCAATCTATCTCTTCACTAATAGTGAGATTAGTGAAGCAAACACCCTATACTAAATGGCAAGTAATAGAGGATGATGAAGTAGGAAGTAGGCTCACTTTAGATATATTTTTCTTACTTTAAATCTTCACTTGGAAAAAACATAGCAAGCTTTTTCTTTTGTTGAAGAAGAAGAAGAAAATGAAACTCATGAGAGAGTGAAGTTAGAATTGCAACAATGGTGAG